>OX596291.1:7146432-7881099 GCA_951394225.1 Harpalus rufipes
ATGCTTTCGAGTTACAGCAAATCCTGTGTACTATGTATAAATTCATACATAAATTTCCAGTAAAATTATTTCATAAACAAATTATGCAAATTGTACTTGACACTAACATCTTCTTCTTTAGCTTTCCCCATTCGTTAAGGATCGCTATTTTTATTTTCTTCTTCCACTCATTTCTGTTTTACGTGTCGTTCTCTTTCAGTTCCTTTTGTCTCAAGTCTTTCGCAATACAGTCCTTCCATCTTATCTTTGGTCTTCCTCTGTTTTTTCAACCTTCTTTTCGTGTCGTCCACAACATCTACTTCAACATCCTCATTTCTGCCACATTAATTTACTTTTTGTTTATCTGACATCTGTCAATTTGAATGAATACATGTTATTTTTACCTTTCGACATCTTTAAGTAAGGAACGTATTGTCTTTGGTCAAAAAATTCGGTGGTGAGTTATCAATGAAGAAGCACGTTTTAGGGTCCTTACAATACGATTTTATTATTTTTACGATGATGTCTGTATGTAAGTGTATATATATATATATATATATATATATATATATATATATATATATATATATATATATATATATATATATGTCTGTATGTGCGTGTTTGACTATAATTTCGGCCACTATAACTCCAATACTAGAATTCCATAAATTACAATTTTTACGTATTCCTCTTCCTTACATATATACAACTATAGAATTCTTTGCTAGAAACCTTTGTACAAAATACATAGAATTGATAGAAGGTAATGTAACTGAAAATATAGAATCTTTTGCAAAAAAACTTTTTGCATGACATTTGCACAAAATACATAGAACTGACGGAAGGTAATGTGCTGGCTACGATTATTTCTGCTGTTTTTTTGTCTTTTTTCACCGTTACAAAGAACAAATAAATAATACAAATTTAACATACTTTGATTATATTACTGTTTCATCTCCAGTTATATGCAATCTTTTATAATTTACATCTAAATTATTTCAAACAATTTTTAATTATTCAATACATTCTAAAATATCCATATTATGCATCATACATATTCTTCCCTGTCGTCAACAAATAATAAAACAAAGCAATAAATATTCATTTGTTTGGTTCATTCTGTATGGTTCCTACTTGATCATCTGCTATCGACAACGCGGTAGCGAAAGTCCCGCTTGATTCTTGAAGGGTGCTAAGGACCCTTCATCGAGAAACAGTCGATACGCGCTCGCGATTATGAATTTATAGATAACGGAATAAAGAATAATCTCGAGGTTATTGCGATATTGAAGAGGAAGGATGAAATCAAAGAAGATTTGGAATAAGATTGTTTGAAATATTGGAAAGACTTACCCAGTCTGTTTCAAGTTTATTGTTACAATACAACCGCGAACAAATATATGCGATGAATGTTTAATCCATAAATATAGATATTTACATAAATTACCAAACAAAATAATTTATTTAGAAACATGTTAACACATATTACAACAAATAGCCTCAAATATTTTCATTTTAATATTTACAAATAAACAATCGTTCGAAAGAATAATGAGCATTCTCTTTACATTTATAAATATTGGAAAACAAATATTATTGTTGAGGATAAGGCCCGTATCGAAGGTTTTTGACCTCTGTAATAATCCATAATGAATCGGGAACAAATATATTGATGATAACATTGATTGTTCCAGTCTAGAGATAATGACAGTTACTCATTTTGTATGAATCATTGTTTTCTTTCTCTAGTGCAAAGGGCAACTTTAACTAAGGGTGATTTAAAGTGTTTACTAGTACATTTCAAGAACAAGATGTGTCATCCCCTACTAATATAATTAAAAGTAACGGAATTTTATGATGTTTGTCATTTAATCCTTGTTTACTTTGGAAATATTATGATATTTTTCAATGACATATGACTATGGAATGTTTGAAAATAAATACAAATTGTAAGATATATTGAGTAAAATTATTGGAAATTATGAAGATAAAGCTCATTTTTGTGGAATTGTTGGTGGCTTATCGGTCATTAGATAAATAAATAAACAAATAAATAAAACATCAGTACAGAACATAATCAATAATACAAAACATTTCAATATTTTCTTTTATTTCAAAACGCGAATTTGAATTTATTATTCTTTTCTTTGATTTATTTTAATTTTACTATGAATGTATAGAAAACAAATTTTACCTCTTGTCTAAGTTAAGGTATATTATGGCATATTTATATATTTGAGAATGAGCACATAATAAGGTCCCTAAATTTTAATACTTAATATTAATAATAATAGTAATAATAATAATATTTATTGCACCATGAAGGTACAAACGGGGTAAGGTTCAGCTAGAGCTGTTTTTCGGATGAATAAAATTGAAATGAAGCAATTAAATTCAATTTTTTTTTATATTTTAAATTTTTACATGAAACAATAACGGCAGTTGCATCTTCGTTTTTTACCTGTCGCTAAGAGAGGTATTGGATTCATGCTAAAAATCGCATATCCAGATTTTACTGTTTAAGCACGTTTTAAGGCCCCTCCTATAGCATATAATGGTTATTTAATACATTTATTTATGAAGAATTAAACAATAGCAATTTATATTTTGTAAAATTTGGAGTCGAAGTTGGGAGATTTAATGCCGATTCCACTAAAAATTGCCGAATTCCATGATTCCGAGAACTGATTTCGACTCCGCCTCAACATCCCTGGTTGGTATTATAGAACGTTTTCATGTAAAAATCTTATATAACTATAGAAGAACAATTGACTGTTGGGTACAGCAATAAAACTATATATACACTCTGTATCTCCGAGTTGATCCCCATGTCATTAATAATTTCTGATGCAAGAGTTGCTAAACTTTGTTGTACACACATGACATGTATGAGACTTTTATTCGCTATACTATCGTTGGTGTTTCGAAGGGGTATACGCTATTTTCGGACGGCAACATGACGCCACCTCCCTCCCCTGGCGATTTGAATCATATGGTTATAATTGAAGACGTGGGGATCAAGTCGGAGTTTATATATATAATCCAATCGTATACAGAATAATTTATTATTTAAAATTTCGTTTTTTCAAGAAAAACTGTTAAAAGTTGCAAATGAGGGTACTTCCGGTGGACCAATTATAACCAAAATCTAAGCACTTCTGCATATGGGTGTATATGCCATCCAAAACGATTGTCATATACACACACACACAAAGAGTCGCGCACACACATACAGACATCATCCTAAAAACAGTAAATTATGAATTTGAAACTCACTATTGAATTTTTTGACCAAAGACAATACCTTTCCTTACCTAAAGGTGACGAAAGGTAAAACAGGAAACTTTTAATTTAGACAGGAGGTTTTCTTGATTGACAAAATATTATTCTGTGTCTTATAAATGTTAGACATTTTTTTTGTATAAATATGGAAAAAACGGCATTGAAAAACCTGAAAATCTATCAATACCTATTGCCGTTGAGTTCAATTAGCACATGTAGGAATATTAATTAATGTAAGAGGCTCTTGCCTTAACAACGGCTGTCATTTATTTGCTTTGAGCATTAAAAACACCCATTAAACATTCAAGAATTAATTAATAGTTATAATGGTTTTCATTTAACGTTAGTTCAAGGTGGATAATCTTTGTGAAAAACTTATTTACGCGTACGCATTTCTTTCGGCGTCGTATTTAAATTCTTAACGATTGCAAGTTGAGCAAATTGACAATAAATGAGGCACAGTTCGTTAGTCAATAAGTCGTGGGTATTTTGCACGTTTCATTTGATTTCCTAACATTGTTAAAGACGCAGATTTCTTAACGAAGTCATCTGATTGTAGTCGTTGGTACTTGTTTAATTGATTGCGAATGAATAAAAGTCCCGATTTTTAATAGAATCGCTAATTGATTTTCGGGGGAATTTAAATTACACAGAGGTTAATTAATACACGATAAGCTTCGCTATTAATTTTCATTAATTTTCCTGCATCAATTTCAAAATTATTTCATAGAATAAATTGCAAATTATATACCCAGTAGCCACATGACTATGATTAAAATAATAATTACATGTTTGGAAAAATGGGCCCACAAACCATAAAAAATAACAAATTTAAATAAAAATCGTAAAATAGTGATTAATAAGTAGTAAAGCTAAAACATTTCTGACGTCATTTGTACTCCTATTAATTATATTGGCCAGAAATTTGAAAGTTGAAAATCCCGCGTAAGTATAATTCCATAACGCCCCGCCCAAAGTTAATAAAAATGGTAGAACTACTGTCACATCTGATCAGTCACATTTCATTTGTTTTTTGGCATTTAAGGTTATATATAAGACTGAAGAAACAAAAAAAATACTTCGTTTGTTCTATTTGACAGTTCTGTTGTTTACATCACTAGCGCCACTATTATCTCAAACTTTTGTACGGCATTTACTCGAATATGAAATAAATACCGTATAATTGAAAAAAAAATGTGTGATTTTTACCTCCCGCTACCCTTGGTAAGGGAGGTATAGAAATCATGCTAAAAAATTTATATCGAGATGTTGATAAATGACCACGTTTCAAGGTCCATAAAATCCGATTTTAACATTTTCACAATGATGTCTATGGGTGTGCGTGTGTGTGCGTATGAGTATGAATCTTCTGGACACTGTAGCTCAAATACTATCAATCACAAAATTTTGAAACCTCATGTATTTCGACCTTATTCTAATATGGAAAGAAGCCACTATATTTTGGTAAAAATCGGATAACCGGAAATCGCACTTTACTAAAAGTTCAAAATAGTTTTTCTTCCAAAAATACCTTTAAATGTCATTTTTCGCGAATATGTTATTATAAAAAGTAAAGATTATTGAATTTTCTACAGGCATGCATTAATAACTGTTCTATATATTTTAAAGATATCGTAATAAAATAATCAATTTTATAAATCCTGAAGTCTATGTTTTAAAGATAAACACAATTTCTTAGATACACAGTTCATATTTATATGTATATAATTGACAGATACATGTCACTGTCAAAAAATAATTATTTCAAATTAATAATAGTAACGTTTTAAATTGAAAATTATAAATAGAATAATAGTTATATGGAAAGGAACTTAATATACATAGTTTCCAGCATTAGTAAATATAAAGATATGTATTTATATATAAAAAAATCACGGTATATTACCCATTGCTGGGTGTGCTAATCTGCTTTGTACACAGATTTCGGTAATAATGATGACATATTTGTATTGTGGTGTTTGTAGGGATTGAATCTGGTTCTCCAGATTCACGAGCAGACACTGAGGCACGCGGTCACGAGTTTCTATAGGTATATATATTTAAATTAATAAAAATTAAATGGCGGGAGGTATTGTGTTGGTCACATCAGATTTTTATATTCTCCATTCCAATCTCTAAAAGATGGCAACCCTATTCCCAAATTTTGGATTTTATTTCATTTATACTATATCTTATACTCCGATATATACGGTCATATTCCACCGCGCATTCCCATTATATCTTATTTTCGGTTTGTGGTCCAAGCCACTTATACGGTAGTCCCTTAGTCCAAGTCGACTAATTAAACCCGAATGGCTACCGTTGAGTACTTTAAAATGTCGGCCACAGCTGTGTGTGGTCCAGAGAGCCATCCTCTAGCACTGTCCAGTGGCGTACAGGAGGAGGGCGAGGGGGCACCGCAGACCGTTATTCCGCCGAGGAGTAATTACGTTCACTTAGCGCCATCTCACGAGTTACAATGACCTTTGATATGAATTATTGACCACGAAGGGCATATTTGTTATGGACCAGAAATACTTCGTTCATGTATTGTCTATTTAATATGAACATATTTTTAAAATAGGCACTATTTACTAATTGAATCATTTATGTTCAAAATAATAACAATTTGCTCCGTTCACTTCTTTTAAATTTTAAACCGGTGTGTATTTATATATATATATATATATATATATATATATATATATATATATATATATATATATATGTGGCAAAGATGAGGATATTGAGATGTTGGGCAAGACATGGAAAGATAGGATAAGGCATGAAAAATTAAGTGAATTAACTCGAGTGATAGAAGTTTCTAGGAAGATACAAGAGAGACGATTACATTTGAACATATCATTAGCAGAGATGAAGAATATATTGGAAGAAAAATGAACAGCTTAGTAGTAAATAGTAGACAGCGGAAGATCAATGATAAGATGGAAGGACTGTATTGCGAAAAACTTGAGAGAAAAGAAACTGAATTAGGACGACACGCAAAACAGAAATGAGAGGAAAAGAAAATAAAAAATAACGAATGGGAAAAGCTAAAGAAGAAGAATAAGATGTTAGTGTCAAGTGCAATTTTCATAGTTTGTTAGTAAAAGTAAAAATATTAGAGAACCAGCCGTTAATTTATTTAAAGGTAAATCTTTCAACTACAAACGTTTCGGATCCTGAAGATGAATCAAAGTTTTTTAAAGAAAAAGGAACTCACCCCTGATGAATGTGACGAAATTTCAAAAGAAGTCTTCCTGTAACAAAATATAAAATTTAAAACAGCGTACACAAACATCTAATGAATATTCTAAATCTAATCTACAAGTACTATTGGAAATATCATTAAATTAACTAAATTGACATCTCGTAAATATATCAGAATATAAATGGGGCATCTGGCAATATTTTTAATTGGCAATTTATACTATCATCGTCCATTTATCGATTCTAGATAAATATTGGAGCTACATTGTCTGCAATGTTTTGTAATTATTATTTACCTGAAATACTACAGACTAGGGAGACGCAAAACCTAGCTATGGATGGTACTATTCTGATAACAGCTGATAAGATAAAGACATGGGATACAGTTTTGTCATAATTTTACACATGGCAGAGACATATATGATTGGGAAAACACAGCAAAATTATAAAAATATTATTATTGTTATTATTCGGTCTTGAAAACTTCCAACAGTTCATGAAGAAAGAATTGTTTAATTGTAGCAAATGACAATAATTACCTCTTGCTAAGAGAGGTATTGGATATTGGATTCATGCTAAAAATCACATATCCAAATTTTATTGAATAAGCACGATTTAAGGTTCATAAAATCCGATATTAACATTTTTACAATGATGTTTGTGTGAGGATGTGTGTGTGTGTGTGTGTGTGTGTGTGTGTGTGTGTGTGTGTGTGTGTGTATGTGTACGGTTTCCACAATCTAATATTAATGGGGAGATTGAATAGGTTTTGGTGCCAATTGGAAAACCGAAAGTAGTAGTATCTTAAAAAAAAAATATAAATATTATTTGTTTGAATTTTTTTATTATCAGCATTAAAGAACGTAAAATTCTCTATTCGATACATTTTAAAATTTTATTATATCTTCTATATATTGAGATAAAAAAGTAATATATAAAATAATCTGTTGTAATATATTTCAGAGTCTAAACAACTCCATAGTAACCATCAGATGTTTGTAAATGACAGAAATATGTCAGTGTCAAAAACCAATATAGTTCATAAATCTATTTGGGCGGTATTGGCAGCTCAATTCTAAAACTTGGCCGTAAGTCTATTTTAACTAAACACCTGACAGTGGATAAGAACCAATTCAAAATTTGTCATAGTACGAATATGGTTTTATGTAGATTTTACCTGAAACTAAATCTTAGATTTTTTTTTTGGTAATAGTAGTAAAACGTCAAATTACGGTTTTACGTTAAATGAAGTTTAACTGACATTATTGAAGAATTTTTCTGTGATATTGGCAAGTTTATTATTTCTTGTTGCATAACAATTAAATATTTAAAATTATAGCTATATATATATATATATTATATATATATATATATATATATATATATATATATATATATATATATATATATATATATATACCCATCAGAAATCCCGTCAAGAAATTGGAAGAAATTTGAACATTTAGAAGTGTAGGAGAAACCTTCCTACAAAAAAAAATTAAAATTATAAAAATAATCTAAACATAAAGAAAAGACATGAGAAATTTATAGGGCGCAGCAGTCATGTGACTTTGTTGGACCTGATAAGCCAATATGGGGGGCCGAGTTAGAATGACAGCTAGTAATTATGTACATATATGTCAAATGTCAATTTTCCATCCTAAATTTCATGATATTCCAATTCCATGTAGTTTATTTTCCTCGACAATTAAATTTCACATTTCTGGTGACAAATTAACCACGTGAAAAATTATGACATTTGGCATTTATGTACACAATTACTAATTGTCATTCTGACACGGCCCCCATATCTGCTTGTCAAGGCCAACAATATCACATGACTGCTCGCGCCCTATACTTATGTAACCAAAAACGAAAGTGGTGAGAAGTATTATGCTGGCCACAACTGATTTTTTCTACAGTCTACATAGAAAGTAACGCTCTCTTTTGTCAACGCAAAATGTCACTTTGACGCTCTAACGCGACAAAATAGAAAAAATGCTGGCTGTCCAAATTTCTAACTATACAATGTTGAGAAATGTCGCTTGTCCACATTCTTAATGGAAACGTTTAGTCAGGAACTAATGGCACTGTAGTGACACATTTACCACCTTTACAAATCAATTATATAACTGCTCTGTCGGTATGTGACATAATAAAAAAAAAAATGCCGCACTATTGTGAAACTAAAATAGGGCATTCATTTATAAAAACGAAAGTATAAAATGTATAGATTAGATTCAAGCAATAGGTCAAGAAGAATGGGAAATAACGATAAATTAAAATTAAATATAAAAGACGTTTTTTCTTTATATAAATCCTTATTAATTGAGTAGTAGTGTAAGTACAAAGTGTATATTTTATTATTTCTTGTTAGGGTGGAAGACCCCACTGTGGTGACTGTAGAAAAAAATCTTGTGTGTGTTTCGAGCGCAAATGGACATTGTCGATTTCGAGAAAATGTCCTATTTTGTGCTCTTAATACACAAATAGCTATTTTTTCAATATAAATGAGTTTTATAAATTTTATATTTTATTGCAACAATGCTTGTTAGTAAAATAAAACGTCGTTGATGGATGCCTCAGCCTTTCAATATTTAAAATCGCTCGCGGCTTTCTCAAAGCCATTATAAGTGTCCTTATACGGGAACTCTCAGCATCTCGGCCTATGCAAACGAAACCTAGGCATGTAGACATTTTCCATCCAAATCTCCCGCTCGACCGGACGTTAAGACAACACCTTTCCGATATATTTCCTCACAGAGTGCTGTGGTTTGCTGTCGCCCACCTTCTTCACAGAAACCGGTAAAGTTTTTAAGATTACGTCAACACGTGGACTTAGCCAAGGCTTGGCCTCCAAGCGAATGTGGACTCTACAAACATTGAGGTACGGGCCAGTTTTGATTGATTGAGGTTAAGGATGTTTTTACTATAGCCGTGATGGCAAGTGAGTTTCATTTTTAAAATGGCTTCAACGTATACTTTGAAAAGAGGTGTTTAGTTGTTTTCTTGTTCATCACACTATCGTTATTTTCATCTGTTAAAGGAATGATTGTTCATCGACTGTACATCTCTTGAATCTCCATCATTATTTAATTTTGTGTTATAATTACGTATCTCGTTCGTTATGACCTTGTTTTAGAGAGTAGTCTTATGCAGTAATATCCGAATATTTTTAACACTGAAACTATTCTGGCCACGTAAAGAAACATTAAATAAAAACTTAGAAATATTTAGAAAACATCTCGAAGGGTTAAACATAACAATTAATATCAACAAAACTAAAACGATGATCCTAAGTAGAAGTGATAAGAAACATGTAATTAAACTAGGTGAAGTAACCCTGAGTAAAAAAAATATATCTAGGCGCGGTGTTAACGAGGAAATAAAAGAGAGGACCGACTGTTCAACAGTATAAAAAATATTATCTTAGCAAAAAAAAAGAAATACCTAAGGAAACAAAATTACAAGTATATACAAAAGTAGGCAACGTAATAAAATAAATCTCACAGAAATGAGGTATTTGAGAAAAATTGAAGGAGTAACACTCTTGGACAAAGTGAGAAACAAAGACATTAGAGAAAGACTGCAAATAGAATCCGTAGAAAATAAAATAGAAGAGAGTTGGTTTGGCCATGTTCTGTGGATGCCAGCAGAAAAAACTACAATTGTACGAAGCAAAGACAACGAAGAAAAACCGAAGACGAAAACCAAGGAAAATATGGACAGAAAATGTGAGAAAAGCAATGGACAAGAGAAACATCAAATGGAAGGAGGCAAAAACAACTAACAAAATACAGACAACAATGGAGAAATATATGGAAAGGGAAACCAAACGAATAGCCAACCCCACACCCAGCCTTGCAACCGGGAGGAGAAAGCCTTAGTAAGTAAGAAACTATTCTGGAAATTCTGTTACAGGAATTTTCTTAGATCTATCTAAAGCTTTCGACTGTGTAAATCATAATAAATTAATTACTCCTATGTCGAATATAGGTTCTCGAGGTGTATTTGAAAAATGGTTACATAGCTATCTAATAAATAGATAACAGATCATTGTTTACAGCAATACTAAATCACAATATAAAACATTATAGTATGGTATATCCCAAGGTAGTATACTCGGTCCAATCCCGTTAATGAATTGGAAAAATCTCGAACATTTAGAAGGAATGGAGAAAACTTGCTCATAGAATGAATTTAAAATTTCAGAAATTACGTAAATATAAAGATTAGGTGTAAATAGAATTTTTTGTGTGAACAAGAAATGTTAAATACAATACTTATATTATAATACCATAATGGGAAGGGCGCGAGAAGTATTGTGATGGCCACAACAGATGTTTTTTAAAGTAAAGTTGTTCATCTAAAGATCTAAACGGTTGTGATTCGGACACCTCGGGTTATATTATATTACAACCGAAGTCAAACTTGAGACTTGAAATTTTTTATAATTTTCAATAGCACAAAAATGACCCGGGTGGTGCTTTTTCCATAACAGCTTTAACAACTGATAAACGCTCGCATGATACGAATGCCGTCATTACCGATATCAGAAAGCAAATTGGCACACCCAGTAATGGGTAATATGCCGTGATGATATATTTATTTATATTTCATAACAGTTGGTGATATATTTATTTACTGTTTATTTCAAAAACTAGTAAGAATGTTCGTTTCTCTGAACATTGGCACTTCCAGTTGGGTGGATTTGGCTCGCACTCACATTCTCTTTCGCATCTCGTGCATGTTTGTGTTATAAGGGAAACGCGCGTTTACGATGAGCTGGTCTAGGAAATCTCAGTGTTGCCTGGCCAAACATTTGTTCTCGTCGATTCTCTATTGACTGTCGTTCAACTGTTTGCTCATTTCATTGTTTTTATTTCAACTTTCCGCCGTCGGAACTGAATTCCCCACGTGTTTCGCGCGCCAACTTCATGGTAATCTCTTGATTTCTTATATACCTGCACAACGAACACACTTTGTTTGTCATTTACACGAAGATGACGTTGACGATTGTCACATATGAGGAAGGATCAGTTTTCTCAAAAGACAAATATTATCTTTATTGTCCGTGTTATTTTCTTTTTAATGTGGTAGACAATTTTAGCCTATGGGGCAGCGATCTTGAAATATTAGTTGATATTTTTCTTACCTAAATTGGGTGAGTAGATAAAGAAATTTAATCACAAATCATTTCTTAAAAGTAAATTCAACTCTACAATCTTTCGCAGATATAAATTGAAAATTGGCGAGTTCTGGGACCTGTTTCTCAAAAAATTCTACTTTACAAGTTACAAGTGGATTTTTTAAAAGTTCTAGTAAACTGTGTTTCTGAAAAGTATTTTACTAGTTCACATGTTACTAGTTACAAGTAAAATAATGTTTCTGAATTATTTTCAATAGTCTATTTATTTTATTTGGAGCATTTTCTAATCAATTGTCTAAAGCAGATGAATGGACAAAAAACTGCCAAACTTGTCACGCTTTGGGTGTAGTAAGACAGGAGAAGGATTGCAAATATATCAGGGACACTTTCTGGATAATGCATGGTTTCTGTTCGTATCTCGCTGAAAAATAGGTCCCAATAAATTAATTAATGTTTGTAACTTATTTGCCGTGAGTCTAAACCTCGCGTTGAACTAATATGAGGTTTTTTGTATTTCTTCATCACTAGACATATAGATATCTCAATCATGTGATAAAGATAATTTTTTTGATTTTGGCATCGATAATTTGTATTTCGTTGTGTGTTGGTAGTTTTGTTAATTCTTGGTATTATATTGTGCATTTTGCTATTGCAAAGACGGTGTTTCTAAGATTGCCGACAATTATTGCAACATATTGCTTTTGGACAATATAAAGAGGTATCCATATTTCATCCATTATACTTATATCGTAACATGTGAACTAGTAAAATACTTTTCAGAAACACAGTTTACTAGAACTTTTAAAAAATCCACTTGTAACTTGTAAAGTAGAATTTTTTGAGAAACAGGTCCCAGAACTATATATATATATATATATTTGCGATTTGTCGTACCGCGAAACAATGCACTATAACAAGATATTCATTTTAAAACAGTCGAAGCCGCAAAATAAGTGCGGCCACACAGCGCTTACTAAACATGGCTAGCGTACGCTAGTCACACAAACAATACATCACGTTGTCATAGCAACGCGAGCCGCTGAACGCTGAGCCTTGTTTTAACTAAAATGCTGTTTTAAGAAATGTCAAATTCAATATTCAATATTTAATTTCACCCTTATGTTGACAGAACGATTTTTTTTTAAATATTTGTTTGAACACAAACTACGTTTTACTTTAAAATCATATTTGGTAAATTTGATATTATTATTATTAAATAATGAAATTGGACATTTTTTAACCCTTAAATTCCGGAAAGGGGGATATTGTGGACCCCACCATTGTTTTCTATGTTGCATTTGAGTAATATGTAAAGTTAACTAGGTATTGAATTGCTGGCTACTTTGCTTGAAGTCCGCAAAAGAAGAAGGATATATACGAAATGGGAATAATAATTTCAGCAAAATTATTTCACGGAAAAATATTGCAAATTATAATAATCTCTTTCCAGAGTAGATAACTAAATTATTTTATACAGATACAACAACACAGAATATCAAACAAGATTCTTGTCATTTATTTATTCTTTTTATAAGATCAATGTGAAAAGCGTGAAGATTAACTTTGAAAAAGAAAAACGAAGTGTATAATTTGTTTGTTAAAAAAACTGTTGCAGGAAAAATGGTGGTCCGTTTGAATGTGTAGACATATAGTATGTATCTACCTACTTACATTCCAAGTTAAAGTCTGAGTAAACCAAAAGGATGGTTGTAAATCGATAGTCAAATACTCAGGAAGAGTCGCGAATCTCGCGCACGCGCGAACAGCCGAGACAATGCGTAGCTACGTTAATTTAGCCCATCACTGCAAACAAAGCGCCGACCGTTTATTGTTTATTATTAGGACATATTAATTGTTTACTGATTAGGACGAATATTCTCTTGACACTGTACATGACGTTATCATTTATAATGTCAAAGTTGTTGCTATATATGCTTGCAAAAAACCGCGTACACCTTAAAAATCAAGTAACCTAGTTTTACCTATTTTTACCTCCCGCTACCATTGGTAAGGGAGATATAGGGATCGTGCTAAACATCACATAATCGAGATTTTGGCACGTTTCAAGGTCCCTCCAATCCAATTTTAACATTAGCCGTGTTCCTTCGGACTGTGATTCTGATTTTGTGAATACTAATTAGTTTAATCGTGATCCTTTTCAATCATGATTTAAAAATTATATCAAGAAAACAACTTGAATAATATAAACACCAACTAGCGTCAAATATCATATGCTGACCAACGCAAATTTATTTTATTTTATAAAAACATATTTTCTTTGTTTTCAACAGTATGGTGGGTCATTACATGCTTTTGTAGGATAATCGTATTTTATTTGATGCAACAAACTCCACATTGATAAATTTCTACGCTCGAAAACCTATTGTCGTTAGCCATTTTTAATTTTTCTGTGAAATGAATCTGTATCAAAAAGGATGATTCAAAAGGGAAAGAGGAAGGTTGTCTAGTGATCACAAAATGAGAAAGTGGGGATAACGAATAAAAAACGAAAAAACATACTTCTTAATCATGATCACTTTGATGATTTAGATTGTGAATCATCACAGTCCGAAGGAACACGGCTATTTTCACGATAATGTCTATATGTATGTGTGTGTGGATCCTCTTTACGCTCTAACTCAAATACTATCGATCAGAAAAATTTTGAAACCTTGTATTTCTACCTTACTGTTATATGGAAAGATGCCATTAGATTTTACTTTTTCTATATATTCTATGGATAAATTTTAATCCCGAAGACTACGCTTAAACACAACTCATTAACATGGTTACACAATTCAGATCTCAAATGTTTGTAACTGACTGATATATGTCACTATCAACAAATTAATCATTTTAAAAAGGAAATAGTAAATGGAAGAAAAATTATATGGAAAGGAACTTAATACAGTTTCCAGCGTAAGTAAATATGTAAAAATATAGGTAAGATAATAAAAACATATCACGGCATATTACCCATTTTTATATTTTTAAGTTTATTTTCGTGAGAATATAATTCCTTAGTCACGTGACATGTTTTTCACCAATCAACATTCAGAATCTCCCTAGCTAAGCGTTTATCACAGCGATGATAAAAAACAAGGAAATAAACACCGTATTTATAGTCGTTACTAAGGGATTTGTTTTCTTTATTTATGACATTGACAGTTAATTTTGAGTATAAAAATAAATAATAACAATAATTCAAACTCCGAAATATTAAATAAAACTCGTAAGTACCATGTTTTAATACAATATGAATATGTATATCAAAAGTTAGGTTAGGTTACATTGCAAAAATTCATTATATTCTCTCATTAAATATAAGCTCGTGATATGATTAAAAATCGAAGATATTGCTCGTGAAACCGAAGCAGCACATTTCAACTCGTCCTTCGGACTCGTGAAATCTGCAGCTCGGTTTCACTCGAGAATATCATCGATGATAATCATATAACTTGTTATATTACGTATGATAGTAATTTAATATTTATTATTATTAATATTTATTTGTCTAATTTCGAAAACACATTATTTAATGTACTGAAAAATTAAACAAACTAATTCTTGGCAAATGTTTATTCGCAAATTTAAACATGAGTTTGTGAAAATATTTTGTTTAATTCTAATATTTATTTGTTTAAAAGTGTTTGCCCTGCCAATACTTATGAATGAACGAATAAAGTGTAATGCTTACCACAAGCGTAAAGAAAATGTTTACTTCTTAACAGCTAAATATATTCAAATAGTATTATAGTAAATAAATCAGGGTAATTTAAAAATGTATATATTTAAGCAATTAATATTTACATTTTGTGAACGAAAACACTTTACTCGCGTTAGTAAATATGCTCAAACAGTGTAGGTATATTTATTAATTTATATTTGCACTAATAATCTATGAAACGTTTAATTAAACAAGACGTATTTGCACGACGAACTGACCTACCGTATCAATCAGTTTACTAATCGGCACACAATTAATATCTTCTAATAATAAATAACAATGTGTTTGCTTGATAGCTCAAAGCCGAATTTACATTTTGCACTTCAGATATTATTATGATATTATGGAATAAATATATTATCAAGAGCTATATTATATTGCATTTTTTACATCCTGCTACCGTTGGTAAGGGAGGTATTGGGATCATGTGTGAATCGTCTTTACGCTCTAACTCAAACACTATCTTTCTGAAAATTTTGATACCGTGTATTCTTACTCTAATATGAAAAGAATCCATTAGATATTGGTGTAAATTAGATAATCGGAAATGGCACTTTACTTGAAGCTCAAAATAGTTTCTATTCGAAAAATACATTGCTTTTGGAAGCTTGTCATCCCAGTAAAACACTTTCAGGTCATGCTGGAAAAAGTCTGATGGCACAGAATTCTTTGGGCGTTTGTTTTAAGGGAGAAATGAACTGATCTTACCTCGTACTGAACTGAACTACTCCTAAAAATAACAGTATGTATATATATATATATATATATATATATATATATATATATATATATATATATATATATATATATATATATAATAATCTGCTGAATTGACTTATGGCTATAATCTGTTGTATTACATTATGTGATTTGTTTTTGCCACCTTTATTTTTTTTATATTTCCAGTAAAATCACTTCACAAAGATAGTATGTAAATTTTATTTGACACTGACATCTGTCAACTAGTAATATTTGAATATTCTGTTTCCTTGGTGCAGCTTTTAGCAGCATTAGGTTGGAAGATATTTCTTTATGATTCTTTTAGCTTCATTGAATATGAAGAAAAAAAAATTAAATCGAATAGAGAATAACATATTATTTTATTTATAATAACATAAAAGTTCAAAAAATGATATTTAACAACGTTTTCTCAAGAAAAACTGTTAAAATCTTCAAATTAGGGTACTTTCGGTTAACCAATCATAACCAAAATCTAATCAACTCTTCATATATACGTACGAAAGAGAAATATAAAAGAATTGTGGAATTATAGTCTAGGAATTATTGAAGGAGAAATTTTTGTCACACACACACACACACACACACACACACACACACAGACACACCCACACACACACACAGAAACACAAACACACACACAGTATGATCTCTAAATTATCGCGCAATGGTTATTTCAATTTTTTATAAATTGTGGAATATGCGTATAATATGTAAAACGCCCATAGTCTACAAACACGCTCAGAACAACATCATGTGACGCACATCAACGTAACATATAAATTAAAAAGTAGAAAAAGCCCAATGAAATAATAGAGCAATCTTTTGAATGTAAATGAAATTGACGTATAACAAATTAATAACAGCATGACCACGTGCATCGAACAAATTCTTTTTTATGAAAATGAAAACAGCATCACAGGTAAACAAGTGAATATCTGCACCCAGAGTCCATAATTGTATTATTTATAACAAGTGCGCATATTTTATCTATTATTATTGTTTCACTACAACTGTGATATTGAATGGTCCGTTTGTTAGTTTACTGATAATACAATTTTGATTAGTTTGTTTACATATGACATTTTAAAATTTTAAACTTTGTATTATGTGATGTTGTCAATGTTGAAATTAATTTATGAAATTTTCAATGGAAAACAAACAGGTCCCGTTGAAATAGGTTAAATAAATTTAGAAAATATTGCACTATGAATAAGCACACAATAATTTAATTGAAACTTTGCTTTGCAAAAGGAAGAGTAAACTAGTTAAATTTTCATGTTTTTTGACTAAGTTTGTTCAACTTACACAAACTGTTATTAATTATTATTTGTTTCAAATGTTTCGCACTGCGTAATATGTACACTTTTTTGCATTGTGTCATCTAAATAGAAAAATGTAATTTTTAGTTCACGTTAATACATGCAAAATTCTGTGGTCGATTTTGAAAGTAAACTGATGTGTTTGTGCTTTTTATGAATTTTTGTACGATGTTATAAAAATTGAATGTAACGAACGAAGATCTTACTTACCCAGAAAAAGGTGTAACGAAACGTCGGTGTTGCAAGAAAATAATGATTGTGTACAATAAATTCAGTTCCTTTTCTCTCAAGTTCGCAATACAGTCCTTCCATCTTATGGTTGGTCCTCCTCTGTTTCTTTTATCTTCTCCTATTAAGCTATTCATTCTTCTTCAAATATATTCCTCATCTCTCCTCATGACATATTCAAACCAACATAATCGTCTCTCTTGTATCTAGCTAGAAACTTCTATCACTCGAGCCATTTCCTTTATTCTTTAATACCTTTCCGTATCATTCCGTGTCTTCCCCAACATCTATCTTAACATCCTCAACTTAACCACATTCATTTTCTTTTCATTGATACTGACATCTGTCTATTTGAATCCATGCTTAGCATAGCTAGCTGATTTATGAAATTTAATATCTATGTAATTCTTTAACTCTATGAAATGTTGAAAATAAAATCTTATTACTAATTTAGATGCATAATTCTTTACAACAATTATTGGAAGTATTTTTGTGTAAAATAATTTGGAAACTTTTGCGCAAAGCAAAACTGATTTCCCATGTTAAACGCCTATGGTCAGGTTTTTAATTAACACCCTGTATACCAAACCCCCTCTATTTTAGAAGCAATACATGATGCCCACTTTAAATTTTAATTTTAATATATTCAAATTATAATCCAACATCCACCCACACATATTTCTCTTTATTTCCATTTCCATCTGCGCTCCAAACTTTTCCTCCCATCTCGAATTCGAGTTCCCGCCGGTCGTATTGGTATCCTCCTCATGAATCACAGTATTTGCGTGGGTGTAAATCAAGCTTTGGCGCTGTGTCCACCACTGTCCAGCTAATCCGGGGCAGCAGCGGCCAGGCACGCACGCCACTGGCCGACCATTGTCCGCTATCGACAATCACGGGAATCAATCACGCACTGCGTCACGTGCCCAGTGACGGCGAAAGGGGGTGGGAAAGATAGATTAAAATTCGTGACAGATTAGCTAAATGATACTAATTTTATAAAGTAGTAATACATAAAACTTTTAAAAATTGGTGGTATTCATTCGCTTCTTATTATCTCTCTTTGTCGGTACTAGCTCCAATGCATGCTTTCGACCTAAATTCGAATTCAGCCGAAATTATAGCTGTATTATTATAGTTTTAGCTCACTTCAGATAAACTCAATAAATTGTTGTTCTTTTCGTTCTAAATGAGCTGAGTGGTACCGAGTGTACATAACCCCCCCCCCCCCCTGGTGAAAACTCCGAAATTATTGGTTTTTTAAAGACAATACAAAAAATAAACAATTGAATAATACAATATAGGGTGTACCATTTGAAAATAACGAGTTATTGTCATTTGAATAAAGTAAATTTGATTCGCTTTATTTAACACCCTGAATAAAGACATTTAAAAAAATTATATGAGAACATAGAGTTATAGTTGTATAAAAAAAAACTTAATTTTTACTATTAAAATAACTTCGTACACCTTTATAAAGCAATGCGTGTATTAGATCTTTTTTAGAGAAAAAACGGAATAACTTGGCAATGTTGCGGAAAACTAAAAAAAATTATTTGTACTTATAAGTGAATAAAATACAATTCAAAATATATGAAAACAAGTAAGGTGTTCCATTTAAAAAAAAAAATCTCGCCGAGCCGAAATGCAACATTCTTTATATGTGAAAAAATACGTTATGCTCCTTGAGTAGACGAATAAATTCTATGAATATACTTATGCTGTATTTCTAATAATAAGGGAGGTATCGAAGAAGGTCATTTTGAAGACTCACCGTATATTATACTAGATGTTATTTCAAAATAGAACAATATTGTCTTTATTTTGTATATTGCAGGAATTACCTAAACATATAATACATATCTGTGTTTAATAAAATAATTGCATTTGATACACATTAATAATAATAATTGAAGAAAAAACGAGCCAGAAGAGAAGCAAATATATATATATATATATATATATATATATATATATATATATATATATATATATATATATATCCATGTTGCTGCATATCTAATCTTCCAAATACTTTATCATTGGGTTGCCTTATTTCAGAAAAATTATCGAAATAAGTTTCTGCTGCAAGACGGGCGTTTTTGTAACATTTGGTGTATGTACAAAACATCATATTGTTCTAATGTTGAATACGTCAGCGTTTTAAAATTTTAAATATGTATTCGTAATAAATAAATTCACCAATTATTAAATTCAATAAACAAATATCTACAAATTTAATTATGACAGTTCGTCGTTATAATAAATTTTGTTTTATTGTTTGTTATTCACTTACATTTGATTTGATTTAAAATTGAAATAATTAATTTTTTATTATATTTTAATTCAAACATACTTTGTTACACATCATTGAAAAGAGAAAAAATAGTTCTATTTAATAATATAAAAATCCAATATGGCGCCCATTTAAAATAAGAAAGTTGGTATTAATATCTTGGAAACCGCCATTTTGAATTTTATTCTGACATCACTTGTAAGTTTATCTTATAAAGTCGTGTAACTTTTATAAGAAACATTTTCTTATATCTTTTATAATTACGGAGTTATTTGACATATTTAAAAATCCCGATTTTCAGTTTTTTTTAAATAACTTTTAAACTGTTCGGAATTTTTATTTTTTTCAACGGAATCTGAATGAGCATTCAAAACTGGACAACATTGCCCATTTAACCGACCTCGTAGTTCTTACAGTTCCGAGATCCCAATGGTAACCCAATAAAAGAAAGAAACAGACACAAGCAACAAAATTGATAAAAGACTCAAACCCTAAACCGAACAGTATAAGCACAAGTAAATGCATACAATAACACTCCACTCACGCTGACTGAGTAGAATAGTTGAATGTTTTCTCAGCGCAAGGTTAGCCTCACGCTGTGACATCACGCATGGAGTGGGGATAAGCATTCAGTCTTGTATTCTCGTGTGGCCTCATATGACGCGATACACCCGTAACTTTAATATATTGACTTGAAAATTTCATTCCTAATTTTATATATCTTTGTAAATCTTTCCACTCCAATATCTAAAGATATTTCAATTCCATTACTTGTAACGATCACTACTTCGTTAATCGTAATTTAAATATGGTATATTTGTTCACAGACTGATCTTAGTAGATGATATGTTTTGCCTTTGAAAAGGTTATCAAAACTTATATCTCTATTTCAAGGGTAATCATACAGGAAAAGAAAGATTAGAAAACTGAAAAATGTTATACTATATTCAAAAAAAGTGTTTTTACTTATTTAACTAGAAAAAAATACAGAATATATTTATTTCATATTTTTTAGTTTTTAACTAGATTATTCTAATTTACAGCAGTTTACAATAAAAAATTATCTTGAAATCTCGTAGTTATAATTATTATAACTTAAGCTGTACTTTATAATTTTTATTATCTTCAACGATACTGTAACTCAATAACTAAACAACATACTTAAGATAATAATCTTTAATTTTGTCTAACTTCTTACTACGAAGAAACTAATTGAATACATATTTGTAAATTATAAGTATTATATACATTGCAGTTTGCTCTTTGCAAAAATCAGACTTGGAGTTTAATTTTCTATTTGATTACTATACAGCACAAAATTAATTCATCAAATAATTTCAATAGTAGAAAACCGTGTGAACACCAATCAATTAAATTAATTCTATGTAACAGAGTAACTGGTAGAACTATCTAATGTCAATACGAGATAAAAAGAAAATATTTAAAATATTCCCATATTTCAGGAAATTTTCCAAATACTTAATCGCATTACAGGCAAAGATAATGACGTTTAAAATAAAAATATTTAAAATGAAGCTGTTTAATTTTTATGAAGTAAACAACAAATATTTATTTTTACGATTTTGTAAACAGTGTGTCAATATTTTAATTTGAACAGGTTTAAAAATTAATTATTATTTGTAGGTACATATTTTAAAATTGTGGGATAAAATTTTAACAAACAACAAATTGGACATTGGGAAATGATAAATAATTTTGCGTATGACTAGTGTTAAGCACAAAATTAAAATTCTTTTTCACGATTTGTGTTTGCGTTTCAATTATACGAGTATGTGTATGTATACATATTGTATTGCTATATGAACAGAAAGACCTTTAACGTAGGAGATTGTAATATATTCTAATTAGATATAAACTAATACATTAAAATATTATTGTAGGATTCCATTTACCAAAATTTAAATTTAAAAATTTGCAAATTATGCATGAAAGTTATGAAGAATACCTACCATTATTGACCGTTGACCGAACGAAGAGTTTAAAAATCCAAGGGAACCGAGGAATATATTCGCGAAGACAATAATACTCTTCATAACAGGGTTTTATGTACAGTCAAACCTGCCTAAACCGAAATCATGAGAGTCCAAAATATTACATAACTCTACAATACGGAAATAATTTTTAATTAAAACTAATTTAGAACAATATTTTTATCTTCCGTCACTTTTAGGTCAGGAAGGTATTGTCTTTAATTCATTAATATTTATAATAACATTAAATATCAAAAAATGATATTAACAGCGTTTTTTCAAGAAAAACTGTTAAAATCTTCAAATGAGGGTATTTCCAGTTGACCAATTATAACCAAAATCTAATCAGGTCTTCATACGGATTTAGAGAAAAGGAATACGAAAGAATTATAATTTTTAGAACTCTGAAGTGTGGGAGTTATCGTCTATGAAAAAATCGTCACACACACACATACACACACACGCTTAAAGATAAAGATGATTTTGGCGTCGATAATTTGTGTTTCGTTGTGTGTTGGTGTGGTAGTTTTGTTAATTCTTGGTATTATATTGTGCATATTGCTATTGCAAAGACGGTGTTACTAAAATTGCCGACAATTATTACAACATATTGCTTTTGGGCAAAAAAAAAAACATTTATTATTGCTGAATAACTATTTATATGAAAAACTTTCTTATAAGGAACGCGAATTTGTTCCACCCTATACGCTTCCTTAAATAACGTTCTGTATAAATGGAAAACGCTATTAGTATATAGCTTAACAAAATGTTGAGTTGACTGCCTGGAACCCAATTTCCAGTAATTCGATGTTTAGCTCTTTTCATATGGCAGCAAAAGACGACCAATTATAAATAATTCTGATTTCATTGAAATTGATTGAAATCAAAATTCTCTGTCTAAAACACAGAAATCTCACAAATGTTATAAGATTATTGACGTCGCGGCAGATATTGAGACTTTTACAATGAAAAAGTACAAGTTTATTACATGACATTGGCTAAATTACAATTGGACTGTCAAATTGCTTTAATTAATAATCTGTTATATTCCCTAAAGCATTCTTTTATAAAAACAACCATTTCTTCTAGCATCCCTCTTTCTTCCCATTCTGTACTTCTTCCCATAATTTTTCCCTACTTCACCATTTTGTAACTTTTCCCTTTGAGTATACGCGTTGCCGTCGCGTCAGACATTGTGCGCGCGTCGTTATTGACGCGTCTTGGCGCATGCGTCGCTCCGGAGTTAAACGCCCGGATCGCCGGAATCAAGCTAGCCATGTGATCCGGGCCCCCGGACCCCGACCCGCCACCCGACCACCGACCATTGATTTTTCTAACTTAGGGTAATCGCTGATTAGAACAACTAAGTTTCAAAGAATGAAAGATCAAGAAAAGAAGGAGTTTCAAAATTATTTTTTTTTATATATTAAAATTGTTGGAGGATGTTAGGGTACATTATTCACAGTTATATTTAGTAATGAACTATAAGCTCTTCGTTTTTATCAGCTGTTATCAGGACAGCAAGAATATGAATACGACTGGTGAATCATAAATATTATCTGAATTATGATAAATAGAATTACTTTTAATGTTATCGGTTTTGTTAGTTAAAACTTTTTACTGTATGAAGTATTAATATTAGGTGTCAACAATTACTCGACAATTCAGTCAAACAGAATTTATTCTCTTACAACAATTACAACAATTTCAACACTGACGTTTCCGTGCACTCGGTGTTGTAAGAGAATAAATACTGTTTGACTAAAATTTCTAGTAACTAATTTATTTCTAAGTATTCATATACTGACACTAGTATCAGTAAGATTAAAAAATAGACCACAAAAAGATTACCTGATTACGTAGGTAACAGAAAATCTGAAAACTTTAGAAGTGAGAAATTGGGAACAAGCAATAGACAGCACAAGGTAGACAGCTAGTAGATAGTAAATAACAAAAGGCGGCAACCAAATTGTAATCAGATATATGAATCTTTTATTTAAAATATATTTTTATTTTATTGCACTATGCACTATCAAAACCCATTACAGCAGTTGTACAATAAGTCACATTATATGAAATTTTTCCAAATTATTTACAGAATCGATCTTCATGTTATAGCAAGATTCTGGGTTCGAAAAGCGGAAATAGTCTCATGAAACTGGAAATCAATAATTCAAGGAAACTGTAGAAGAATTTACTTAAAAAACACACTAAATTATAATAGAAGAGATCCCACAGAAGAATTAAGAAAATCAAAACACATATATAATATAAAATTTTATTTGACACAGATGGAGAACATTCTCCGACAATATAGAGAAGATCTGAAACTAAAAACTATAATTTTTAAGAAAAAGAGTTAAGAGCTTCAAGTTAAGGTTCTTCAGGTTGATCAATCCAAAATCTAATCAAGTCGTCATTTGGATTTAAGAATGAGGAATACGAAAAAAATTAATTTTTTAAATAGTAGTATTGGAGTTATCGAGGCAGAAACAATCGTCACATACACACCCACACACACACACACACACACACACACACACACACACACACACACACACACATACACATACACACGCACACACACATGCATACATACAGACATCATCGTAAAAATAGTAAATTGGTTTTCTAGGGATCTGCTTAATTATTGAAAACTCATCATCGAATTTTCTGACCAAAGACAATACCTTCCTTACCTAAAGGTGGCGGAAGGTAAAAATATATGCCAATGTAATATTTTGAAAACAGATGTAGTAACGTATGTTTCATTAAAAATATGAAACGTAGTTAATTTTAAATAAACCACATGGAATTGGGAAATCACTAAATTTAGAATGAACAATTATGATATTTGACATCTATGTACATAATTACTAGCTATCGTTCTGACACGGGCCCCCATATCTGCTTGTCAAAGCCGGCAAAGTCACATGACTGCTCGTACCCTATTGTATTTAACATTTCTTGTATACCTACACTATACATCAAAAATTCTACTTATATCTATTCTTTATATTTAGATTTTTTTATTTTTAAATTCATTTTACGAAGAAATTTTGTTCATAGATGTCAAATATTATAATTGTTCATTCTAAATTTAGTGATTTTTCAATTCCATGTGGTTTATTTTCCTCGAGAAGTAAATCTCACACTCCTAGTGACAAATTAACTACGTGAATTTAGAAAATCATGAATTTTTTTAATGAAAAATTCTGACTTTTGACATCTATATACATAATAATTACTAATTGTCATTCTGGCACGGGACCCAATATTTGCTTGTGAAGGCGCTCTATAATACAACAGATTTTTTTACATTGAAATTCCGAACAAGAAAACTAATGTGAGAAGAGTATTTGCAATATCACCTGGAAATTTTGATAGTGTGAATTTATTGAAACTATTTTGATTGAACCATGCTTTTCATTCCCAATTGACAGTATTTTTTAAGGGTATGTGTAATATACCTATAACTTTAAATATTTAACTACTAATACAATAAGAAATAATATAATGTATGTATTACCCACGAAAAATCTTCAATAATATCTCTGGATTTTTGACACTGATATTTATGTGTCAGTTTTTTAAGAATCTGCTACTTCTGGTTGTCCAATTATTACCAAAACCTTCTCAGCTCTTCCCAGTAATGTCCGATTGAGAAATATGTAGTTAAACAGATATTAAGTATTATAGTTTTTGAGATATCGTCCTTCCAACTCCCCCCCCCCCCCCACACACACACACACACAGACATAATCGTAAAAATATTAAAATCGGATTGTATGGACCTTAAAACGTGCCTAATCATTAAAATCTGGATATGCGATTTTTAGCATGAATCCAATACCTCTCTTAGCGAGAGGTAAAAATTGTTGGACTTTGTTCCAAAACTTATGCGACATACGTAATATTTCTTGAACTTCATGACTGAATACGCGCGATGTAGTATCCGATTTTATAAATTTAAAAATTACTCTTACATAGAGTTTCTATCTCTCTGCAAAATATAACGGATTGAGTTGACCAACCTTGTTAAAATTACAAATTCGGTTTGGTTTCTGTAGTTTGAAACCAGCTGAGCTTGCTGTGCTGTACTCCTCGTTTCTTTAATATAATATTCCGTTTGTGTACGTGCAATGTAAACGTTTTATTGATATTGCTTTCGTGTTTGTTCTTACATTCCGAAAGATTTGAAAATGTTAATGGCCGCTCTGAGCGAATGGCAAATAAAAATGTGTGTTTTTTAATCGCTATTTGTTCTGGGTTGCGCTGTGCACTGTTTACTTCATTCATAAAAAAGTGCCAGCTCTGCCAGCGTGTTTGTGGAACGAATATCGCTGCTGTAAGAGACAGATTTGCTATTCATTTTGTTTAGTTAACGATTATTTCGTCTTTAAGTAGCTTACGGGAAATTTCATTATGTAATTATGAAACGTTTTTCGGAGGTTTTAGAAAGTGTTCCTTCATTTTTAATGGACTACTCTATAAAGTAAGAAATTATGATTCATATTTGGCATACCCTAATCTCTATTAAGTATATTTTGAAAAGAAATGCATATTATTTCTTCATCTTCATCCTACACTGTAGCGTCTTATATTATTATATATGACATTGTTTCAATATTAAAAACATTAAGATTTTAGTTGTATTTCTGCTCTTCTGAATGCTGGATACTTTTGTTCAGCTTCACAGTCTTTCAGGATATGACACTGGAAAGGCCATAGTATAAAATTAGACGTGGATGAAAGTCCAAAGATTAACAAGTCAGTCACCAATATCTCCTAGCTACTACATCTGATTCATCTGTTTGAGAAATCACATAAATCAAAAAAGCAAAAATTGCAGGAGACAAAAAACTGCCACAAAGAAGGTACTGTCACGAAGAAAAAAACTGAAATATAGTATTCTTTACATTATTTAGGGTTTTCTAGATGGTACTTTAATTAAAATTATCGAAAACATGTAACTGGATAATAAGAAAAAAAAAAAATTTGCTTGACATGTTGTTTCCCAAACTTAAGTACATTTTTTACAATAATTGTGTGCTAAACAGTTAAATAAAACAAAAATGTATAAATAGTAAATGAAATGATTTGGTATATATAAAAAACAATAGTACATTAGAAAAAAATATAATTCCGAATTCATTCCACTTAGAAAAATCTTATGTAGCAGGCACATTACAATACATAAATTTTCTTGCAAAAGAAAACGACTGGCTTGGCTTTACATTTTTATTTCACTTGGTTACAATTTTTAGCAATGTAGCAAAGACAGTAAATTTGTTTCAGAATTGGGATGAATAACGTTAAAATATTCATTACAATATATACCTTCGTAGAATTCGATTCTGAAATAATCTCAGTATTGAAAACATATAACATAGTAGTTTCGCAAATACGTGATTCATTTGTTATATTGGTTCAAACGCAGTGGTAGCTACGTAACAATTTCATTTACTAGTATTTTTCGGCTTTGAGTGGTCGAAAATGGGACAACCAAAACGGTTTATACTATATACACCATGCATCTTCAATGGGCGCTTTCACCAGGTCGACCAACTTAAGTGTAAAATCAATTCATCAAAACATGTTTCCAAATCGCTTCAGAAAGTGTTTTCTATGCGAAATATTTCGTTTTAGAGTGTTTTGCAGTAAGTAATCTCTTTCGTTAAAAAGAATAACTACTTTAGCTGCATGGCCGAGTATACTACAAGTTATATAAACTCAAAAACAGTGTTATCTGTCATATTTTTCGTCAACCAACTCTGTCTCATCGAAATTTCCGCAAAAATTTGTGTTCCAAGAAGTTCATACAAAACTTTTATTTCAGACCGAGTAACGTTCAAATCCGACGTAGACTATTCTTCAAGAAAGTCTCCAAATCGCTTCAAAAGGTATTTTCTTTGCAGAATTCATATTTTGCACTGCTTTCCAAATCGCTTCAGAAAGTGTTTTCTATGCGAAATATTTCGTTTTAGTGTTTTGCAGTAAGTAATCTCTTTCGTTAAAAAGAGTAACTACTTTAGCTGTATGGCCGAATATACTACAAGTTATATAAACTCAAAAACAGTGTTATCTGTCATATTTTTCGTCAACCAACACTGTCTCATAGATATTTCCGCTAAAATTTGTGTTCCAAGAAGTTCATACAAAACTTTTATTTCAGACCGTGAAACGTTCAAATTCGACGTAGACTGTTTTTCAAGAAAGTCTCTAAATCGCTTCAAAAGGTATTTTATTTGCGGAATTCATTGTTTTAGATTGTTTTGTACTAGTTTCGCTAAAAAGTGTACTTTAACTGAGTACCACAAGGTCTCCAAAGTATCTCATCGCAATAAGCGCTAATTCCAACTGCGAACTCACCACCCAACAAATTTTTATATTTGTCGACTATTTTAATTAAATTAGTTATTTCCGCGGTAGTAAAATAAATTGCTCTTTCTCTTTGTCTATAATTTTCACTACTCATTTTTGCAAGTCGTATTTCTTTTTTTCTAAACGTCCAACCTGTGGTTTAAACTACAACTGCACCAAAACACAGACAAGCGAAAAAGGAACCAAATTTCTATTAAAATTGTTACAGTCAAGTTGCAAACTTTTCAAAAATAACTCTATGTTAACACAATTTTTATCTTTCTGAAGCAATCTGCCAGTTAGCTATATGGAGAATAAAACATCATGGGACAACCCAAAAAATCTTATTCTCTAGTTAAGACGGTAGAATAAATTTATCTAATAGATAGTAAACTGCTACTTTATCTAAACTTGAAACAATAGACATAATATTCAAACACCTGATATGTGACAGACACAATTTTTACAGATAAGAGATTTTCGTCATTTTCTAAAGAAAGTGAAAACAAATTATCCCTTTTGAAATTATGCGAAACAGAAATAAATCTTATAATTCGGTTCAAAGAAAATATTACGGTAAACTATTATTAGAAGTTATAATTTACAGGCTGACAATAATCTCTTCGGTGTCTTTGCTCATTAGAAGATTACATTTTCTAATAACTCCCATTTTAAAATCGGCTTATTTGAAGACTTCCCAGAAAATTTAAAATTATCTGTACAGGAAAGTAAAAATTTAGTAAATTATTGTTAAAGATACTGCTCGTTATATTGAATTATATTATTTATATAATAATATAGAAATTTAGATACTACAAATAAATATTGAGATTAAACATATTAAGTGCATAAAACATTTGAAATAATATTAACAAATCTATAAAGTAGGCACTTGAATTGATTGAATATTATAAATAAAATCATTTGTTTACCAACATCAGTATTGATAATCGTTAACTATTTTTGTTTTTATCTATTTGTTTTAAAACAACAAATCGCCTATCAGTAGATTAAATGCAGACAGTTCCGTTATATTACTCTAGTATATGGTTCAATATCTTCAAATGTTCTTAGAAAGCCTTCGGATGAAGAAATTATATGTATTTTTAATAAAATTGCGTTTAAATCAATTGTTATTTATTATGTTGGTTTTGTAATTTTCGAAGACGAAGTTAAAAATTGTGGTGCACTTTTCTAAATTGTTATATAGGTTTTTATATATTGTTATTATCAAAATGTAGCATCAAGAATATTAGTGTTCCCTTCTTGCTTTTATTTATTGGCTCAATTTTAACTACAGCAATGTAAGGCTACATTTATTACATTGATGTAGCTTACATTGCGATGGAAGTAGAAAAATTACAGTGCTGAAATACATCGATGTAATATCGCCAATGTAGTAACGTGCTTTACATTGAAGCTAACTTCACATTAAATACTATCTGTGAGTTTGACGTCTAGAAGCTAACAGTGAAAATATTTAATGTGAACGAGAAGATAGAAATTAAAAATCATCCAAGGTTAATAGTGTTCAACAAAAGAAAGTCTGTCGGCCAGATTTCAAAGAAATAATCATTTTTATCTCTAGGTATTGGATTCATGCTAAAAATCGCATATCCAGATTTTAATGATTAAGCACGTTTTAAGGTTCCTACAATCCGTTTTTAATAATTTTACGATGATGTCTGTGTGTGTGTGTATGTGCGCGCGTGTGTGTGTGTGTGTGTGTGTGTATGTGTGTGTGTGTGTGTGTGTTAGGATGTTAGAGGTACGATTTCTCAAATTCTATACAATTAAAGACCTGTTTAACCACGGATTCCTCAATTTAACATTAATGGAAAGATTTGCATAGGTTGTGGTAAGAATTGGACAACCGGAATTGGTAGTTTCTTAAAAAAATAAAGATCTTTAAATTGTCAGTCTGATACATTTAAAATTGTTATTATATCTTCTATAGATTTAGAGATATATTATATAATAATATAGAAAAATCTATTATAATAAATCTCGCTGCCCAAATTGACAAATAAATGCAAAATGTCAGTGTCAAGAATTTTATTAACATTACAGAAGGCTTTTTCTGGGAAATACATTTAAAATTTATTTTTGTATTATTAATTAAATATTTAAAATTATAAGTATATTAATATTACATATATCCTTAAGAAATACCGCTAGTACCGTCAGTGAATATAAAGAATTTTGTATATATTAGAAAAGTAGGAGAAAATTCCTTATAGAACGAAAGAATAGATACAATTTGAATTATTTTTAGGTACAAGAAATATTAAATTCGTTACTTATAGGGCGCGAGCAGTCATGTGACTTTGTTGGCCTTGGCAAGCAGATATGAGGATCCGTTTGAAGTCTATATTTAAAGAACTCGAAAGAATTTCGTACAAATTTATAACCATTTGTGTAGAATTTATAATTTGTTGAAAATGTAAACTAGCCGAATTATTAAATGTGAAAAATGATATTTAACAGCGTTTTTTCAAGAAAAGCTGTTAAAATCTTCAAATCAGGGTATACTCTCGGTTGACCAGTTATAACCAATATTTAATCATGTCTGCGTATGAATGTAACGAAGAGGCACACAAAAAAATGTTATTTTTTGAATTGTAGTATTGGAGTTATCGGATCCGAAAGAATCGTCACACACACATACATACATAAATACAGATATCATCGTAAAAATAGTAAAATTATGATCTAGGGACTCTAAAACGTGTTTATTCATTGAAAACTCACCACCAAATTTTTTGACCAAGGACAATACCTTCCTTACCTAAAGGTGACGGAAGGCAAAAAAATTAAAAAAACTACTATAGAAACACAAAAAGTCAACGCACTCTAATACTTTACCTATAGTTAATTATTGCAAAATTCCAATACCTCCAAAATCCTCTAAAGGCCTGTGAATTCACTCTCCTCCCTACATGATTCCGTCGGCGTATTACACCGCTCTTCATCGTCGGCGTTTAATAGAGAAAACCCCGCGGTGTTCAAGTGGACTAACCGTCCGATATTAGAAGCCATAAAGAGCCCAAAGAAGATTACATCCCTGGTAAGTTGCGGATAATGCAGCACAAAACACTAAAGTGGTTAGAGACTCCCGCTTTATGTACACGTGCGATAGCGATCGAAAGTTTCAAATAAAACCGTTCACAAGTCGATAGCTAAATGCGGGTAGGAAAATTTGTTGCTGTAGATATAGTTTTTATGCAAAATTGAAAATATTTCAGCACATTTTTATTAATAATAATAAAGAATTTTATTTACAGAATTGATTATAACAATGAAATGTTTTGATTATAGCAAAGAATAGTGTTGATTACAACAATGAAAACATTAATTATATCAATTAATATTTGTTTATAAGTATAGTTCAATTTTTTTCTAAATTTTAGGGGCCCTATTATGAAGACTTTTTTTATTTAAAGCATTCAAAATATGTGAAAAATGAGATATTGACACAGTGCCAGTGACACTGACAGAAAATTATTCGTTATTCGTACCACTATGAATCAAGGTAATATATTTGAATTAATAAATAAACTTACGTTACGAAAATGTCTACAACGAACATCGTTTTAAAATGGGATGTTCTAACTTGGTCGAACTAATACGAAGTAAATTTATTAGCAAATGCAAAACCAAATATGTGAAAAATAAGATATTGACACAATGTCAGTGACATTATTCGTACGGCTATGAATCAAGGTAATATATTTGAATTAATAAATAAACTTACGTAACAGCGAAAGTATTGTCAACAACGAGCATCGTTTTAAAATGGAATGTTCTAACTTAGTCGAAACAATATGAATTTTTGAAAGACAAGCGTGTTATATCCATTCTTATCACACACGGTTCGTGTTATGGTAAATGAGAGAGATAAATGTATGCCAATATGTTAATTTATTCATGATATAGATGACCTTGATCAGACATCTTTCAAAAATTTTACTGTATCTAATTAATAAGTGAAAATATTTAAATACAATAAACTAAAATTTATTGTATAGGTATATTACAAATTGTTTGTTAATAATTTCAGTTTCAGTGAGTTTTAGATGCATGTTCCAATAACAATTTTGAATATCCATTGTAATTGTTAGAAAAATATACTTACCTACAATGATTTTATTAAAAACGATTTTTTTAAAAAATTTAAGTTGATCGAATTAATTATGACAAAATTTAAATTGTAATTCTAATAAGAATTTTGTTCGTAGAAATTCAGAATTATTGAGAAATCTTTTCGAGATACAATCAATATTTTAATTAATTTTGGACATTACTGAAAATTTAAAACAAATATGTTTTTATGATAAGTATAAAATATACGAGTATATAAAATTATTTAGTTTTATTAAGAAGAAGTTTTATTACTATGCAAAAAACAAAAATTTTGATGTTGAGTTTATTTAAAATCATACCGTCGCCAAAATGACAACACGGGCTATCTTATTTTTTCCCAAACGAGTTGCCATTTATTATTCAAAATATCGCAAAAAATCGATTTTAGTTCGTCACTGTTGTAATAGTTTCGATTCATGCGCTTCATGGTGTCCCGATCGGATAACTTAGCTGCCCGATCGATTTCCTGCAAAATTATGAACTTGAATATTCTGTTTCCATGGTGCAGCTTTTAGCAGCATAGGTTGCAAAATATTTCTTTATAATTATTTATCCCTAACTTCATTGAATATGAAGAAAAATATAATTAAATCGAATAGAGAATAAAATTTTCTTTCAATTTTATAATAACATAAAAGGTCAAAAAATGAACAGCGTTTTTTTAAGAAAAACTATTAATATCTTTAAATTAGGGTACTTTCGGTTCACCAATCGTAAGACGTTTAAAATAATTTTATTAATATATTTCCATATTTATGTCTACCAAAAAAATCTGATGTGGCCAGCACATAACCTCTCGCCGTATATTTTACCTGGCTGTATGCATAAAGCAAAGAATATTTTTATAAATACAAATAATATATTCATATAAATCTATGACGTATAAACTTCTTTATTATTCAATAATAGCATGTCTCAACATAAAGATATTTACCATAAATTATGTTACAATAAATTACAAAGTAGAGTTTACCATATATAAATATTAGGCTGGTAACAGCAATTTTCAATTCGAACAACTTTGTTTACTTTCTCTTCATATTCTTCTAGTAAAAACATTAATTTTGGGCGGTCTAAAATGTATATATCTGGATTGTGCATCTATTCTTACATATCTTCTTTTACATTTTATTTTTTCATACTTGTTATATCTAAATAACACTAATTCCTTTTAATAAAGTGACGGATAGATTGCACTCCGATTATTCTTATATCGATGTGTAATTTTGTCAATATTTACAACTTACTTGAGAAGAATTTGATAGCTTTTTCGCAATTCAAAGTTACTCTAGTCTACAGTACTGGTGTACATTGTCCCATAATGTTTGAAACAAATTTAAGTCCTTCAACCTAGACTTGTCATCTCCATAATAGTCACAGATCAAGAACTAAGGGATTCTCCAAGTACATTTTTAATTCATTACTCATTATTTCTGACACTGACATTTATCTGTCAGTTACAAATAATTTAAATTATCAACTATTTTTCATGGCATCCTTTCGGTTGTAAAATTAATTACAACATTATTTTATATATTATATTCCTTTTATCTCTAAATCTATAAAATATGTATAAAAATATTTAAATGTATCAGAAAGAGAATTTATTTTTCTTTAATATTATCAAGAAAAATTTTCAAAAAATAATATTTAGAAGATTTTTTTTCAAGAATCTTCTACTTCCGGTTGTCCAATTGTTACCAAAACCTTATGTATCAGAAAGAGAATTTATTTTTCTTTAATATTATCAAGAAAAATTTTCAAAAAATAATATTTAGAAGATTTTTTTTCAAGAATCTTCTACTTCCGGTTGTCCAATTGTTACCAAAACCTTTTCAGATCTTCCCGGGAATGTCCGATTGGGAAATACGTTGTTAAACAAATTTTAAGTCTTATAGTTTTTGAGTAACCGTCCTTCCAACATCCCACACACACACACACACACACACACACACATCCACACACACACACACACACACACACAGACATCATCGTAAAAATGTTAAAATCGGATTGTAAGGACCTTAAAACGTGCTTATTCAATAAAATCTGGATATGCGATTTTTAGCATGAATGCAATACCTCTCTTAGCGAGAGGTAAAAACAAATATATGCTTTGTTAATTAAATCGTATAGCCAATATCAAATATCAATTTCTTGTGAATTTATTCTTCAACATACTGACTTTAAAAATGCGATACAAATTTGCAAAAACTAAACATATTTTTAAAAAATCTGATGAACCTAACATATGATCTTCCTTCAATTATATGCAAAAGATTATATTTCCAGTGAAATTATTTCACGAACTATGTAAATTATACATGACACTAACATCTGTCAATTAATATTTTTTACTATTTCCATGGTGAGCTTGTAGCAGTATAAGTTGCAAGATTTATGAAAAATATTTTACAATTTTTTACTTCCAAATATTTTGAATATGCAGAAAAAAAATGCAATCAAATTGTAAAAGGAATAAAATATTCTTTACTATTTATGATAACGTAAAATGATATTTAACACTGACATCTGTCAATTAGTAATATTTGAATATTCTCTGTATCCATGGTGTAGCTTTTAGCAGGATAGGTTGTAAGATATTTCTTTACAATTCTTTGTCTCTAAATTAATTGAATATGAAGAAAAAAAATATAATTCAATCGAATAGAGAATAACATATTCTTTAATATTTATAATAACATAAAAGGTCAAAAAATGATGTTTAAAAACGTTTTTTAAGCAATTATAACCAAAATCTAATCGGCTCTTTATATGGACGTACGAAAGAGGAACATGAAAGAATTATAATTTTTGAAATTGTAGTATTGGAGTTATCGAAGGAGAATTTTTTCTCACAGACATACATAGGTGTACACACACAAATAGTAAAATCTTATTTTAGGGACTCTAAATCCTGCTTTTTCATAAAAAAAACTCCCATAGAATATTTTGACCAATGATAGTACATTTCTTATTCCTTACCCAAAGATGACGGAAAGTAAAAATGAAATATTTAATTTTGTCCACCACTCTAGATAATAATAAATTTACCACATTATTTTTGATAATAATAATATTGACATATTTTCAAATTAAATATATATTTTTATATTTTAATATGTCGATCTTTTTACCTCCCGCTACCCCTGATAAGGGAGGTATAAGGTTCATGCTAAAAATCGCATATCGAGATTTTGGTAAATGACCACGTTTTAAGGTCCCTAGAATCCATTTTTAACATTTTCACGATGATGTCTGTGTGCATGTGTGTGGATCCTCTTTACGCTCTAACTCAAATACTATCATTCAGAAAGTTTTCAAACCATGTATTTCTACCTTATTCTAATATGGAAAGAAGCCATTAGATTTTGGTGGCAATCGGATAACGGAAATGACAGTTTACTTGAAGCTCAAGATAGTTTTTATTGATGTATTTTTTTCGCAATTGTTGTTATAAAAATTAAAGATTATTCCATTTTCTACAGGTTTGCTTTAATACTTTTACTGTATATTCTATGGATGAATTTATAAAGTAATATAAAAATTATGCCCCATAGGTAAATGCGGGAGGTATTGTGTTGGTTACATCAGACTTTTACGTAAAATTATCTTATAAAACATTCTTACAATTGAAAAAAAATGTTCCTAATAATAAATAATCCAGATGCTTTTAATGTTCCTGTGTTACATTATAAATAAAACAATTTTTCTCTCTATCATCAAATGTGTGATATACTTACTTGTAAATAATTTATTGTATTTCGGGTTAAATCATTCATTTAACCCAGCCATGTTTTATTAAAACGAAATGTAACAAATGAGAGGTATTTATTATTAAACAAAATACTTACTGCATATGAAAATGTGTTTATAAGTTAATGTTGTATGTTTAAGGAAAAGCGATGTGGTGACAGGTAAAATGTTCACAGAAAACAAGTTGAATAATTTAATGACCCGAACATTTATTTTAAGACAAAAATTGATTTTAATATACATACATGTCTATATACAATATTGAGAAGTAATTTTGAAATATGCCTATAACACAACATAGAAAATAAACAGTATTTAGACATATTTTAAAAAAACTTTTCACTTATAAAGTATCTATAACAAATTATACATGTTAGTATAAAATTATAAAATACACAAAATAACTAACTAAGAAATTTGGTAAATTTCATAGATGTTGAAGATTGCACTGTTAATATACATTCGCTATTAAATAAAAGCTGAAATCTTTAAAGAAATTGCAGCAAATTCGAAAAATACACAATTCGAGAACCTTAAAATATACAGATCCATCCACATGCAGATCATAAAATAAATGCACTATTTTTCCACGCGCAACTTTCATAACAATTATTTACAAGATGAAATATGTACACAAACACTGATACTGATATATCATACATATCGCTTGGTCCAGTATAATACATCCAGATCTTCAAGGCTTACTGCTTACTGAAATGCGATGAATATCATTGAATCAAATAAAGTTACAAGCAAGTCAACACTTAACAATTAGTAAAGATCACTAGCTCGGCCTTACGCTAGAGGGTACTGTCACAAGCTCGTCGTTCCAGCGGATGAATGGTACAGAGAACTCTGATAGTATGAATCGTTCCCTAATCCAGAATGAGAATGAACTGCATTGGGAATCGGACTCAAAGGATTGTATCCATATTGCATTCCATCCGTATACATTTTAATATCTGATTTGCTTTCCGTCGGGAGTAACCTGGTTATGGAAAACGGATGACTAGACGGTGTATATCCAGCTGGTTCTTGTTTCAAATGGTGCCCCATCGCACCATGGTGAAGCATAGCCTGATGATCACCCAGAGTTAACGGATGACACCTTCCCACCATCACCGATAACTCTTCATGCGACAAATTTTGTTGTTGGTGATGTTGTTGATGCATGTTTAAATCATTATGATGAAGAATATTCATCGGATCTTCCAGTTTCGTCGAATGAATCCCCAACATAGATCCAAGGTTTGCATCAGGTGTTTTTTCATGCGTATGATGACTTTTCGGGGTGTCGTCATGATGTAGAGGCGTCTTTTTTCCGTTGCTGTTTGTGTTGTCGTGTATGCCTCCATGTGTTGGACTTTTATGGGTTTGGCGGATCATTTCTTTCTTCTCATCTTTAAAACGTTTTTGCCGTCGTAAGTAACAACCATTTTCAAACATGTTACCGGAATCTGGGTGTAAACTCCAAAAAGATCCTTTGCCTGGTTTGTCTGGAGTTCGTGGTACTTTGACGAAACAGTCATTAAACGATAGTGAGTGTCGGATCGAGTTTTGCCAACGTTGTTGGTTTTGTCGGTAAAATGGAAACAAATCCATGATAAACTGATATATTTCAGATAATGTTAGCATCTTACTAGGGCTGTTTTGTATCGCCATAGTAATTAAGGATATATACGAATATGGTGGCTTGGCATGTGTGTAACTTCTTCTATAAGTTTTATCAGCTCGTGCTCTTTGTAGCGCTGAATTTGGTGAAGTATCACCACCTCCAAGATCACCTCTTCCTAAAGTATTCCCGGGTACATTATATCCATTCATTGCTGAAATAGGAGTCGCCATACACTGTGTCATATTAGACATTGGTGATCCAATTCCACTGTAGCCCATCGCTGTAGAAGACATACAATTTCCGTTCATAGACATCGTCGTCATCGGCATATTACTCGACAACATATTCGATGTAAAACTTCCAGACTGCGGCGAACAAGAATTCATGGTGGCCATCGAAACACAGGACATAGTGTTCATAGGATATGTCGGAGTCATCGGCGACATGGTGTTGGTAGTCGCAGCCATGGAAGTAGCGTCGGAATATAACTTCTGGGAAAGCATTGTCACATTAGCACATCACTACACTACCGTCGGCAGTCCAAATTACAGATCTCGTATGAAAATTCGATTATAGCACGTCTTGAGTAATCGATATCGGCTTAAACTGTCATCGCTGGGTATTGTATCATTGTTTACATCACGAACAGACTCCACAAACAAGTTAACACTTTAGGCATTCCAAACCTGCACTGATTGGAAAAACAAATACTCTCTGCTGGCTGTTTACTTAGATACTACAAGCCCAAGTGAAGTACTCAGGACTTTAGGTAGTCAAACACGAAAATCGGTGGGGATGCAGTTTTCGAGTTATCCGACAACGTGAAGCCACCAATGGGAGAAGCGTTTACGAGCGTTACTATGGCGACAGGACGTTTTCCACGTATGGGATTGGTTGTGGAAAGCCTGGAGGCGTGGTTAACTACCACGCACGCCTCTGCAAACGCGTACGCACCTAGCGGAAGGACGAGAAACTAACGAAGACTGTTGGTGCTGGTGATGGGATACGTAACACGAATTGTTACTTTTGTCATTTCTCAGATTAAATGATCAGTAATTTGTTCGATTAAAAGTGCTGATTAATCATTAGATAGTTGGGAAAAAAATAATTTTAATGGAAAAGTTGTTAGGAAAGAAATGAAAGTGGTAGGAGGAAACACGTGACTACTAGATTCTAATTATGAACGTATGTATTAAACTTTTTAATTGATTATTAATTATGTGCTTGGTCAACATTTGCATTTTTCCGCTTTTTAATTTGTTGCAACCTTTATGCTTTTTAAAATATTAAAATTTATATATTTTTAAGTTAATAAATTAATCCAATAAATTTATACCTACATTATTTAAAATACATTCTTTGGTCAAAAAATTCGATGGTGAGTTTTTAATGAATAAGCACGTTTTGGGGGCCCTATAAACGAATTTACAATTTTACGATGATGTCTGTATGTGTGTGTGACGATCATTTCGACCGCGATAACTCAAATACTACAATTCCAAAAATTACATTTTTCCTAAGTAATCCTCATTCTTACATCTAAATGAAGACTTGATTAGATTTTGGTTATAATTGAACAACGGGAATTATAAATTACACGATTTGATTGCATTATTTTCTTCATATTGAGTGTATTTAGAAATACAAATTTATAAAGATATTAATTTTCTTAAATCTTGTAGAGACAGTTTCAATAATTTAATATTACCAATTGACATATTTCAGTGTCAGATATAATTTACTTAATATGTCTGTCAAATAATTTTACTGAAAATACAAGAAATTTTCTGTGCGGAATTTGTATAAAATACATAGAAATGACAAAAGGTATTGTGCTAGCCACAACATATTTTGTTAATATTTGTGAGTAATTTTCTCGATTGCGGTGATTAATTTTTAACAAATATTCGAAATTTGCTATACAACATTTATTTTTCGGATTTGTAAGAATAAATGCTGCAAGACTATGATTTCGAAAAAAATTACAATATCACATATTTTTTATTTAATTTTATATTGTTACATTTATTTAAAAAAATATGGTGCACCCAATTCATTTTTATTTTGTTTCTACAAAAAATAGTAAAAGTTTTTATGCAAATATTACGTAAACTACACTTTGTTTATTACTATTGACATTTATTTGTCAATAAACAAATCAAAAACAAATTACTTAATTGTTTCGATAAACACCTCAAAACAAAGAAACACTATTTGGCATTTAAACCAACAAAATCATTTGTTTTTTATTGTTTTACTTGCAAATCTTTTTAATTTCTTCTAAAATATCCTCTAATATCAACTGTAAACACCCAAAAATCAATTAGTTGTTTCAATTAGGCCCAGTTTGGAAGAACAAACAAATTTTTATTCTGTCCGTCGATTAGGCTAACGACAATTTGCGTGGAGAATCAACTATTAATAGAGTTCATCCATACACAGAAGTGGAGTGTTTAACAAACAAAAATGTTTACTCTTTTTACGAGAACATCAAAACCGGATTATATATAAACCACAATTTAAATATCTTCGTTATTATGCGGTCAGATGGACAATGGAGGAGAATGGAGCCTTGAAATGATACGCTGTTTTTCAAAGACATTGTAATAGTTCTCAGATGGAATTGGTTTTAATTTGGTGATAGTATTAATACAGACAATTATTTTATTACTGTAATGATTCTGTAATAATATGTGCTGTGGTGAAAATTAATTGACTTTATTAAAATTTAAAATATGGTAATAAAAAATCTCTATACGACAATAGTTTCAACCTATTTTATTAATCTAAAACCCTTTTTACCTTCCGTCACCTATAGGTAAGGAAGGTATTGTCTTTGGTCAAAAAATTCGGTGGTGAGTTTTCATTGAATAAGCACGTTTTAGGGTCTTTACAATACGATTTTACTATTTTTACGATAATGTCTGTATGTATGTGTGTGTGTTCGTATGTGCGTGTGTGTGTGTGTGTGTGTATGTGACCGCGATTTCGTCAACGATAGCTCCAATACTAGAATTCCAAAAATTACAATTCTTGCGTATTCCTCTTCCTTACAACCATATGCAGACATGTTTAGATTTTGATTATAATTGGTCAACCGGAAGTACCTTCATTTGAAGATTTTAACAGTTTTCTTGAAAAACTCAGTTAAATGTTATTATAACTTAAAGAATATATTATTCTCTATACGATTTGATTGCATTTTATATTTCATATTCAACAGATATAGAGTTAAAGAATAATAAAGATAAAAAAATCGTATAAATTTCATAATTCAGCCAGCTATGCTAACATAACCATGGAAACTGCTAATATATTCAGGTAATTCAAATTGACAGATGTCAGTATCAATAAAAAGCAAGTAATTGAATGAAAAAATAAGGGAAGTAATTCTAGTGTTAGAAGTTTTTAAATATAATAGAGACGATTACATTGGTTTGAACATGTCATGTCATGAGGAGAGATGAATAAATTAATAGAAGGTGGAAGAAACATAGGAAGACCAAATATAAGATGAAAAGACTGTATTGCAGAAGACTTGAGAGAAAAGGAACTGAATGAGGACGACACGCAAAACAAAAATGAGTAGAAGAAGAAAATAATAAATAGCGACCCCCTAACGAATGGGAAAACTAAAGAAGAAGATGTCAGTGTCAAGTGCAATTTGCATAGTTTGTTTATGAAATAACTTTACTGGAAATATAGGATCTTTTGCAAAAAAATTATGTATAGGGCGCGTGCAGTGACATGACTTTGCTGCCTTTGGCAAGCAGATATGGGGACCCGTATCAAAATGACAGCAATTAATTATGTCCATAACTGACAAGTGTTATAATTTTTCAATCAAAATTTCATGATTTTCTTATTTCATGTGATTTGTTTGTTATCAGGAGTATGGAATCCCGTTGCCGAGAAAGGGAATCATAAAATACCAAAAATTTAGAATCTTTTGCAAGAAAATTTATGTATGGAATTTGTACATAATACACAGGATTGACGGAAGGTATTGTGCTGGCCACATCAGATTTTTTTTAATCCAAAATGAAAAGTACACTGACCAGCAAGCAAATGAGACCACCTTCAATATTATCAAACGTAATGAGTTGAATTTATTCCATAGAGCAAAACCGTTTTCTCACTCCTGAGGCATTTTTTTGAGGCTAATGCCTGGTTTCACCATTGCCGAATAAATTCCTAAATAGTTAACAGACGAATAATTTTTATTCATCGTTTAGTTAAAATATCGTTTCACCAACCAAAATCGTTGAATGGATATAGTTATTCGTAGCATATTATTTTTCTCTCCTTTTGTATTGAGTATACATCTAACAAGTTCATCTTTATGACTATACTGTCAAATTCGCTGTCAACGAATATATTTTTTATTTCATTGAATGCAAATAAAAATAAGTGAAAATATAAATAAGAAGAGAGAAAGAAGTATAAATTATCTCCAAGAAGAAAAAATGTTTAATAATTATAGTGGAAGAATATTTGCAAAACTGACGATATGTCACACGAAAAAAAAAATGGAATACAATACAATTAGAGTCCCTACAATACGAATTTACTGTTTTTACGATGATGTCTGTATGTGTGTGTGTATTTGTGAGTGTGTGTGTACGTGTATGTGCGTGTGTGTGGGTGTGTGTGGGTGTGACAAAAATTTCTCCTTCGATAACTCCAATACTTCAATTCCAAAAATTATAATGCTTTTATAGTCCTTTTTCGTACGTCCATATGAAGAGTTGATTAGATTTTGGTTATGATTGATTAACCGGATGTACCCTAATTTGAAGATTTTTAACAGTTTTTCTTAAAAAAACTATGTTAAATATCATTTTTTGTCCTTTTATGTTATTATAAATAAAAGAATGTTATTCTCTATTCGACTTAATTATATTTTTTTCTTCATATTCAATGAATATAGAGTTAAAAAATTATAAAGACATATCTTGCAACCTAATGCTGCTAAAAGCTGCACCATGGAAAAAGTTAAAATATTCAAATATTACCAATTTATTTTACTGGAAATATAAAAATGTAAAATAATTTAAGGTGGCAAAAAAATCACATACAACACATTATAGCCATTTTAGCAGATTATTATGTTATGAATATAATGTTATATATATTTTGTTTTATTTCTTATTTTAAAAAAACATACTGTTCTTTTTAGGAGTAGTTCAGTTCAGTTCAGTACGAGGTAAGATCAGTTAATTTTTTCCCTAAAAAGAAAACGGCCATAGAATAGTTTGCAAAAAATTCTGTGTGGAATTAGTACAAAATACATAGAAATGACGGGACTATGTATTTACAAAGAAACAATAACTTAATCCAGTAAAAGGTCCCTGGAATACCTTCTAGAGTTGAATACATGCATGCACTACACTCAGTATTGTTTGTTACTTTAAAAGTGCTTTAGTATAGTAATAGTGATAATCTTCATCGTCATACAAATCATATATGTACATATTTTTGTATATCAAAATTAACTTTCTTTAATGTTTTAAAACTAATTCACGCACCAGCCATCATAATCAATTCTTCATCTACAATTAAAATCCACTTCACCCTATCAACCAAATCTACCATCCACCAAAACCGCCTTACCATTCTACGGCTTTAGAACACGGCTCTCACATACCGAGCGCGTGATTTTTGCAGCGAGAAGCAGATTGTCGCTTATCTCAGTCCGCCGGGCGCACAGACAGCTAAGTGCAGTTTCATAGCCTACTATTACACCCTCTGTGGCCTCGTGTGGAGAGAATAACGACTAAAAAGATAAAATGTTGCTGGGGGAATGAAAATTATAAGCAGGAGAAGGAGTTACAAAATGTTGTATTAACTAAAAGACAAGTGTTGTCCATCTGTTTTGGAAGGTATGGAAGGTATTGTCTTTGGTCAAAAAATTCAATGATGAGTTTTTAGTAAATAGCACGGTTTAGGGTCTCTATAATACGATTTCAATCCATACTTATTTGACGGCAAATAACGATAATGCATTTCACTTTCTCATTTTTACCTCTCGCTAAGAGAGGTATTGCATTCATGCTAAAAATCACATATCCATATTTTATTGAATAAGCACGTTTTAAGGTCCCTACAATCCGATTTTAACATTTTTACGATGATGTCTGTCTGTGTGTGTGTGTGTGTGTGTGTGTGTGTGTGTGTGTGTGTGGATGTGTGTGTGTGTGTGGGATGTTGGAAGGACGGTTACTCAAAAACTATAAGACTTAAAATTTGTTTAACAACGTATTTCCCAATCGGACATTCATGGGAAGATCTGAAAAGGTTTTGGTAATAATTGGACAACCGGAAGTAGAAGATTCTTGAAAAAAAATCTTCTAAATATTATTTTTTAAAATTTTTTCTTGATAATATTAAAGAAAAATAAATTCTCTTTCTGATACATTTAAATATTTTTATAAATATTTTATAGATTTAGAGATAAAAGGAATATAATATATAAAATAATGTTGTAATTAATTTGACAGCCGAAAGGATGCCATGAAAAATAGTTGCAAATTTAAAATATTTGTAACTGACAGATAAATGTCAGTGTCAGAAATAATGAGTAATGAAAGAAAAATGTATTTGGAGAATCCCTTAATTCTTGATCTGTGACTATTATGGAGATGACAAGTCTAGGTTGAAGGACTTAAATTTGTTTCAAACATTATGGGACAATGTACACCAGTACTGTAGACTAGAGTAACTTTGAATTGCGAAAAAGCTATCAAATTCTTCTCAAGTAAGTTGTAAATATTGACAAAATTACACATTGATATAAGAATAATCGGAGTGCAATCTATCCGTCACTTTATTAAAGGGAATTAAGGTTATTTAGATATAACAAGTATGAAAAAATAAAATGTAAAAGAAGATATATAAGAATAGCTGCACAATCCAGATATATACATTTTAGACCGCCAAAAATTAATGTTTTTACTAGAAGAATATGAAGAGAAAGTAAACAACGTTGTTCGAATTGAAAATTGCAGTTACCAGCCTAATATTTATATATGGTAAACTCTACTTTGTAATTTATTGTAACATAATTTATGGTAAAATATCTTCATGTTGAGACATGCTATTATTGAATAATAAAGAAGTTTATACGTCATAGATTTATATGAATATATTATTTGTATTTATAAAAATATTCTTTGCTTTATGCATACAGCCAGGTAAAATATACGGCGAGAGGTTATGTGCTGGCCACATCAGATTTTTTACTCTGAAGAAGATATGAATGAAGAAATTTATTCAAATGACATAAATGTTATCACAAAATAGTATTTAAAAATCTACACACTTCATAGTATCTGATCAAATGTATTGTTTTCAAGATTTACTAGAAATTTATCTAAACTCCTATCTACTTCCTCATATTAGTCAAATTATAGGATTATATTTTAAAATGCTTCACATTATCTAAAACACTTTTCCTCCATATTATGAATATTTTCCTTCAAATTTAAATCTAAATTTAAATATCGAATTTTCAAATTACATGAATATTCACTACATTCGCGTTCGCGTACGAATACATCATCCAGCTCTTCCCTCTTAACTGAAGTAGCAGAGGCTGTGTGTGGTCCACTACAAGATGAATATTGTCTTCGAGCAACACTAAAGTGAAGAACACCACTTTTATACATATTCATTGTTGCTCGAACAGCTACCTGTCACATAAATATTTGCTGCTTCATGTACGTGAAATTGAGAGTTGATATGATGGGACTATGTTTCGAGATGAAATACTTGTGTAATAGTCGTGATCCGTCAATATGATAAGGGGAAACAATTTTGAAGAAGTTACTTGGAATATATTATTGTAATATTATTTGAAATTAAATATGATTTAGCTCCAGCTAAATTAAAAAAAAAAATTTCATTTTGATATATTATTGAATCTTTCAAGAATGCTTAAAATTTAAGTTACGTTGCTGCAACCCGGCATCAAATGATTCTTTGTTTTAACAGTTTTTACCTTCCGTCACCTTTAGGTAAGGAAGGTATTGTCTTTGGTCAAAAAATTCAATGCTGAGTTTTTAGTATATAAGCACGTTTTAGGGTCAATATAATACGATTTTACCATACGATTAAGTCTGTATGTATGTGTGTCGGTGTGTGTGTGTGACGAAAGTTTCGGATCGCATAACTTCAATACCACAAGTCCAAAAATTATAATTTCTCGTATTCCTCAAGTTTACATCCAGAAGAAGAGGTGATTAGATTTTGATTATTCTATTGGAAGTACACTCATTTGAAGATTTTAACAGTTTTTCTTGAAAAAACGCAATTAAATATCATTTAATGATATTTAACGTTATTATAACTTAAAGAACATATTATTCTCTATACGATTTGATTGAATTTTATACTTCATATTCAAGTAGAATTTCAAAGATATTTAATTTCATAAATCAGCCAGCTATGCTAACCATGGAAACTGTTAATATATTCAGATAATTCAAATTGAAAAGTAAATAAAGATGGCATTGTGGCAGAGATGATGATGTTGAGATAAATGTTGGTGAAGACACGGAAAGATACGGTCAGGAATGAAAGAATGAATAATATATTGGAAGAAGAATGAATAGTTTAGTAATAGAAGGTTGAAGAAATAAAGGAAGACCAAAGATAAGATGGAAGGACTGTATTGTGGAAGACGTGAGAGAAAAGGAAAGCAACCGAATGAGAACGATACGCAAAACAGAAATGATTGGAAGAAGAAAATAAAAAATAGCGACCCCTAGCAAATGGGAAAAGCGAAAGAAGAAGATGTCAGTGTCAAGTGCAATTTGCATAGTTTGTTTAAGAAATAATTTTACTGGAAATTTAGAATATTTTGCAAGAAAATTTATGTATGGAATATATACATAACACACAGAATTGACGGAAGGCATTGTGCTGGCCACATCAGATTTTTTAAATCAAAATTAAAAGTATTGCTAACGCATAAATATTTTATTTGTAAAAAAATATTGTCGTCAGTGACGTTTATATATATATATATATATATATATATATATATATATATATATATATATATATATATATATATATATATATATTTGCGGAAACCAAAACGCTATTCATCTTAGGGCCTCATTAACTGCATCATTTGCAATTATTGTTAGCATCAAAAATTTTGGGTCATAAATGACATATTTTTATTCAATTTTGACGTTTTAAACTGTTATTATTAACTTCATAGCAACAACTATAAATAACTGTTTATTTGCTATTGACTTAATTAGATATTTATACACCAAGTGAGTTAAAATAATGTTTATTCATGAAAAGTAAGTGGGTTAAATTCTTTAAGTAAATAAACATTCTTAACTCACGTTGTTTATACAATATTTTATTCAATTCTCATCAATATTGTTCTTTGTTGTAATCAGGGTTTTTATTGTTGTGGTTAATTCTTTGAATAAAATTTAAATTGTTACAACCTAATTAAATTTATAGCTTTCATTGATTATCAAACTATCTAGTAATGGAAAAAATAATTTCAATATTATATTATTGTTGCCCCAAAACATTTATTACATATTTTCCTATCTTATTCAGTTTAACTCGGGAAATTTAATCAAAGTTACAGTTATATTATTTATATTTCCATCAATAATTCACTTCCATCCTCATTTCCATACGAACACAACACGTGCAGTGGTCTCTTCTGATGACTAAGCCGTAATGTGTTGGGTGCGTCGCATTGCCGAAGAATTGGAGGCAATTTTCGCCTCATCTTTGACAAGCGGACAGTAGTGCGATGCTAGCTGTGGCTGTTATCGCCAGTCATCCACAATTATGTTATTACTCGATTCGTGGTTACACCTGGCGAATTGGTGGCATATTGAATGATGGGCGAATTTAGAATTAATCATTTGGTGGGTGATTATGATTGGCAAATCTACATACGTGATGATTTAGTTTATAGAATTTTATTTCGTTTGATCAAATTCTCTGTACGACAATAGTTTCAACCTATTTTATTAATCTAAAACCCTTTTTACCTTCCGTCACCTTTAGGTAAGGAAGGTATTGTCTTTGATCAAAAAAATTGGTGGTGAGTTTTCAATGAATAAGCACGTTTTAGGGTCTTTACAATACGATTTTACTATTTTACGATGCTGTCTGTATATGTGAATGTGTGTGTGCGTGTGTGTATGTGACCGCGGTTTCGGCCGCGATATCTCCAATACTAGAATTCCAAAAATTATAATTCTTATGTATTCCTCTTCCTTACAACCATATGCAGACTTGATTAGATTTTGGTTATACATAATTGGTCAAACGGAAGTACGCTCATTTGAAGATTTTAACAGTTTTTCTTGAAAAAACTAAGTTAAATATTATTTACCTTAAAAAATACATTATTCTCTACACGATTTGATTGCATTTTATATTTCATATTCAACATATATAGAGTTAAAGAATTACAAAGATATCAAATTTCATAAATCGGACAGCTATGCTAACTTAACCATGGAAACTGCTAATATATTCAGGTAATTCAAATTGACAGATGTCAGTATCAATAAAAAGTAAATGCATGAAAGAATAAGGGAAATAACTCTAATGTTTCTAGAAAGATATAAGAGAGACGATTACATTGGTTTGAACATGTAATGAGGATGAATATATTGGAAGAAAAATAAATAGTTTAGTAATAGAAGGTGGAAGAAACATAGGAAGACCAAATATAAGATGGAAGGACTGTATTTCGGAAGGCTTGAGAAAAAAAAAATGAGTGGAAGAAGAAAATAAAAATAGCGACCCCTAACGAATGGAAAAACTAAAGAACAAGAAGATGTCATTGTCAAGTGCAATTTGCATAGTTTGTTTATGAAATAATTTTATTGGAAATATAATATCTATTGCAAGAAAATTTATGTATAGTGACGTGACTTTGCTGACTTTGGCAAGCAGATCCGGGGACCCTTGTCAAAATGACAGCAATCAATTATGTCCATAACTGACAAGTGTCATAACTTTTCATTCAAAATTTCATGATTTTCTTATTTCATGTGGTTTGTTTGTTATCAGGAGTATGGAATTCAGTTGCCGAGAAAGGAAATCATAAAATATGTCTACATCCGTGTTACAGTCATGAATTAAGTAATTAAATATACTACAAAGTTGTCGTAATGGAGACTTCATTTCATAATTGGTCCTTTTCTAATTACATTGAAAGGTAGTTTTTTCCTACTGGTCACCCGCGGAACATTTATTGGTATTAAACCAAGAGAAACAGGATCGTGTATTAGACCATTTAGTAGTTTATGTAGGTGCAGACAACTTTGTAGTTTTCGACACGAGAATAAAAGGGTCTCGGCAAAAGATAAATCTAGACCAAAAGATGACATTTTGCCTATATTTACAGTATTCCAAAGAATTTTGTAAAAAATCTCACCATTTGTGCAAGTTTTGCAATTATTTGAAAATGTAACCGCCTCGTACTCGTAAGTATTTCATTTCCGTTCTGTTTATTTTCCCCTCATATGTCTTCTTAAGCAGAAGACACATGAGTATTCGCTATTTCTAACTAATTTTATTTTTGATTTCCTCCACCTCTTCCATTATAATAAACCAGCAATCTACTTCCACCAATCTGGTCCTGTTTCATTGGAAATCCTTTCTAATCACAACACTATAACACAGTATCGCAAACCCATTCCATCCCTATCGATGCCATGCGAGTCTGAGACGCTAGACGTCTGTTGGCGTCGCCGAATGTTTGTTCAGTCTCCGCATACGTGTGTAGTGGGCTTGCTGGAACATCCACCTAATCACTTACACCACCAGGACCAGAACTCGCCCAAGATCCACGGAATTAGCATCGGCTGATAACGAACTGATTAGATCCAAGGACGAGTTTGGATACTGTGAAAATGAAAAATGAACTGGAAAGTGGAATTTGGAAAAAGTTCTATGTGCCTTTTTATATATTTTTTCTTGAGAACATAACGCACAAAGATTAAGTATGAAGTACTTTAATAATAAAAATACAGCAAAAGTTTAATTTGAAAACATTACAAAAGATGCAAACATGACTAACTTGTTTGTTACAAAGTATATTAATTCTATTTTAATGTGCTTCTTAATCCTCCTTTACCACTAGGTGGTAAGTAAGAAAAACATGTTATTGTCTATTATACACCTTTGGGAATTCTATTCAAAATTTCAAACCATATATTGACTATGTAGATATACCATATATCGGTATATAGGTATTGGATTCATGCTAAAAATCGCATATCCAAATTTTAATCAATAAACACTTTTTAAGGTTCCTACAATCCGATTTTACGATATCTCTGTGTGTGTGTGTGTGTGTATGTGTGTGTGTATATGTGTGTGTGTGGGGGGGGGGGATGTTGGAAGGACGATTTCTCAAAAACTATAATACTTGTGTTTAACTACGTATTTCTCAATCGGACATTACTGATACATATAAATATTTTATTACATCTATAAGGTATATAATAATCTGTTGTAATAGATCTCACAACCCAAATACAAAGATTACTGAAGTTTTTTCCTGGGAAGTACATACATTATATTATTTCTTATTGTATTAATAGTTAAATATTTAGAATTATAGGTATATTACATATACCCTTCAAAAATACTGTCAACCCCGACATTGAATTGGAACATTTCGAAAAATTAGAAGAGTAGAACAAAATTACTCCATTGAATAAATTTAAAATTAAAAAATCTAAATATAAAGAATAGATATAAGTAGAATATTTGGTGCAGAGTGTAGGTATACAAGCAACGTTAAATACAATAGGGCGCGAGAAGTCATGTGACTTTGTTGGCCTTAACAAGCAGATATGGGGACCCGTGTCAGAATGATAACTAGTAATTATGTACATAGATGTAAAATATCATAATTTTTCATTCTAAATTTAGTGACTTTCCAAATCCATGTGGTTTTTTCCTCGATAAGTAAATTCCACACTCCTGGTGACAAATTAACTACGTGAACTTAGAAATCTTGAAATTTTTAATGAAAAATTATGACATTTGACATCTATGTACATAATTACTAATTACCATTTTGAAACGGGCTCCCATATCTGTTTGTCAAGGCCAACAATGCCACATGACTGCTCGCGCCCTATATTTATGTAACCAAAAACGGAAATGGCGAGAGGTATTTTTTTAAATATTTGGTTTTGGACGAAATTTACATCGATTTCTCTATATTCTGCGTTGAAGTTCGTCCTCATTTTGGGCATATGGAAATTGTTAGCGAAGTAAAGGTCTTCGCTCCAATTCACCTCTCATAATTCCCAGGACAAGAGCGACATATTCTCTCATCATTATCATCATCTTCGTCACTACTTGAACTTGAAGACAAGGACGAAGAATCAAACATTTCTGAATTACTTTCATCTCTCTCAAAAATGATACTGTTTCCATCGGAACTATTTTTTCTTGGTTAATCATTGCGCAGAGATTTTGTCACAAATGTCAAGCAAGAAGTAAGCGCGCTTACGAACGGTCCGAATCGTTAACATCTTCACAGACAAAACGCCTAGACATTTTATAAAACGTAACTTTTTCATTGTTGCAAAGATTATATGTGTTTTTTGTGTAAAACTTAAAGGAACATAAATGAAATCACATAATTAAAACAGTGTTAAAAAGTAAGTTTGTTATAATCTCTGGGATTAAAAAGATCCGCCAGGTAAAACTCCCCGATTACAAAGTCTCGCAAAACACGTCAAGTCAGTTTTGTTTATAATGCAAACAACAACAAAACACTAACGCCCGCTCGTTCCCGTGTCTCAGGGTAAATATAATTTCCCGCCAAAGACGCGATGCGAAAAAACGTCCAACAATTAGCAAACAAGGAAACAAACAATGTAGTTTAATTGACAGCCGCTTGGACACGAATAGAGCAATAAATAAACACCGGGAATTTCAAAATATTGACAAAAGAAGTTACGTAGCGTTCCGATACCTATAATATCAATTTTATGAAAAATATTTAAGCAAACACTGTTGGAAATGTCTATAGACACAAAGATTCGCGCTAAAAATATGAAACGGCCAAAGATTACAGCCAGTTTAAATATTTACAGAATGTTTTTATGAATTGGAAGCCGGGCAGTGAAATAAAAAGAGCTGCTTTGGACTGCACCGCAATTATAATTCAATCGACGGTCTTGCAAACTGGGCTAATTTCAATTGGAAACGATTTTCGCACGATCCTAGTGGTTAGTGGTTCAACGGATAAACTTATGCTTTATTCCCCCTATTGGTCTTCGCTAAATTTAATCATGTAGAACATTAAATGAATGAGCAATGAATGAGAGGAAAATATTTGATTGAAATAAACAGTATTCATTTTTATAAAATTGCAAAATCGGTAAAACAACAAAGTAGGTTTTTCGAAAGTCATTTGACTACAGAAAATAAATAATGAGATGTTGCACGATTGTTTTTTCTTTGCTCTAATCGAAAGAATAAGATAAAATCTGTTGTGGCCAGTACAATACCTTCCGTCATTCTCGTGTATAATGTATAAATTCCATAATTTTTCTTACAAAAGATTCTAAATTTCCAGTAAAATTATTTCATAAACAAACTATTCAAATTGCACTTGACACTGGCATCTTCTTCTTCTTTAGCTTTTCCCATTCGTTAGGGGTCGCTATTTTTGCATGTCGTTCTCATTCAGTTCCTTTTCTCTCAAATCTTTCGCAATACAGTCCTTCCATCTTATCTTTGGTCTTCCTCTGTTTCTTTAACGTCCTATTACTAAACTACTCATTCTTGTTCCAATATAATTCTTCATTTCTCCTCATGACATGTTCAAACCAATGTAATCGTCTTTCTTGTATCTTTCTAAAAACTTGTAACACTAGAGTTATTATCTGCCACATTAATTTACTTTTTATTGATACTGACATATGTCAATTTGAATTATATGAATATATTACTAGTTCCCAAGTTTGGCATAGCTGGCTGAATTATAAAATTTAATTTCTTTAAAATTCTTTAACTCTGTATCTATTGAATATGAAGTATAAATTGTAATCAAATCGTATAGAGAATAATATATTCTTTAAGTTATAATAACGTTAAATGTCAATAAATCAAATTTAACTGTTAAATCTTCAAATGAGACTACTTCCGGTTGACCAATTATAACCAAATTCTAATCAGTTGTTCTTCTGGATGTAAACTTGAGGAATACGAAAAAATTATAATTTTTGGAATCGTGGTATTGAAATTATGGAATCCGGAACTTTTGTCACACACACACACACACACAGACACACATACATACAGGCTTCATCGTAAAAATGGTAAAATCGTATTATATGGATCCTAAAACGTGCTTATTCAGTAAAAACTCATCATTGAATTTTTTGACCAAAGACAATACCTTCCTTACCTAAAGGTGACGGAAGGTAAAAATATTTTACTGTATTTTTATTTTCTTTTATTCATGAAAAAATTGTCTCTGGAAATAAAATATTTATGGCAAAATACAACGAAGGAATTTATCTGGATAAGTACATCGTTTTTAACTCTCTTTTATATGCTGACGATTCAGCTATAATTGCTGAAACTGAAGATAAACTTCAAAAAGGTGTATACCAACTACAGAAACCTGCGAAAAATAACACATGAATATATCAATCGAACAAACCAAAACAATGGCCTTCATAGGAACTAACCCAGTAAGAACTAAAATAGTAATAAATAATAAAACACTTCAAATACCTGCGATGCGATGTAACATACGATTATTGCAATGATGTCGAACAAAAGCTAAACAGATTCAAGAGTATATGCGGAACTATAAACCGAAACCTAAAAAATAAAACAAGAAAGGATACACAGATAAAATTTTACAAAACAATTGCAGTACCAACACTCATATTCGGGAGCGAAACATGAACAATCACAAAACAACAAGAAAGTAGAATCCAGATACAGGTGATGAAATTTCTCAGAAGAGCAAAGGGATGTAGCAGCATAGATAGATTTACAAATGAAGATGTTCGAAGTGAATTAAACATATATAACATAAATGAAAAAATTAAACAATATAGACATGATTGGAAAGAACATATAAATAGAATGAGTGAAAAAAGACTCCCACTGAAAGCTATTAAATAAAAATGTAGAGGAAGCAGAAACGTGGGACGTCCAACAGTAGGTTCTGTAACAGGCATTTTGCCTAATATCTGAAGCGAAGAAGAATAAAATATTTAACTTGCCGTCTTTTCTGTCGCCTGATGAATCAGAAAACTACTCACCAATGAGGCAGTGCCTTATATTTGCCAGAATTTAAACAAGTGACAGCTACTAGTTTTATCCATATTACTGATTTTTACCTCCCGATCCCCTTGGCAAGGGGGGGTACAGGGATCGTGCTAAAAATCGCATATCGAGATTTTGATAAATGACCACGTTTCAAGTCCGTAGAATCCGATTTTAACATTTTCACAATGATGTCTATGGATGTATATATGTGTGTGTATGTGTGTGGGTATTCTGGAAACTCTAGCTCAAATACTATGAATCGCAAAATTTTGAAACCTAGTATTTCGACCTTACTCTAATATGGAAAGAAGTCATTAGATTTTGGTGTAAATTGGATAACTGGAAACCGTTAGGTGTCCGTAAAAAGTTGTGCCTTGTGGAAGAATACGCTCATCTTTATTTAAGTTCATAATTTTCTTCCTTTTAAAACAGTTAATTATTAAATATTACGAAACTTCAACTAAATGCATTTTATTTTATAAAGAAAATTGTTGAAATTTGTGCCAAATTTTTAGGATTTATGTTATTAACGGCCGAATTCACCATTAATCCGTTGATTAATAATCAGTTGATTAAGGAATCAAGCTGAACTGTAGATCAACGTATGTTCTAATTCACCAACTTGATTTCTGAATCAAGGAATCATGATCAACTGATTCACAGTTTTGTTTTGGTTTTTGACAGTTAATGTAACTGTCATGTAATTTTATTCGTGGTAATTGTACTTTCCGCTAAAAAAGTATTAATATGTAAGTTTTTCATTTATTTATAAAATATATTTTATAATTTTCCTATAATAATATTATATAGGTAGAAATTACACTAATTCCAATAAACGAATGTTTTCAAATATAGTAAAAATGTAAGATATAAAAGTATAGCTGAAAATAATAAAACCAATGCGGTTCTAAATAAAGATAAAGAAGAAAGATAAGACGAAGTTACGAATGGGTACAACAACCAGAATCCTAACATAGCTATAAATGTCAAAATTAGGATTCAAAGATGTGATCAGTCCTTGATTCATGGAATATGACGAATCAGTTGATCATTGATTTTGATTAGTAGATTAGTTTGATTTTTAATGGTGAATTGGATTGATTTAGGATCAGCATTGATCTGTGAATCAACTCATGATTAAGAAATGGTGAATTCGGCCGTAATTGTTTCTTTACAAATAAGAGCATTTTATAAAAATTTGCTATTTATCTTCAAATGGCGCCCCTTATGGTCAAGCGCCTTTGTGCGGGGCACTACTTGCCTACTCGCACGGAACGTCCCTGGATGTAATGTGTATTGTTTTAGAAAAAACTAATAAAAAGCTTTTTTCTCTTTTCTTGGTGTTGAGTCTTGCCATTACATCTTCTTAATTATAAAGACCTTGGTAGGATATTTTGCGTTAAGAAAATATCTTTGGTAAAACGTGCCTTTGGCTGGTTTTTGGTGCTCGAAGTGGCAGTAAGTGGTCCTCAGGACCACTACGGTGTATAAATAATACCGGCTATAAGTATTATGGTTGGTGGATATTAAAACATTCAATATTTGTACATCCCTTGTTCCTGGACCACCCAAGATGAACAGGACGTTACCTGGCCATGTTTACACAGTTTCTTTTGTTTTACCTAGCCGCAGTTGACACCGACTTTCAACTTTTCAAGGGGGGATAGGATGGAATCTTTTATTTTGTTTTATCTTTGCCATGTATGTCAATTTGTACAAGTATTTATAACAATTAAAATTTAGGAGGAGGATGTATCTGAAAACTGTAATTATTTCAAGAAATATATATATACATTTGTCTACTCTGTCAGTGTCAAAAAAAAATCCAATTTGAAATACAATGGTTTATACTGTGGAAGAGAAGGTGCAGATTATTAAGTGGTATTATTCGAATTTTATTCCAAGTTTAAGGCAAGTGTCGGACTTGTTCCGCGCTTCATTTCCTGGCAGGCCTACACCAAGTGCAGCAAAATTTTTAAGAATAGGGCATACCTTTAGCGGAAATGGTTGCATCGGGCCTGCACATAACAGTAGGAATAGATCCTGTATTATATAAACTGCGCAGAAAAAAAACATGAAATTCTGACTTTAGTACAAAATAAGAAGAGATTGGGCAAGCTACTGCTGTAAACAAAGCTACTTTACACAGACTATTTAAAAAGGATCATTACAGATCATACCATTTCGAAAATCACCAGGAGTTAGTTATGGAAGATACGAAACGAAGAATAAATTTTTGTGAATGTTGAAAACGTTAATAACAATCCAGATTTGCTGCAAAATATACTTTTTACAGACGAAGTAACTTTTTATTTTCATGGCGATGTAAATTCACAAAATTGTCGGTATTGGTCCAGGGAAAATCTACATTTGTATCATAGTACGAGGACTCAACGACCCGAGAAAGTTAACGTTTGGGCTGGCATAATAGGAACCCACAATATTGGGCTATTTTTTATAAACGGAAATATTACTGCTCAATATTTAAATATATTACTTCTGTCAAATTCATCCCCTATGTTTCATTTTAAATGAGACAGGCAAATACATTGCTGTCAATCAAATGTCAAGTCGTAACCATGGATATGACAAATTCCATGTTTCATGTTAAAAAATACTCACGGTATATATATATATATATATATATATATATATATATATATATATATATATATATATATATATTTAATGTTACGGCAAAAATGAAACTTGTAGTTGAAAAAATATTTACACAACACATGACTCAGTACAGTGAACCATCCCCTACTTATTTGAAGTGTTTGCGCCCCCCTTAGTATTACAGTGTTAATCTAGGGTGCTTTTTCACATACTTCTATATTTCAAATGCAGAACCTTAGATACATATTACGAAATTAACATTATTATTTAATAGTTCGGCCAGCCTGTGTTTGTACAGGTACTTGCATTAGTTGCAATTTGAAATTTCATTGCCTGTCGGCAGTCGCCGCAAAATGGTGCTGTTTTTCTATAACCTTGTTGTATCATAAAAGACGACTTGTAATTATGTTTCAAAATGTTTATTTCACAATGTATTTTTTTTAACGAATTTGTATTTGGTAAGTGAACAATTTCGATTGTAAAAATTTTTTCTTTGTACTTTGTAGGTTTACACCCGAAACGTCCAATTATACTGACTTCATTTTCAATTAAATATGTGAACCTAAAGGCCTAAATAAATTTTTATTAAAACTCCTACCAATTGGTTCCCAACATTCCTACGGAGTTAAAAGAAAATGATAAAGATTTGTATTTATGTTTCTGTAATAGACTTATTATTTTGGGAAATGTTTTTAAATACAGCATGAACACAAGAATCAGTGAAATTCGCGTACTGTAAAAAATAAGAGATTTAAACAATATAATTCCAAATTTATTTGGTAGTAAATTTTTTTAAAATTATTCTTTTGTTGCCAAAGTAGACTTCATTTAAAGATGTGCTAATACTAGTAAAAAGAAAATCCCATGTTAAGCACTTACGCCATGTCATGGATTCTCGTGTTCCCAATGACCGCGACATCGGAACATAGGACTTTTAACATTTTCCCAATTTCCTGGTTCCCTAATTATTTTAGGTAAAAATGCTTCAAATAAATATTGGTAGAGCTTAAAATTCTGCATCTACATTAATAAAATAAATTTTACATGCTTTATAAACGCAGAAAATTGATAAGTAAATGTCGAAAATTATCTCAAAAATAGAAATAGCCATGGAATTGAAACAGATAAATTAATAAATATTTCACGATTTACCTATCAAGTTAATATATTTTTAGTAGGTATTATTTATAATATCTGTTCAAGTTAAATAAATATTTTTTTCACTGCAAATCATGAATATCTGATGTAGACAGCACATTATCTGCTTTCGCTGTGTATTATGTACAAATTCCATATATAATTTTTTTTGCAAAAGATACGATATTTTATAAAGAATCTATGCAAGTTGCTCTTGACACTGACATCTTCTTCTTCTTCTTTAGCTTTTCTCATTCGTTAGGGGTCGCTGTTTTTAATTCTTGTTCTACTCATTTCTGTTTCGTGTGTCGTTCTCATTCAGTTCCTTTTCTCTCAAGTCTTCTGCTATAGTCCTTCCATCTTATCTTTGGTCTTCCTCTGTTTCTTCAACCTTATATTACTAAATTATTCATTCTTCTTCCAATATATTTTTCATCTTTCCTCATGACATGTTCAAACCAATGTAATCGTCTCTCTTGTATCTTTCTAGAAACTTTATCATTCGAGCCATTTCCCTTAGCTTTAATTCCTTACCCCATCTTTCGGTGTCTTCCCCAACATCTATCTCAATATCTTAGACTCTGCCGCATTTATTTTGTTTTCGTTGATACTGACATCAGTCAATTTGAATTATCTGATTATATTAACAGTTTCCATGGTTAGCATAGCTGGCTGATTTATGAAATATCTTTATAATTCTTTAACTCTATATCTATTGAATATCAAGTATAAAATGCAATCAAATCGTATAGAGAAAAACTGTTAAAAATTGCAAATGAGGGTACATCCGGTGGACGAATTATAACCAATATATAATCACGTATGAATATGGATCTACATTCGATGAATACAAGAGACGATTACATTGCTCTAAACATGTCATGAGGAGAGATGAAGGATATATTGGAAGAAGAATGAATAGCTTAGTAATAGAAAGCTAAAGATGAGGAAGATGTCAGTGTCAAGTGTAATTTGCATAGTTTGTTTATGAAATAATTTTACTGGATTTATGTATGGAATTTGTACATAATACACAAGATTCACGGAAGATACTGTGATGGTCACATCAGATTTTTTTATTTTTTAAAGGTTTAAAGTTTATTGAAACAAAAAATGAATGAAGCAACTTCAAAACAGTAAAAAACATCGTGGTTCCTCTCGAAATGTTTTAAATAAAAAAGTGCTAATTCGGTAGCCAGTCTTTTTAACATGTCATTATTATCAACTCACACTTGCTAATTAAATTTATTCTCATCTCTCATAAAAGACAGAAATTTGTATACGTGCAAGAAAACTTACAGAGTAATTCTTCCTAGAATTTTCGATGCCTAACACTTCATTATTAAATATTAACATTGGGTATTCCGCAAATATTACATAAGATGATTATATATTATTATTTAAACTACCAATCATCAAATAACGAAAATTTCGAACCGAAATTAACTTGTGGATCTCCAGATTAAAAATGTGATATGAATTTATTAAAGTGGAAATTAATTTTTCATTCCTTATGTTAATATATCCAAAGCAAATATAAAAACAGAGCAAGTTTGATAATTGAAATTATGAGAGAATTACAATGCTAGGTAAATTCATTCTTGTTGACTTAATTAAAAATGAGATCAGGGATGATTAAGCAGAGATTGATATACTTTGTACTTTGTTCAATTTCAAATTCGAAACGAAAAACAGAATTTCATTTTACACATTATTACAAATCATTTCAACATATTCATTATTTTTCAAAATTATATTATACCTGATAATTATTGTTCTGACATATGATTAATGCAATGAAAATGAAACATTATCTACTTTGGAAGAAGAAATTACTGGATATTAGCCAATTATTATTTTTTCCGCCTCTACCGGTTTCGACATGTGTCTTCTTCAGGAGCTACAACAGTTAATACAGTTTTTTAAAAAGCTAAAGGACATATATATGTTTAAAACTTACATGAACATGTAGAATTTAATAGATAAATAACAATATAAATAACATAAATTACATACACTGGTTCAAAATTAAAAAAAATAAGTAAATATATTAAAAAAACTCATATAGTCGTCAGATGAACTAGATATATTTTTTAATTTTTAATTAACAATGACATCCTTTTTTTCTAAATTTAAGTTATAACTGTTCCGAAGGTCGTTTCTCAAATTGCCGCTAGATATTTTAAGTCACATTTCTTCTTATTGTTTTTATTTGTTCACTTAAGTATTATTAAAGATATATGTCCTTCAGCTTTTTAAAAACTGTAATAACTGTTGTAGCTCCTGAAGAAGACACATGAGGTGTCTAAACTGGTAGAAGCTAGGGTACCTTTATATACAGGGTATGGCCATGGGACAAGATCGCCGCCATTAGCGGGCCAATGTCAAACATACTGATTTTTCATTTCCCTATTTATTTGTAAGAAGGAATATTAAATAATCATACTATGAATTTATAAAAATAAATTTGTTTAAGAGATACACATTTATTATTATGACACAGATTTAGAGGTTATGTAGAGTATAGGATATAGGTTGTTATTATCACATCTAATTTAATATCTCTAGTTATTATTTACATAATAATTATATATTCTATATTTACCTTTCAAAAATTTGAATGTTTGTTCTTAATATTGGTATTTTTTTTTCAATATTGTCAGTCATCGTAGTCAGTATCTCAAATACACAAATAAATAAAATAAAAATATTACTTTCACTTTAAATAAATATTAAAAGTATGTTTAAATGTGTTTTTTCTTTAAAATAAAACAAGTAACCAAGAAAATACATAATAATTTGCGCAAGAACAACACATTGACATTTGACATTGGCCCGCAAATGGCGGACGAGACGCGAGCCACGTCATGGCCATACCCTATATATAGAGGTATCCTAATAGAGGCGGAAATAAATAATAATTGATTAATATCCAGTAATTTCTTTTTTCCCAATCACCTTTCCAGTTTTGCAGCCATTACATGCTATGTTGAGAAGTATCTGCCTTGAAGTATATAAATTAGTTGAATTCTAATTCCCAAATTTACAAACTGTTGACATTGATTGTTCTTGCATTAATAATATTCCAGTGTAAAACTTTAGCAGCGTAGTTTACAACTGGTATTGATGTATCATAGAAAATAAAGACAAATTTCTTTAACCTTTTATCGTCCATTTTATTAATTTTAATCGCGCTGTTTCCTACCTTCTCGTGCTGTTATCCTGTGCCTGATTTCTATTTTTGGGACAATGTAACATTGGAGAGCTTGAAGCAGAAACCCTGAACACGGAACACGGACGATACGAAGTCGTTTGTTTATCTAATCGATCCACGAGACGAGGGGAGTAGAGACTTAACATCGTGCATCAAATCATTCATCGTAGACGAGACGAATTTTACTACCAACAAGGAAAAGCGAGAACGAGAAGATTCGTATTTAATATTACTGTTTTCATTTTAACAAATGATTAGGAAACTATTAAGTGCAATAATATTTGCGATATTATTTGTCAGTAAAAGATTTAGATAATCATGGAATGTATGTAAATATTAAAGTTTTGGAAAACTGTGCTAAACATGATGACTAATTTGTTTGTTACAAAATGCACTAATACCATTTTAATGTGTATTTATCCTACCACTAGGTGGTAAGAAAGAAAAACAAGTTATTATATGTTATACATCTCTGCTAATTCTTTTTAAAATTTTAATAACAAACCTATTTTGCCTATGTAACAACAAGAAACTTTGTAAAATCCGACCTATCAAGCATATAATTATTGTTTTTACAGTTAAAAATAGACAATATAGGTACTACAAAATAATTTCAAATCATCTGCATATAATAAAAGCTTTTAGTCTGTATTTTTACCTATTGCTAAGAGAGGTATTAGATTCATACTAAAAATCGCATTTTATTGAATAAGCACATTTTAAGATCCCTAGAATACGATTTTAACATATTTACGGTAATGTCTCTCTCTCTCGCTCTCTCTCTCTCTCTCTCCGTGTGTGTGTGTGTGTGTGTGTGTGTGTGTGTGTGTGTGTGTGAGTGGATGTGTGTGTGTGTGTTAGGACCTGTTTAACTACGGATTCGTCAATCGAACATTAATGGAAAGAGTTGAATAGGTTTTGGTAACAATTGAACAACCGGAAATGGTAGTTTCTTAAAAAAAATCTTCTAAATATTATTTTTGAAAATTTATGTTAATACAATAATAAAGATCTTTAAATTCTCAATCTGATACATTTAAAAAATATATTATATCTTCTATAGATTTAGAGATATATTATATAATAATATAGAATAATCTGTTGTAATAAATTTCGCTGCCCAAACAACTTCATGGAAACCAGTTGAGATATTTGAATGTTTATAATTAACAGATAAATGAAAAGTGTCAGTGTCAAGAATCAACAGTTTTATTAACATTACTGAAAGCTTTTTCTGTAAGTAAGTACATTTAAAATTTCTTATTATATTATTAATTAAATATTTAAAATTATAGGTATATTAATATTACATATTTCCTTAAGAAATACCGTTAATACCTTGAATATAAAGAATTTTAAATATATTAGAAGAGTAGGAGAAAATTTCTTATAGAACGAAAGTATAGATACAATTTGAATTATTTGTATGTACAAGAAATGTTAAATTCGTTTATTATGCCAGAAATTACTTCGAATTTTAATGGCACACTTTCCACGACAGCAATGAGTGCCCGTACGGTACAAATATTTCATCATTTACCAATATTTGCGTACAAAGCAGATTACCACACAGCAATGGGTAATATGCCGTGATGATATATTTATTATTTATGTAATATAAAATGGAAATGCCGAGAGGTCATGTGTTGGCCACATCATATTTTCAATATTGTTAATAAAAGTGTTGACAAAAAAAGACCCCCAAAACCAAACCTTGAGGTATATCAAATTTTTGCAAGAACTAAGATATTTTAAAAATAAGCGAAACTGGACCCATAAATAAAGATCTTCTCTCATATCAAGTGTCATTAATGATAAAAACAAGACAGATAACCGATATAATAATACCGTATGGTATGACAATGCAATTTCCCGAATTATTTGAAGAGTATTCCATGTCTCTGGACTTCCTGTACAAACCGGAAATGAGTTATTCAACTGGGTGCAATTACGTTATGAGCGACGCTGCGGACACCGACGTCCAGCGTCGTGTCGCCTACGGTCACGTGGCGCACCCTACTCACGCATACGATATGAACGTGAACATGAGTTATGAATGTGCGTGAATTGTAGATCAAGTGTGCATAGTTCATAAGAACTAGGTACAGAAATTATTAAAAATTAGTGCATTTTATATTATAATTATTAATGATTTGGGTGTTATTCTACATTCGATCCTGAGATCTTTATTTCAGTCGAAACAATTATGCCCCAAAATATTAACATAAAATTTTAATATGAATAATTTATCTTTCAATTTAAGAGTCAATTCTTTGCTCACTCAAAATTGAAATAGAAATACTTAAATTATTTTGAAACTAAATAACAATTATTGAAAGGAATTTTCAACAACTGTCAACAAAATACATATGTCACATTCCATACTCGAATTCGGGAATTGTTCCAAAAATGTTTAGAACTAGCAACAACGCCCTATGGATTTATCTAAATTTACAAAGACTGATATTTATTAATTAATTTCTTTAAACAAACCATAACGTAACCTAAGCATTAGTAGTATTGCTCAATTCTACTTAAGTAATATACGCTGAAGTGGTAAAATTTGGGTTTGTGAATTTTCAAGCGTTCAAAACTATTTCTGAGCAATTTTTTTCGGGCAATGCCCGAATTTGGATATGAAATGTAGCATATACATATCTGAGGAGAGAATGCTATTTTTCCTTCGGTGCTTTATTTATTTTAGTTTTTTCTCATTCGTTAGGGGTCGCTATTTTTTATTTTCTTCTTCCATTCATTTCTGATTGCGGGTCGTTCTCATTCGGTTGCTTTTCTCTGAAATCTTCCGCAATACAGTCATTCCATCTTTTCTTTGGTCTTCCTCTGTTTCTTCAATCTACTATTACTAAGGTATTCATTTTTCCAATATATTCTTCATCTATCCTCATTACATGTTTAAACCAATGTACTGGTCTCTCTTGTATCTTTTTAGAAACTTTTAATATTCGAGTTATTTTCCTTCTTTCATTTTTACCGTATCTTTCCGTGTCTTCTCCAACATCTATCTGAATATCCTCATCTCTGTCACATTCATTTTCTTTTCATTGACACTATCTGTCAGTTAGCATAGCTGGCTGATTTATAAAATTTAATTTCTTCATAATTCTTTAACTCTATATCCATCGAATATGAAATAGAAATGCAATCAATTCGTATATATATATATATATATATATATATATATATATATATATATATATATATATATATATATATATATATATATATATATAGAATATTCTTTAATATTTATAATAACATTAAATGTGTAAATGTGTTTTTTCAAGAAAAACTGTTCAAATCTTCAAATGAGGGTAGTAACCAAAATCTAATCAAGTCTGCATATGGATGTAGGGAAGAGGAATATGTAAGAATTGTAATTTTTGGAACTCTAGTATTGGAGATATCGCGGCCGAAACCGCGGTCACACACACGCACACACACATACAGACATAATCGTAAAAATAGTAAAATCGTATTTAGAGACCCTAAAACGTGCTTATTCATTGAAAAGACAAAGACAATACCTTCCTTACCTACAGGTGACGGAAGGTAAAAAAATTGAACAACACTTACAAATTGAAACAAATTCATCTAGATCTATTTAAACTTTGCTAAATTCGTTTCAAGATACAGTAATTTAGATCTAGAACGTTTCTGATTTGAAGTCCTAGAATATTTGTGTAAATGTAAAACTTGAATTGAACCAACGTAACAAGAAATAAAACCTTTAAATTTGAAGTGTCCAATTATTTCACCGTCATTCAACACCTACTATGTCAGGGACCATCAATAATATTTTTCCCTTGAATTTCAATCCATCATAAAATACAATGTTTCAAACTCGCAGCTTAAAAAATATGAATCCTATCAAAAACCTTTTTGATTATCACCCTTGGCATTATTGGGTGGCCTAGGTGTGTCGAGCAATTCACACTTGGTGAACAGACCAACAATTTGTAGTGAAGAGTTAACTATGTTTAACAGTTTTTTGTTTCCGTTTTATTGCGGCTGTTAATGCACTCAGTCAGAACTCAACGGAGTCTACCTGCAACGGCATTGACAACTAAGAGAACTCTTCATAGAGAAATTATGAATGAATAGATTGTCTAGAAAAATCCGACACAACAGGTTTTACTGTTTCAAGGTGGAGAAGCTATAAGATTCATAAATATTAGGCGTATCCTCTTTTTTCATTTTTAAACATAAATACAGAGACTTACTTTGTAACAAATGTAAAATTACATTATATAGAAATTATTTCGTTTGGGAACAGCATGATTGTACTAAACGGCGACTGCTTAGATTGTTCATTTTAATTAAATAATGAACCCGATAACGTTTCATTTATTCATTTTTACCTTCCGTCACCTATAGGTAAGGAAGGTATTGTCTTTGGTCAAAAAAATCGGTGGTGAGTTTCCATTGAATAAGCACGTTTTAGGGTCTTTACAATACGATTTTACTATTTTTACGATGATGTCTGTATGTGTGTTCGTATGTGCGTGTGTGTGTGTATGTGTGTGTGTGTGTGTATGTGACCGTTTTTTCCTGCACGATATCTCCAATACTAGAATTCCAAAAATTACAATTCTTGCGTATTCCTCTTCCTTACAACCATATGCAGACTTGATTAGATTTTGGTTATAATTGGTCAACCGGAAGTACCCTCATTTGAAGATTTTAACAGTTTTTCTTGAAAAACTCAGTTAAATGTTATTATAACTTAAAGAATATATTATTGTCTATACGATTTGATTGCATTTTATATTTCATATTTAACAGATATAGGATTAAAGAATAATAAAGATAAAAAAATTCATATAAATTTCATAATTCAGCCAGCTATGCTAACTTAACCATGGAAACTGCTAATATGTTCAGGTAATTCAAATTGACAGATGTCAGTATCAATAAAATGTAAATCAATGACAGAATAAGGGAAGTAACTCTAGTGGTAGAAGTTTCTGGATATAAGAAAGACGATTACATTGGTTTGAACATGTCATGAGAAGCGATGAATATATTAATAGAAGGTGGAAGAAACATAGGAAGACCAAATATAAGATGAAAAGATTGTATTGCAGAAGACTTGAGAGAAAAGGAACTGAATGAGGAAGACACGCAAAACAAAAATGAGTGGAAGAAGAAAATAAAAAATAGCGACCCCCTAACGAATGGGAAAAACTAAAGAAGAAGAAGTAGATGTCAGTGTCAAGTGCAATTTGCATAGTTTGTTTATGAAATAACTTTACTGGAAATATAGCATCTTTTGCAAAAAAAAAATATGTATAGGGCGCGTGCCTTTGGCAAGCAGATATGGGAACCCGTATCAAAATGACAGCAATTAATTATGTCCATAACTGACAAGTGTCATAATTTTTCATTCAAAATTTCATGATTTTCTTATTTCATGTGGTTTGTTTGTTATCAGGAGAATGGAATTCAGTTGCCGAGAAAGGGAATCATAAAATACCAAAAAATTAGAATCTTTTAGAAGAAAATTTATGTATGGAATTTGTACATAATACACAGGATTGACGGAAGGTATTGTGCTGGCCACAACAGATTTTTTTTAATAACGTTATATTTATAAAATAACGTTTTATCAGCGCAACGTAACAAATAACGATTCACTATAACGTTATCCAAGTTTACAAATTTAACAGGATTTTTGCCGTTTGGCAGTATAATTTACTATTAATTCATTTCGTGTTTTATAATGAATAGATGTCACTAGTGGTCAAATTCAAAGGTTGAACACTTTATTTAATTCGTAGAATTATAACGGCACATAACGTTTTTGTTTTATATTAAGTTATTTATAACGTTATGTAACGAATTATTTTTATTATTTAAAATAATGTCTCTTATTTTAATAATGTCGGCTATGGGGAACAAGTGGATCGATTCTAGGAATCGATGTTCTGCAGAATTAATTAGGACAGAACTACTAATAACAATTAATTTTAGAAGGAACTGCTTATTTTTTAAATTTATTTTGTCAAAGAAAATAAAATAGTTTTGGCAGACTCGCGGAAAAGTTCAAAGTATGGTTTTTAAAGTTTTTATTTTACTATATTTTTCGAGTTTTTTATAGTTAGAAGAAGAGGATAAAGTTACAATGTTCAGTTTAAAGTAGTGTTTCTGACGAGACGGGAAACTACATTGTCTCGTCTCGTCTCATTTAGAAGACAAGTAATTAAGTCTCGTCTCGATTTTTTCTCGTCTCGATTTTTTCTCGTCTCGAACAATGGAGTCTCGTCTAGGCCGAGAATATATATATATATATATATATATATATATATATATATATATATATATATATATATATATATATATATATATGTGTGTGTGTGTGTGTGTGTGTACAACGTATCCGAACAAAATATTAATATATAAATAAATAAATATATCATCACGGCATATTATCCATTGGTGAGTACATTCAAACAAAATATTTTAGAAAACATAACATGCTATAATGAAATTAAAGAGGGTAGGCCAACTGATATGGGACGGGTCTTGTATACAAGTATTATGTTGAACATAGTTAAAAAGTATTAATATATGTTACTTGAAATAATTTTTAAACATAGTTAAATTATTTGAGACAAATAAACTTTGTCAAATTGATCATATATTTTTATAATTATTATCTATTTTCGGTGAAATAATCTATTATTATTGATATATATTAATAATCTGTAGAAGAATTATAAAATAAAATGAAATAAATGTTGCACCAACCTCGCCTACTATCAATCCAATTTGGCCAACAGAGGCATCGAAGATCTCAGCATCTCAGGAAATCAGCTATCACTACTACTAGGAACGTTTATTGGGACAAAATTCCAATTATCTCACTATTTAGTCCACTGTAAACCATCACATATTAAAAATTCATATCACGAAAGTGAGTTTTACACTAAAAGAAACAAATATATTTTAACTCCCCCAACAAAAGTTTTTCACGAGAATTGCACTTAATACGAGCAGAAGACATTCTCATTTGTAGCTAACAAATACACTGACAAAAGACAGCAATAATAAACAACAAACACCGGTCTTAATATTAGCTCGAACTTGTCTGTTAAGAGCCGATTTAAGTATGATCTCGTACTGCTTTTTGTTTTATGTCCATTTCTATATATATATATATATATATATATATATATATATATATATATATATATATATATATATATATATATATATTAGTTTTAATAGTAGAATATATCTAGATAATTAACGTCATTACAAAATATAATTTTTCAATAAAATATTCAATATTGCATACTTTAAAAATTTCAGCACCTACCTTTACGATCCTAGCCATCCTTGGTCCTGAAACATAAAATAAAACAAAATTTAAATAAAAAATAACAAAATTGCAACATTTAAAAAAATATATTTCATAAGGAGACAGGTAAGTAAATAACAACATACACCCTGTAAAACTTTTATAAAAATGTCATACAAAATTCTTAAAATACGTCATGAAAACATGATTAACCTTATTCTTATGTTTGGAGCACAAACAATGGTGCTAAAGACCTGTGTTGTCATGTTGGTACAACTGTCCATTCTCACGATTATCCTGTTGATGTTGAAGGAGAAAACAAGGAATAGCTATTATCGAAGTTCATAGAAAAATATATTTATTAGTATAGTGTAGTATAATACCCTGGTTATTACATTAAGGCAGTTTCAGTGCAAGAGTTTTCAGCTTATATTGTAATTGTTGAAATTTGTCCCAAATTTTATGGGACATACGGTATGCTTAAACTATACTCTAATCAAATCTAATAAAATATAAAAATATTGAATTTTGTAGGTACCATAATATCAGCACAATAATATAAACTGAAAACTGTTTTACATTGTCATAAAATTAAGTATCATGTTACACATTGTCTTTTTTTTAATAAACATAATAAAATGAAATGTTAATAAATAAAATTAAATGTACATGAAATATTAACATATTCCTGATTGTTATTTACAACTTATATTAGCTATTAGTAACTTAAAATTATTATAACAAAATTAAACATAGGTAATTTTTAATATGTAAATTAAAACAATGTCGTATCTTAAAATTAACGCACCAATATCATTCTTAAGATCAGTTCCTTTCAGATATCGCAGATCTATTAGTCTCATTATAAGATGAATATCAGATAGGGTATAATATGGCGGCTTTAGGCCAAAAATGGCACTTTTAAAATGATGTACATAATTAAATATATTCAAATATATATACAGGGTGTAACCCAACCTGTGTAACAAAATTTAAGGGTGTATAGTATTGGACGCACTGATCATGAATCAAAAAGAATTTTTTCTTCAAGCGAAGATATTCATTTTCTTACTAGTACAATAATGTTGTTCATTATTGTACTAGTAAAAAAATGTTAGATTCTAAGTTCACCGCTAGCGGCAGCAGTCGTCACAGCAACACAGATCATATTGAAAATTGTTATTTGACAGTGGTATCATTTGTGTTTTGTAGTGTACACAGCCAACTTTGGTTGAAATTGCAAACTTTACAATTAAAACAATTCCAAAAAATCCCCAGTTTTCTTTGAAACACATTAAGAAAAAATAGTAGAACGCCCTTTTGTGTTTTATCCAGCTTGCTAGATGGGTTCAACACAAAAAGACCGCTTTCTACTCCTAATAACATAATATACTATTTTCTTCAAACGTCACAAAAGTAGCATCTTTTGTGACTTGATTCACAAGGTAGAAATAAAATAAATAAATATCCATAGAAACTATACAGAATCAACGAATAAGAAGTAACTTAATAAAAGAAACCTGTAATATCGCCCTAAATGTCACTATAACACGCTAGGTAACCTAAGAATAAAGTTACTAAATACCACCAATAGCTGTCAAATTTAATTAAATAACCTATGAATTGAAATATAAACAAAGTTTACTTTTGAGGAAATAACATATTAAAGAATAGAAGACTTACAGATTACAATTACAGGGACGGTAATGCACGTAAGAATACTTAGAATTAAAGTGATATAAGAAAAGTTTATATTGTTTTGCAGCGGTTCCTGGACATATCTTTCCGCCACATTGTTAGATTTTCATCCAATTGAACAACTTCAGGGGGCATATAATATAATACTTCAAATTCCGACATAATTACACACAAGGAGGATATAAAATTGCACAGTCTTTATTTAAACGTCAAAACGTTTTCACTTCCATGTTTATAACAAAAAGTGAACATATAAGTATCCATAGCTACAGAGCAATTGAAATCGCAAACGAAATTTACGTAAAATGTAACGTCAGTAGTAAATATTTTTCTTTAAGTATCTACGTTTGAAGAAAAAATATAATGTGTCATTCGGAGTAAAAGTGTCTTTGTGTCACTTTTACTCCTAATAACACAATATACTATTTTTCATGTTTTTAAAATTATTACTACATTAATGTAATTACGGCAATATTTATTTGTATTTAAACGTGACAAACAGTGGTACCCAAAATGATATTGTTTTGCAAACTACCGTTAATTTTACGAATTTCACCAAAATTCTTTTAGATTCATTATCAGTGCGTCCAATACTATACACCCTTAAAATTTGTTACACAAGTTGGGTTACACCCTGTATTTATAACATACATCACATCGACATATTTTTTTTTAATTTGAAATTATTGTAATGGCACACCCCCTAAAACATTTTTTTTAAGGAGAATACCAGTTTCGTCTGCTTAAAAATGAAAAATATTAATGGAATGTCCAAAATTAATCATTATCTTAATCGCATTCTTACTTTAGGCACTTCCTCTCTTTCCAAAGAAAAATTATAACGAAAATATGATTCAATAAAAAATACAGGAAGCTTAATTAGTGGAAGAAATGTACAAAAATATTTTATTGTAAAATGTATTTCCTAATTTAGTTATCTTTTAAACGTATTATTGATTTTATCTATGAATTACTAATGGAATGATAATTTCGAGATAATGTACAGTTTATTCATAATATTATTTTTTTAAATTATTAATTTAAGTAGTTTTTGTAAAAGTATAATTAGCATTCTTCAAATATTTAAAAAATATTTGGATTTTAAAATGTGTCTTTCTTATTTTTTTGTATATTTACTTTCTAACTATCGTCTATCATATTTAGGTGCAACTTTTAATAATATCTTTTTATTATTTGTTATTTACATTTAGTAATTTAGTTTTGATATTTCACTTCTATCTAAATTAAAAACCAAATTCCCATTATATTTCTTTCCACTCCTCAGTGCATATATTAAAACTTTCAAAAATATTGCTCTAAAATTACAAGGCACACATTCTTCCCTCTAAATATCAGTTTGTCTAAATCTCCCCAATTTCGGGTGTCACAAACTAGTCACAGGTCCTGACATGACCACTCTCGCTACGGGGGAAGCAGATTTCGTCGTAAGTGAGCAATTGTCAATGCTGGAGGAAGCTTTAACATCTTCGGAGTGGTCGTCGTATTTCTGATGTTGAAGAGAGCGAAGAAGTTGGTCTAAGCTGAGAAAAAGTTTAGAAATACTCGAGGTAGCGGTATCTAGAGTGCAGAGAAGATTGGTAGTGCAAAAGCGTAAAGCAGGTTATTTCTAAAATATCTATTCTTAATTTTTCTATTTTCTATATTAGTTAATCCTTAGTTCTATTCGAAAGGAAGAATGTAAATATCAGTAACACTGACAGAAAATAACGTTAATCAGCTATGAATCAAGGTAATATATCTGAATTAATAAATAAACTTACGTTACAGCGAAAGTATTATCAACAACGAGCATCGCTTTAAAATGGAATGTCCTAACTTAGTCGAAACAATATGAATTTTTGAAAGACAAGCGTGTTGTATCTATCCTTATCGCACACGCTTCGTGTTATGGCAAATAAAAGAAATAAATGTATGCTAATTTGTTAATTCGTTCATGATACAGAAATGTGTCCGTTTAATAGAAAATGGCGGAAGATTGAAAGAAATTAAATTTCAAAATAATGAATTTAGTGCATTTGATTCACAATGTTGGCAACAATTTCTGCTCGGCCGGAGTCGGCAAAACAGTAATCGGGAAGTCGGTAACACATGACCAACAAACGTAATGTAAATTGTAACAAAACAAAAAGAAATTCAACAAGTATTTTAAATTTGTTATATACTTGGTAAGTAATGAACAGTTATATTACATTACATAAAAAGAAACATTAAAATTATAGGAATTTAAATTTGATACATCACTCTGAAATTAGCTACAAATAAGTATACAGGATGTTTATTAAACAGGGCAAAAATTGAAGGGATTATTCCCTGGACCATTCTAAGATGATTTTGTCCTTTGATGATTTTTGAAAAGCCGCTTTGTTTCAAAGCTATAGGGCGAAAAAAAAATTCGACAAAACCAATTTTGATATTTTTCAAATTATTAATCTAGTAACAGCAGGCAAGTTATGTGTCAAATTTGTTGAGACGTTTGGCTGTTTGACGTGTATTTTCTGTCTATAATACTTAAACTTTTGTTAGTCCTCTTGTCATGAATAGCTATACGAACGCCGAGATGACTGACATGCATTTTATTTATGGACTTGCTGATGGCAATTCATTACAAGCTAGGCGAATTCTTGCATCGTAGCTGGAGATAGTCATTTTCAACAGTACTTGCAGATTAAGAAACTTTACATGTAATTTTTGGTATTAAATTTTGTTATTGTCGAAAATTTTTTTCGCCCTGTATCTTCCAAACAAAGCGGCTTTTCAAAAATCATCAAAGGACAAAATCATCTTAGAATGGTCCACTAATTATTAGTTTCATACTTTTCGTAAAAAAAAATATTGTACAAACCGCGTGGGTGAACATGCGGTATGTAAATAACTATTGTAAAGGGTTTAAGGTTTTATTTTATGTGAAGTAATATTGACTATATTTCCATATTTGTATAGGAAATTTTACTGAATTGAATCTTCTATGACAAAGTCGAAATTTGAGGCAGAAAATAAATAAATGTCATATGTTTTCTGTTTCATTTTCAGGTGTATCTTGATTACAAAAATTTGAAATTTTTGAGCTTTTTTATAAAACTTTAACCTCTTGTATTTTGGTAACTAGAAGAGATAGGACCTATGTTCATATAGCATTCTTTGCTTAAAATGACCTCAGGAATAAGCTGTTAAAGTTTGTAACATTAGTCCTGAATCACCCGTATTAAAATTTCAATCTTGTATTCTACATGTATAATACTTATTTTTCTTTAAATATAAATTAGTACATAAACTTCTCTTGCAATAAAATACTATCTATATTAATACTGCAACACATTTCATGCTCTTCTATTCTATATTATTTTAAATTTCCATTCCTGCATTCCAAAATTCCCATATAGCATCTTCTTCCTAATTTATATTTTCATGCAATTACTTACTGATTCACTTTTGCATCTGCATCTTTTTTTCCCGCTCTTGCTTCTTGTAGCTCTCTTCTAAGACCTAGATTCATCTGCTCTAGTTCCAGAACCTGATCTGTCGTTGCTGTGCTGTCATTGGAGAGATGATCTTCTCGCATACTAACAATCAGAAGATATAAAGACGAAGAACAATGTTTGATTTTGCATTTTGTTAGTGTTAATATAAAGGGTTTTCCAATAAGAGGTGTTATTTTGAATAGCCCGCTATTTCGGTAGATGTCGCTTTTGAAGCTGTCATTTTTTGACATTTGACAAGTAGAAACTACGCCATTAATAAAAATGAAACGATACACGCTTCAACAACGCATTAAAATTATTAAAATTCACTATAAAAATGGTGAAAATTTGGCAGAGACGGTTCGTAAAACTCGACAATTTTTGGGTGGTCGTGAAGCACCTTGTCGGACCGCAATACAGAAATTGGTGGAAAAATTCGAGCTGTTGGGACAAGTTAGTGATGTGAAGAACAAAACTCGTGCACGTCGCTCAAGAACAGCCGAGAATATTGCTGCTGTAGCCGAAAGTGTTGAAGAAAACCCAGGTTTGTCCATTCCTCGTCGTTCTTTGGAATTAGGCATTCCACAAACGTCATTACACCGTATTTTGCATAAAGATTTGGGTCTTAAGGCTTATAAAGTCCAGTTAACACAAGAACTCAAGCCGGCCGATCATCAACAACGTCGTGTCTTTGCTGATTGGGTCGTTGAAATGCATGAAAATGATCCGGAATTCCATCGAAAAATCATCTTGAGTGATGAGGCCCATTTCCACCTCGGTGGCTTCGTCAACAAACAAAATTGTCGCATCTGGGGCTCAGAAAACCCAAGAGTTATTGTTGAAAAGCCTCTCTATCCTCAACGTGTGACTGTTTGGTGCGGTTTATGGTCCGGCGGAGTCATTGGACCTTACTTTTTCGAAAATGAGGCTGGAGCAACAGTTACGGTGAATGGATTGCGCTATCGAGAGATGATTAACGATTTTTTATGGCCGGAATTGGATGGTATTGATCTGGACAACGTTTACTTTCAACAAGACGGCGCTACGTGCCACACAAGCAACGAAACCATTGATCTTTTACGGGAAAAGTTTCCGGACCGTGTTATCTCTCGAAGAGGTGATCACAATTGGCCACCGAGATCTTGTGATTTAACACCTTGCGACTTCTTTCTTTGGGGCCACGTGAAAGAGAAGGTCTACGCCAACTGCCCAGCGTCGACACAAGACCTCAAAGATGGAATTCGTGAGGCTATCGAGGACATAGGACAGCCACTTTGCGATTTGGTTATGGAAAATTTCATGAAAAGGATATTGTCCTGTCAGCGTGGTCGTGGTGGTCATTTGCCTGATGTTATTTTCCACTATTAACGGCATACCTTCCTCTTTATAATGAAATAAACATCCGATCATTTATATTAAAAAATGGAATTTTTCTTTGAATATCAAAATAACACCTCTTATTGGAAAAACCCTTTATTAGAATTAAAGTGTCTTCTGATTTCTGTTTATTTTATTCATGGTGTACTATTAATTAATTAATAATTCCCCAAAAACTTTAAACTTTATAGAAAATTAAAAAAAAAACTTCTACTTTTCTTATGTTTCTACGCTCTTCTTCCTCAGAAAAAAAATCTCGGAAAACTTGGATAAATGTTTCTCCATGTGCACTAAATTAATAGTACACCGGTACGATGTGTTGTCAATGATTTCAACATTCTAGGTATTATATATTATTAAATGTACGAGTGTATGTATATGATAACGAATTATCGTAATTATATGAGTAACAGATTATAGTATAATTGGTTTACAATTTCTGTGAAAATTATAATAAATATTTCAAAGAATCTATAATACCTACGATATAATTTTGATTCATCTACCTATTAAATTTTAAAATATAACATTACCTATACAATGAACCGATTTAACATTTTTACCTTCCCTCACCTGTAGGTAAGTAAGGAAGGTAGGTATTGTCTTCGAAATTATGTGTATGCGTGTATCAGTGTGTGTGTGTGACAAAAATTTGTCCTTCGTAACTCCAATACTACAATTCCAAAAATTATAATTCTTTCATATTCCTCTTTCGTACGTCCATGTGAAGAGTTGATTAGATTTTGGTTATGACTGGTTAACCGGAAGTACTCTAATATGAACGTGGTTAATTTGTCACCAGGAGTGCGGAATTTACTTGTCGAAGAAAATAAATCACGTGGAACGGAAAATCACGAAATTTAAAATGAAAAATGATGATATTTGACATCTATATAAATAATTACTAGATATCATTCTGACACGGGTCCTCATATCTGCTTGTCAAGGTCAACAAGATCACATGACTGCTCACGCCCTGTTGTATTTAACATTTCTTGTATACCTACACTCTACACCAAAAATTCTACTTAAGTATATCTATTCTTTATATTTAGATTGGCGGGGGTAACAGTATTTCTACGTATACGTAATATACCTATAATTTTAAATATTTAACTATTAATACAATAAGAAATAATACTCGTATATATGTACTTCAGTAATACGGATTTCTGACACTGACATTTATCTGTAAGTTACAAACATTTTAAATTTCAACTATTTTCAATTGGTATCAGATAGAGAATCTAATTTTCTTTAATATTTGCAAGAACAAAAATTTTCAAAAAATAATATTTGGAAGAATTATTAACTGTAACTTCTGGTTCTCCAATTCCTACCAAAACCTTTTCAACTCTTCCCATTATTGTCCAATTGAGAAATACGTAGTAAAATAGATATTAAGTCTTATAGTTTTTGAGAAATCGTCCTTCTAACATCCACACACATTCATTCACACACAAACACACAGACATCATCATAAAAATGTTAAAATCGGATTGTATAGACCTTAAAACGGGCTTATCCATTAAAATCTGGATTTGCGATTTTAGCATTAATCCAATACCTCTCTTAGCGACAGGTAAAAATATATGGAAAAATTCTAATAAAATGTGATTGATATCAAAAATAAATCACTCAAGATATACAATTTTTTTAGATTGGTGGAGTCATAAATGGCACCACGTCACCAGTTAAGGATTAAATATATAAAAACTAAATCATCTAATTTCAAATAAACCTTAATTTTTGTAATATTTATTATCATTTTAAATTTCCAAGATATAAAATAAAGAATAATATTGATACATGTATTTCTATATGTATTTCTAATAAATTTTATATACTATAATATTGAAAATATTTTTCCATTTTACCTTCCAAAAACCCATTATCGTATCAAATCCACTAATGTCCCCATAATTCCTGCCCTCTAATTCATCTCCATTGTATAACTGCGCGCTATAAATTAATAAAATACCGCAGGAATATAATTCACGTCTTGGTGTAATTTCCTGCTGGGGGTAGGGCCGCGATGTTTGCGCAGCGGAGGCCTGGCCAGCAGGAGGAAATATTGGCGACCGCTGACGCCGATAAGGCAGGTTCCTGCACTATCGCCTCGCGACACCCGGACGATTGGTCAACGGGGGTGGGAGTCCTGCCAAAGGAGAGAGCAGGAATGGCAGGAATTAACAGGAATGAACGGGAAAAAGGGAATGAATGGTAATAAAGAGTTATTTAGGGATATGGTACGTGAAGAATTGTTAGAGAAAAAGCAAATGTAAGTATGGATGCTTTTTCAAAATATTTTAAAAAATATTCAAATATGTAGGCATCAAATTTTTAGTTCTAACTACTAAAAATAATAAGAAATATATAATTTAACGTTAAATAAGCAATGATAATAATTATTTGTGATCAAAAGTAAATGTTCATAAACACTCGTAACTTTCAAAACAGGTCGTTACAATTTTTGACAAATTAGATTTCAATTTTTCTTTCAGTTATAATTATAACGAATCGTTTAATATTGTGCTTATGAATATGAGCATAGTCTTATATTGTTCCTAATTTTATAAGTATGAGCATAGTCTTATCTTGTTCCTAATTTTATAAGCTATTCAGAGATGTGTAACAAGTCTACATTATTTTGTTTTAAACATTTATAAAACATGAATTATTAATATTTTGAGGAAACAAATGAAAATTATTAATAAACATACGAAAAAAAAAAATTACAGATCATCAATTGTCTATTAATTAAAATCTCAAAAAAAAAATGCCAATTATTTACGGAGAGTTATTAGTTAATAATAATAGTCATTTACGATACAAGTACGTAAAGATAGTCTTTAGTCACGAATGGTCAAAATTAAAACACAAGCGTACAATATTTATCTTAATAAACATTTTTCACCAAGATTGCAACTCCAATTATTTATCTTTAACCTTAACATCATACCAACAGTCAAGAAATACCAAGAAATTATTTTTTAAAGTTCACAACTCACATTTGTCAAAAACAAATGAGCATGAAGTGTAGATATATTTGGAGACGAATAGTTTAAATCCTATCGTATGTGTGTGTAATATTAGTGGTTCAGTGTTTCATATATGTATTACTGAACTGTCTGTGGTTCTAGAGCAAAATTTAAAAAATTGACGATTTATAAAAGACATGACATGATTTTGAAACTTTGAGAGTTGGAAAAACCGGAAATAATAGATAAAAAAATTAAAGTATTGGTTTTACTAAAAGTGACATTTGCTTTTGCCATAGAACCACAGAATTATTTCTATTTTAGTGTTGTGTTTAATATGGTAAGTAAAGTTAATATGTTGGACATGTACCTATATTTCAAGAGTGAAAAGAGAGAAAATTAAAACTGTAACTCACCTTGTGGTAAGACAGAGGCTCTTCATCTGCTCCTCTAGTTTGCCAAGTCTTTCGTTGTTTCTCGTTTTCTCTGAAACCATGTGAAGATGATTCTGCAACAAAGAAACGAACCACTTTCTCAATAATATTACAAAATAAAATATGAACATAATGACACTACCCAAATTTTAATTGATTGTTTTCTTTAACCCGTTTTGCCGGTGTCCTTCTATCCGAGGACTTTTAAAATACGGATAGCAGTGGCAGCTATTCCGCTACCTTTGACCTTAATAGTTTTTACAATTAGTGTTTTACTCTCGGGTCAAATAAATTTTCATTTTGTGCAGGACTAAGCAGTGTTAAACGCTACCCATCTCGATCACCTATTTCTGTTGTCCCTACCGTACCTGGTACAACTTTTAGTAGTTACCGATGTGATGTATAAATAAAGTTTGTAATTGTGTTACAACTTTTGGTAGCTAGCGGGGTGATATAAAAATACTGCTAGTATCCCTGTTACAACTTTTAGATAGAATATAACCTATAACAGTGTTTCTTAACCTGTGGTTGTTTTTTAACACCCTTGTATATTTAACAGACCTGAACCGAATCTGAATTTAAAAGGATTTAAATTCGGTTCTGGTTTATTGACCTTGACAAATAAAAGTTTGGTTTGGGTTCAGGTTCATCAAAAATTCGGATTAATTCGGATTTTTTATTCAGGTTCGGTTTCGTTTCAGGTTTCTGCATAAAACTGATGGAAATACATAGAAGGTAATGTGCTGATCACACATCAGATTTTTGAAATAAGTTTTGTGTTTCAATAAAGAAAACATTACAGTCTAAACTTTCGTTTTTTTACCTTCCGTCACCTATAGGTAAGGAAGGTATTGTCTTTGGTCAAAAAAATCGGTGGTGAGTTTCCATTGAATAAGCACGTTTTAGGGTCTTTACAATACGATTTTACTATTTTTACGATGATGTCTGTATGTGTGTGTGTGTGTTCGTATGTGCGTGTGTGTGTGTGTGTATGTGTGTGTGTGTGTGTGTATGTGACCGTTTTTTCCTGCACGATATCTCCAATACTAGAATTCCAAAAATTACAATTCTTGCGTATTCCTCTTCCTTACAACCATATGCAGACTTGATTAGATTTTGGTTATAATTGGTCAACCGGAAGTACCCTCATTTGAAGATTTTAACAGTTTTTCTTGAAAAACTCAGTTAAATGTTATTATAACTTAAAGAATATATTATTGTCTATACGATTTGATTGCATTTTATATTTCATATTTAACAGATATAGGATTAAAGAATAATAAAGATAAAAAAATTCATATAAATTTCATAATTCAGCCAGCTATGCTAACTTAACCATGGAAACTGCTAATTCAAATTGACAGATGTCAGTATCAATAAAATGTAAATCAATGACAGAATAAGGGAAGTAACTCTAGTGTTAGAAGTTTCTGGATATAAGAAAGACGAGATTACATTGGTTTGAACATGTCATGAGAAGCGATGAATATATTAATAGAAGGTGGAAGAAACATAGGAAGACCAAATATAAGATGAAAAGATTGTATTGCAGAAGACTTGAGAGAAAAGGAACTGAATGAGAAAGACACGCAAAACAAAAATGAGTGGAAGAAGAAAATAAAAAATAGCGACCCCCTAACGAATGGGAAAAACTAAAGAAGAAGAAGTAGATGTCAGTGTCAAGTGCAATTTGCATAGTTTGTTTATGAAATAACTTTACTGGAAATATAGCATCTTTTGCAAAAAAAAATATGTATAGGGCGCGTGCCTTTGGCAAGCAGATATGGGAACCCGTATCAAAATGACAGCAATTAATTATGTCCATAACTGACAAGTGTCATAATTTTTCATTCAAAATTTCATGATTTTCTTATTTCATGTGGTTTGTTTGTTATCAGGAGAATGGAATTCAGTTGCCGAGAAAGGGAATCATAAAATACCAAAAAAATAGAATCTTTTAGAAGAAAATTTATGTATGGAATTTGTACATAATACACAGGATTGACGGAAGGTATTGTGCTGGCCACAACAGATTTTTTTTTAATAATTTCCCTCTTCGTTTCTCCTTCTATAAGGTTTAAGTCAGCACTGTATGTATGTATACAATGGAGTACTTGGTCTTGGTATTTTTTACTTTACCAATATTTCTCTTCCATAATATTAATATCTCGTCCTTTGCCTCCCACACATTCTCGATTTAAATAACTCCCCTCCCCTCACTATCTCTTTCCCACGTTCACATGAACGTAACGTGATACGCGGGGGCGGCTAGCCAGGACCGCCGAGATAGGATGGTTGGGCAAACAGCGCAAGATTGGCCTAATGGACATCTGAATCGCAGGACCCAAACCAACCACAGATCGGACCGGGCCGAACATTTACGAAGGTAAGAACTAAGATGGCGAGGTGACAAGATATTTTAAGGTTATAATGTGATGTAGTATGCGTTATAATAATATTAATGACATATTAAGAGTGTTTAGTTATTTATACAATTGTACAGATTTTTTTACCTTCCGTCACCTTTAAAAAAAAGAGATTTTATTGAATATTCACGTTTTAGGGTCCCTAAAATTCCAATACTACAATTATAATGTTTTCATATTCTTCGTTTTTACTTCCATATGAAGAGCTGATTAGATTTTGTTTACAATTATTGGTCTACTGAAAATAGAAAGTTTCTTCTTTTTTGAAAAAATACAGTTAAATTTCAATTTCTTAAATTTTATTTTATTATTCTTCAGATAAATGATAAAGAATTTAAGTTTCAGAAATAAATTGGAATCTATGTTATGCTGATTATTGATTCACCATGGACACAGTTAAGATTTTTATATACACATTACTAATTAACTGTGGTCAGTGCCAAGTAAAATTAACATAGTATAATTACTATATGTTTTTATGTACATGAAATAATTTTACTGAAATAGAAACCTTTGCAAGAATCTGTCTGTATGGAATTTATACAAATTACATATAGAATTGACGGAAGATATTGTGTTTGTCACATTGGATTATAAAAATCTGATGTGGCCAGCATTTTACCTTCCGTCTATCCTGTGTAGTATGTACAAATTCCACACATAAATTTTCTTGCAAAAGATCTCATATTTCCAGTAAACTTATTTCATAAACAAACTATGCAAATTGCACTTGACACTGACATAGGGGTCGCTATTTTTTGTTATCTTCTTCCACTCATTTCTGTTTTGCGTGTCGTCCTCATTCAGTTCCTTTTCTCTCAAGTCTTCCGTAATACAGTCCTTCCATCTTATATTTGGTCTCCTTCAGTTTCTTCTATCTTCTATTACAAAGCTATTCATTCTTCTTCCAATATATTCTTCATCTTTCTTCATGACATGTTCAAACCAATGTAATCATCTCTCTTGTATCTTTCAAGAAAAACTTCTAATTTTTAACACTAGAGTTATTTCCCTTATTCTTTCATTCCATACCGTATCTTTCCGTATCTTCCCCAACATCTATCTCAACATTCTCATCTCAGCCACATTCATTTTCGTTTCATTGACACTGACAAGTCAATTTGAATTATCTGAATATATTAGCAGTTTACATGGTTATTATAGCTGGCTGATTTATAAAATCTTTCTAATCACGTCTGTATATGGATCTAAACTTGAGGTAAAGAAAAAATTATAAATTTTGGATTCGTGGTAATGTAGTTTTTTAATACAATTATTTAAAAATATGTCAAAAAAGTGTAACAAACAAATTAGTCAATATTACCCCAACAATATAAAAAATATTCCTCGAAAATGAAAATGTAATCATGTCTATATTCATTTGTCAAACATTTGCCGTGATCCTCCCGAAGGTAGCCGAAGGTCCGCTCTTCTTTGCTCCGTGAACCGAACCGAAACTCGATCTGTCTACTATAGTTGATGAGTACATCTACTTTCCTGTGCAAATATTGACAATGTGCTGTCCACGTATTCGACGCGGGTAAAATCTTAATAAAATCAATATCGTCCATGATTGAAGCTCAGAAATAGGTAATCTCTGAAATGGTTTCAAAGTTTGTCTCGCCATCTTGCTAACTGACCGACAAAGGTTAAGGCTTACAAGAGGAAAACGAGAGAAACTCAATTTGGGATGATTGCTTTGGAGAAGAGAAGAGATTATGATCGTGGACATCTTTTATTACATGAAACATGAAAGAAATTATAATTGAAAGGTATATTTGATTTCCCAGAGAACAATACTATTATGGTATTCAATTTCTATATCATATGCAAGAAACATTAATTTATCTTCCGTCACCTCTAGGTAAGGAAATTATTGTCTTTGGTCAAAAAAATCGGTGGTGAGTTTTCATTGAATAAGCACGTTTTTGGGTCTTTACAATACGATTTTACTATTTTTACGATGATGTCTGTATGTGTGTGTGTGCGTGTGTGTGTGCGTGTATGTGTGTGTGTGTATGTGACCGCGGTTTCGGACACGATATTTCCAATACTAGAATTCCAAAAATTAAAATTCTTGCGTATTCCTCTTCCTTACAACCATATACAGACTTGATTAGATTTTAGTTATAATTGGTCAACCGGAAGTATCCTCATTTGAAGATTTTAACAGTTTTTCTTGAAAACCTCAGTTAAATGTTGTAACTTAAAGAATTATAAAAATAATAAATTTCATAAATCAGCCAGCTATGCTAACTTAACCATGGAAACTGCTAATATATTCATGTAATTCAAATTGACAGATGTCAGTATCAATAAAAAGTAAATGAATGAAAGAATAAGGGAAGTAACTCTAGTGTTAGAAGTTTCTAGATATAAGAGAGACGATTACATTGGTTTGAACATGTCATGAGGAGAGATGAATATATTAATAGAAAGTGGAAGAAACATAGGAAGACCAAATAAGATGAAAGGACTATATTGCAGAAGACTTGAGAGTAAAGGAACTGAATGAGGACGACACGCAAAACAAAAATGAGTGGAAGAAGAAAATAAAAAATAGCGACCCCCTAACGAATGGGAAAAAACTAAAGAAGAAGATGTCAAGTGTCAAGTGCAATTTGCATAGTTTGTTTATGAAATAACTGGAAATACAGGATCTTTTGCAAGAAAATTTATGTACAGGGCCGTACAGTGACATGACTTTGCCGACTTTGGCAAGCAGATATGGGGACCCGTGTCAAAATGACAGCAATTGATTATGTCCATAACTGACAAGTGTCATAATTTTTCATTCAAAATTTCATGATTTTCTTATTTCATGTGGTTTGTTATCAAGAGTATGGAATTCAGTTGCCGAGAAAGGGAAACATAAAATAGGTACCAAAAATTTAGAATCTTTTGCAAGAAAAATTTATGTATGGAATTTGTACATAATACACAGGATTGACGGAAGGTATTGTGCTAGCCACATCAGATTTTTTATATTAGCAATGAACTAAATTTGCAATTTATTTAAATTCCCAAACTAGGTGATCTCACGCGTATTCCTACCTATTTAAACCATAAAAGAATCTTCCTATTGGCATCAGCTTAAGATAATCCGATTAAATAAACAGCATTTTAGACGAACTGTCAAAACGATGAAGAATCTTTCCGTTATTCGTGGGTGTCAAAGGAAGTAAAGCAGGACAATGAAAACAACGCAACGAAGGGTGAATATGCGTAAGCACGTCTGGGGTACACTTATGCACGCGCGAGGATGAGAACCTTATTTTTACACCTACACAAAAGGAAAGGTTTCACTTTTAAAAATAGCTGTGTAAATCTGAACACTGGCACAAAAATAATCAATGTCAAATATGTAACAAGTATAACAACTACAGGAGACTATGCAACATCCCGAATTCTCTGGAGTAAGCTGTACAACACATATAGGGGAAACAATCAGATATTTAAAATGCATACAATTGTAGAATAAAATGTAATAGAACAAGATACATACATACATACATACATACATACATACATACATACATACATAAAATCACACGTGTCCCACTTAGTGGGTTCGCACAAACCCTATAACAATAAGAACAACATCAACATTATACAACAAATCCTTACTCTTAAATATATTAAACTGACCGATTTTCGGTAGCGAAATACCGCATCCGGATCACAATAATAGTTAGGAAACAATCATCCTTCGCCACATATTCCTATCTAAGCAGACTTCTTTCGCCTCGGCCACACTCATAATCGCATTCATACATGCTCTTCTTCTCAACAAGATCTAATGTAATAATGTAAATATTAATACATCAAACACTGTACTTATATTATTGTACCGGAGCCTAAATAACCTTGATGTTAAAAGGCTCCTAAATATTAAAATTTAAAAAATCCACTCATTCCTTCATCAAATATATTTCTTTTCAATTCTCACATGAATCAAGCAATCTTTCACATATCTTCCAAGTCGCTAAAACCCCGCTATCGTGCGGAAGTGACACCGTAAGGCCTGTGGGATGGCTTTTAGGCCCTTCGCCCTTTTCACAAGCTGAGCGCTAAGTAGTGCGGTAGACCACCCACCTGGATACCTGTGTCAACACACCTCTAGGATGTGCTAATATAATGTTACTTAAAACAGACGTGACGAGGAAAAAAGAAAACTGGTAATAGTTGTCATAACAGAAGATATGCTGGGTGGATGGGTCAGATTGATTAATAGCCTCAAGACGCAAAGGTTTTATACAAATGGAGAGAGATTAATTGAATATAATTATAAATAAATATATTGGGTTACTAATTCGAGCAAACCATTATGATTTGCACTAAATGAAAACTTTAGACTACGATTATACAGATATACAGTGAATGCACTAATTTTAAGTATGTACTGGTTATCTATCTTAACTAAGTTACTTTTGTTGGTTGCATTGTATTTCCTGGATTTAGTGTAAAAATAGTCCAGTATCATCAAAATGTTTAATATGGTCTTTTAAAATTCTCATCACGACTTATACTGTATATATATATAAAGTCCAAAATTTCTAGTTGTGTCTTTAATTTTATACAAACATACTTTGTACATCTTATTTAGCTTTAAATTAATAATAATACAATCACTCAGCTCAAAACAATACCACTAGAGACATCTATTATCACTTTAATAATCACTTTACACACTTGGAAAAAATCTATTTTTTGAAGAAAATTCATCAATGATGAATAATTCTCAAAACGATACTACTCCCGACATCACTCGGAAAAACGCTGAACTACACTGACATTTCAACATTTTTATTAAGCAATATTAAGCCTTAATACTTAACATATACCATTATTATAATTAAATACATAATCCATAAATTTTTCAACCCTTAACAACCCTTAAAAGCAGAGAAAATTGTTAAAAAAAAACAATTTTTTTAACATGCCTTACTACTCTAGACAATGTCTTTGGTACATTGCCAAAATGTGATTGGCTGCTTTTTTGAAAATTCAAAATAATTCTAGTTTTAATTGGTCGATTCAAACGGCGACACAAATACCAGCAATGTCTCTGTGTATAGACCACACAGGTCATTTTTTCAGTCAAAATTAAAAAGGAAGAAGTTTTTCGTTTGTTAAGCATTCTGTTACATAAAAATCTTTGCAAATAATTAATCATTGATTTGTATATAAACCATACAATTTTTAAAAAATAATTTAAAGTTTTATTTAAGACAACTGTTCACAACAAAATGGTTTACTGTTAACACAAACACGGTGGATCGATCAGATCTATATATATATATATATATATATATATATATATATATATATATATATATATATATATATATATATATATATGTATATATTGTAGCGGACGAAAAAAAATCGATACTTTTGATATAATTCTCATATTTTACACGTTTGGAACTCATATTGATAAATTTTAACTGTCTCTCTTGAAATATAAATAAGAACTGCACAAGTCTATGTGTTTCATTCATTTCTCACTTTATGTGCATTAGTAAGCAAGTAACACTTTATTACAAAAAATAAATATTTAGTATCAAAATGAAAATATATGATTTAAGCCGTATTCTTTCGCTGCGTTGGATCAGATCCATGTTACATGGATCAGTAAATTACATGTTCTTTCGAATTCTGATCAGTATCCCGACCCAAGACCAAGTAATCCAGATCAGTGCTGTCTACTCCAACAAAAACTTGGATTAGAAAGATCATATCACTTAAGACTCAAAAAATGGCGGAAGCGGCGGGAGAATGTAATATTTTATAAGTCAATAAGGCCAAGAGGTTACATTTAAGGTTCCCTGAAGAAGGCAGCAGTTCATGCTACCGAAAAGTCGGTTTTTATAACAATAAACAGAACTGATACTAATAAGGTTGTATCATTTTAATTGAGTAATGAGTTCTGAAAGATTTTTTTTAATAGTTCTAAAAGAAATTTAATCAAGAATAAACAATGGTAAATATAGAAAATTGAAATTCATCTGCATCCACGTGACCTGATCTGATCTAATCCATACGATCAGTTGGATCTGATCCAACTTAGCGAAAGAATACGGCTTTAAAAATGTTACTGTTTCAATACTACATATTTTACCGGGCACTGTATTTTAAATTTATAACAGAATGATCTTACTTATATTCCTGAGATCTGTACATAATATTAAAATATATTATTTATAAAATGCTAACAAATACGTGATTATTATTATAAAATCTATGAATCTGCACGTAATATATTATTTAATGCGATTCAAAATCCCGCTTCTCATCCCCCTTCAACCCGAGCAGCTTGGAGCGAAGTGTAACAGCTAAAATGGAGACTGCTTACGTAAATATAAAAATACCTAAAATATAACCTCACAGATATTATTAAATGTTTGTTTATGGTAATATTATTAAAATGTGTAACAAAATGTAATATATTTTGGATATTTTGTTGAGCAAACATCGGATGACGATAATAAAATGATTCGTTGTTGATTAGTACTTAATCTGCTCCACTGGCAACACTCTCCATGTAATTCTGAAAGCACTGTGCAAATTTATTTTTCCTCTATGGCTGTCTGTATGCTTTGTACATAATATAAAGTACACTGTTTATATTTGCCTAGCAATACTGCAATGTGGACTTTGTATTTTTAATTTTACCACGTTCTTTTTTACATTTTTTGTCTTTCGTTTGCTGTATCGGCGCGCAAAAAATTTTAATTTCGCTAAAAATGAAAATCCTTTTCTGTTCACGTTTTGCGTTACGCCAGGTTATAATGATTCGTGCCAGAGTAACTGTTTTTAATTTTAACGTCAATATTTAGTTTAATTAAAAGATGGTCTTTTTTCAGTTTAATAATATTTAAATTATTTCTACACCACGAAAATATCGAGTTTGTAATAAAATGTGGGTTTCATTTTCTTGTTTTGAAAGTGATCAAATATTTACTATGCGCAATACGTAACAGTAAATAAATTGTAGGGTTATTTTTTGACACTAAAAATATGACCAAGAACAACTTTAAAATTGACGGAACAAGAAAACGCATAAAGATGATGAAAAGTGATGCAGACTTATATGAAATCACAATAAATCTTCAAAATAGCCACCGTCATTGTCAATCCAAAACTGAAGGCGTCGATGAAATAATGTAACTGTTGTTTCAATATCCTCTAAATTGTCCTATGTAACACTCTGTGTTGTAGTGCTATTCTTCGAGTACTACACCCACGTTGAGTCCAAAACATCCTCTTCAATATTCTATATGGCATCAGGGCGAGTTTTATCACGATATTGAGCAGCAAGCTTAAAGGTTTCATTAATCTCGGAGATTTATTTATTTCGTTTCCCTAAGCTTCAGCATAGACCAATGTCTGTATACTCGCTATCCGTAAAGGTAGGCATTTTTACTGATTATAACTTTTATAATAATTATTAATCAATTTATTTGTCAAAATTTGATGAGGGGTAAAAATGCTAAAAAAGCTTATTCCTGAGGTCATTTTGAGCCAAAAATGTCATATGAACATAGGTCCTATTCCTTCTAGTTACTAAAATACAAGAGGTTGAAGTTCTATAAATAACACGAAATTTTCTAATTTTTGTAATCAAGGTACTTTCGGAAAACAAGAGTTATTATTGAAAAGTCATACCTTATTTTTATTATTTATTAATATTACAATGAATTTTACACCCTAAAACGTTCTATTTACAGCAGAAATATTTCAAACTTTTGACACATTTTTGGTATCACTGATTTACACTAAAACCATTTTTACTATTTTTAGTAACTTTTGAATTAAAACTACAGTTTAATGTCAAAATTTTACTTTAAACAACTTGTAATGAAAATTGTAAAAAAATCCGACGTTGTTGGACATTTCACTAAGACGTACTTTCTATTTAAAATTTCCTCAACTCAATAATAACTCTTATTTTCCAAAAGTACCATGATTAAAAAATTAGAAAATTTCGTGTTATTTATAGAACTTCAACCTCTTGTATTTTGGTAACTAGAAGGAATAAGCTGTTAAAGTTTGTTACACTAGTCCTGAAACACCCTGTATTACGTCAATACATTTCAATGAATAATAAAATTAAAATTTTACAAATATTTTGAATTTAAGAGGTGAGGCTTTTAATATAGTAAAATACAATAAAAAGATAGTAATATTTGCTAGAACACATTTGCAATTTAAATATAGGTAATTACGTTCAAGTTACATGCGTTGTATAAACATATAAGTAGTTGATACATATTTTCGAGATGATATCATTTGTCAACAAATAAATATATCATCATTGTCTATTCCAAATAGGTTGTGTTTGACAAATACATTCAAAGTATGCAAGTATATTTAACAATAGAAATATTGTTTATTAATATTTAATTATACAATAAAATAATATTTTATGCAAAATTATTATTTGTTTATTGATCCATTAAAAATGCACACTATTTATAATCTTGTTAAATATTTAATACGTACAATATACAAATGAAATGTGAACACGTAAACATGACATATTTCTAATATCACTCATCTAACCACAACTGAAACCATATACGGTTTATAAATAACTTAATAACTTAATTTAATATTTTATATGGAATAAACACAAAAGAATTATGTTGGGAAAACATACAAATTAACTAAACCAAAAAGAAAATGGTCCTTCGTTCATATATTATCATATGATTAAAAAGATCTCACAATTGAATGTAAATTACTGGTTGCCAACTATATTTAACGCTTTCCGTTTTGAAAGTAGCATAAATAATAACAGTAGGCATTGAAAAAATAGTTCAATAACATAGTTAACTACCCACAATGTGTTGCAATATGAGACTTGACCACATTGTATGACCGACAGAGGTAGATTACGACAATAGAAATTTAACCTATCATTCAGAATCCACAAGAAGGGGTATCCGTTGTTTTTATTCATAAAGCGTTATATAAAATGAGTATTTACGTGCTACAATAGAAAAAAAGTATTGCTATTATTTATTTTTTATTCTTTAAATTAGAAATTCTTCAAATTAATGTTCAACTCTTATGCTGTAACATGTTTTCAGATTAGAATACCTAATATATCCAAATTCTTATGAAGAAATGCGTGATAAAATTTAAAAATCTGATGTGGCCAACACACTACCTTCCGTCAATTTTAAGTATATTATAGAAATTCCATACAGAATTTTTTTTTACAAAAGATTCTATTTGACCAACTAAATTAATTCACAAACATACACTTCTGTGCAATAAAATTAACCACAAATTTTGCGACTATTTTTTCGCAATTTTTAGTTGTATATTTCTTATTTATTTTAAATGCTTAGCATCAGTTTCAATGAATGGCAAACACCATACTTGATCGCTATAAAATTGATAAATAGAAAAACTTACTTAGCACTTAGCGTTTCTTAATTCTGAAGACGGTGTCTTTACTGATGTTCATCAGTCGAGCGATTTGTCTTATAGAGAAACCATCTTCTATTCTAGTTATAATGCTAATCTTAGAATTAAATGACGCGGCATTTTGACAATAATAAGAAAAATGACAAATTTATATTTTTCGTTGCTAGGCATCTTATCATGTCCACTTTAAACTATAAAATATTTTGTGCTTATTTTTATTGCACAGAAGTGTACTATGTAAATTGTACTTGACAGTGACATCTACCAATTGATAATATTTGTACTTTTAATGTTAATTAACTCTATGGTGTAGCTTCCAGCAACATAGGTTGCACAATTTATAAAACTTAATGTCTAATATTCAAGAAAAACTGATAACCCTTGATTAGATACAAGAGTATTTAAATACCCCATGGTGAATTATATTCGGTCATATTTTTGACAGGTTACTGTTGGCTAAACTGTGAGTCTAGGTATTCTTTCGTATTTGAGGGTATGGTGTACATACTGCCGCAAATGTTTCATAATTATCGTATCGCATAGCTGAGCTACATATAGATTGGAGTACTTCACTACCCTTGTATCCATCTACGTTTGTTATATTTTTTTTATAAAAGGCCCCTAAAAATATTACCACAAAAACTTCTCCAGGATATACAAATTATATTAACTCCTGAATAATCAGATATATTAGAACCTCCAAAAACGATGGCTAAAAGCAGTATGTATGCAAAACATGTCTTATTCAAAATAAACATATATTTCTAAACTTGTAAACGTTTTTTTTTTTTATAATGGGGTATTGTAATACCCCATGTATCCAGTAATGTGTGATTACTTCATATGTCCATTCTAGAGTTAAGAAATTCAAGTGAGGGTATTTTCCCTCCTCAAATGGATGTAAAAAAGAGGAATACTATTTTTTTTGGAATTGTATCAGATTCAGAAGAGTCGTCACACACATTAAAAACTAAACATTGAATTTTCTGACCAAATACAATATATATTTACTTTCCTTACCTGTATGTATTAGTGTTGGGATCCGGATAGTTTAGGTTTCGGATACAAAAATATCCGGATAATTGAATGTTAAAGTATCCGGATCTCAGACCCAAATCTCAGTATCGGATTTTCGATCCGAATCTGAGTATTGGATTTTGTATCCGAATCTGAATAGCAGATCTTGAATATCGAATCTTGGAAACGGATTTTAGTATTGGATCTTAGATTGGAATATGAGTATGTCATATTAATATGTTACTTTATATGTGTAATAATACATTTTTTTTTGTTTTATTCATCATTTACTAAATAAGACTCTGTGAAAATATAAATTCTTTTTCTTTACATTTGCACAAACTACCTGGCTATTTTAGAAGAGTTTGCCTTCACATTTAAAATGAAGAATCGCATCCAGAATTAAAATTTGGATCCGGATCCGTAAACAAAACATTGAATCCATATCCAAATTAGTCCGAATTAAATTTACGGATATCCGTTTCAATATCCGAACATCGGAGATCCGAGGAAGCGGGTATTTTGAAATCCGGGTACTCGGATCCAAGTTTTGTCGGATCCTCCCAGCAATAGTATGTATACATGGACGACAGAAATTAAAAAAATTAAATTTAACAAAAAAATTCACGTTATGTCGTAGGTACATAGACTCCTAAATATTATGGAACCCTGATACACAGAATCTAATATAGGTATGTATACGTATAATACTTCACGTAACAAAATAAGTAGATGACCCCTGAGAACCGACCGTTTTTACATGTATTAAATATATAATTTAAAGGCGTGAAACTTTATCATTAATAAATATTTTTATCTACAATAATGTACAAGACTTGAATATTAAAATTTATAACAAAATATGGTTAAACATCACTTAATTCTGTAGATTTTATTTGATAATTGACAAAGTTGATATTTTTTCCGTTTTTGTGAACTAGGTTTGCATTTTCTTACGTGAAATGAAGTATAGTATAATATACAAGACTCGATACAAGTACATGGAATGTATTTTATTTTTATATACTTGAACAAACAAAAAATTCCAAATAAAAGTAATGAAGCTAACAATATTATTTTTAAAATATCTGTATTGTTCTCATAACAACCATACTAGCGAAAACTCCGCCGATAGTGTTTTATGTTGGTCTACACGTACGTCCAATCCGTTCAGGCATACTTTAATCTCAAAGTGCTGACGCCAACAGTCTTCTCAGATACCTAAGTTCTCCCTTCTCACGTATTATATTTATGCCAAAAACAAAATCCAATCACCTTGTTAACATTTTTGACACATATACCTGACAGTCCTTTACGAGACCTCTCATTTGATACCAAACATGACATATTTCTGAAGACTTTTCAAAAAACAGAAGCCGATCAAGATGTTTAAATTTTGTCAATTCTGTATGACAGCCCTTCAGGAAACATTTCATTTGATACCAAACACGACATATTTCTGACAATTTTATGCAAAATACAAAAGCCGGTCGAGTTGTCAAATTTTTGACATTTCTGCCTGTCAACCCTTGAAAAAACATATCATTTGATACCAAACACGACATATGTGATTATCTAGTCCTTTAAAAGGTCTTAAATTTTATAAATGAATTTATTTCCACTGAATAATAATAACGAAATGGGATTAAAAAATTGTTTCCAAACTTTAAATATGTAAAATAATCTAGTACTTCATCTTCCCCTTTACTTACCATAGCCAACTGCCTTTCTTCAATCATATGTTTCACCTTCGACAACAAAGCCTCTTCCCTAACCCTAGCGGCATCTCTTATTTCTCTTACAATATCAGACAACATCCCCGGTTCGTAATCTTTGTCATAGTATCTCCCGCCAAATTGCTGCTTCAGAAAGTTCATTTCACTTTTCATATCTTGCAACTCACGGTGCAACCTTTTATTGCAATCGTTCAAATAGTTGACTTGCTCTACGAGATTTCTAACTATTGGGTCATTTTTACTGTCTTCATCAGAATCATTCGGGATGCCTGGATCGCTGAATCTGCGTTTATTGTCACTGTCACTAGAGTTGCCCACACAAGGGAGGCTGTTGTATTCTTGTTCGGACGGGGGAGGTTTTATATAATTTATATTTGTTCTGGGAGGGTTTGTTACTAATCCACACGGATTGGGGTAGTATGGTTGGTAGAAAGTAGGTAGTGAAAGTGGTTCCATTGGCATAGGCATTGGATAGCTCATGTATGGACTAGGATAACTTAAAGAAGGATCAGATACTGCAGGGAACATATACTGATTTGGAAAACACGGATAGTTTGACATAGTTTCATAAGGATTACACTTAAAATTTCCTACTTTTCTGTCACGATTTGGTCGTCTCTTATTGCTGTTGCCGTTTATTTCTCTACGTGCTGACATTCTATGAATTATTTCAATTATCTAATTGAATTACCACGGTTAGGTTATGCACTGCTAGCTTTACATTTACACATCGATATTTTTTGTGTAAAAGTGAAACGATGAAATTTTTATTATGCAATTAGAGGTGAATGTTAAATGCTGATCAAAACAAACAGCAATGCTTGGGTTATATCGACATTAAAATGTTGAAATTGACCATAACTTTACAAATCTTTAATCACAGTTATTGTGTTGACTATTAATTACTTGATTGCTGAATAGTTATCAAGTTTTGTTTAAATGGTACACTTTTTAATTGTCAACAAATATTACACTCTTCGCAGCTCACAAACAGAAACACAACTGACAGTCGAGTGGTTAATGTAACGAGAGGGCAGCACAAGTAGTACGCTCACTATTTGAAAGTTCAACAAATTAATTTGAGTCGTTAACAATGATTCACTTGCATTATTGCAATAAACTTTGTATAAGCATTTTTAATTTGATGATAATAATAAGTAGTTTGTTTACCCATTAGGCGCTGTTGAACATTATATAAACTATTTTTTTGTTTGTTTGATCAGTTTTTCTGAAAACTTGTTTATGCAGGTTTTGTTTAGAAGAGTGTAGAGATGTTAATTCATAATTTTTATTTAATAAAATATTTCCTGTTATAGATTTTACAAATTTTTTAAACTAGCCAATTTCAGAGAATCTGACACGCTTGAATACTTCTTTGTATAAAGTAATAAGCTCTTTTTTAAAATTGGGTTTTTCATAAAAATATTATAGAATATAAGTATAGTTTTTATCTACGTACAAACCAAAATATGTATATATATATATATATATATATATATATATATATATATATATATGAATCACATTTTGTCTGGCATTTTCTGCAACCTCTTTTCGGGGTGACGAATTATAATGTGCCCTACAGTTTCTATTTTGATTTCGATTACAAGTTCAAATTTGATTGGCAGGCCTCATATTTTCTAAATTGGTGGAATATACGTATCAAAAATGTTCCCTAAGGTTACCAAAAATCAAAATATCAAAATAAAAGAATTAACTTGAAAATATAGAAGTTTCAACAAATATATAAAAGATTCAAAAAAAATCATTTATTACTAGCATTACATATGATGTAATTACTAATTTATTAAAAATAAAGTCTATACAGGTTGTACTTGCATTAGTTGCAATTTGAAATTTCATTGTCTGTCGGCAGTCGACGCAAAATAGTGCTGTTTTTGATAACATTGTTGTATCATAAAAGACGACTTGTAATTATGTTTCAAAATATTTAATTCACAATGTAATTTTTGTAACGAATTTGTATTTGGTAAGTGAACAATTATTCGATTGTAAAAAAAAATTCTTTATACTTATATATTTTTTTTACTTTTATTCAGTTGATGATGGGTGCGTTTTACAGCCGAAACGTCCAATTATAATGACTTCATTTTCAATTAAATATGTGAAACCTAAAGACCTAAATAAATTTTTATCAAAACTCCTACCAATTGGTTCCCAACATTCCTAAGTAAAAATAAAGACATATTCAGATAAATGAAAATAAAAGGAACTAAAATAATAAGGCTTTAAACTGAACATTGCAACTCTATCCTGTTCCTCTAACTATAAAAATAACTCGAAAAATATAATTAAAAAATTTTGAAATTATACAATGAACTTTCCCGCAACTCTGCCAAAACTATTTTATTTTCTGTGACAAAATCAAAATTAAGCAGTTCCTTTCCAAATTAATTGTTATTAGTAGTTCTGCCCTAATTAATTCTGTAGAACATCGATTCCTGGAATCGTTCCACTTGTTCCCCATAATAGAATATATCCGTTCTACAAAAGCGGGGGGAGCCGGCATGTGTAAAATAAGAGACAGTATTTTGAAAATATTTGGCAAATCTGCCTTTTGAAAAATTATACGTTATAACAAGCTCAGTGATGCCCTTTTGCCGCGTGGTGCCAAAAATCAAAATATTATATTGTTATTATTATATTATTCTGAAATGCCGAAATATAGAAGACTTCTATTAAAAATAGAAGGTCTGACAACCCTAATGTTACTATACAGTTTCTGTATAATTTGAATTAAAGGTATTTTTAAATCTATTTGTAAATAAAGCCATGATACGTAAAATTTTATTATTTTTTTTACGAACAAATTCCATTGTTGATACGAAAACGAAATATTATTTTTTCAAAACTATGAAGATAAAAAAAAATTGATTTTGTATTAAACTAAAGTTGACTAAAATTAATATGAATTAACTGTCAGTTTATTGTTTGGCGCTTAATTGGTTAATTATTCTTCATGTTTATGTTTGTTTATAGAAATCATATATAGCGTGATTAAATTTTGTTTTGGTATGATTTTTCCGCCTAATTAGCACGTATTTGTGTTATCATACTTACCTAATACAATAATAATTACAAATACATAATAAACATTTATTTATATACCAAAATTTTGATAAACATACACTTATTAACATATTAATAAAATAATTATTATACATATTTATTTCCTAATAATATCAAAATATCTTGAGCTTGTACTAATTTTAAGATACACAAAACTTACCTATTTACAAAATGATGATTACATTATATTTTCATTTTCATCCGGGTCCAAACAAAAAAACAATCAATCCCATAATATAATATTTATTTCCCGGCCTAATACCAAATCAAACAGCAATTGCTTTCCTTACTTTTTAAAACTAAACAGAAAGATATAGAATATATAATAAAAAATTGCTTCTTACATCTAAGGTATAAATGCATATATAACTTTAAAGTTACATATGATGAAACAATCGTCCTCTTGCTTCTTCTATCACTCGCTGAATCTCACTATACTTTACTTCTACACAGACTCCGGCACCTTTGTGAAAAAATATCCTTCTTTAAGTCACTTTTTTCGTCCCTGTAAAATTTATACATCTATATCTGTGTAGCCAAAACAAAGGATGCAGGTACGACGTCCCAATTTGAAGTTACAGAATTGAATTTGCTACATTTCGTTCATATTTCATAAACTTTAATATATATTTTTTTCTATACTTATTATTGTAAATTATAATATAATTTTATTGCTTAGATCGAAGTGTAGTTAAGTTATTTATAAAATTAAAGTGTTTTTCGAGATATATACGACATATAGTAATAGGTAAGTAGAAATAGGTCGCAAGCAATATGGATCGCGCATTAGACACTTGAGCAGCAATTTTATTGCGATGTTTAATAAGTATATACATATTCTATTGTTGTGTCGCATTTATAATAAAAACGGCAAATAAAATTACATTATTAATGTATAAAAACCACTTTTAATAAAAGACACAAAACCAAATTCAGCATGTGGACTTTGCAGTTATTAATATGGTGAAAATGATTAGGCAAAACACGTCATCAACCTGAAAAAAACCTTATAAAAAGAAATATAACTTTTAGTAATTATTAGTTGTTATTTACTTTAAAAAAAAAGAAAAAATATACTAGTATTCCTTTTACGAAATGTCATTCTCAGTGCCAACGTGCAAACGAAAATAAGCTACAATTATTTCAAATAATTTTATATTCCGTAAAAGGAATAACGATTGACTTAGAAATAATTGTAAATATCATTAATATATACATTACTTAACACTAGAACTTTTTTTTCTTCTTCTTTTAAAAATATAAAATAAGTTTTTTCAGGTTGTTGACGTGAGTCTTCTGCCTTATCATTTTCACTATAAATAATATTCTTTAAAATATAAAATATACAAATTTTCAATTTATAAAACTGTACTAATTTTTTTTTAAAGACCGAAATCAATAAAAGTTATATTATTATATATTGTGAAAGTATACATACTTTTTATAATTTAATATAATTTATTAAGTATATTATTCAGTTATGATAACAATTTAAAAATAATATCTAATAGTTTTTTAAAAAGTTATTTACTTTTTGATATGTTTCAAAAACTTCTAATAGTTTTTTTGAATTATTTCACAAATTATTCAATGCAAAAATTATCATTCATCCTGTCTATTGTTATAATCATCAATTTATATACAATTTATTATTGTAATCAGACAATCAGAGTATGAATATATATGAAGAGTAATAATTAAACAATTAACGTCAAAATGAATTAAACCAAAATTAAAAATTCCTGTTAAAAATTAATCATTATAATGAAAGTTTAATTCTTTGTACATCAATCAAATGTAGTTACTTTTGACTTAATAATTAATGGTTACTATAAAATTATCTTGATTGTTGATTATGATTACGGTAAAGAAACTAAGTACAATTTATTTTTAAAAGAAATTGTGTATTCATAATTTTGTTCATACTTAGTAATAGTAGAATACATTATTTCGTGGACACAGTATTCGTTATACGGAAGATACAGTGCTGTTCACCTTGCGAAGTTATCAAAGTCGTCGTTGCGCCTAAAGTGTAAATAACTAACTACACTCGTCGATGGCTTGTGAACTAAAATCGATTGTAACAATTCAAATCCCGTAACTTCAATTGAGGGACAAAACCTACAAAATTGTACGTTACGTCTTAACAAAGTAAATATGGCAGTACAAAAACTAAAAATGAATACATAAAATTAAATATTGTCAATGATAGAGAGCACCCCTCTCAAACTAACATAACCCCTCATTGATGTCTAGGGCTTGTATAAGGTCTTGCCCTTGTAGAAGAAAACTGTTCACAGGGGCGTTCACTTCGTAGTCTTGTTGGGTGAGGTCCAACAGGGAGGGTATTTGGCCCGCGAGAAGAGATGATGAGTTCTTGCGGAGTAAACGACGCGGTTCGTCCGGAGGTTTTGAACGACTCTTTTCTAGAACTGTTAACGGTATGTTGAGGGAGGAGATTGATATATCCGGTGGTGATTGTTCCTACAAAAGAAAAGAAGAATAGAAATAGTGATTATAATAAACATAAATGGACCAAATTCAGCATTTTAATTCATGAAAATAACAAAATAAAGACTTATGTACCTATACAATTTAATAATTTAAAGATGTTTGATCAGGGTTATCTTAAAGTTTTTTTCTTCCGTCACCTCTAGGTAAGGAAGGTATTGTCTGGTCAAAAAAATCGGTGGTGAGTTTTCAATGAATAAGCACGTTTTAGGGTCGCTACAATACGATTTTACTATTTTTAACATGATGTCTGTATGTGTGTGTGCGTGTATGTGTGTGCATGCTGGTCACGATATCTCCAATACTAGAATTCCAAAAATTACAATTTTTACGTGTTCCTGTTCTTTACATATGCAGACTTGATTAGATTTTGGTTATAATTGGTCAACCGGAAGTACTCTCATTTGAAGATTTTAACAGTGTTTCTTGAAAAATTATTTTTTGAAAAATATTGTTATCTATACGAATTGATTGCATTTTATATATTATATTCAATGGATATAGAGTTAAAAAATTATAAAGAAATTAAATTTTATAAATCAGCCAGCTAATAATATTCTGTTTTACTGATTCGTTCTGATGAAATTATAAAAAAAAAATTAAGTTAATATATTTGAAATAATATATAAACCTACGTTACAACGATATTTTTATAAAGACAAGTGTATTTTGTTAATACAAATATGAAAATAAATATACTGCCAATTTGTTAAATCGTTAATCAAAAACATCTTCAAAAAATTAAATATGTATTAGTAAAATTTACTAGACTAATGAAGAATGCTGACTTCGGCCTCATACAATAACTTTCTAACAATTTTGTTTTTACCGTAGAATATTTAAAAAAAAAACAAATCTCTGCTCAAAAATTTGCAATAATAATTCATTCAAACCCAAATTTTGTGGATTGTAAAAGTGCATATAATTTATTAAAAAAACATTTTTCAAAATGTTAACATTTCAAATTGTTGACTCCATTAATTTATAATTTGAATATCATTATCATAGACCAATAAATGTGTATTTGAAATTTATACTTATACTACTTAAAATAAAGTAAAATACGTATTTGAAATAAAGTACATACTTATATTTTTATCGTAAATTACCTCAAATTAATAAAAATACCTGAAACGATGAAACCTATATTATAAAATGAACGAAAGCTCTCTATAGTTACTAATCTAAATATGTATTAACTGAAATGTATACGAGATTATGTATCTAGAATATAAAATAATAATATAAATATTACATACAATTTGAAATGTACTACATTAAATAACTAATAAAATAAAACTATAAATAAAAACCAGTGAAGATGATAGTGAAATACATAAAATACTTTTATTAAAATTGTAGACTAAAAATACACTTTATATAATCAAAATATCTGTAATAATAAATGCATACAAAAGTAAAAGGATTTCATGTATATCACAAGATAAATAATTTTAATAACATGTAATAAAAATAGCGAAAGTATCTTTATCTAAAACGTAATAAATTAGGAAATACTATTTGACGTCATTTATAACCGTATGTTAACAAAAAGATAATTTTAGCACAAAAATTGCGTTATAATTTTCATAATAAAAAAAGTAAACAGCAAAATTTGATAACATATATTAGAAACCATAAATATTTAAAATTTGTAACGTGCGAATTGTTTTTTTTAATTTAAAGATAAATTTTGAATGAAAAAACATCAAAATATTTAAAAATAAATATACAAATGTAAATTAATATTAAAAAATATATAAAACTGAATAGTATTTATTCATGATACTATAAATAACATGGAAAAACAGTTTTTCTCAAATATTGTCTCTCTTGTAAAGCTGCATATTATATTAATATTATTTTTATATTATATTTTGACATCACTCCTTGGGTAACAAAGTAAAATCAATTTAAAGACATAGTAAAAATAGATCTAGTATGCTATTCTACATATATTTGACAGTTAATCCGATGTTCATTTTTTTTAAATATCACCTACCTACTAGATCTAGTTTTAATAAATCTTTAAATTAAGTTTACTCTGTTACCAAAGACGTACCTTTAAAAAAAATTAGTACCAAAATATTCATAATTTTATGCTCTAAATTTCTATGCATAATACATCCCATATTTTTTTACGGGTCAGATAATATTTGATACAATTGTTTTACCTTGTTAGACGCTTTTATCACATTCTTGAAGTCAACCTGTATAAAGTAAAGAGGATAATAAAAGGAAAATGGATACTGATATAATTATTTATTTCCATATTATTACAATATTGTTATACATTTCATCAAAAGATACTTTCTATGAATTTCGTTAAAATATTCTATCACTCAAATATTTTAACACTTCTATTCCTATTGCAACATACATATTCAAAATACAATTTTATTTTTATCTTGCACGTTTTGAACATCAAATCGATAAACTTTTTGTAACAGTATCAAATATAGATTTCTTAAAATAAAATGAAATCAATTAGAATTACAAGAGTAATTTTATTATAATAATCGTTTTGGATACCAAACAATTAAAAACTTTAACAGTTAACACAACAAAGTAATACTTCATGGATATGATAATGATGTTACAGTAAACTTCTTTATAACACGGCTGTATATTCGTTCTAACACGGTTAGAAAGTGGGAAACCGTGAAGTTCACGATTGTGATTGTGGATTGTTAAATTTTACACATACATACACACATTCTTTCAGAGTAATTACGACAAAAATTTAATAAGAAATGTTTGTTTGAATTTTTTAATCAATTAATAAATCTGAAAATGAATTCACAATCATTTTAGACCATATTTAATTTGCAAATAAATTTATAACTGAAAATTCTCTTTACTTATTTTGTTCTTGAAATTTTTTGAACATAATCAAATGTTTGACAAATGCAATATCATAAAACAAACAAAAATGAGCATGTGAATTCACTCCCAAGTTACAGTGCGACCAGCGACTCGAGAGATGTGGGGATGAGTATTGCGCAAAGAGAAAGCATTAGGCGATAGTTACGCGATACAAATTTTAATACCGTGTAATGATGGTTTCAATAACGTGTGATAATGATAGAAGTTTATAAGTACTTGAAAAGTATTTTCCAGATTTTAGCTCTATGGCTGTTAGCAAGAGAATACTTCGGAAATAAGGTTTTTTTTTTGTTATAGCAGCTCGACACTCATATGAATTCCATATATATATATATTATTTTGATTGCCGATATCTAACGAATACCTAGTTAGGGGGGAAGCTTACTATCAATGGAAGTAGAGATATTCAAATAGCGTAAGCGTGGTTCTCAGTCCAGTTCTGCAATTCTCGAATAGTTTTTAATTATAAATAAATATCTTGCATTAAACTTAATAATTTAAATACACTTGCAATTAGAAAGCATGTAGACTTGTACAGTGTTATAATATTCATTTTTATAAATATAATTTGGAAATAGCATATATTTCAAGAACATTTAGGCCCACGGAGAAGAAAGTTTGATATAAAATCGGGGCAGTGCCGCTCCGTGAGAAAAAGGCGCCTTTGTGCAAAATTATATTTCAGCGCGCCCCATAAATTATAATTTGTAAATTAATACACGCTTTAAAGTTTAAACTATACTTTTGATTCGTCGGAAAATGTAAGATTTAATTACTGATGAAATTTCCTTTGTTAGACTCATTCTTGTAATCAATATTATTAGGTCATCAAAATCGATTGTTGTAATCAACAATTTTACGGTTATACTCTTTTAATTTTTTTCTTAATTTAATATCGGCAGTAAAGAAAAATAAAATTATCTTTACTAGAATTTAAATATTGGATTAATTGTCGGATTCATTCTTGTAATCAATATTCTTTAACTATAATCAAAATATTCTTTGTGGTATTATTGTAATCACCATTTTCCCAGTTATTATTTCAATATAACAATATTAGAAAAATATCCGTTTGGTATTGATAATTATTTTACTTATAACGTATAAATAGAGCTCTAATGTAAGCATTTTTTTTAAAAATATTCTTCACTTCTATCACCTTATTGTGTAAATTAAAAGTATTTTTTTCTCTACGAATAAGAGCATTTTTCAATAATTTACTATTATTTACTGTCTTGAAATGGCGTCCCTTATGGTCAGGCGGCTTTATGCGGGGCACGACCTACCCACCCGTACGGAGTGAAGCGTAACTAGTTTATTAATAAAAATGGTGGAATCCCCTATTTTAAGGTTAGGCTACTGCGCATTCAAGCTGATCGCTCACGGGTCGCTGGTCGGACTGTATGTAAAAGCAAAATTTCCGTTGTAATTGACTACAAAGAAATGCCTCTGTCAGCATCAAATTAAGATGGGGTTTAATTTGATTGTGAATGTACAATTTTTTTCATGACCAGTAGTAGAAATATTTACTAAACGTTCATTCCTCATTCACTCAAGTTAGCGGAATCATCCCATTTTAAAAACTGCAAAAATATATTGTTGTATTATTTGAAAATTATTGTCCTGTTATTTGTGTAAAGAAAGTTTACTGTATCAAAATGAAGATGATATAAAATTTATTTACAAAATTTAACAACATTCATCTCTAACAACTATAACAGTAAGATACACACAAAGTCTTTTCTAGGTAGCTTCTTCGTCTTCTCTCTTCAAGAATTCTAGAAGAAATATCACGTACTTCGATGGCCTCTTACAGGAATGTATACAAAACCTAGAGAGCTTTCGTTCACCTATCACAGTTACGTACGCTTGGCAGAAAATCCCTGATAAGTTGTACTTTATTTCGAAGCGTACTCTGTTTAACTCTTTCTGGCGGGAGCGGGCGTCAAACAGATATACCCCGCGCGAATGTCAAACCCACTTACCAATAAATTCATTAACACTGAATCGCTCGGTTGGCTAACGCAAGCAGCTTGTGTTTTCCCGCCCGAGTCTAAAAGCCAGGAGCTTTTAGATTTTGATCGCTGTCGATGGTTATTGGAGATTAGTTGCTGTAGAAGTTCTGATGATAACTTTTCTTTTGGTTCGTTTTTAGTCCGCTTGGTGGCAGGATCGTATGGGGAGTTGCACATTCGTTTGTTTGTACGTTCTGGTTTTTGGAGTTTTTGAGACTTCCAATCTGTATTACCTAAAATAGAAGAGAAATTATGTTTTGTTCTATAATACAAATGGAAATGTATTATCACACATTCTTCATCATTCTTTCAAATTTTGTTTCTCAAATAACAGAAAATGAATAGATATGAATATTTGAAGTTCAGAATTTGACGTGCGACGTAGCATGCCCTCACCAGTGGTCAACAAATTTTAGTTCTAGATTTAAAGACAAGATTTCTTTTTAGCTTAATGGTTCTCAACATATTTTTTATTTTCTCATTCGTTGGAGAATTTAATTCTGAATTCAGTGATATATATTTTTAAACTCTGACATAACGATTTATTTTTGAGAAAAATGCATAGTAATTTGATTAAAATATGATTATAATAAGAGTATCACGAATGGAAAATAGTATTTTATGTATCTAGGCGGGCAGCCGAGGCCGTAATTACCGAGTACCTTAAAGACACTTTTCGTCTGAGGTACACACATCATTTTATGTTCTACTGGTTTCTAGTTATTAAATTATTAAAAGAAATATGCAGCAATTCGTAGCAGAATGAGTTTTGTATGAGTAGAAGTTACAATTGTTCGAAAATCCTAATAAAATGTTGACAGAATGAAATTGATTTTTTTTTTTGCTTTCGTTAATATTCATATTTATACATTCCTCGAGATATTTTGGATGAAGCTACTGAGGTGAAGGAGAACTTAGTGCCGCATAAATAAAGGATTCAGTATGATGGTAATTTTTTTAAGTCCTACAACTTTAAAATGATATTTTAAAGTTCTTGGACTTTCATGTTTCACTTTTTGTCTTACAAATCTTTCGAAAATCGTTGCTTTAGAAACTAGTATGACATATGTAAATAAATAAATATATTTTTAAGTTATATTCATAAAGAAATTATTATTAAGCAAAATAACTCAAATAAAATACGTTTTTTTTGACAATATTGTGACAATATCAAGAATTTCATTGTCATAATCAAAATTTGTATGTGTTTTCATTATTAATATCAAGATTTTCATTATTGTAATCAATAATTTTATTTTCCATTTTAGCAATTAACAATTTTTTTTTTTTTGATGTATTAGTATGTATATATTTCTTTTATAATTTCATTTCACACATCAAATCATTCCTCCATTCTTAATAATAATAAATTCAACGTACTTCTTTGATCAAAATCTATATTTTTATTGGCTATCAACCCCCCTCCATGGTCATTACTCTTTATCGTATTTTTACTAACATTCGTACAGAGTAAGTGCGCCAGACTTGAGTTCAAATTAGGCGCTTTGCTATTTTTAATGACTTTCTGGTTTGGTATTGCATTCCACATTAGATCATTTGATGTTAGTAATGGAAAATCATTTTCTCCTGTCATTGGTATATATGGCGCTTTCATTGATAGTTCTGGGTCATCATCGTCCATTTGTAGTGATATGAAAGTACTCATGTGTTCGTCTTCTACTAGTGAATTACCGGGGCTACATAGTGATGGTACTGTGCACTCTGAACTCTAAAACAGAAAGAGAAATAGACATTAAATAAAACATTATTGTTTATTACTATTATTGTTACATAAGATGAATTAAAATTGTGATTAAAGATGAACTCGTCGAAATACTTAAGTTGGATAAGTGCGTTCATATCCTGTAGTTCTTTTATTTTTGTACGTATCAATATGGTGAGTTAAGATAGACAAACTCAAGAGTTGCCTGCCTGTTTCAAGTCACATGGCTATTTGCATATTATGTTTATTCTGCTAGGTATTGCAATAGCTAATGGTTGTAATTGTGAGGTTAACAAAATAAAGAAAAATGCCGAAAATTAGAAATCATCGCGTGAAAATTTCAGATTAAAAATATTTGATGAATAAATTTGTTATATCTTTGAAACCAGATGGACATGTATGTTTTTTTAACTAGTTTTTTTCGCAGACCTTCATTTATATTAATCTAGTTTTTAGTCAAAATTTTATGGGTTTTCGCGATTCTACACGCAATTTCGTCTATGATTTCTTGAGCTTTTCTGTACTTGCTATGTTAAATCTTCCAACTTTGGACCTCAATAACTCCGATCGGAACTGAGCAAATTGGCTAAAATTTTGGATTTACATCGAGCAATACTTAATCTAGCTGTTAGCCACTGATTATTAAAAATTTACTATAAACACATGGAGTAAGTTCGCCGAATTTTGTTTGATGCCCAATCATCTACATATATTTATGTAAGTTCTCAAATAATTTTGGTTGATGTATTTTTCATTAGAAAAAAGTATATCCTATGCACTTGTCCTACAAAAATGCAAGAATGGGAAAGTGCGCACACAACCATATTTCTTAGTATGTATTTCCCGAAAATCAGAATAGGCTATTTCCGCTCAAATGAATTAAGAGAAATTAAAAATTACCTTTTGGTATTTGTGTCAAATTTCGTTTATTTTGTAAAATTTAAAAGAATAAAGATATTTATTTTCCGTAAAAGTCTAAAAGCCTACATTTTTTTGGTATTTTCATTACATATCTCACCGATCGTATTGCACGTTTTAGTATGAAGTTACGGACGTGTTACGCACTTACCCTCCATCAGAATGAAAGTACATTGTAATGAGCAACATTTAAAAATCACACAAAAAAAATTGGTAAATCTAATTAAGAATACAAATAGTTTAATATAACCGGTAAGGTCCAACAAATAATACATATGTATACAATTAATTGTTTTAGAATTTAAAAAATAATATGATAATCAGCGAATTCATCCTGTCCTATAAGTATCAGGAAAGCATGTAGAGTTAGAGTTAAATATGGTGTGTTACGGTTGGCAGTATGAGTGAAGGAAAAAGATATTGATCAAAATTAGAGAAAACTTTGTTCGAATATAAGTAAAACAATAGTTTTAAAATTTAAAAAAACATTGGTATGCCTAAATAACAAATGAATTTATTTTAATCATAGCTTAATATACCCTGATAACTATACTAGTATTTGTATTACAAAACAATCTTTCTATGTATATACTCATGTTAAAATATTTTTAGATAAAGAATTTATGGATATCTTGAAGAAAACATATTATGTAATTTTTTAAATATATGTTGTTTACATATAATTTTTGAATGAAAATATGTTAAAAAATATGTGTACAAATAATACTGAAGGTTAACGTTTGCGTAAACGACTTTAGAATATAAATCGTAATATATGCTTACGTTTACCTCAAGTAAAAATATAGACACGTGTAATAAATTATTGGAAAATAACGCCACGTGTTCTGTACGGACTATAAAGATAATTTTATTGTGAACATTAATATATATTTAAACCGTTATTTTTCAGTTTTCAATTTTGTTAACTATAAAGAACACTATTTTGATCATATGATGTTCATTTCGCGGGATTTTAATGGGAATTTAAAATATAAAGAAAACCGTATAGTTGTTTCACAATTCTTCCAGAAAATCGTTAGAAATTTTATATTGTATAACAAAATGAAAATTAATGTACATGCTTTTAAAAAAGGCTTTTTAATAACTTTATAAGTATTAATAGAATTTTGTACTATTGGATAGAAAATTTTAATAAATATAGAGGGTATTTCATTTGAAAATATGTTACATGCCATTGTGTAAAAATGGAACACTCAGTAAAAAAAGATATACTGCAGATTTATAGACATTTTAACACAAAATAATGTTCGTTTGAATTTTTTTCCATAATATTTAAAATAATAGTTATTAAAAAAGAATAGACCGATGAATTATAATAATTAGGTGTTAACAATTACTCGAAATTCAGTCAAACAGAATTTATTCTTACTACCAACGTTTCCGTGCACCCTTGCACCTTCTTCAGGGTAGTAAGATCTTACAAATTGTTACAATTCATGTACACCAAATACATTCGTACAAAACATTCATTTAATTTATTAAAAATCGTACCAAAAAATTAAATGAATGTTTTGTACGAATGTATTTTGTGTACATGAACTGTAACAATTTGTAAGATCTTACTACCCTGAAGAAGGTGCAAGGGTGCACCGAAACGTTGGTACTAAGAATAAATGCTGTTTGACTGAACTTTCAAATAATTGTTAACACCTAATCCACATCACAGTCGAGAAATTTACCCACAATTATAATAATATTTCAAGGAGAAATAATGAATGAATTATTACTAAATGACTGAAATATGAAACACATATTTTTTTGAACGACATGTAACTGAATACTACGACGTATTATTTCAAATAATTCGTCCATGATTACGACAATAATTTTTTTGTTAGCTGAGTTTATAATCTCTAAAAGATTAGATTGCTGTTTATGTATATCCTAAATTTTGCATGGATTCAAATAAATATACGAATCTTGAATCTTATTTTAGAAATGGAAATAAATTAGAAAACGGCGAATGGCAATATACTGTACCCTTTTTTATTATTTTTTCTGCTTAAAATTACATTTTAAGAATTTGATTTTTTAATTGAATAATGATCAGACATACGTTTCTCTGTTCATAGCCTACTCGGAGTCAGGTTTTTTTCTAAATCCAATGTACATTAACACGTCTATTCAGAAACAAAAATTTAAACAAAATTTAGCCTGTAAGAGCATTGTATACACCAGTATTAAAATATGGCGCGAAAATTCAAAAATGCTACCGATTTTTTGTTGTCCCTTTTAAATCAAAGTCAAAAGTAGGCATCGTAATGTTGATTTTTTAAAACTGTTCATATACTTCAAATAATTTAAATTATTGAACCAAACTTTGTCAATAATAAATATTTTTATCTGTAAAAATGTACAAAACTTGATTAAAAATTTCAACCGAACATGATTAAACATTACTTAATTCTGTAGATTTTATTTGATAACTGAAAATTGACAGGTGTTTTTTTTTCGTATTTGTAAACTAGGTTTGTATTCTGATCAATCAAAGGGCAGATTTATATCCAAACCAACGCTGCATAATTCAAGTTATTTAAATTTTCACGTCATATTTTAATACTGGTGTACACAATGCTATTAATACGAACGTATTAGTGTACTGTGCAACTTTTTGATAAAAACACAAATGTTTGTTTTCGTTATTGTAATCAAGATTTTCATTTCTGCAATCAACATTTTCATTATCGTAATCTTACTCATTTCAATATTCCTTCATGAGCACCGTTAATAGTTATTAACTAAAGGGTGTTTATTTTATAAAATATTGTTACCAATAGATTTGAATGTTCAATAGCTAAACATTTTTTGAAAATAGCGCGTCATTTTAAATTATTCAGTTACATATCCCTCAAACTATCAAAATTATCTTCCACCCTCTCTACCTTTGACAAAGTAGGCGATAGCAGATGAGGAGACGTGGAACTATCATCGTATTCATCATGGTACGAAATAAAGGGATCACTAGTTTTACTACATTCAGAATCTAGTGATTGGAGGTCATCTGAGAAGAGCGGACAGTTCTCGCCTAGGAAGTCGTTTAGCATATCCGAGAACAAGGGATTGTCCTCCAGAGGAATGCAGACATCACCAGCTGTTGGCGCCAAACGAGTAAGATCAAGATCGTCTGGTTCGTCCTTCAATGCTGTAAGAAGAAGAAGAGGTTAGAATGAATAATTTGTCGGGATGGTTGGATGGATGCAATAATGACAAAATGTGTTTACGAAGAGGTTCAGTTGTTTTGAGTCAGGTAAATATGGGAAATGAAGTGTAGGTATTTTCAATGTTTTTATCATGTTTGGTATGATATAATTAGTTGCCATATTAAGGGCATATTCTAAAAACCAAGACTATTGGTGATGAAATTATATGAACTCCATTTTTCAATTTAAACATTGAACAGTGGCCTAAAAAAAGTTTTTTTAATGTTGTAAAAAAGGCTCGTATCAAAAGTACATTCTACATTTGTACCATGTGTTTATTGTTAATATTTATTACAGGAAATTATCAAAACATTTTTATTTTTGCCGGAAAAATGATATTTAATGATAAATGCCGGAAAAATTAAAATATAAAATTAGATAAACTAATAAAAATAATATTCCCTCCTTCCCAAATTATGGTATACAATATTTTTATAAAGACAAAACAGTTTTTGATCAACAAAAGTTACTAGTATTTATCAATAAATACATTAATTTTGAATTCAAGTTAAAAATCAAATTAAATTTGATAGTGTTTTGTGCCATAATTTGGTACAATTATAAAACTCGTAATATGTACCATAATTTGGGACTGAGGGAAGAATAGTTAGATTGTCATTTTTAGGTAAGGAAGGTATTGTTTTTGGTCAAAAAAATCGATGGAGAGTTTCTAATAAATACGCACTCTAGAATACGATTTTAATATTTTTACGATACTACAATTCCAAAAATTATAATTCTTTCATTTTCCCTTTTGTACGTTCGTATGAAGAGTTGGTTAGATTTTGGCTAAAATTGGTAAACCGGAATTACCCTTAGATAAAGTTCTTAACAGTTTTTTTTTCGAAAAAACGCAATTAAATATTATTTTTTGACATTTTACGTTATCAATTATTAAAGAATATTTTCTTTTCTTTACAATTTGATTGCATTTTCTTCTTCATATTCAAAGTATTTAGACATAAAAAATTATATAGAAATTTTCATAAATCTTGCACACTCACCATGGAAACCACAATGGAAAAAGTAAATTTTATTAAGTGACAGATGTCAGTTTCAAGTACAATTTGCATAATTCATGAAATAATTTTTGGTAGAAATATATATTCTTTTGCGAGACACTACCTTATCTGTGAGTAATTTGTATAAAATATATAGAATTGACGGAAGGTCATGTGTTGACCACATCAGATTTTTTATTTTATTTACTTTTTGAGAGTTTTGTGTCTATTTTGGTTAAATGTTTAAAAAATTAGATTATACACGATTTGGAACTAATTCTTTTGAAGTTCTAAATGAAATTTACATTTCTAATACTTTTTCATATTTTCTTGCTACTTTGTTAATTATTTACATATTTCTTGCATTGTATAACAAAAATCTAAAAATACCAATTTGTATTACAAGACAAAATATTTTGTTAAGAATTACGACCTTTCAAATCGGCTTATATCATACTAAGTGATAACTTCTGACCCAAACGATACGTAAAATATAACTGAATTGAATAATAGGAAAATTAACAATTACTAAGAAATTGTTTAAAGTTCATTAAAATTAAACTTAAACATCGACAATTGATAACTTAATAAACAAGTGAATTGTTATTAGGAAAAAACCTAAGTTAAATATAGAATCTTTGATTTGATGACATTTCAATTACCGATAACTAAGATTGTTATCGTAATTGGAATACTAATTTATTGATTGGATTGTTAAAAATGTATCGGAATTCTCGGTCGCACAACAAAAATCAATTTGTGTGAGTTTTAAGTTTTATTACGAAAAGTAAGAAGTCATTGGAAGATAAGTTTTTGAAATATTTTCAACGTTAGAAGCAGTAAAAGTGATAAAAGTTTATTGTATAACATGGGAAAAAATAAAAATTAGTCACTGAAATAGATGATGAATGAATTTACCATAATATTTATATTACGATATATGTATGTACATAATGTATGTTATTTTATCAACCAATATTTGGTTATGCTATTAAAAGTGTGGAAAATTTCATGGCATGTATGCCAAAGTATTTGTTATTATTTAATTTCAAACAGTTTTACAAATGTTTTACAAATTGACATGTTTAAATTAATAAAGAATTTGAAAATAGAACAAATTTCAACACTTAGTTATAATAAACAAAAAAGAAAATGTTATATGACGTAAATATTGGTTTATATATAATTACGAAATTATTAAAAATTCGAATTTGATAAGTAAACAACTTTTGATCCATTTCTAAACGAAAATATTTTAAAATGATTGATAATGTTATCAATAAAATGTCACGGAAATTGAATAACAAGTTTTCATGTATTTTATAATAATTGTGTAAGTATATAATTTAAAGTTATGAATAGAATGAAGGAAATATATAAAAAGCACGCAAATGGATTAACTCATGAATTGTTGGATAGGTCGTGCCACTTATTTATAATAGAAAGTGTACTTTGGACTGTATACCGCGTGGATAAAATATGTGTTTAGTAAATAAATGTGCAACATTAAACCCTAAATCTAAATGTAAATACAAATAATAATAAATTTGTTGAAAATATAGTGACATCCTTAAAATGTTGTAATTAACGTTACCTATGAAACAATCAAAATAAACAAATCTAAAACAATTAAATTTCAAAACAAAATTTTATGTTCTATAAACATGTTTATGTTTTGATCAAATAAGTAAAGAAAAACAAAGTTCCCATATTCAGTTTTTATAGAATTTTTAATTAATGGTCGCATTCTGTTCAAAATTGTAAGTATTACATATTTGTAAATCTGTAAATAATGAATATAATCGCAATGAAAGATGCTTATGCATAATTTATATTAATCAATAAAAATTTATGTGTCTGTTAGTATTTTAAATTGATAGGGAGATATAGGGATCGTGCTAAACATCGCATATCGGGAATTTGGTAAATAAGTACGTTTTAAGGTCCCTAAAATCCAATTTGAACATTGCACGATGATGTCTGTGGTGCGTATGTATGAATGTGTTTGTGTGGACACTATCATTCAGAAAATTTTGTAACTATGTATTATTGCTTTGTTCTAACATGGTAAGAGCCCATTAGATTTTGATGCAAATCGAATAACCGGAAGTGGCACTTTCCTTGAAGCTCAAAATAGTTCATCTTAGAAAAATACCTTGAAATGACATTTTTGTAAAAAGTAAAGATAATTAAATTTTCTACAGATAGGCATTGACCCTTTTAGTCTAAGTTAAGATAATGTTTATTCCTGACGAAATAATAGAAACTATTATAAAATGTAATTTTGATAAAATAAAAAAAATAATTGATTAGTATGCTGTGCATGGCAATCGTCGTGGATAGACGTGAAGTCGTTTATTTATAAATTATAAACAAGCTTTCTGTCTGCCATTTATGTCGTAAAAAATAATAATAATAGCTAATCTGACTGATAAAACTATGGTGAAAGTGTTATGCTTGTGCCTGATGTTATTTTAAATACATTATTCGTTGCAGTGTTTTTTTTTTAATTTACTGTAAAAAATAGTTTCTTATATTTGTTGCTATGGGGTTAATAATGACAGTTCAAAACGTCAAAATTGATTAAATAAATTTATAAAATTATCTATTTTAATAAATCACGCAGCCTATGATTTATATATAAACACATCTCCTTGGTTACACAGTCGAGATATTCAAATGTTTCTAATTGAGAGATAAATGTTACGGTCAAAAACTAATTTCAAATTACAAGAAATAAACGTCAATGTCACAATATAAATTTGAATTAATATAACTACTATTTTCGAGTAGAAAATATGAACAATTTTTGTTTAAGGGCGCTTCAAATTTAAGCCTTGTTGGTGCAACTGGTCATTAGAGTTTTTAACAGAATAGGCAATAGTTATGTGTAATTACGTAATGTCTAGCTATGTAGCATTAAGCTTTTAAATGAAATGGGGATTCCATTTTAAATTTTACTTATTTTATATTGTTCTTAAATGTTTATAGACCCATACGAAGGTACAAGAGTGTAGCGAAACGTCGGTTGTGTAAGAAAATAGTGTATGAGGGAGATTTCGAGTAATTGTTTACACTAAAATTTTATGTTCCAGGTTTGGAAGGACAATGATTATAATAATGCCATAATTTGGACCATAGGAAATACAATAGTAAAACTTTCATATGGCTGTAAAGTAAAATGTAAATACAAAAAATATTCAGAATTACTATACCAAATGAGGTTAAATTTATTGATATAATAGGTTCTTGTCATGAAACAAACGTAAAATAAAATATCCGACTTAAAACTTGTTACAGAGTACCATGCAAGACAAAACATACAGTTCAAATAGTCGTATTGTTTGACTTTGACAGATAAAAGTTTAACAATTGATATTTAATTGTTAATATTGTTTTTTCTGCGAAGATGTCATCTGCCAAACTCAAATTTTGTGCTATTGTTCATGGCATTCTGTAAATAGCTAAAAATTATTTTATTTTGCCTCTCTTTCGCAAACTAAACGCAAGTAAACAATAATTTTGTACTTGTTAGATGCAGTTTTTAATTCCAACTTTGTATTTACACTTTTGTTCTAAAAGTAATAGGGCAGAATTTACAGAAATATGAAAATTTTACCTATGGTCTACAAAAAAGTAGATACCTTGGTATGTATGTATGGTTGAATCATTTTTAAAATCTAAAGACTGACATAAAGCGATTATGCAAAAAAACCAAAATATTTGCCACAATAAAATGTAAACACTGGCACTGGTTTCGCATTATGGATTGTATTCAATGTAAAAATAATTTGTTGTTGAATCCAACCTTGGAAATTAGAACGGTTAGGAGGACTGCAAGGCGAATTCAGATGAATGGCAAGTGGTTCTTTTATATAATATAAGGGCGGTTAACCGCTTTAAAATGAAAATACAAAATGTAAAAAATAAATACTTACTAGTCAACCCCGGCTCTTCGTCAGAGAACATCAAGAACCCTTTGCTCATTTCCTCTGTTCTTGGAGCAAATATCTTCGAAGTAGCAGTTTGCGGCCTGGGTGGTGCTGACTCCACGGATGAAAATAATTTCGCTGTAACTGTCTCGGGTCTTTGTATATCCAAAATTTCCACGGGCACTGTTTCAACAAGTGGCGAGTACGTCGAACTGATCTCCTGTATCTGATCACTCTCTTCGCTTTTCACTGACGAGAGCTGTGTGGATGAGTATATCTCATCCTTGCATTCGATACCACTATAACAAACCGAGCTCTAACTACTAACCGCGAGGACTTAGTCAGACTGAGTTGCTATCGCGGAGCTGCTCCCGAGCTAGGAGTGGGTATAGTGAAAAGCACGTGATCGAATGCACCTCAGCAGAGTGTAGGACTACGCACGCACGAACTCACGAAGGGACTACGTGCTACGTGGTCAGTAGCATGAACTGAAGACGTGATGGTTCGCAATTTGCCGTTTGGCAGATTTCGTATATATTTGTTGGATTTTTTATAGTCTGACGCATGAGAAAGAATAATTTGAGTTCCTAGCCAAATTATCTTCTAATCATCTTACAAAATTTAGATTTTCATTCAAATTACAAGCCAGTGATCCAATGATCGTATTTAAAGAGGGTAAAGTTATGCGTATCATAGATGATTATGTCATTTGTTGACGAAATGTGATTTTACCTTCCATCACCTTTAGGTAAGGAAGGTATTGTCTTTGGTCAAAAAAATCGATAGTGTGTTTCTAATGAATAAGCACGTTTTGGCGTCCATAGACTACGAATTTACTATTTTTACTATGAAGTCTGTATGTGTTTGTATGTTTCGGATCGCATAACTCCAATACCACGATTCCAAAAATTAGAATTTTTTCGTATTCCTCGAGTTTAGATCCATAAGCAGACATGATTAGATTTTGGTTATAATTGGTCCACCAGAAGTGGACCTTTTAAGAGTTTTTCTTTAAAAAAAGCAGTTAAATATCATTTATTGACATTTAATGTTATTATAACTTAAAGAATATATTATTCTCTATACGATTTGATTACATTCTATACTTCATATTCAATATATATAGAGTTAAATAATTATAAAGATATTAAATTTTATAAATCAGCCAGCTATGCTAACCATGGAAACTGCTAATAAATTCTGATAATTCAAATTGACAGATGTCAGTATCAATGAAAAGTAAATGAATATGGCAGAGATTAGATATGGCAAGGTATGAAAGAATAAGGAAAATAACTCTAGTGTTAGGAGTTTCTAGACAGATAAAAGAGAGACCGTTACATTGGTTTGAACATGTCATGAGGAGAGATGAAAAATATATTGGAAGAAGAATGAACAGCTTACTAGTAGAAGGTAGAAGTAACAGAGGAAGACCAAAGATAAAATGGAAGGACTGTATTGCGGCAGATTTGAGAGAAAAGGAACTAAATGAGAACGACACGCAAAACAGAAATGAGTGGAATAATAAAATAAAAATAGCGGTATCAAGTGCAATTTGCATAGCTTGTTTATGAAATAATTTTACTGGAAATATAGGATCTCTTGCACGAAAAAATATGTATATCAGGAGTGTGGAATTCTGATACGGACCCACATATCTGATAGCCAAGGTCAGAAAAGTCACGTGACTATTCGCGCCCTATGGAATTTGTACATAATACACAGGATTGACGGAAGGTAATGTGCTGACCACAGAAGATTTTTGTTCTGGGTTCTGAGTATAAAACTTTTTTGACAAGCACAAAAAAATGTCTTATTTGTGTTCATCTAACAAAATTTAGAAAGATTTTATAGATTTGCATTCTAATTTTAAAACTTTTGTTGTAAATTTGGCTGATACTCTTTTAGAACTCAGTAAGTATATTTTTGTTTTGGAACGATGTAGAATTTATTCATGTTCATTTGTTTCAAATGGCAAAATACAACAATTTTTAAATTTATTAGGTTAAAACAATCGTAGTGACATTTGAAATCCAATAGTGACAAAAAAATTAGCATCGCCATTCAAAAGAACATAACAAAAAGTATCCTAAAGAGGTTCAAACCAATGATATATTGAAAGACAAGTATTACAAAGAAACATTAAAATATCAAGGTTGGTAACAATGACAGTTTTAATAAACATTTGAAATTTATTTTGACATTTTGACAAGTATTTGCTAGAAGTTAGGTATATACTTTGATTTAAAAGAATCCTTTACTATTTGATGTAATTATTTTACTATAAATGATAAGTTATGACAACTAAAAAAAAAACCAGTTATACAAAATTCACTTTGTGAACGCGAAGTAGGTAAATCCATTTCATACATGGAAGTTATTTGTAAAAATAAAACTGCAAAATTTACATTTTCGCTTAGTGTATATTTAGTGACCTATGCATTTTCTTCGGACAAACAAAACACTATAGTTCTCAAGATGTTGGAGAAATCCTAGAACTAGACACTGTAAAAATTATTCGAGTTGCATTAGTCATATTGAAATCGCAAGTTTTCTGTTAAATTTATGAAGTCATAAATTGCTGAGTAGAAGAAATCGGTAAATAAATAAACTGATAAAGAATTGCTTCTAATTCAGTTTTTGTTCTCGAGAAGTAGATACTAATTGAATTCTAGGAATTTAAAAGTTATCTAAATATTTTTAAAAAAAGCTTCCGGTTGCAATGATCTGATTCAGGCATATTTTAAAGTGAAATATTATCAGTAAACGCATAAAATTTGACGAGTTTTTTTTTTAGGACACACTCCGCATTCCTGCTTTAAACAAATGGTCACTTAGTTTAAACTTAAGTGTTCAATGAAACGTTCTACTCTAGTATAATTTCTTTGAAAAAATTAGTTCTAATATTTAAAAGATACGTGCACTGTATTCATGATAGATTACAATTGTAAATCATATGACTCGTACTTTATGTAAATCGTATTTAAATTTAAACTTATGATGCCTTGCCGTGATGTTCGTATTCTATATCGTTGGTTGTCACAACATAAAAACATGAAAATCTATTTATATTTTCGTGTAGAACAGTAGAACTCAGATAAATACTTCAAGGTCGCCAAGATATACAAGTCTGAATTAAGTCAGATAAAAATAGTTAAGCATTTATGCTAATTGTATATTAAGCGAAAGTGATCAATTTCCTTTTGCGGCAGGAAATTTTATGCAATCCAACAAAATTTGTCACTCGAGGCGATAAATTGTAATATATCTGTCCGTATATCACGTGACTTGTTAAAAATATATTTTCAATTTATCAATTGAGAACCTCGTACGCAATTGCCCTCATTTGCTGACGTCAAGTAGGCCAAATAAACAGAAACAACTGTTGGTTTTGTTTTCCCTTAAAAACAAATGAATGCAGGATTTAATGAGGTAACACTAGCAATATTTTAATTAAAAACTGTAACATTGTCATCTTCAGGAGCTACAACAGTTATTAATTTATGTTATTATTATGCTAATTATTTATTTTCTTTTTACCTTCCGTCACCTATAGGTAAGGAAGGTATTGTCTTTGGTCAAAAAAATCGGTGGTGAGTTTCCATTGAATAAGCACGTTTTAGGGTCTTTACAATACGATTTTACTATTTTTACGATGATGTGTGTGTGTGTGTGTTCGTATGTGCGTGTGTGTGTGTGTGTATGTGTGTGTGTGTGTGTGTGTGTATGTGACCGTTTTTTCCTGCACGATATCTCCAATACTAGAATTCCAAAAATTACAATTCTTGCGTATTCCTCTTCCTTACAACCATATGCAGACTTGATTAGATTTTGGTTATAATTGGTCAACCGGAAGTACCCTCATTTGAAGATTTTAACAGTTTTTCTTGAAAAACTCAGTTAAATGTTATTATAACTTAAAGAATATATTATTGTCTATACGATTTGATTGCATTTTATATTTCATATTTAACAGATATAGGATTAAAGAATAATAAAGATAAAAAAATTCATATAAATTTCATAATTCAGCCAGCTATGCTAACTTAACCATGGAAACTGCTAATATATTCAGGTAATTCAAATTGACAGATGTCAGTATCAATAAAATGTAAATCAATGACAGAATAAGGGAAGTAACTCTAGTGTTAGAAGTTTCTGGATATAAGAAAGACGATTACATTGGTTTGAACATGTCATGAGAAGCGATGAATATATTAATAGAAGGTGGAAGAAACATAGGAAGACCAAATATAAGATGAAAAGATTGTATTGCAGAAGACTTGAGAGAAAAGGAACTGAATGAGGAAGACACGCAAACAAAAATGAGTGGAAGAAGAAAATAAAAAATAGCGACCCCTAACGAATGGGAAAAACTAAAGAAGAAGAAGTAGATGTCAGTGTCAAGTGCAATTTGCATAGTTTGTTTATGAAATAACTTTACTGGAAATATAGCATCTTTTGCAAAAAAAATATGTATAGGGCGCGTGCCTTTGGCAAGCAGATATGGGAACCCGTATCAAAATGACAGCAATTAATTATGTCCATAACTGACAAGTGTCATAATTTTTCATTCAAAATTTCATGATTTTCTTATTTCATGTGGTTTGTTTGTTATCAGGAGAATGGAATTCAGTTGCCGAGAAAGGGAATCATAAAATACCAAAAAATTAGAATCTTTTAGAAGAAAATTTATGTATGGAATTTGTACATAATACACAGGATTGACGGAAGGTATTGTGCTGGCCACAACAGATTTTTTTAGTTGCAGTCAAATAAGAAGATTAATTTTCGAACGTCCTTTTTTACAGTAACGATTTTGATTGAAGTTATAGACCACACTGACAACATTCACAGTACCTTAGGTCCAGTTAGAAAATTATTGATTTTATAATAATTTGGAAATGTTTTAAGAGAATTAATTGAAAGAAATGATCAAAATAAAAAAAAATTGAAAAGGATGGCTAAAAAAATGGAATTATTAATGCAGCTGGTCTAAACTGAATGCCAACAAATCTAGAAATTTGTAGCCTATGATCTGTGTTAGACAACTGATCTATCAAGATAAAATAAACTCCCTAGAGTTTATATTAGACATATGTTCTCCCTGGAGGCAAAATGTTTCACTTCTGTCATTTTTTTAACATCAGATATATCAATTTCTACTCCTGGTGATGAAAGAAGAATTATATACTTTAGTAACTGATTCATCAGAAAAAATAATACAAATAAAAAATAACTTCGACAAGTACTGTGTATGGAAGCGTTTTCCCAACTTGAATAAAATATTTCAGAAGGATACTACTGCAAATTAAAAATGTACATTGTCTGGGGAACCGAGTTCGATCCCGACCGACACCAAACGAAATATTCCGAATTTTAAATGGCACACCCCTGTGGTGTACTCCCCACGTCAGTGCCCGTGAGATGATAAACACCCGCAGAATACAAATATATTATCGAAATCTATGTATAAAGCAGATTGACACACCCAGCAATGCGTCGACCTCACATGAAAATGGCTCAGGTCCAAAAACATAAATATTACAGGAGGCGAAAAAAACTACGTAAAAACAAAAATGTTTTTTCTTGTGCTATTCATGCTTCAATAACCGGACTTATGCCAAAATCACATTTAAAATCGTCAAATTTGTGGACTTAAGGAATTTTTTATTTAAAAAAAAATACTTATATAATTTTTATATGAGGACGACGAATGGTTAATATGCCGTGATAATAATAATACGTACCTGTAGGTACATATAATATGGTCAAATCAGGATAATAATTATGAAACAGAATTATTGTAAATATGTAGAACGCATAAATACAATAATAATAATGAAATAGTGTAGCTGTTTCCCAGCAGAAAAAGTGCAAAACCCATAAAGGAATGTGAATTAAAATTTATTAGTATGCAAATAGAACTAGCTTTTGTCTAAGGTTAAGACTTAACCTTGAACAAATTTAAATAATAAACCAATAAAACATGTTTAGTTGTTACTTAAATATTTTCCACAAGATAAAATTCGAGTGCTGTTATCTAAATTATAAGACGTTACATAATTCTTTTGTTTTTACTTTAAATTAGCAATTAATAAATTCATATGTAAAAAACAAATAGAGCGATAAGAAATATTAAGTCAATAGTGGAAAGTAAATCCGTTATCAGAGGTGTTGTCTTGTGATAAGAAGTAACCGATAGGATGTTTGACCCCGTTGCATGGTTACTAAGAAAGAACCATTCATATCCAGGGCCGTACTACTGGTTTTTCTTGTTTAGAAACATTGGACCTTTCCTTGTTGTTCTAAGTAGAGCACATTGTAAAAGTTTCACCTGGTGTACCAGATTTTTATTTGTTTTTAAATGGAACAGATTAGGAGAACAAGGATGATAAAAAAGAATTAAAACAGTAATTTTCTAGGCTTTACTATTGCCCAATAACATACATAATAGTTGCCATTAATTTTTGACCACGACTGTACTACTACGAGTATATTAAGCTGCGCACAGGTATTCTTCGCTTCTGTAGGACCAAGGTTGAGGTCTATATACAGAACCAGTTTATTTTAAAGCTTTAAATGATGATAGATGGATGTCATTTTTTAAAAACTATTGTTTTCATTTACATTTGTATTTCAAATCGCTCAAACGTGATCCCTGTGGTGCTCTTTCCACGGCAGGTTTGAGAGCTTGAATAGATGTACGAGTAGATTGGCACACCCAAAAATGGATAATAAACCTATGATGATAATATTCAAAGATACGAATAAATTAACATAATGTATCAGACGACATAGAATGACTACAAGGTAGCTACATAACGGATTGAAGAATCATTTTATTTTAGACATCTAGACAAATGGAACACTGTATTAAATGCTGATCTCAAATTGAACTAAGTCACATCAGACTCACCAGAAGTATGGAAAGTAAATTCCTAAAAGTACTTCATGTAGAAAATTTCTTTGAAATTGTTCGCGATTTAGTGCAGAAGACTGAAGATAAGTACATTATTTTGTGAAAATGAGTGACTAGACATTATTGAAAAAAATATATAAATATAAATAAATATAAATTGTATGCAGTCACAGATCACACGCATGCGCAGAATTTTGGCATGCAATGCTCTACTGATCAGACATGCAGTTGTTATTTTATTCAACCATAGGCGGGTAATGAAATTTGAGACAAAACTTTGAAGAATTTAACTTAATATCTAGAAGGTTGATAAGAAAATGTTATTAGGAAATATTGTTGCACTCTACATGTACCTGTACAGGTAATGCGCCTGTACATGGTTACACTGTCCGTCCAAAAGAGACTTCGAATAGAATATATCCCAAAGTGTACTGTCCGCTCAAAAGAAAATGAAACATATAGAACTATTAAAGAACACATTGGGATTTGGCAAATCAGTCCGTTGAAAAGAGGGTCCGTATCAGTTAATATTTCACGTTATGGAAGCAATGTGCCATAGTTCATGGAATGATAAAGAGAACTTGAAAAAAGTTATAATCTGAAATATATTCTGCACAATATGTCAAGTTGTGAAAGTTATGGGACCGACCATTTACGAACCAGTGCCCAAATTCTTGAGCGTTCGTAATTTCGTTCGTTTTCATGATAGTAATAGTAGTCTGTGTTTCAAAAATAACATTCTATATCAATGCTTCTTAATAAATTAAAATCTAAAAATAAAGGACCAAAAAACAATGTATGTCGATTGTCATAAATGACGTTGAATTTACAATCAGTAGAGCAGGACTTAGTATTTAGAAATGCCTTTTAATTTCACTAATCAAGAATACATCTACATTCGGAGAACTGTGCCAAAACAGTCGCCTTCAATAAAAAAGTGACTAACTTCATACCTTCAAGAATGACAAGTGTTGTTGTTTTCACCCAAATTACTGGTATTATTAGATATTTCTTTATTCAAATAAATATGTGTTATGGGTCCATCTTGAAGTGCAATTGCAAATAAAATAAATTATTGCAGGTACATTGTTACCTTATTAAGTAGTAACGTATGGCACGTTACTTACATAACACCTTGTATATCACATCTATAACAAGTGGGAATTGAATCCAGGACCTTTGATAATTAAATGAAGGAGATATTTGCTATTTTAATCTTTAAAAAATATGAAAATGAAAAAATTGAAAAAAGTCAATAAGTTTCAATACCTAGGATGGAAATTAGATTAAATGATTACAAAAATAATTATTTGTAATACAATACAATTTGAATGCTATACCATATTTCATAGAAGAGAAGCAGTTAGCTTGATGAGGAAATTTAATTAGAATAAATATTTAAATAAAGAATATGCTCCATAAATATTTCAAACATCCTTAATAAGATATCTGGTGCTTCTTAAACAATGGAGCTTATTATAGACTTCTATGAAGAGAATCTTGCAGCTAATGAAACTGGTGCAGCAGGTTTGAAACTCCCACGATAAAATTCCGTCTTTGAAAGGGCGTTATTCATTCGGAGATAAAAATATAAGTCACATGCCTTTTTGGCCTCAAAATTAATCTGGTTTTTGTGAGCTGGACAGATATAAATTTTCGGATTTAAAATTTTATATCCAACCATGTGAAGGAAAACCATTCAGGTAATAACAGAAACTCATAAAAAAATTGTGTGGTTTAAAAATTGATAGCATATGGTATTCAAGCGATTATTGGTTATTCTATTATAAGAATTTTGCGATAAATTCCCAACATTGCAATTTGTGAACGTATAATGTTATTAGGAAAAAAAATTATAAAAAAATGTTCACATTTGTGGTTACTGTTCCATAATTTCAATTGGAGAAAATGATGCAAATGTGTAAACCTATTTGCAAAGTTTAATTCAATGTCGTTGTTAATTACATACTAAATATAACTACTACAATTTTGCGTATAATGAAAAATATAAAAACATTTTTCAAAAGGGTGTGTCTATAGCCACTCTGAACCAGTATCTGTATTATCAAATATTTCTCTATATATAACAATAACCACGTTTGTGCAACTTTTCATAAGGAAAAAAAAAACAAAATATAAATGTGCACTCATATATCGCACCGTTTAAGCAGTTGTTACAGAATGTATGCCTCGCTATACTTCATTTCATGTACGAAAATGCTGGTCGACCGTTTTTACAAGCATTATAGATATTAAGGATACAAGTTTGACAAACAGTTCATAATGAAACGCGTGTGATATTAAATCACGAGGCGATGAGCCGAGTGTTTTAATCACGCAAGTTTCATTATGAGGCTATATCAAATGTGTTCAATCTACGACAGTTTAAATTGATCGTAAAATACATTTTTCATTTAATTTTTGACATAATGAACATTGAAATGTTCATTCGTAGCCTACGTTATTAAATCACTCACAGTGACATTCAAATTGGTGTACTAATTCGTGAAACCAAACTTTGTCAACAATGAATATTTTTATCTGTAAAAATGTATAAGATCTGATTATTAAAAATTACAACAAAACATGGTTAAACATCACTTAATTCTGTAGATTTACTTGATTTATTGACAACCGACAGGTGATATTTCTTTTGTTTTTTGTGAATTAGGTTTTCATTCTGATCAATCAATTTTCTGACGTGAAATGAAGTATAGATAAATTGAAATGCAATATATATATATATATATATATATATATATATATATATATATATATATATATATATATATATATATATATATATATATATATATATATACAGTGTGTTAATTAAAAACCTGGCCATAGGCGTTTAACATGGGAAATCAGTTTTTCCTTGCGCAAAAGTTCCCAAATTATTTTAGACAAAAATACTTCAAATAAATGTTGTAGAGAATTAAATTCTGCATCCAGATTAGTAATAAGATTTTATTTTCGATGTTTCATAACCGAGAAAATCAATTTCAAAGTTTATCGAAAATTGCTGATTTATAGCGATAGCCATGGAAGTCAAACAAAATTACAAACAATTGTATGACATCTTAACTGTCAAAGAAAGTTTGTGTTTTGTGATTTTCGTTCAGTAACATATTTTTTTGGAAGTATGGAACAGTTTTCTCATGAAGAAAAGCTTCAGATTATAAAATGGTGTTACTGTGGACAAAGCTATAGAAAAATACGTGATTTAATAAGTGTAATGTGGTCACATCGACAAATTCCAAGTAAAACCACAATAGAATCTTATTACAAAAACTTAAAGCTGTAATTTCCAATGAATGTAGAAAAATAAATGCCAGACAGCTGCATAATGTTCGACATGGCTTTTATAATAGACTTGGGTATTGCTTAGCGCAAAATGGAGGGTTATTTGAACATTTAATATAAAATTATATTCATTCTAGTTTTCTGTTTTTCTTTTTAAATAAATACATTATTCTTGTTTTCATTTTTATTTTATTTTGTATATGTTGACAGCTATGTATTCTAAAAAAGTTAAATTCTAATTCATTGTGTCAATGTCATACAATTGTTCGTAATTTTGTTTGAGTTTCATGGCTATCGCTATAAATCAGCAATTTTCGAAAAACTTTGAAATTGATTTTCTCGGTTATGAAACGTCGAAAATAAAATCTTATAACTAATCTGGATGCAGAATTTAATTCTCTACAACATTTATTTGAAGTATTTTTGCCTAAAATAATTTGGGAACTTTTGCGCAAGGAAAAACTGATTTCCCATGTTAAACGCCTATGGCCAGGTTTTTAATTAACACACTGTACATATATATATATATATATATATATATATATATATATATATATATATATATATATATATATATGATTGGTTGAAACTTATGCTTTATTTAAATTGAATAAACTGACTTTATAGCTATGTGTTATGTATTATCAGTGTTTTATTTTTATCCTTATGAAGTTGCATAAACCAGCCTTTATATCTTATCCGTATGTGTTATGTCAAAATGTCACTAGTTCCTAAATAAAATAGATTAGTGTGACATTGTTTTCGACTTGAATTTTTAATTATTACTTTTGTAATGTTGTAGTTGCAGAATGTATGCCTCGCTGGATAAATTAAAATGCACTGAAGTACAATATGTTTTGTAAAGAGCGATATTCATGATTATATTTTACCCTCAATTAAATATCTTTTCTATGATTGAAACTTATGCTTTATGTAAATTGAATAAACTGACTATAGCTATGTTTTATGTATTATTTATCATTATGTTTTATTTTTATTCTTATTAAAAGTTATATAAACCAGTCTTTATGCACAAAATTCGCCCCGAGTTTTCCCAGAGTGACTTTTGTGTATTAGGTTATTGTTGTTATATTTAGAGAAATTGCATATTACAATGTGGCTGCAAACTATTCGTCATTTTGCTAATTTTGCTATCTGGCTACAACATAAATACAAAACCGGGATTGATAAGGACACCGGCGACGGGAGGCTAGACACATCCTATTAAAAATATTAATATTTTTCACAACAACATTATTTTATAGTAAACATACTTCTTTATAATTATAAATAAGTATATATAATAATAAATTATTTCCGAGAAATGTAGTTTTTTTTTATGGAGTCTGTTTGTTTAATTTATAATCTATTAATTTGTTTTTCACTTTAAATTAAATGTCATACTTGGTGCGCCCTGGCCCAGGGTAATGCTAATCTAGAACAAACAGGTGGCCAGATTCTCCATGCCCATGCGATCACCTGGCAAACACAAATACATACAATCATCTTTGAGTAACACAAACTATCAAATTGGCTGTTCTAAGAGCCCTCTGGCAAGAAGAATAAAAACTCCGGGAAAAATGCACCTAATGGCTTCCCATGATAAGACATATTATTAACCACCAAACCTTGGAAAGAATTGAATGTACAGCATGCAATAGAAGAGTACAATCTTACAACTTAAACGATGACGCCTGTTGCTATTGACAAGACGACTACAGACAATAATATGTTGTTATATTTGTTGCTTAGATCAGATATATTTCCATATGATAAATGAATAAATGTGGTCAACAGCATGGAAAGGAAGTTTAATTTAGAGTACCACAGTTCCAGGAGAGAATATTTGTGAAAAGAAAAAAAAAATATCGGGAAGATACAGGGTATCTAATAAGAAAGGTAAATTAATTTAATCACGTATCTGAAGCTCAAAGAAATTCATTATTCATTGTAGCTTACAATTAGGGCTCCCAAAATCAACTCCACTCGATATCATGCGAAGGTGATTGAAGCTTCATGCTTTCAAATATTAAAATTTTCAGTAGGACAATAATGACTTGAAAATTATTTACTTAATAGTCCAATTTTTTATGAAAGAATGTCTCCTTCACCGTACAACTCAATTAAATCGTAATAAATGATTTTTACTACTACTTAGACACGACAAATCAAAACCTACGTGCTTCTCTCTTAATTCATTAAATTACTTCAATGTCGTGACAAGAAAAAAACTGCTTTTCGCGTCGTACTATTTCATTAAACTCTAATTATTTAATCCTACCATTATATAATAAAAAGATTATATTTAATGGTATTTTGACACTTCAAATAATACAATCTGCATTGAGATAGATAAAGAATTTAAAAGATAAGAAAATTGTTATGGATAAGACAATATCATTTTGGTTCATTCTAGATTTTTCTAAAAATTATTTTAAAAAATTCCACACACAAAAAATGTTGTTTTATTCATTTGTTATCGAAATTCTCTCCCACTATTTGGTGTCGAGGAAGACGGTTCTTATGTATTTAATCTTTTTGTGCATGGATTGGTTGTTTCCATAATTTTCTTGGTGTGTGATGTATACTAAGTAGACTAAACGTAATACAACCTGGGCAACGTGACTACTTGTCATGGCTACTACGTGTACGTCCACACAATTCGACTGCTGCGAATTGTTTTTATAAATTACTAAAGTCGTCGTCAAATAAGTTTTTCCCTTCTTCGCAGCTGTCGCTTGCCCATAGGTGTTGCCGCCTCCGGTAGGCTGAAATACTTTGCCGCCTAGTCTCAGGGGCGGATTTAAACTCTTTTGGGCCCTAGGCAAAATCTTTATTTTGGGCCCCTGCGTAAAAACATAAAAGATATGTAATACATGTACGAGGGGCATTCAAATATAAACGAGCCTTTTTACTTCTGAGGGCCTAGAAAGTGTGTCGGAGGTAGGCGAAGCATCGGAAAAGGTAGGGGGGAATCCGCTCCAGATGACTTAAGGCCCAGCTGACCGCCCGACCGATTTCGTTAGCTGTCCTCACAATGAGCGAAAGAGAGGTTGATCCGTCGATTGCGCAACTCATAATTATAAAGTTTTTAAAGAAAGGAAGGCGTTAAACCAGCCGAAATTCGGAACCGACTGCGTGCACAGTTCTGGGAGAATACACTTTCATGGCCACGAGTGCAAGCCTGGTGTGTAGAGTTCAAAGAAGGGCGTGAAAAAGTAGAAAATGTGAGTCATCGAAGACGCCAAAACTCGCTTGTCAGCCAGGAAGGTGATGTCAACTGTGTTTTGGGATTCTCGATGAGTTTTCCTCGTTAATTTTCTTCACGATCGTCGCACAATAAACGCTGCCTACTACTGTGATCTTCTTGACCAGGTACGAGCTGCATATCGGTCAAAAAGGCGCCGTCAGCCCATCCTAGACGTCCTGGTCCTGCATGGCAATGCAGGACCCCACACTGCAGTCCTAACAATCCAAAAATTGGCTGAAATGCACTGGACTACACTTGATCACCCTCCCTACAGTCCTGAGCTTTCACCATGCGATATTTACATGTTTGGACCTCTCAAGGAAGCACTTGGAGGAGAGCGTTTTGCGAACGGTCAAGAAGTTGAACAGTTTGTGCGCAATTTGTTGGATACCCACCCGAAGTCATTCTTCGATACGGGCATAAAAAAATTACCTGTTCGATGGGAAAAATGCATAACTAAGGAGGGGAACTATATAGAAAAATAATTATAAAGTGTGATTTCTGCCTAAATGTAAAATAAATTTTCTTTTGCAAAAGGCTCGTTTATATTTGAATGACCCTCGTATATAAATAGTTCGAATCAATTGCCTCTTTAGCCCGGCAAGTCCGCCCCTGCCTATTCTTGTCAGAAGGGAAAGATTTTGGCACATTTTTGAGCCTCTCTAGAAGCAGTGTACTTTGTAATTCTCCTGTTAGCTACGAATATTTACTAAGGTAAAGCATCTGAAATGAACGGCCGAATTGCGAATTCACCATTCCTTAATCAAGGCTTGATCCACTGATCAAGTAAGAAGTACAAATCGTCAAGAAATCTTCTGGTTTAGACACGTACGTGGATGATCGCTTATGGTAGATAGAATCATAGAATTTTAATTTAAATCCACGTATCGCACCCGCAACATGGGTGGTCCATGAGCACATGTGTGCGTGCAAGCAGCATAGGATATTCAGTCGAAAGAAATAAAGTTTCCCGTCTAAATAAAAATTCATAAAAGCCTCAAAGTCGAAATTAGGTATCCGTCGAAAATTTGCCGCCGTAGGCTTCAGCCTACTTAGCCTAATAGGAAATCCGCCAATGCTTATATCTAAGCATTTTCAACATGGTCCCTGAATGGCAACAATGTAGAAATCTCCAGTCCATTTGACGGCAACTATAGTATCATTTTCTTGCTAAAATTTACACAAACTATAGTGGAATGTTTAATGACTGAAAACTGATAAATGTCAACTTATATCATTACCGGAATCTGTAAATAAAATGCCGACTGACACACCCAGCAAAGATATGTGTATGTATATTGTTTATAGAAATTTGCGCATAATACCGTAAGAAGTCATCTATATTTGTCGTTCTTCTTGTCTTCCTAATGTTCTTTATATTTGCATTTTTCGTTAAAGTGCTTCGTCGTTATCCTCATGTTTGTCCGCCCGCTATTTGTAGTGCGCATGCTGTTGATTTATGCATACCAGCCGCTACTCACATAACCGTAGTTAAAAATAAAAGTGTTGTGTATACTTTCTTCAAGCTAAGCTAGAGGAGAAAAAGAACCTGTCTGTTGAGTTCTCTGAACTCTGCAACGTTGCATAAACTGTATTAATAGACCACATAACTGTTTGGATCAGACCTCGTGATGTATTGCGAAAATAAGGAGCCGTCAAGAAAATAAATGGAAAAGGAGAAAGGATTTTTTGACATTCAATACGGACAGCAGAACTGAATATTTTATTTATGTTAGACATAATTTAAAATTTTGACTAATGAGGTATAAAAAAGTGCATTTGATATATAAACAATATAAACTGAGATAATGTTTGAATATATTGTTAAAAATATAAATACGATGGAGTGTTGTCTAGAGCCAAGCAGGTGATCACTGCAGGGAAAATATATTTTTCTTGGGTTAAAACCTACCACTAAGTAAAACGTCGAAAAAACTGTCTGTGTGGAATTTACATTCTGTCAAGAAAGTACCGGGAGTTGTATATTTAAAAAGCCCGCTTAAAGGGAGTGCCGAAATTCTTTTTGTCGCTACGTTGGCACAACTATCCTCTATGCTCACGCGAAGTTTGAACGCCATCTGTCAGTTTGTTTATAGTGCTCCATTTGTCAGTTCATCTCAAGTGTGTTTTGCGATGTTTACAATGGATAAAAATATCGAACAAAGAATCTGTCTCAAATTTTGCATTGCAAATGGAATTTCGTGTGCCGGAACGCTGAATAAGTTACATAAGGCTTACGGTGAATCGACTTTATCAAAAACACGTGCGTATGGGTGGTACAGTGCATTCAAAAGCGGTCGAGATGTGGTGAAAGATTTGCCTCGCTCAGGTCGGCCATCAACGTCTTCAACTGAACTTAACATCGCTAAAGTAAAGGAAATGGTCACTGAAAATCGTCGTTTAAGTCTGAGAGAGATTTCTGTGTCTCACGAATCAATTCGTACCATTTTAAACGATTGTTTGGGCATGAAACGCGTTGCCGCTCGAATAGTACCGAAAGACCTGAATTTCCTGAAAAATCTCAATCGCGTAAGGGTCGCTGAAGACATGCTAGAACGAGTCAATTCATAAAACGCATTGTAACTGGTGATGAGACATAGGTTTACGAGTTTGACATGCAAACCAGTCAACAAGCTTCGGAATAGCGCCTTCCAACTGAGCCGAAACCGAAAAAAGCACTTCAAAGTCGATCAAAAGTGAAGGTGATGTTGACAGTTTTTTTCGATTATCGTGGTGTTGTGCACTCGGAATTCTTGCCAGAAAGTAAGACAGCAAATTCGTCGAAAAATACTAGATTTGTGGAAAGAAAACTGATGGATTTTGCACCACGATAACGCACCATCTTACAAGGCTATCATTGTGAACGAATTTCTGGCCAAAAACTCAACAAATCTTATCGAACAATCACAGTATATATGGCTCCGATCGACTTTTTCTTCTTTCCAAAACTCAAATTACCACTTCGAGGCACCCGTTTTCAGTCGATAGAAGACATAAAAGAGAATTCGCGGCGAGTACTGAAGTCGATTCGTGAAAATGCGTTTAAAAAATATTATGATGATTGGATTATTTATTGGTATAAGTGTATTATTTCGGAAGGGGCCTACTTTGAAGGCGAAAGAATAAATTTGGATGAACAATGCATATTTTGTGTTTTATTGACCAATTTCCGGTACTTTTTCGACACAGTAGTATATAAAATACATAGAATGACGGAAGGTATTGAGCTTTACGAGTTGGAAGAAAATTGTTGATATGAAATACGAGTTAATCTTGCTCTGCCTTGAATCAAGGGACGATTGAAAATAATCCACAGTATCAACAGTATCAGAGTCAATGATTTATAATTCAAGTGGTCAAAATCACCGTAACTCATCATCCTGTGGAATCAAAGCAATTACGAATTCCTTGACTATAAATCTCCATCATCGACATCGTATGGCGACGCCCGCATGATTATGCTTGACACGACAGTAATCACTATGTAACAACCGACAATTTGAGCGAAGGCACGGTCTCACAGCTCACATGATGCGATATGTGATGTGACCGCCTGCTTATGAGGGGATAGGTCATAAGTGGGAATGACTCAACGTGGACCGATAAATATAACGAGGACGGTCAGTTTGTATGTTATGATACGGAGAAGTTTTTGAGGATATATTTATTTTTATTTTGTGGTGAAAAGTAAATTAGTGGTTAAGTAACATGCATATATATATATATATATATATATATATATATATATATATATATATATATATATATATAAAGATTTCAGTCCCTGAATCAACCTCTCAACCAGAACCACCGATGCCTTTTGCCTCCTGGAGGCAAAGACAAGGCTGAGTGGCCGGATGAGAAACCATCTAAGATGACATAATGATTGCAGAGGTAACTAACCATAAGCGCTGACTGCAGAGCCATCTATCGAGATCACCGTAAGCTTGACCAGCAACAAATAATAAATGTATAGTCAAACATATTCGAATTCCTCACGTGAAATACTTTCTTTCGAGGGTGTTTTGAAAAGTCCGTACAAAAATAAAAACTACTTAATTTTTCGGGATATTTTTTTATTATTTTCCAACGCAGTCTCCTTTTAGACTTATACACTTCGTCCAACGCTGCTTCAGTTTGTTGATCCCTTCCAAATAATAAGATTGGTCCAACTCTGCAAAATAGGCTTTCTTTTCTGCAATCACCTCCGCATTTGAATAAAATCTTCTTCCCGCCAACCATTTCTTTATATTGGGGAACAAGTAGTAGTCTCAAGGAGCCAAATCTGGAGAAAGGGAGGATGTGGAACGAGTTGGACATTTAATTCCATCAATTTTGCGGCTACAATCGCAGATGAGTGAGCTGGTGCTTTGTCGTGATGGAAAAGAATTTTTTTGTGGACCAATCGTGGACGTTTTTCTTGCAAGTCGGTGTTCAAACGGTCCAATAACGATGAATAGTATGCACCTGTTATAGTTTTATCCTTTTCCAAATAGTCGATGAGGATTATTCTGACGTAGTGACCTCGATAGGGCGTCCAGGACGTTCAGCGTCACTTGTGCTCATATGCCCACTCCGAAAATTTTGAAACCACTTATAAACTGTTCTAATCGAAGGTGCAGATTCACCATAATGTTTATCAAGCTTCTCCTTAGTCTTCTGAGGCGAATTGCCTTTCATAAAATAATGTTTGATCAACACACGAAATTCTTTTTCTTCCATTTTTTTAAAATCACTGGACTTTCTCAATTTAAACGAACGTCAAATACAGAGAAATAGACCGATCTGGTTGAAACTTGGTGAACGTTCTTCCAAGACATGTCACTAACTAAACATAACCTCGTTACGTACCAGTGTTACCATCTCTCGAACTTTGCACGGACTTTTCAAACCATCTTCGTATTACGTACGCTACAGAAAATTGATATAGGTCCTTATGAGCCGTCATATATTTGGCCGTAGATTATTGTTTAAATGAGAAATATAGTTAATAACGTATTTAAATCCAGTACACTTTATTAATACATAAAATAGAAAAATGCCCAAATATAGTCTTAACTATTGAAACCTAAAAATTCATTTTTTATTGCTGTTAATATATTTATTTCAGAGTGTACGAATACATTTGGGGTTGGGCTCGTATAACACACTGTTTAGTTTCTTAATTCGTTTAATCCGCCTTTAAAGCTGCCGTGGAGAGAGCACCACATGAATCACTTATGTGCTATTTGAAAATTGAAAACAATTTTTATGTTGCAAATGTGACTTCATATACAAAAGTATAAATAAAAAAATACAGATTACGTACCTATATAATATTGCGACCTATATATTTTCATGTTTTTTCTGTAATATGTTATCATTCCATCTCTAATTAAGTTTATCTGCTTCTATTTTAATGAAGCCCCAAAGGAAAACATAATTAGCAACAAACACGATAGCAAGATAGAATATTTCCCATTTCTAATCGAATTATCATTAGTAATATCATTTATGGACTGCATTTTACGTTTATGACTTTATTAGGTTTTTATAATGTGCGTGCTACAGACATCATTTGATACAGACACGATATTGGAGATGGTTATTTCTTTATTAATTTGAACAGGTGTATCACGAAATAAGAAACATAATTAAATTTTGATCAAGATATGAGAACCAATCAGATTTGCCATTTAGTCCAGCAATCAGAATTAAATTTATAAATTCTTTTAAAGTTGTTAAGGATACATAAATATGCTGCCAAAATTAGATAACGAAAACAAAGACACAAATTTTTCTCATTTGAAATGATTATATAAAACCATTTTCTCCTTAGTTGGCTCGAGAGAATAAGAATATTATCCAACTTTCAGCTTTAAGATAAAATATTTGATATATCGCATAATCTAAACGATCCCCCCAAGTAATAATTTTTTTTATAGCTGCTCAAAAACCGTAAATCATCTCCACACATTTTTTATATCTTTCAAGATAAGTTACCCAAATAAATTTTCTAAACATAAACAATTTGAAGCGGTGTTAAAATTGAATTTTGACATTTAATTACGTTTCTTCGCTTTAGAATTTTATGTTTAGTTCAAAATCTGAACTATCTTGGGAACTGTATTTCACAGCACCTGAGGCATAAATTTTCCATAATCCGATTAAAAATACAGACGCGACATCCGGAATTAGGACCTAAATTTTAGTTGTTAATATAGACCTAAAATGATGCATCGTCAGTAATAATAATAGCTTCTAAAAAACATAAATATTTTATTTACCATTGTATTTTTATAAACTACAACAATTATTGTAATCAATTTTATAAGTGAATAATGATTTTTACCTCCCGCTACCCTTGATAAGGGAGATATAGGGATCATACTAAAAATCGCATATCGACATTTTGATAAATGACCACGTCCATAGAATTCGATTTTAACATTTTCACAATAATGTCTGTGGGTGTGTATGTGTGTGTGTGTATGTGCGTGTGTGTGTGCGTGTGTTTGTGTGTGTATGTGGATCTTCTGATCACTGTAGCTCAAATACTATCAACCGCAGAATTTTGAAACCTTGTATTCTAACCTTATTCTAATCTGGAAAGAAGCCATTAGATTTTACGGCATGTTACCTATTGCTGGGTGTGTTAATCTGCTATGTAGACAGATTTCGGTAATGATGATGACATATTTGTATCGTGCGGGCGTTAACCAAGCGTCGCTTCACTCATTTCTGGCGTGGGGAGTGCACCACAGGGGTCAATTTTGTGCCATTTAAAATTCGAAATATTTAGTGTTGGTAGGGATTGATTCCGGTTCCTCAGATTCGCGACCAAACACTCAGGCACGCAGCCACGAGACCCCATATGTATATGTATTTAAATTAATAAAAATTAAATGGCGGGAAGTATTGTGTTGGTCACATCAGATTTTTATTAAGCATTTTGTTTTTGTAATCAAGAGAAATATTGAAAAAAAAAACAAATGCAGTATAATGTTTTAATAAGTTACATTACATTGCTATTATGAAACTATAATCATCGAACATGCCCTGCATATTACAAGAATTTCCGGATTGCTGAACACACATTCATATATGTACGAGCAAATTATATCGATTTATCGACAATTTTCTTGAAGTTTCAGCAGATATAAACGAGATATCGTTAAATTAAGTGCATATTCTGAAACTGACTTACTGAAATTAATTGTTAATCATAATGTACTTTAAAGTAATTAATAACGAATATCGATAAATCTCTGAATTGTTTAAAACTGTTACATTTTGGAAATACCTTTATATTTAAACTTTAATTTGATTTACAAAAACCAAAGGAGACAATCATTTGACAAAAACAAATGTAACACATCCAAACAAACAGTGCGGTGTTTTTTTTTAAAATTAAAATCGTTTTATTTTTGATGTATCATTTTAGAAAAAAAACTACGTAAACTCTGAAGTGAGCTGAGACGAACCGAGATGACCAAAAAGAATACAGCTGATATATTTTATTTTCTATTTGTCTATATGACGATCCCAACAAGACAATATATAATCGTTCTCAGCTGCATCATTTAACGATTGTTTTTTCCCTCCATCCAAAACCAACTTTAATCATAGTTGACTATTGGTCTGACAGACATCATCTGCTTCTAATCGACTCGTGTCTTTGGCATGAATTAACTATTTGATGAATGCATTAAAGTTTATTTCAATAAGGAGTTGCTTGTCTGACATATTTTATAACTCAAGAGTACTCTTAATCAAAATCTAGGCCGGGGTTATTTCTAGAGAGACCAATTGAGTATGTTTACAAATGCACTTAAGATACTGATATTAAATTGAGAATTTATAACGAAAGTAAAAGTTAGGTTAACTTTGTAAATCAATTGCAGTAATAATATAAACATTTTTATTTGTGCCAGAGCTTCCATTAACGTTTTAAGAAAGTTTATCATTCTTCTTGCGTCGATTTAGCTTGTGATAACAGATTTATGTTGCCAAGAAACTAAATTAGACATTGTTTAATTTCATTACGAAATCAAATTATCCTTTCGAAAACTGGAGAAAGTATTTTGGCCAAAAGCCAAATTATAATGTAGCAACTGTCGTAGATATGAAGGATGCCAGACATGAATTTAAAATATTTTTATTTGTCACTATACCCAAAAAAACTTAACTCGGAAAAATAGTTTATATTATGTCGTAACAAAAATGCTTAAAATATAAACTATTTTATAGTGTCAATGCACTTATGGGCCACTAATAATAATAATAATAATATTAACATTATTATTATTATTGGTGGAGATTTGAACCCCAACCGTCAAAAATTCTTTCACTCCACCCTTAGCCATGCTAACCATTCAGCCACAATGACAATTGCAATTATTTTTATATTACATAATAAAATATTGAAACCAATATTTATTGACAGTTATTTACAATTTTCTTTATTTTATGTACTGCCGGACACTTTTTATTTGCAAAAAACTGTTTTCCCATGTTAAATGCCTACGTCAAGGTTTGCGTAGGACACCCGGTATGTAGAGTAAAAACTTTGAAAGATGTTCGATCAAGGTCATCTACGAATTGTATGAATTCAGATTTTTGCTCCGACCATTAAGACAAATTCAGTAGTGCCGTTTGCTTAAATTTTATGAGGGTACATAAGATACTACTGTTATTTTATTATTATAAAAATACGTTACAGTAAAAACATTCAAAATTCAAAAATAAGTTAACTGGTAAGTTTATAAGCAAATGTAAAACCAAATATGTGAAAAATAAGATGACACAATGTCAGTGACTCCGACAGAAAATAACGTTATTGGTACGGCTATGAATCAAGGTACTGTATCTGAATTAATAAATAAACTTACGTTACAGCGAAAGTATTATCAACAACGAGCATCGTTTTAAAGTGGAATGACCTAACTTAGTCGAAACAATATGAAATGTTGAAAGACAAGCGTGTTTTGAATCAGTTGATCATTGATTTTGATTTATAGATTAGCTTTATTTTTAATAGTGAATTGGATTGATTCCAAATCAGCGTTGATCTGTGGATCAACTCATGATTAAGGAATGGTGAATTCGGTCGTAAGTTTAATAATTTTCTCCATAATTTTACCTAGTAAAGGTAATATTGAAATGGACCTGTAGTTATCTGGGTCACAGAGATTACCTTTTTTATGAATCAGTATTACTTTGGCAGTCTTAAAAACAACCGGAAAAGTTCCATCATCGAAACATCTGTTAATAATACATGCTAGAGAATATGATATATGCATAATTGGTAATGATTTTTAATACTTTGCTAGTTCAAAGATATGTACAAGAGGATTTTTTTACATTTAATATTTCTTTATGAACTTCCCCAGAGTTTATAGGAAATAGAAAAAATTAATTATTGACCGAATTTATGTTACTTAGTAAAGTATCCGGATTATATTTTGAATGAGGAAGTGAATTCGGAATCAAATCCAAGCTATGCGAATCACAATATTGGTTCACCATTAGTGTCATTGCTTTTTCATTGTCGTAATGACGATGTCAAAATTATACTCGTAAAACATTGAAATTTAAGAAAAGTAAATAAATGGACAAAAATAAATGTACCTAAACTAGTTATTAAATATCTCGTTTTGTACCTACTGATGATTTCGAATTTGTAATTTCACTGTTTAAAATTTGGAAACAAAAAGTTAAATTCGTTTAGAATGTCATGAGTCATGACCTGCCTAGATACATCTTCTAAAATAATTCTCATTTTATTGGCTGTAATCTTTGTCAAGGTCTAAATAATAGCATTTTTTGTTTTTGGCATCCATGTGACTATTAAACAACTGAATAACTTTATATTCTTAAATATAAAAAGTATCGGGCAAAAATAAAAACACTTGGTGATGTCCACGAAATAAATATAATTGTTCTTCAACTAGTTTCGGCTACATGCCATCATTCCTGATGATGGCATGAAGCCGAAGCCGAAACTAGTTGAAGAACAATTATATTTATTTCGTGGACATCACCAAGTGTTTTTATTTTTACCCTTTAAAAAATGTTCCACCAAGTGCCGACAACGTCCTCAATTAATACTAATAAAAAGTATCATTTTTATATAATGTGCATTATGGAGGAAATTTTATAAATATGAAATAAATCCAGGATGTTGAATTAATTGAATTTTAAATTAATCTTTTGTTGGAATATTTTCACTTTGATGTTTATACAAAATGATGAAGATTCGCAATATTGCGCATGCATAAACTTTGTTGCCAGTGTGAAGTATTTTTTCATATAAAAAAGTTTTCTGCAGAGAAGTTATTATTGAAAATATTTGAAGGAATTTTGTTTTCTAAAAGCGCCTCACTTATGAGAACATATTACACACAAAAATTTAAAATATATATGTATACATAAATAACCTTTCCTACACTCTGAAGTTTTGGGGTATAGAAACAAGGAAGATGAATTTACTTTTGAGTTGCTGAATTTGCCTTAGAGTTCGTTTAGGGTTGGAAAACCGACTGTTACATTATGTAATGTAAACTATTCATTTCTTTGAGCATATTCTTTCTCTCTGTTTTACAAACAATTAAAAAGGTTTTATTGTATTTTTTTAATTCAAATTAATATTTTTTCTATACATTAAATTTGACTTGTAAAAAATTTAAGTACAATAGGTTTTCTTTTCATATAGCGGTGTAATACAAGAAACAATTATTCGTATATTAATGATATGTAATACGTATTTACAAATATCTTATTACTAATAATTATCGTAATTATTTTGTTTACTTCTGTACTATGTGTATATTTTACATATGTATTATTTTTTGTACTCATTTTTCAAATATATGTTTTAAATTAAAAAAAAAAAGTTTAAGATGAATGCTAAATTAAATGAACAAAATTTATATATTTTTTACGATACGAGCCATGGTGAGTATTAATAATTATACGTAAATGAGTTGCATACATTATTTTTTCTACAACTATTCATAATAATTAATACATAGTTGTACACCAAGTGAGTTAAGATAATGTTTATTCATGAAAAGAAAGTTTAAGTGAATAAACATTCTTAACTCACGTGGTTTATAAAATATTTTATTAAATTTTGACAAAATAATAAGAAAAAATCTGTTGTGGCCAGCACAATACCTTCCGTCAATCCTTTGTATAATGTATAAATTCCATACATAATTTTTCTTGCAAAAGATTCTAAATTTCCAGTAAAATTATTTCATAAAAAAACTATTCAAATTGTACTTGACACTGACATCTTCTTCTTCTTTAACTTTTCCCATTCGTTAGGGGTGGCTATTTTTGCGTCTCGTTATCATTCAGTTCCTTTTCTCTCAAGTTTTCCGCAATACAGTCCTTCCATCTTATCTTTGGTCGTCCTCTGTTTCTTCAACATCCTATTACTAAACTATTCATTCTTGTTCCAATATAATTCTTCATTTCTCCTCATAACATGTTCATACCAATGTGATCATATTTCTTGTATCTTTCTAGAAACTTGTAATACTAGAGTTATTTTCTTACCGTATCTTTCCGTGTTTTCCACAACATCTACTTCAACATCCTCATCTCTGCCACATTAATTTACTTTTTAATGATACTGACATCTGTCAATATGAATTATATGAATATATTAATAGTTTCCATGTTTAGCATAGCTGGCTGAATTATAAAATTTAATTTCTTTAAAATTCTTTAACTCTGTATCTATTGAATATGAAGTATAAAATGTAATCAAATCGTATAGAGAATAATATATTCTTTAAGTTATAATAACGTTAAATGTTAAATCTTCAAATGAGGCTACTTCCGGTTCATCAATTATAACCAAAATCTAATCAATTGTTCTTCTGGATGTAAACTTGAGGAATACGAAAAAATTATAATTTTTGGAATAGTGGTATTGAAGTTATGGGACCCGGAACTTTTGTCACACACACACAGACACACATACATACAGACATCATCGTAAAAATGGTAAAATCGTATTATAAGAACCCTAAAACATGCTTATACACTAACAACTCATCATTGATTTTTTTGACCAAAGACAATACCTTCCTTACCTAAAGGTGACGGAAGGTAAAATCCATTATAATATTTAATTTTGACAAAATAACAAACTAATCACCTAGTAGGTTGTGCATGAAAATCGTTGATAGACGTCAAGTCGTTTATTTATAAATCATGAAAAAGCTTTATTTTCTGTCATTTATGCCGTGAAAAATAATGTAAATGTCTGATCTGTCTAATAAAGGCTGTGATGATGTTATTTTAAATGCATTATTTGTTGCATTGAATTAAAATTATGTGAGAACAACTTTAATTTTTTTATATACAGCCGGTAAATAATAACTTTATTCTTATCAAAATCATGACCTAATGTGCTTCATTATTTATCCAGGGCAGACCTAAGCAAATTACTTTCAAGAGTAATAATACAAATTTATAAAGAATTGCGTACACTGTAAAATTTTGACGTAGTTGCAGCTACCTTGTTGGGTTGAAACAGTATGCAACACCAAGATTGATCAATTCTTCCTTTTTAAAAGGTCGATGCCCCAATATCTGTTTAGGGTAGGATAATCTGTCTCACTGCTAGGTAGGCACGGAAGTGACCCTTCATATAGTGGGATGCAAAATGCTTTAAACTGATTTGGAAAAGTTTCTTGGTGATTTTAAACCACTCTTTCCCAAAATTTCGAAATGTTAACTTAGTTGCTCTTGCATTCTCACAATAAAAAGTCTCCATATTGCACTTCACCTGTTGATTCAGCATTTATGTAATTCGTCCTTCAATCAATTTATTCAGCCATTAACATACCATCAATTTGAATTTAGTATCATTTTACATTCAATTGTTAAACAAATACCAACTTGGTAACCGAAAACATGAATAACGAGTTCTTGAGAATTTTATTCATGATATTCGAACTGCAGAATGTGAAATATGACACGAAGAATCAATATTTATTTTATAATTGAATGAATCATTAATAAAAAGAAATTTTGAAATTCCAAATTTGAAATGGAGATAACAAAATAGAAAATAATATTTTTATCTACAACAATAATAAATTTTAATTTTACTTTGGGCGAATTTCCCCAAAGTGCTACGTTAGTGTACAATGGAAATAATCAATTAGATTAATATTAGACACTTCTGATGGAGATATTGCGATAGCTGACGAAAAAGGAAGGATAAGGGAGCTAATTTGTCAAAGAGAGAGTCAATATGACTGAACCAGTTTAATAATTGAACAAAGAACATCGTTTGATAATTACTCCAAACAATATGAATTTTTGAAAGGCAAGCGTGTTATATCCATCCTTATCGTGCCCTTATTTTCAGTGCAAATATGAGAGAAATAAATGTATGGCAAGTTGATAATATATATATATATATATATATATATATATATATATATATATATATATATATATATATATATATATATATATATATATAATTTTAGAACGTCTTTCGACGTTGTCCAACGCCTACTCTCCATCCTTTCCGATCTACACAACCTTCTGGGCTCAGGTTACGTTGACTCATTGATTTTATTGATTTTTTCCATTTCAACTTGGGTCTTCCTCTTTTCCGTCTATTTGTTGGTTGCCATTCTAGAACTTGTTTAGGTAGTCTTGTTTCGGGCATACGTTGCACATGGCCATACCATATTAGTTGTTTTTTCTCAATATCATCTATTATTGTACTTTCAATTCCCAGCTTTATCTCTTCATTTATAATTCGTTCTTTTCTTGATATCCGCTAAGATCTTCTCATTACGTCCATTTCTACTGCTTCTATTTTTGTTTTATATTTTTCTGTAATCCTCCACGTTTTAGCAAGTTGTTAATTCGTTTACGATATAGATGTCCTTGGTCAGACACTCTAAAAAAAACTGTAGGTCTATTTTTTCCATAAATATTTACTAAATAACATATTTACATTATTAGTCTGAGTAATTATATAATTTTCTTTCGCGTGCCTGATATTTATCATGCGGGCTAAATATTTATTCTTAGCTCACTCAAACTTCAAATAAACTCACGGACGATGGAAAAAGCCGTTACATTTTTTTTGTTCATATTTCAAAATAGATTATTATTTTTTCTATTTCGGTGTCTGTATGAGTCGATAAACGCAATGAAAACACGTCGTTAAGATTTGTAAACGCACTGTTTTTGGTACTCTTTTCTAGAGATAATACAACTACGACTATTTTCAAAACTGACAACCTCAAATTAATTTTCAGCTGTATCATGAACGAATTAACAAATTGGCATACATTTATCTCTCTCATTTTCAATAACTAGAAGTATGTGCGATAAGGATGGATATAACACGCTTGTCTTTCAAAATTTCATATTGTTTCGTCTAAGTTAGGACATTCCATTTTAAAACGATGCTCGTTGTTGACAATACTTTCGCTGTAACGTAAGTTAATATATTAATTCAAATATATTACTTTGATTCATAGCTGTACGAATAACATTATTTTCTGCCAGTGTCACTGACAATGACATTGTATCAGCATTTTATTTTTCACATATTTGGTTTTACATTTGCTAATATATTTACCAGTTGACTTATTTTTGAATTTTGAATGCTTTTACTGTAACATAATATTTTTATAATAAAATAACAGTAGTATCTTATGTACCCTTATAAGAACTAAGTGAACGACACTACTGAATTTGACAGAATAGGCGGAGCTAAAATCTTAATTCATACAATTCGTAGATGACCTTGATCGGACATTTAAAAAAAATACTGTACCTTATTACCACCGAGGCCCACGAGGGCTCGCTTTGTCATGCTATGAAATAATTTTTAATTTACCTACTTTATTTTTCAAGCTTGATTTTTTATTATACCAAGATATAAAGGATCTACTACCTTTCTAATACGAGCAATATAATGTATAATTCTTGCAGACATTATTTCCTAGACTTATTAATGGATTCTATCCCCAAATGGATCCCGCACATTTAAATATTTAAGAAAATTTGATAATAGAATCTATTTACAAATACTTCGGGCCCCGCTAATAACATATTCCCGAGGGAAGAGTAACACCTTATCAAAATATTCTGCAAAGATTTCACCACGACCTAGTATCGAGCATGCGGTACTATATAATTGACCAGCTTTTTCACATTTTATTTTTTCTTTAATAAATAAACTTACATTATAAATATTTAAAGACATGTATCTACTTGCTTTTTACTATAAAGAGGGAGGGAGGGGGCCCAAAAAATCTTTGGCCTGGAGCCCCAAAATCTAGTAAAAAGGCCCTGAACACAACACCAAATCATATTTGTGACATGTAAAAATCGAATAGAATTATAAAATCTCAATGGAAAACATGGTTCATTTGAATTCAGCATAAAATTCTACGTACAGTGCACTAAAAATATGTTGAAAAAGTAGAATATTTGAATGAACCGGAAGTGAATTTTTTAGAACAAAATGCGCAAAAAATTTGAAAATATAAAAAGCACCTATTCCCCAAGGTGTAATAATACCATACCAAAATTCATTAAAATCGGTTAAACCGTTTAGGCTGTAGGTGTGAGCAAAAATTTAATGTTGAAAATAAAAAAATAAGTACAGAAATTTATGCCTTTTAGTATAATAGAAGGATTGTTATCGCACTCGCCTGTTAACAGATTATTTTATGAAACTTGTTTTTTTTATGTACTATTATATCTCTGTGGGGTCACATAAATAATCAAAATTTCTGGCGAGGGTGTGAAGCATTTTTTATCTCATACGACGTAATATGGTTATATTTACGCACTGACATTTGCAAAGATCAATAACAATTCCTTAGCCTTGATCTGACATGCGGTCAATTAACATGAATAAATAACGTCAATGAAATTTACTTTTGGAATTTGTACCACTAGAAAGATGTATTATGAGAAAAAAAGTGTTTACTTCATTTCTTCTACTTTGTTTTTTACTTTTTATTCTTTTCGATAGGAGTATAACTAATGATCCTTTACCGTAGGTCAATACCGGTCGATAATTTGTGTTACTGCAATTTTTGTTTTACGTGATATTTCCTTTTTGACTATACAGGTGTCACTATAAGCTTGCTCACTATTGGTAACTTTTTACCTCTCACTAGAAAGGTATTGGATTTATGCTAAAAATCGCATATCCAGATTTTATGAATAAGCACATTTTAAGGTCTCTACAATCCGATTTTAATATTTTTACGATGATGTCTGTGTGTGTGTGTGTGTATGTTGCAATGACGATTTCTCAAAAACTATAAGACTTCTGTTTAACTATGTATTTCTGCATTGAACATTAATGGGAAGAGTTGAAAAGGTTTTGGTAACAATTGGACAACCGAAAGTAACAGATTCTTAAAAAAAAATCTTCTAAATATTATTTTTTGAATTTTTTTATTCTTGCAAATATTAAAGAAGATTAGATCTGTATCTGATACATTTAAATAGTTTATTATATATTTTATTGATTTAGAGATAATATATAAAATAATCTGTTGTAATAAATCTCACAGCCCAAATAATGCCATGGAAACCAATTGATAAATTAAAACGTTTGTAACTGACAGATAAATGTCAGTGCACCTATCAGTGACTTTTTTGGGAAATACATACATATATATTATTTCTTATTGTTTTAATAGTTAAATATTTAAAATTATAGGTATATTACATATACCCTTCAGAAATACTGTCGTTCCCAACAATGAATTGGAAACATCTCGAATAATTAGAAATAATAATTCAAAATTTAAAAAAATTAAATATAAAGAAAAGGTATAAGTAGAATTTTTGGTGTAGAGTGTAGGTATACAAGAAATGTTAAATACAATAGGGTGCAAGCAGTCATGTGACTTTGTTGGCCTTACAAGCAGATATGGGGGTCCGTGTCAGAATGATAGTTACTAATTAATATCATAATATTTTATTCCAAATTTCGAGATCTTCCAATTCCATGTGGTTTATTTCCCTCGACAAGTAAATTCCACACTCCTGGTGCAAATTAACCACGTGAACTGAAAAATTCTGACATTTGACATCTATGTACATAATTACTAGCTAGCACCGAATTTCTGGAAGAATAGGTGAAAACTCCAGAAAAGCTATAATACGAACTGCAGCTATTACGTCAAATAGCTTATCTAGAAGAACCTGGAGCTAATTTGGTATAATTTATTTATAAATTATTAATTAACTTTCAAATATTTAGTTAAAAAATTAAATTACGTTTACAAAAAAAAAATGTTTCTACTGCCAACATAGCTCATTATTTTGTATAAAATCAAACTTTTGATCCTATTAAGGTTATCGTCTTTATAGCTAACAAATTTCATATTCTTATCAAAAATTAAATTAATCTGTATATTCTGCCGCTTTTCAACAAATTTTCCTCTCTTTAAAACTTCTAAGTCAAGAAGTAATAAAACCCCAAACTTGAATCCTTAATTATTAAAATTTCAACGCTGTTATCAAAACTTTCCGAAAATATTTCTCGAACAAACCCCATATAATTAAACCGTCGTCTTGGAAACCGGTTGAATTTCCTGCATTTACAAACAACTGACTAAGGCTAGCGCCAAGTAACGGCCTTGAGAGAACATCAGCTGATGAGAAGACCTAATACACGTGATCAGAGATCACAGTTGGCAAGATGCTTCAAATGTTTTCTAAGATAGATTTAGTTTTGTGACGTGTGTGTGATGATTCGTTGTGAGCTAATGTACAACGCGTGTATGATGATATTGCGATGGATACTTCAAAATGATAGCTTAGTGTTTCAGAAATTGTTATCTAATATAAACTATAATGTTTAGATAAAATATGGTACTACGTCTTAATTCATGTTTAAGACGAAAATTTTTCATAAAAACAATTTTTGATAAAATTATGACATTTTAGTTTTTTAGTTTTTTGTTCAAATTTATGTCCTCGAACATTTAATACTTTATTTTATATCTGTTGAATGTACTATGCAAAGATAAATAATATATCGCACGACTGTGTACGTTAAGTTAGGTTAGGTTGGATAAAATCTGTTGTGGGCAGCACAATACCTCTCGCCACTTCCTTCTTTTGGTTACATAAGTATAGGGCGCGAACAGTTATGTTACATTGTTAGCCTTGACAAGCAGATGTGGGGGCCCGTTTCAGAATGATAATTAGTAATTATGTACATAGATGTCAAATGTCAGAATTTTTCATTAAAAATTTCAAGATCTTCTAAATTCACGTAGTTAATTTGTCACCAGGAGTGTGGAATTTACTTGTCGAGGAAAATAAACCATATGGAATTGGAAAATATCGTGCTACCAACTAGCGAACGTTAGGCGTTCTTTTTATGATAGATTAGGTTATTGTTTAGCGCAGAATGAAGACATATTTGAGCATTTAATTTAAATAAAACTTCTCTATTTTGCTGCTATTCTTTTCTTCCGCTTTGTATGATTTATTTTATTATTAAATATATGATAATTTCACATTTTTAATATTCACCGAAATCTCAGTTGAGTTCAGTGTTATTGATGTTAATTGCTACAGATATTCTATTGCATTAAATGAGTACTTTTTTAAGTAAAAATAATTCTAAACAACTTTTAATTCTTGTACTTTTGCTCTAAAATATACAGGAGAGCCAATTTCCGCACATTTTTTAAATCCCATGTTAAAGTCATGTGTTCCACGTTTCGTTGCACTATGTATTGAACACATACACAGTAAAACAGTAACACATATGTGCATGCTTTTCATTTATCAGACATTGAATTATTATGAAAGAGGTTATCACTTGGAAGATAATAACACAGACAAAAATAGTATGAGATAATATAAAATATATAGACTTATGATAAATATATTATCTAATATCTACAAATAAAATAGTATTTCAATAAAATTATGAGTTACAATGCAAGGTATTTCCTTTAAAACAATCGGTGCTTTTGGGCGAACTAATACAGACTTACAGACAAGTGTTATACACAAAAATTGATCAAGAATGTGTGTGAATGTATGTGTCGGAAGGACGATTTCTCAAAAACTATAATACTTAATATCTGTGTAACTACGTATTTCTCAATCGGACATAAATTGGAAGAGTTGAAATTGGTAGGAATTGGACAATCGGAAGTAGCAGATACTTACAAAAATTCTTCTAAATATTATTCTTTGAAGATTTTTGTTCTTGCAAATATTAAAAAAGATTAAATTCTCTATTTGCAAGTGACAGATAAATGTCAGTGTCAGAAATCCGAAGAAATTATAATAAATTCAAATTGAAACGGTTTGTACGGTACAACAACAATTCTATTCGACCAATATTAACAGCAAAATCATGAACTTCGTAATCCCTTAAAGTTTTTATAATGTTTAGATACATATTTTTAACTTTAAACACATCTTTTTCATGTGATTTTTTTTGTTTATTTATTTTTTAAATTATTTAATAGAGCAATGTTTTAACTAAATGTTGGTAAGGTGTAGAATTTTAACCAAAAACTTTTAGCTTATAGGAAAGCGTGTAAAGAACTTACATATCGTGTTAGTCATGTGTTAAGAACGAACGTATTCACAATAACATGAAAAGTTCAAATTACCAAACCTTTAGAAACACAACACATAACACGCAACTTCTTTAATCTAGTAAAAAGCTTCTTAAAATAAAGTACAATACTTGTTATTCTCGTATAATCTAATGTGTAGAGTATTTTCTGAAATAATATTCCCAAATACGATTGAGAAAAATGTTATATTATTATTTTTATAAAAGAACATCTGTAAATACATTTTTTTATTGAAACATTTATTCCTTTGATGGTATTAAATTCACAATCAAATTATATTTTAATATTCATTGATAATGAATTATTAAAGATATATCTTAAAAGATATAAAAAAAATCGTCTTTTATGCGTCTTAAAATTTTATCTTTAAAAAGATAATATTCGTTCGCGCTTACTGAGATGATCATAATGATTTATCTTGTAATGTAGTAATGATAATGGTGATAATGATAAAAAATCATTATAATTATTGTATTTAACTAAAGCGCAAAAATCATTATATAATATTTAAGTTAAAATCTAAACTAAAACAGAAGTTTGATAATTATTATCCATCTATTACCATTTCTAAATGCGATTTGATTATAAATTGTCTTATCTATAACCAGCGGTCGATATAGGCCGGTATACGTATATACAGTGTTATGCCATACCAGTAAAAAAATCTATTGTGGTCAGCACAACACATTCCGTAGTTTCTATGTATTTTATATAAATTACACATCCACATCCAATTATTTAATATACATATTGGGTAAATTATACTTAACACCAACGTCAGTCAAATAGTAATATTGCATTATTGAAACTATTTCCATGGTGACGCAGAAAAGATTACTAGATTTATGAAAATTAATTCATAAATTTATATCTGTAATGGCCAGTTCAGCTTATAGTTAATGCCTTAACTACAGGTTAACAAAAAAAGTGTATATCTAAATTTTGACAGTAATATTTAACAACTCATTTGACATTTAGTTTTGATACGATATTGTCAAAAGTTAAAATTTAACTATAAGCGCACCGCTTATAAGTGCACTCAAATCATATAAAATGATATTTTAAAGTTCTAGGTCTTTAAAACATTACCTTCATACTGAATTCTTCCTGTAACCACCCCCCCCCCCCACAATATTTTAGAAACTCGACGCGCCAGGAGCACATAATATTCAATTTGGCGCCCTAAACACCAACTACTCTTATTCGTAAAGAAAAAATTGCCTATAAAACTTACATAGTAAGGTGATAGACGTGAACAATATTTTTTATTAATTTGTTTGCATTAAAGTGCTAATTAAGTTTAAGTAAAATAATAATCCTATTAAACGGATATATTTCTAGCATTGTTATATTCAAATAATCATTGTGAAGCTGTTGATTACAACAATGAATATTTGGGTATAGCTCATTAATATTGATTACAAGAATGAATCTAACAATAAATTTATTAGAAAAAAAAAAATGAATATCCTGCTAAACAGATAATTTTCTGATATTATTATAACTGTAAAATTGTTGATTACAACAAACAAATTTGATTATAAGAATGAATCTAACAAAGATTATTTCATCAATATTTTAAATCTAGTATTTTTCGTAGAATCAAAAATATAGTTTAAAATTTAAAGAATGTGTTAATTTGCAAATTATACATTATGGCGGGCGCTGAAATATAACTTCGCACAAAGGTGCCTTTTACCCATGGAGTGGCACTGGCCCTAAGAACAATATTTATTTAAAAAGAGTGAATTTTTCGTTCGTTTGGTTCAATACAGAAGAATATAGAACGAACTGGCTCTAGCTGCTTAACTGGGTGATTATCAAAAGCGGATCAATCAGAATATATCTATCATTTCAATTCTGTGTGCGCCTTTTGACAAAAGGCGCCTTGAGCGGTTGCTCCTATACTCCATATCACCGCACGGCCTTGGCGTCAGCAATTGTACATAATATATACAACAAATCAATAACAAACATTTTAGTAACATGATATCGACAAAATTCCCCAATATTATTATGACATTGTCACTACCTTCACCTACTATCCAAAAATGTCTAACCTCCATTCATACCCCCCCTTACTTTCTCCTTCTGAATGACACTCCCCTCAACAGTATCCCTTGACCCACCCCAACCCTTGGAGTGCAACTTTCCCTTTTCCCTTTCGATTTCACTTTCCGGATCAATGTTTTCGCTGCGCAAGCGCGTTGTAATGACCTTGAACTACAGACAGGACGGCGCACAGGGACACAGACACACCGTAACTGCAAGGATAACCAAGCCAGGATAGGAGGAAAGTACGAGTAATGGGGAGATTTCAGGACGATGGAGTAGATTGAGGAACGGACTGGTAGAGCTTAGGTGAGATAAATTATGTGATATATTGATTATAAAGCTGTTAAATATTCGTGGTGCAGTCGGTCACTCAGGTAAAGTGACTTTCGTCTAAAAAACGTCTTTTGAAGCTTCATATTCAATGGATATAGAGTTAAAAATCTGATGTGAACAACACAATACCTCCAGCCACTTAATTTTTATTAATTTAAATACATATATGGGGTCCGCGTGCCTAAGTGTCTGGGCGTGAATCTGTGGCACAAAATTGACCCCTGTGGTGCACTCTCCACGCCAGAAATGAGTGAGGCAACGCTTGGTAAACGCCCGCACGATATATGTCATTAACATTACCGAAATCTGAGTACAAAGCAGATTAGCGCACCCAGCAATGGGTAATATGCCGTGATGATATATTTATTATTTTGTTTTACATAAATACATATTTGTATTTACTAATATTAAATTCCTTTCCGTATAACTATTGTTCTATTTACAATTTTATTTTTAAAACGTTACTTTTATTAATTTGAAATGATTATTTTTTTGACAGTGACATTTATCTGTCAGTTACATACATTTGAAATATGAACTGTGTAACTAAGAAATTGTGTTTATCTTTAAAACATAGACTCCGGTATTTATAAAATTGATTATCAAATATATAGAAAAAATAATACATGCCTGTCGAAAATTTAATTTAAAATAATATAATCGCGAAAAAATTACATTTAAAGGTATTTTTGGAAGAAAAACTATTTTGAACTTCTAGTAAAGTATGATTTCCAGTTATCCGATTTACACCAAAATCTAATGACTTCTTTCCATGTTCGAGTAAGGTCGAAATACAAGATTGGAAGATCCGCACTCACACACATACACACCCACAGACATCATTGTGAAAATGTTCAAATCGCATTCTACGGACCTTGAAACGTGATTTATCAAAATCTCGATATGCGATTTTTAGCACGATCCCTATACCTCCCTTATAGCGGGAGGTAAAAATTATAAAGAAATTCAATTTAATAAAGCAGCCAGCTATGCTATAACCATGGAAACAGCTAAATACTACATTAAGAATATTGTGGTTCACAGATGTCAGTGTCAAGTGCAATTGACAGTATGTTTGTGTTATAATTTTACTGGAATGTAGAAGAAACTAATTTGTATAAAATACATAAAACTGACGGAAGGTAATGTGCTTGTCACATTAGATTTTTTAATTTTTTTAAACAACTAACAATACCCAATAAATAAAAATAATAAACAAGAGATGATGAACATAAATGATTTCATATTTGTATCGTTATTATTCATTAAGTAACTGTACCTTTAATTGTGTATAGGTACTTCAAATACATATTAGAACGACTATTATCAACAAGTATTATGTGTAAACAAAATTCTAGATGAACCATCTCCCTAGAATTGACCACATGCCAAATTTGATATCTAAAAATAGCTTATTTATATCTCCTGTTTGAATTATACCGATTTATAAACAGAAAACAGATTTTATTTTTAAATTCAGACAAACGTCTATAAAGATGCGAATGTAATTTATCGTGGTCAGCAATGTGGTTTATATTTTTTTGCATTACTTGGAATGTGATAAAAAATGGTGAAATACAAATAGATTTCATTTCGTCATATTCTATCCGGGTAAAAAAATCCTAATTCAATTTAGAAATCTCGGATCTAAATATATGTAAAATGATTGGAAAACGAAAATGTTTCAGAATGCAAAAATTCGAGATTTGAAAGATTTCTTGTCAGTTGATTGAAATGGAGGTTCATGTCATGTTATTTTCATCTCATTTTTGAGCCAGCGAACTTCTGATTTACTTAAAAATATCTAAAAAAAAATATCCTTAACCTGTGTGACCACAATTTTCTATATAATTTAAATAATATAAAAAGGCAAATGGTTGGCATCAATAAATTACTCTATTAAGAATATGAAGCCTTTGAAATACGTTTAAATTGTAGTTATATTTACAGTCAATTTCATTAAATGTATATTATAATAATTCATTCCTACTTTAAAATTTAAATAGATTAAAACATACTCGATTACTAAATTAATTCTCATTAAAATGTACTTCCAATAATTCATCAAACTAATTCAATTACATAGTTGGCGAAACATGAAATGTATAATGAAATTAACTTATAATTGCATCAAGTTTCTTAATTATATAAAACTGCATTTTGAAGTTTATTTTAATTCAATAAATATAGTTATAGAGAAAAATTTCTGTCAGTTACCAATTTCGTTTTCATAAAAACTTAATTAAAAATCTGTGGCCAGCACAATACCTCTCGCCATTTTCATTTTATGTTGCATAGGGCGCGAGCAGTCATGTGACTTTGTTGGCCTTGGCAAGCAGAACGACAGTTAGTGATAATGTACATAGGTGTCAAGTATCATAATTTTTCTTTCAAAACATCATGATTTTCGAAATCAATGTAACTATACTAGCCGTCATTCTGACACGGATCATCATATCTACTTGCCAAGGCGAACAAAGTCACATGACTGCTCGCGCCCTATAAGTAAAGAATTTAACATTACTTGTACACAAAAATAATTGAAATCTCTTGCTAAGCTGGTAGACAGTTGCTACCTATTTAACATACAAAAAAAGTTGGAGAACAATGAAGAATTAGGTCAAATTTATATTATATTAAATAAAGAATATTTAATCCAGCTCTACAGAGAAACTTTAATTTAAATCTTGATTACCTACGAACAATTAAAGTTTCCGTAGATAAAGACATTTCCTCTTTGTACAATTTATAAGAATCAAGTTACATACAGGGTAATAAAAAAGGCTTCTTCAACTATTACTGAGAAAAACCAAAATCGAGGAAAAACTGAAAAAGATAGTGATGGAACAATATTTTGACTATAAAAAAAGAAAAAAAAATTATATGAAATATTTTTATCAATTTCTAATAAACATACGAGTGTAGTTACGAAATTATTTGATAATTAAATACTGGCCAAGGTCGCCACAATATTTAACTACAATTATTTGATTTTTTAAATAAACAAAAACACATCTAAGATGACCTTTGAAAGAAGAACAAAAAATTTAATGGAAGTCGTATGTCTTAGTTTTCGACATAGCAGAAGTAAACCCCGAAAAACACAATTTTTACTTCCTTATAATATCTCAGAAACTATTGAAGATCGGACCCATGTTGATTAATATTTTTTTACTCATTTTGGTTAGTAATATATACCATTAAAAAAAATACCCCTTTTTATGACAATTGCGATTGTATAAATTATTAAAGACATTCTCAAATACCACATTTTATATAATCAAAATGGTTTGTACATTGTAAATATAATGGAATTCGCAATACCTATCTATTTTTTAATTTCCCGTGGCATTTTAATTAAAACAAAAGCAAATTTATTACTGTTTACTTTCATTATTGTTTTGTTTTGTACATTTGTCTTCGACATTTATTACGATATAGATCGTTTAGCATTGTTTATTTAATCTTGTTTTCTGAAGTGATGTATGGTTAGCTTACAAAATAAACTGTTTTTTTTATTAATAACCATATTTCGGAAGTCATATAAAAGTTCCGAAAATAAAGTTGAATATTTGTTACAAAATTTAATTAAGGAGTTTTTCTACTCTATTCGTTTTACGGAAGACGGGTAAACTGAATTATTTGAAAAGTTATGGAAGGGAAGGAAGATTATTTGATTCTTCTATGCACGTTTTTTATTTGACTTTTAATGATGTACAATTGTAAACGTTTGGAATAAATATAATCATGCTTCTTTACTTTACTTTACATTACATTAGTTACATGTCTATCACAGCGATGATAAAAAACAAAGAAATTATCACCTTATTTGTAATCGTTATTAAGAGATTTGTTTGAGTATAAACAATAACTCAAACTCCGATATATTAAACATAAATCGTAAGTACCATGTTTTAATACAATATGAATATGTATATCAAAAGTTGGGTTAGCAGCACACACAATATGTTACAAAAATTCATTATATTCTCTCATTAAATATATGATTAAAAATCGAAGATATTGCTCGTGAAACCGATGCAGCACATTTCACTCAAAAATAGCCGTGTTCCTTCGGGCTGTGATTCACAATCTAAATCATCAAAGGGACCATGATTAAGAAGAAGTATGTTTTTTCGTTTCTTATTCGTTATCCCAACTTTCTCATTTTGTGATCACCAGACAATAACCTTCCCCTTTCCCTTTCTGAATCATCTTTTTTGAGTGATAATACGGATTCATTTCAGAGCAAATTTAAAAATGGCTGACGACAGTAGGTTTTCGAGCGTAGAAATTTATCAATGTGGGGTTTGTTGTATTAAAGGAAATATGATTTTCCTACAAAATCATGTATGACCCACCATACTTTTGAAAACAAAGAAAATATGTTACATAAAAGAGTTGTTTTAAGTAAACATACTTCATTTGTTACCAAGAACATTGTTTGTTACTTCTATATGATCCATTTTTAATGTACTGGCTATAACAGTCGACAGTAGATTATTTATAAAATAGAATAAATTAGTTTGCATTGGTCTGCATATGATATTTGACGCTAGATGGTGTTTATATTATTTAAGTTGTTTTCTTCATATAATTTTTAAAACATGATTCAAAAGGATCACGATTAAACTAATCAGGATTCACAAAATCACAATCACAGCCCGAAGGAACATGGCTAGTATTATCAATGATAATCATATCACTTGTTATATTACGTATGATTATTGGTAAGATACCGCATTCAAATTATCTTTTCCCGCCGTTATATTGCTCTGTTGTGACGTCACAACTGGAATGTACGAGCTGTCAATTTGTCACTGATAATGCATTTTACAGTTGTTAGATAAATTTAAAAACATGAAACTTGTATTAAAGGATATTTTAAATTATTTAAATGGCTTGCAAACTCCAGTTAAATTCTGGGTATATTTTTAGTTCACCAGATAGAGATTGCTTAAATTGAATCGCGATTACTCGTAGTAAGTAATTTCAAATACAGAATAGGTACATTCAATATTAATATTTTACGATGTGACAACATGCTGCATAAAAAATAATCGTCTCTATGAAATTTGCTGTGTATATATAGCGAATCAATTCACCCACGAACCAAATTTGTGAATTAGGTGAAAGTTTTGTAATTCTATTCGTCCTCGTCTCGTATTGATTACGTGTTCGCAATTTGTTGAATTCCTAACTTAATTTAGACGTGTTGCAAAGGGTTGAATGTGTCAACAAAGACAATTGTTTTCGGAAATTTGGTGGTTGTTTACTTTTGTAACTACAGAAGTGATAAATATAGGTAGGTAGGTAAGATGGAAGTCAGAAGTAATTAATGTGAAACAAATTTCATGAAATTAATTTACAAAACTTTGGTGGGAACTTGAATTAAAATTTCATTAGCTAATTGAAATGAAGAAAATTGTACTTGACATGAAATATAAATATTTAAAAAAAAGTACAATAAACACTTTTAAAAAATATTTTAATAAACAACACTTTATAAAAACAATTATACATAATATATATATATATATATATATATATATATATATATATATATATATATATTACAGGGTGTTAATTAAAAACCTGGCCATAGGCGTTAAACATGGGAAATCAATTTTTTTCTTGCGCAAAAATTCCCAAATTATTTTAGTCAAAAATAAATGTTGTAGAGAATTAAATTCTGCATCCAAATTAGTAATAAGATTTTATTTTTGACCTTTCATAACCGAGAAAACAAAGTTTTTTGAAGAGTGCTGATTTATAGGGATAGCCATGGAACTCAAACAAAATTCCGAAAAATGTAACACCATTTTATAATCTGAAGCTTTTCTTTGTACTTTCAAAGAAATATATTACTGAACGAAAATATAAAACACAGAGAGTTCATACTTTTTTGGTGTTTCTAGACTCGAGCATTCTACTTGAACACTAGATATATGTAGAAAGGTCTTGGGTTCAAATTCCAGGGAGGTTTTATTTTTCATAAATAATTCTTCGTGATTTATATTTAAATATATAAAATAGTCCTTAATATTAAAAAGATATTTTCAAATAGCAGATAGTGACTCCTGTAGTCTCTCCCTGTACCAGCTTTGAAAGTCTGTAAAATGATTAGATTGACACACCCGGAAATGGGTAAAATTATCATTTATTTTTATATTATTCTGAGTATCAATTTTTTTTAAACCCTTAAATAAATTATAAAAATCCAAGACAAATATCCACCATTAATCATATTTGGATAATCTGTATGTACCTTACTCTACTAATCTCCCCCTTTACCGTTTGCACTACTTCTGCACTTCCTCCCGGCTTTCATCCACTGCACAGCACTGACTGAGGGTTGCACCACGGTGTGCCGTGGTGTACTCGACGCTCTACTCGACGCCAACAGGAAGGGGAAAGTGAGACGGTGCGGCCGACGCCGGTGCGTAGGCGTCTGCGTGGACAGACAGCGCGGCGCGTAGACAAGGATAAAACGATAAATAGGGGAAGTTGAGCAGGACAGAGGGATAGGTTTACCCGTTTGCAAAGGGGTGGAAAGCAGATAGTCTGAAAGGAGTACAAATATTGTAGTAATAGGTGTAATAACAGACAGATGAAGGGGGTTTGAGAAATCAAAATCGGAAGATCATCGTAACCCTGCATTAGTCGCGTGGGTGACATGTATCACCCAGCTGAAATGTATATAGTAACATATACGAAATTAATGGGTATTTATTTATTTATTGAAAATAAAAATATATTAACCGAAAATTAAACACTATTATTATAAACTTCAAACATATTAGGATATTTAATATATTAACAGACCTATTCAGTAAAATATTTGCTTAACGAATCGTTATCATAACGAAATCGTTATTATGAAAATCTTTATATCTACTTAACGATAATCATTATCTTTGTATCCGTATTCTGTAAGTCATTTTAAAAAATAATAACCTTGGAATCAAGTTAAGAACTTTATTTCCTAAAATCAAATTTAATTTTAAATGAAATATCTAAAATAATTTAACATCACTCACAAAACTTCTAGGTTAGATTAGTTCTGGTGGAAGTCAACTGTCAGACTCTTTCTTCTTCTTCTTGTGGGCTATGCTAGAGCTACTACTACCATCTGAAGACAAATTGTGAAGCTTGAGCTAGGCGCTAGGAATAAAAACTTATTAATTTATTTTAATATTACCTTGCAAAAAATTATAATATGACGGGTTTTTGAGATCACTATTCAACATAATAGCAATTTTATTTTGACACGAATAGAAATACTGAATTATTGACAAAACGTTTAGATAACGAATAAAAACATCAATAGACACATAAAAATGACGGTGTACAAAACCATCTTCCAACCTATACTACTATATGGTTGTGAAACATGGGTTCAACTCAGTAAAATACAGGCTACGGAAATGAATTTTTTTAAGAAGAGTGAGAGGAGTGACAAATAAAGACAAAATAAGGAATGAAAAAATAAGACAAGAGCTAGATATGCAAAGAAAATTGGGAAACAAGAACGACCGGGAAAAGAAGTAGAGGCAGACCACAAAAGACATGGGATGACTCCATAGAAGAGATATTGAAAAAGAAGAACATCACGCAAGTAGAAGAAAAGAAAATAACAGCTGACAGAAAAAAAATGGAAAAAGTTTGTAGAAGATAGCTGAAGAAAAGAAGGAACCTCGACACCCTTATGGGGTAAAAGAGGAAACTGATTATATATATATATATATATATATATATATATATATATATATAATAACGATGTCGTTATCTTTTTTCGTTATGTAGAATTAAATTATTGTTTACAGAATACCACTTTAACGATTATCGTTATAATAACGATTTAACAATGCATAATGTCAAAACGATCGTTTACAGAATAAGCCTATTAATACTTTATTAACTAACTTGATGTTAAATTCTATTTGCAGGAAAGCATCGCATCTAGCCTTTAGTTTAATTTTTAACCAAAGGTTAATAAACTTTCACTTAAACTAGATGTGAAAATATCGATCCTAAGTCATTTTATGAATTGGGACTGTATTATTCTGCCAAATAATTCCAATCAGTAATCAGTAAGCATCGATAAATTTCCATATTTTCTGATTTGTATTATCCTTTCGATAATTGCAAATTTATTCCGTACACACCATCACCATTTTCACTTTTTCATCATGAATATTCCATCATACGGGTACCCTGTTGCCATTTTTAATCTTGAATTAAATGAAAGGAAACATTACGAGTTATAAGAGAAGAATTCGTTCCAAGAAGACCATTTCTTTTTCCGTCAATTATTGCACGATTGCACCACAGTTGCCGTTCTTGCGAGAGTTTTATTACGCATTCCCTAGCGAAATTGCATGATTTAGTTGAAATGACGGACATTGAGAGACAGAATACGTGACAAAGCTAACGTCCAGAGATTTTGCGGATGTTTTTATCCTTTTTTTCTGTTTCACATGAAAACAGTTATTATGCTAGCGTGTATAAATGTGAATAAATATAGAAATGGGTAATAAAACTTTGTGCAATCATTATGAATGGACTTCATTTTCGTTTTTATGTTTTATTTTTACTGTGGACAGTGCATCTCGCCAAGATTTTGTCTACACATTTTTTAATACAAACTTTCAGGGTGTAGCAGAAATAAGTACATTAAATTTAACCAGTGATAGGACTCATCGAGTGCAACAATATTTCTTAATAACTTTTTCTTATAAACCTTCAAAGTTTTGTCACAAATTTCATTACCCACCTATGGTTGAATAATATAAACAAATGCATTCCGGAAAAATAGAGCGCCAAAATTCAAGATAGGTTTATTCTGCGCGTGCGTCTACAAACAGCTGTGTCCGTTGTGGTTGTGACGTTGTGACTTATGCCGAGCGTAAAGCTACGGTTTCCTAGACGCGACAAGCCGCGGCGACTAGTCGCGCGACACCTCTGCTTGCAGGCAAATTATAAGAAGTGGTTTCCTTGGCGCGACCGCGATTGCGCGGCAGATGGTCTGTCGCGGCGACAAACGAATGACTGGTATAGTGAGGAGTACTCCGCGACAGTCGCCAGCGACAGGATGGCGAATTCAGCCGCAGATGATGAGAAATTAGTTGAAGATGTTCTAGAAAATAATGTTTTGTATGATAAGTAGCAATGATAAGTATAAAGATATAATATATAAAGACGAAATATGAAAGGAAATTGCAGAGAAAATGGGAAAATCAGATAAATGTAAATGAAATAATAAAAAAAAAAATAATACTGTTATAAATTGAAATTTACATTTGTAAAATGTAATTATTTTGTAAAATAATACGCTCCATTTTGAACTGCAGCTGTCGCGTGTAGGAAAACAGTGCTCTGCGACTAGCGATCGGGGTAAAGTCGCAGCGACCGGCCGCCGCGGCTTGTCGCGTCTAGGAAACCGTACCTTTTATGCGCCATGAGTTGCGACTGAATACAATGATTAGCAACTGTTGAATAAATTGACAGATACACCAAAACATGAAACTATACATAAATCGGAGAAAATAAAAGATAGAATAGAAAACCTCGACTAAGGTAACATAAAAATCATGCGTCTTATTTTTATGTTACAACAGGTTGAACGTTGGACAATCCAAAAATGGTAAGTTAGTAAAAATGATTAAAAGTGATGCAGGCATAAATGAAATCATAATAAATGTTCAAAATGGCCACCGTCATTGTCAATGAAGGCGACGACGAAATGAATCCTCTACTCCTTCCAGCATCTGCCTGTTGTTGAGTATGCTTTTAGCTGCATTTGCAAGGATGTAACTGTTGTTTTTTCAATATCCTCCAAATTGTCATATGTGACACTGTGTTATACTGCTTTTCTTCGAGTATTAGACCGTCGGCGTGTTCTACCACGATCTTGAGCAACAGGCTTAAAGGACCCATGATCTCGGAGATGCTGAACAACATGAACAAAGATACATTTGGCCAGTGATTCGGGAAACGTTCCAAATAAATTTGACGGGCTTGGGTAGCGATTCCCCGAGCTTCACCATAGGCCAGCACAATGTCGGTATACTCGCTATCCGTAAAGGCAGTCAATTTTACTGATTATAACTTTTATTATAATTATTTATCAATTTATTTGACAGTTCAGGTTCGAACCTAATGCGACTATACATTTCTTTTGGAATATTTTGTAATATTTCATGTTTCCCTCCCCCCTTGAATTTTACGTTAACGACACTTATTTTTAATCTTTTGTAGCAAAATTATTTTTCTCATTTGTTCTATCCATTCCCTGGAGACTGATATTTCTCCGGAAGAAACATTTAAAGCTTCCATAGCAACGGAATCCTACAGATGGCACTATTGTCGAAATTCTGGAGCAAACTTCTTTAATATAGCTGATATATCTCTCCTAAGTGTAAATTAATTTATCCAAAGGCACATCAGGGAACAAATTTTTCCTTTTGAGAGCAACATATGAATTTGGGAGAAAATACGACTGGAATAAGGAAGACGAATAGTATAGTTATTTATCCAGAAGACAGATATAGAAGGGACGACATTTATAACAATTTTTCCGGAAGGCTTGTCAGGATTTCGCACAATATTAAGAAAGATAACTGGAATACTGGACATATATTGAAGGACATTAATATAGATTTACTATAAATTATTACATGGTGATATTGATTATTGCTGTTCTTTTATTATTGATATTAGAAGTCAATAACCATGTCACCTTAGCAGTGATTCTCAAGGTAGGCTATATCGCCTCCTTCTGGGCGTTGGATATATCCAAAATTAATTTATTAATTCAGATATATTACCTTGATTCATAGTCGTACGAATAACGTTATTTTCTGCCAGTGTCATTGGCACTGACATTATGTCGAAAAAATAACATTTAAAGGTATTTTTCAAAGAAAAACTATTTTGAGCTTCCAGTACAGTGCCATTTTCGGTTATCTGATTTACTCAAAAATCTAATGGCATCTTTCCATTAAGAGTAAAATGTCAATTTTTATACACTTTATTGTTCCAAAATATTATATAAATTGTCATGGATTTCTCCTTCTATTTTACATGTATTTATAATGAATTTGCTGATGTTAAAATGTTGTCAATTTTTATACACTTTATTGCTCCAAAATATTATATAAATTGTTATGGATTTCTCTTTCTATTTTTCATGTATTAATAATGAATTTGCTAAGGTCAAAATGTTGTCAATCTTCGTATAAGATGTAATCTTGAAACGAATAAACAAATTATTATTATTAAAAAATATTATTATTATTATTATAAGAGTAAGGTAGAAATACAAGGTTTGAAAATTTTCTGAACGATAGTATTTGAGTTACAGCGTAAAAAGGATCCACACAGACATCATCGTGAAAATGTTAAAATTGGATTGTAGGGACCTTGAAACGTGGTGATTTACCAAAATCTCGATATGCGATTTTTAGCACGATCCCTATACCTCCCTTACCAAGGGTAGCGGGAGGTACACTATCGTGTCTTTTAGAATTATTGCCGTGTTTAAAATGACATACTCGTATTATGCTGATATCATTTAGCTATATCTTTGGAATTCCTGTATATCTGTCAAAAAAACATAGAATTTCTTCTGTAATACCTGTAATTCCTGAGGTAATGTAATACCATATATCCTGACAGAATTAATCCCATTTATAATCAAATAATAACTGTATTACTTCTGAATTTATTTATTTTAAAACATTCCTGATATTTTTCAATAAAACCTGGAATTCCTTTTTGTGTACATCACATTTCCTTCAAGAATTTAAGATCAGTGTAGATCTGGCATATCGCTTACCCAGGATTAAATTTCACATTTCAAACGTCTCTTTTAATCTAAATAGTATTTAAGTTTATAGATCAAAGCGTTGTTAAAAACATAATAAGCTTACAAACGCCCTACTTTTTCCGAGCCATTAATTTATATCCTTCATCCCACACTGGCTAATTCCCGCATTTTCCTGCACGAAATCGCCTGGAAACACCTTTATACCCTGTCATAAAAAACAACTGACAACAAAGCATCGATCATTTTTCGTTACTAAAAGCATCACAACATCAAATAAATCATGGACATCGCTCGTTTCCTGCACGTGATTGGACGGGTGTGTTCCGTTCCAGCATCGTGATTGGAGGCTGCATTTTGCGCGCATTTATGGATTATGTTGGTCTAGGTCAGGCCAAGCACGCTATGGCTTTCAGCGTGTGAAACCTATTGTATTGATCAATAGATGATGGAAATTGAGAAGCAATAGCTATCTACCGCCTGAGAGATTTATAAAGCGATGGAATTTTTATAGTTACAAATTATAATATATTTTGTAAAATTGTAATGATTGTAGGATTATGAGTGTGGCCGTGGCGAAAGAAGTCTGCTTAGATAGGAATGTGTGGCGAAGGATGATTGTTTCCTAACTATTATTGTGATCCGGATGCGGTATTTCGCTACCGAAAATCGGTCACTTTAATATGTTTAAGAGTAAGGATTTATTGTATGATGTTGATGTTGTTCTTATTGTTATCGGGTTTGTGCGAACCCACTAAGTGGGACACGCATGATTTTATGAATGTATGTATGTTATAAAATTGTCAGGGGGAATGTTTAAAATTTAAGACGTTTGAATGGCCATAAAAAGTAAACAAGTAGTTAAATACAAACCATTTTAACTATTTTTTTAAACCTATAGTTGGAATTCATTATGAGATATAAATAATTACATTTCGCCGAACGAAATTCAATTTTTTTTTATTACGCCTTCAACTATCTTCATGCGATTCTGAAGATCGGTCTCAATTTTTGATTGTCAACCTTTTATGCAAACCATTCTCTTAAGTATTAACCAAAAAATCCCAATTGGGTACAATTAGGATTGGACACAAGGTGGATTATCATTGTTCGCAAGAAAAATGACATTTTCAAAGACAAATACACTTGCCACAAATTTGGCTTAATGTCAAAATTTAAATATTTGTTGCTAACATGATTTCTTTTAATAAAAGGGATAAACCTTTGCTTAATGCATGTTTTTCAGTACTGAAGAACATTTTTTTTTATATTTTTATCAGAGTTTTTAAAAGTAACATTACTTTCATCATCTGGCAATCGCCAACTTCTTGAATATATTTTTTTGATTTTGATTCTCAATTCGGATAGCAATCTTCTTTGTGTACTAAGGTTGACTTTTAAGTTTTTACCAAAAATGAAACAGAAACGGACAAGTTCGAAACAAGGTGTTTTATTGCTTTTCAAAATATTCGCCTTTAAGGTCTATACATTTTTGCATACGCTCAAATCAATTCTGGAAACATTTTCTCCACTCTGAAGCTGATAGCGTAGAAACGTTTTGAAAGTGGTCAATAGTTTCTTGAGGAGAGAAAATCGTTGTCCACGCATCTTTTGTTTGACAGTGGGGAACAAGAATTGTAATTAGGCGATAAATCGGGTGAATGAGATATTAATTCGATGTTTTTCTCCTTCAAATATTCAGCTGTTTGACGTGCTTTATGGGAGCAGGCATTGTCGTAATGAAGAATGATGTGTTTTTTGTTGTTCCTTATTTCATCGAAGACCGTTGGCAAACAAATTGTTGTATGCCATTCAGCATTAACAGTTCTTCGATCCTCTAAAGGAATGGTTGCAACGTGACTAGCACAACCGAACAAATAAGCGATCATTTTCTTGGGAGTGCTCCGTCAACGAACAACTTTAGTGGGATTGGGTTCATCGTAAAACACCCAAACAGTAGATTGTTTGCTTTCAGGTTCATACGAATCCAAATTTCGTCTCTTGTATCAATGTTGTATACGGATTTTGAACGTCCTCGGTCGAATTTTTTCAACATTTCCTGACATCAAACAACACGAGTCTTTTTTGCGCTTCGGTCAAAGTATGCGGAACAAATATTTCTCACCCTAAATGTTCATTGGCGTTTTACCGGCTTACGAAGGAAACCAGCAACTTCAAGCTCACAAATAGGTTTAATTTTTGAAATCATAACTACCTTATACGGACTACTATTAACATTTATTTTTGTACTTATTTGTCTCTGTCACAGACTACAAACTACTTGATTTAAAATATTTCGCTTGTTTTTTAATAGAATCGAGTTGTCATTGCTGCCGTCCTGTTTAGCGGGATACATGTGGAAGCTGTAGGATCCATCCCGTTTAACCGGATGAGATTTACCGGTTTTACCGATACGCATAGTGTGGCTCGGGCCTTAGAAAACTCAAATCATGAATGATGAAAAGTAACATTACTGTGATTCTAAATATCAAATAAAAACCAATATTTCTAACGCTTAATAGATTTGGTCTTGAAAAATGTATATTCTCAACTTTTAGGCATCACCCCTTAAACTGGAAACCTGTTTCGTTAAACAATAAAATACAGGTAAAGCTAGTCAACAAACTAATTTATTTGCATTACTTCACATAAAAAGAGAAGAAGAATCTTACTAACATTTGATTCAAAATCTCCCATATCTTATTTCATTATTTCTAGTCCTTAAATCACGCTCTAGCATCCATCTGTTCAATTTAATTACACTACTCTTATTTCTGTGTAATCACAAGGCTCAAGTAGCGATAAAATTGATCTAAACCTATTTCCAATTTAGTTTCAATCTCTCACGTGTTAATTTCATCACATTTCATGAGATTCCAGAGATCACAACACACAAACACGCAGACAAAGCGAAACGCTTCAATATAGTTGATGCAAACGGTGTCATGAAATTTGAATTCGAATTGTGAAATAGGAAAACGAGAAAATGGTGAATAAACAGGAAATATATTATAAGGTTTTTTGCAATTTGAATATGTGAAAGGAATATTTGTAAAAGAGAAAAGAGTATGAATCAATAATTTGTTTTTGGGTGTAGCAAAAAAGTAATTGATACTGGCAGATTCCGTGTATTACAAATGATTGTGAGCAGAACAAAATATTCTTGATAATGTTGGAGTAACGATAATCGACTGGAAGTTGGATGAGGGAAGAAAAAATAGTCGGAATACAGTCTAAAGATGTTTAATTTTGATTTTAAACCAACGTTTCGATCATACAATGATCATCTTCAGGGTTACTACAAATAATAAATTACACGATAAAGAAGAACATGGTACAAACAAAAAACTATCAATAATTATAAATATACTTACAATCAAGTCAGAAATTAAAAAGTTTTAGTAATAAAACGTTAACAAACATGGATAAATATTTTATGTGAAAAACACAACGTTAAAAATTAATAATTATAACGGAACAGAAGTGAAATACAATTTTAGAAAACAATTTTATGAAACTGCAGAAAATTTCGGAATTGTACTTAACTTAAGCTATGGAAAAAAAAAAAAAAAACGTCACAACCAATCACGAAGCAACACATTGTATTTTTAAAAAAGTTTTGACTTAAAACGTAGCTTACCAGTTATACTTAGGTGTATTGTATTATTTTTGATTTACAATGTAATATTTTATTAAATCATAATAATATAATTTTAAATATTTAAATTGTAATGTAATTTATGGTATTTATGTTACACTATTATAATGTTCTTTTTTTGGTTTTGTAATTAATAATGTTATGGTAAATAGTACTAAGATTGTCAATATCTGTTTGCGCGTTTATACTGTTTTTATCTAATTTAATATGTAGCATTTCGTGTGTGAGTCTTTTTTGTAATATAGGTTCTTGTTGTAAAATTTTTGTATTTTCAAAGTCAAATTCATGTCGATTTGTCTTCACATGTTCAACTAAGGCACATTTTATTGTTTTATTTTGGTTAATGGAGTTTCTTTTATGTTCATTAATCCTTGTTTTTAAGTAACGTTTAGTTTGCCCTATATATGTTTTATTGCAATTTTTACAGGGAATTTGATATATTACATTAGATCTTTGTTCTTTATTTGTTTGGTCTTTAATATTACTGAAAAGTCTATTTATTGTTTTATATTGTTTGAAAGCCACTTCTAGATCTAAATTATTTTTAATTAGTTTTTTTAGTTTGGGTGCAAGATTTTTTATGTATGGTAACGAGACATATCTAACTTCAGGTTTATTATCTTTGACATTTCTAACCTCAAAATTGTTTAATATTACATTTATCATTTTATTTGGATAATTATTTTGTTTCAATATAATTTTTAATTTTGTTTTTATTTCTTGATGGTAATTATCGCTGGTGAGTTCTAATGCCCTGGTTTTTAGATTTCTTGCAATATTCAATTTTTGATGTAGAGGATGGTTGGATTTAAAATTTAAATAACGATTGGAAGAAGTAGGTTTTTTGTACCATTTTGTTTCTATGGTATTATTCTCAGTGTGAATTAACAAGATGTCTAAAAAGGGGATTTGGTTGTTGGTTTCTATTTCTACTGTGAACTGTATGTTGTTATGGAAATTATTAAATTCTGTTGTTATTTGCTCTATTTTGTCTGCAGGAACAATTAGTAGCAAATCATCTACATATTTTTTTATAAAATCAATTTTGAACGGTAAGTTGTCCAGTGCAGATTTTACTACATGGTCCATTACTAAATTTGCTAATACCATAACAACATACAGTTCACAGTAGAAATAGAAACCAACAACCAAATCCCCTTTTTAGACATCTTGTTAATTCACACTGAGAATAATACCATAGAAACAAAATGGTACAAAAAACCTACTTCTTCCAATCGTTATTTAAATTTTAAATCCAACCATCCTCTACATCAAAAATTGAATATTGCAAGAAATCTAAAAACCAGGGCATTAGAACTCACCAGCGATAATTACCATCAAGAAATAAAAACAAAATTAAAAATTATATTGAAACAAAATAATTATCCAAATAAAATGATAAATGTAATATTAAACAATTTTGAGGTTAGAAATGTCAAAGATAATAAACCTGAAGTTAGATATGTCTCGTTACCATACATAAAAAATCTTGCACCCAAACTAAAAAAACTAATTAAAAATAATTTAGATCTAGAAGTGGCTTTCAAACAATATAAAACAATAAATAGACTTTTCAGTAATATTAAAGACCAAACAAATAAAGAACAAAGATCTAATGTAATATATCAAATTCCCTGTAAAAATTGCAATAAAACATATATAGGGCAAACTAAACGTTACTTAAAAACAAGGATTAATGAACATAAAAGAAACTCCATTAACCAAAATAAAACAATAAAATGTGCCTTAGTTGAACATGTGAAGACAAATCGACATGAATTTGACTTTGAAAATACAAAAATTTTACAACAAGAACCTATATTACAAAAAAGACTCACACACGAAATGCTACATATTAAATTAGATAAAAACAGTATAAACGCGCAAACAGATATTGACAATCTTAGTACTATTTACCATAACATTATTAATTACAAAACCAAAAAAAGAACATTATAATAGTGTAACATAAATACCATAAATTACATTACAATTTAAATATTTAAAATTATATTATTATGATTTAATAAAATATTACATTGTAAATCAAAAATAATACAATACACCTAAGTATAACTGGTAAGCTACGTTTTAAGTCAAAACTTTTTTAAAAATACAATGTGTTGCTTCGTGATTGGTTGTGACGTTTTTTTTTTTTTTTCCATAGCTTAAGTTAAGTACAATTCCGAAATTTTCTGCAGTTTCATAAAATTGTTTTCTAAAATTGTATTTCACTTCTGTTCCGTTATAATTATTAATTTTTAACGTTGTGTTTTTCACATAAAATATTTATCCATGTTTGTTAACGTTTTATTACTAAAACTTTTTAATTTCTGACTTGATTGTAAGTATATTTATAATTATTGATAGTTTTTTGTTTGTACCATGTTCTTCTTTATCGTGTAATTTATTATTTGTAGTAACCCTGAAGATGATCATTGTATGATCGAAACGTTGGTTTAAAATCAAAATTAAACATCTTTAGACTGTATTCCGACTATTTTTTCTTCCCTCATTCTTGATAATATTGACATTTAATCATGTATTGAGAACTCGCAGTCTAATGATGTTTATTTGATTTCAAACCGACGTTTCGATCATACAATAATCATCTTCAGGGTTAAAACAAATCAGAAAGAAAAATGTTTTTGTTTCCGACTTGATTTAACCCTGATCAACTTCCAGATGATCATCGTTATTCCAACTATTGACCGACGTGGTGGTTTTGTGGCTATGCTGCTCGACCGGCATCACTAAGGTCGTCGGATCGATTCCCCATCGTTCCAGACATTATATGCTATGAATACCACTCGGTAGGAGGGTTTTTCTCCGGGTACTCCGATTTCCCTCCGTCGGCAGGTACACATACTTCCAACACGGTTAGTTGCTGTAGAGCGCTACTTCACCACTCGGGGAGAGAACCATCTCTGTTCACTAAGTGAAAGCTTGAAGGTGTCAATAACCGAGAATACAAAACTCTGTCTAATTCTCAACCATCATTACACTGACACACATATATCACCCTGAAGAGGAGATTCCAATCTCCTATACCGAAGCACTACACAACATTTATTTTATTTTTCTAACTATAATAAGAGTCTAGACACGACTTATATCCGCCATGTTTCGGCATTTCACCGCAACAAGGGTAGAAAATACAGCTAATTTCATGTACTTCACGAACAACTTACTTCAATTTCGTCTAGGTTTTGTTGGTGTCAGAATAATGATTGTCAAAATAAATACTAACAATTTGACGTATAAAACGTTACACTTTTGTTCGTCTCTTGTTTCTATTTACATGGCTAATACTATTAAATTATAATTCCGTGAATGCAGTTATGAAGTAGCCAAAATATATTTTTTTTATTGATTCGGATGTAGATTTTTTTGCTTTACACATCCATTTGAAAATAATTAGGGAAGCAATGCGCACGGAAAAACTGTATAACATCTTCGAAAATAAAAAATGTTCGAACCAATTCTCAGAAAATTCTTTTCTCAGCATTGTCTCGTATCAAACCTAAATTAAACCACCCCAAAAGAGGTCACCATCCTTAAAACGACTCCTTAAAGTAAATGCTGATCTCCATTAGTCTGCATACCACTGTACAGTCTCGCTTACAGTATCTAGCTGCTTAATATTCAGAAAAGGCAACCCACTTTGAATAAATAACAGCAAGAATGAAATTACGTAACCGAGATAACATCCAAGATGTGAAGTTATTCTGCATTATCCTAGAATTCTCCAAAAATGCATGTAATAGTATGTTAACTTAATGAATGCCAAGGAAATTGGAATATAAATTATGGTATGAGAATAAAAAATGAACTTGACGCATTTTTTATACTGATTGTTATTCAGTAGTGGTATGGAATATAAAAAGATCGTAATGATAAATTGAACTGTCAAATTAAAACAGATTTTGAATGAGGCTCAAGGCTGTTGCTAACCATTTGTCTCTTTTATTTCTAATGGAACAGGGATCCGTTCCTGTCCAGTTTTCCTTTAATTTTAATTCTAACCCTGTAATCTTCACAATACTGAACAAATCCCTTTCTCGAATTTTAGTCGTGAATACGATTTTATTGTCAATTGTATATTTTCTAATTGTAATTTACCTTTCTATACGTACCAAATTATTTCATCCTAATATAAACTAAACAATATTTGTCCATTTTACGGTCACAACAGATGTCAAAACCAAATCATAAAAGACAATTGTTCTCATTACTTCAAATTAGAAAACTTTAAACAAAAATCAACTAGAAAAAGTTTTCTCATATTTGGTATTTCCCTTGTTTTAACTTAATTAAATTTTCACGTGTTCTCTTTTGTTAAAGGTTTATGTTTTAATATAAGTTAAAGATCCTCTTCTTTTCTTTTGTTCTTTGTTTTTTCTTTGTTCCAATTGTTTCCTTCTTGAGTTCTTTATATTAAACAAATTGGGCCGAATGGGATATTCAACCATTGCAAAGCATTTAAGAATTTTATTAAATTGAAAATGATTTTTAACACCTGATCTATAGTAAACACTAATTAAACACCCATATTTAATAAAACTAAAGACCGATCAATATTTAACTACTCGGTAAATTATAATCAATCTTAGGTGTTATATCGCATCTTATTGGATCTTGAATCCGGGTTTGAAAATCAAATCTTAGAAACGGATTGTAGTATCGGATCTTAGATTCGAACGTGAGCATGTCATATTAATATGTTACTTATATGTGTAATAATACACTTTTTTTGTTTTATTACAAAATATAATTTCTTTTTCTTTACATTTGCACAAACAACCTGACTATTTTAGAGGGGTTTGCCTTCAAAATGAAGAATCGAATCCAGAATTAAAATTTGAATCCGGAAATTTATGGATATCCGCTTCAATATCTGAACATCGGATATCCGAGGAACCGGAAATTTTTAAATCCGGGTATTCGGATCCAAGTTTTGTCGGATCCACACAGCACTACTGATTAATAAATCATTACATATGTCTCTCTGTATTTTGTTACTTTTAGATAAGCTTCTTTATAGTTGAAGAGTGCTGAATTTGACCTATTGTATCTCTCTAAGTTTTACTATATATCTATCAATTTTTTTATATCGCAAATATGTTCCTTCTAAAATTTTAATATCGTGTCAAGACGAGTTCATGTATTCTATCTAGGTTTCCACTATTGACCAATATTTCAACCAATCCAAATAAAGAGCGACCAGATGTACCTTCTCTGGCAAATTACTTGGCGCGTCAATAAAGTCGTGAGTAATCCCTTGTCAGTTACTTGGCAAGGCAGGCTTGGATAATGAACCAATAATTGTTGTAGACCCTAAAGAAGGTGCAAGGGTGCACCGAAACGTTGGTATAGTAAGAATAAATGCTGTTTGACTGAACTTTCAAGTAATTGTTAACACCTAATCCACATCCGTCGAAAAATTACCCACAATGACAATGTTGCTAGGTAACCCTACATAAATATTTCCAATCCTTGGAGTAGAAGCGTTTTCTGTCTTTTCCCACCCAAGAGATTGTCATTGAAGTTAAGAATGACGTATTTCCCAACTTCTAAAATGTTAGTAATTGGCATATTACTATAATGATTGTGAATAAAATAGTATACATACCTCGGTGGGAGTTTCATTACAGCCTCGCACTATATACTATATCTCACATGCCCTTAACTGCAATGAAACATTTCCCACATCGGATATAATATACTAATGTACACTGTCGTCTTGAGTTTTCTTAGTATTGCGACAATTCTTAAACTATACACAACCAAACTTATAACAATATTTTTTCGATTCGATAAAACAATACAACTCATGTAACACTTACTTTTCACTCATAACCTTATTCCCTCTAAAACCATACACTCCTAACTCCTACGGTCAATGCTGCCATCTCTACTAAACACACGTTACAACATGTCTTCGCGCGCAATTCAAAAGCTTGTAACAAGTATTCGATAACTTTATTAGATAAATTTGGCTGCATCTTGGAAAAAAATCATAAATCGACTCTAATTATAACTTGTTTCGAACATTTTAAACAAATATAGATTGTTCCATCTTTAAAATCAACTTCCTAAGCGTCGGCAACGTTTGTAATATCAACCACATGGATTAGTTGGTATCCTTGACTTGGCTTAGGTCATTTATTTGGCAGATGAACTTCTGTTGTTGACAATAACACGCAACCAGTCTATATATAGTGCTATTAATACGTAATGTTTACTCTTGAAGTACAGTCTATACACATAATATAAACGCGTGTGATAAAATTAGATTCAAATTATTTTCAAATATTAAAAGGAAGTAAGCAAGAAATTTTACAAAAACGATCATTAATTTGATGGATGGGACTTCTTTAATGAAAATAAATTGCCAATCAAGCATTTTAAAGCCTTAAGAAAAATTAAAGAAGTCTATATTAGGAAGGTATTGAATCACGCCAAAACTTTTTCTTTGAATATTTGTATTATATACATGATGTTATCCAGGAGAACATGTTCCCGCTTTTTTAAAACAAAAACATGTGTCTTCATTTTAGTTGCAAATAGATTATAATAAAATAGAAAAAAATGTTGTGAAGAACGTTTGTCTTAACTTCATTCGAAAGTTTGTGCTTGACGAGTGTGTTGTGTTTAGAAAGAAACGAAATACGTCAGGCATTTTCACTATGTCTGTTTCACTCATTCCAAGCTTCTCTTTCTAAGCCGTGAGCGTGACATCAGCAAATACTAGTGTTTTTTACGGGATATTTTTTGAACTTGGCGATTTTTTATGACTATATGGAGTATTTTTTAGCGATAAAAAACAATGACAATGAAACAAATGAAATGATCAGTCTTTGTTTACTCAAATAATTCTTTTTTAATTAATGTTAATTCCTTTTTTAATTTCGGTGTAAAACTGAATTGATTAACTGAATAAAACCAAGTTCAAATTTTAAGAATTAGTGATACAAAGGGGCATTATGAAACTCTCAAATAACATACGTCAACAAAATCATCTACGAAACTTACATATATGTGCCTATATCAATTCAACAATAAATTATTTCGCCCTTAAAATTATTCTTTCTCATTGCTATTACTTGTCGTTTTCATTCTTCAAATTCTTTCAACGTGTCGTTCGACATTCCCAACGGTTTTTCAATAATACATTTCACGGATAAATTGTCACAAGTGACAAAACAACAAATTTCCACTGAGTAGGAACTTTTCAAGTCAACTACAGCGCCAGAATTCCGAAGTGAATAAATAAACGCTTCACTTCGTAACGTTGCCAGAGACATCTTTGCGTATCGTCGTTAAATATTCAGCTGGACAATTTCCCAACGAGGGCAGAAAGGAACCTCTCTCGATACGATTTAACTGACAGGCAGAGACAAAAGATTGAAAATACAATGTGATTGGAAAGAAAAAATCAGAAATATTTGTAAGAAATGTAAAAAGTTTCAAATTTTTAAAATTCACTTTAAATTTAGATTTAAAAATAAAGGCACTTTACTTGAAACTAAAAATAGAAACATAAACATTCTGTCTACTCTGAAAGGTGACTGAAAAATGAGCCACTCAGAAGGATTTTATTTATAAGCAATTTACAATTTTTTTTGATATATTTGTAAACTAGGCTTAAGGGCTCACAAACCATGGTATTTGGCGTGATGATAGCGCTTCCGATTTAACCGGAAGTGACATTAACTTTCATATTTCAAATACCATGATTTGTGAGCCTATAAGCCTAATTTATAAATATATCAATAAAATTAAAAAATAATTTTAAACAAAAAAGTTATTTTGAGTGGCCCGGTTTTCAGTGTCACCCAGCATAATTATTATGTATTATAGAAAATATATTTGTGCATTTATTAGAATTTTTAAGATATCCAAACAAATATATAGTCAATTTTTCTGTCTGATTAATAATAAAAAAGTTTCGTATATACTGCTACTAAAATCAATCACAATGTATTGACAAATAAATTTCAATATTGGATCTAGGTAACATTGGAAACAGTAATAGATACATATTTATGTATATTGTAAAATTGAAATTAAATGTGAGAATAATTTTCATATTAAATTTTCCAAAATAGTACAAACATAATTATCCGGCCCAACTATTAAAATAATTGTCACACATTAAAATATTTTCGTAACATAACATATCCACTTACCTTCCAAATACCTAAAAATACGAAAAAATCATCACACATAAATTTGAATGGTATAAATAATACAACCATCATATCATCTATCATTATAAAAGACAATATAAAACACCTTCCTTTTGTCATAAATCATATTTCAGATATCTTTTGGCGGGAAACCGTTTGATGTTTGTGACGTCAGTACGAGAGAGGTTCCTTCAAAGCAAGCATGCAATAAAATCAGTGAGAATCCTACCTGATGACGTAGTTGACGCAGACGACACTCTGGGGCTTCTGCATCTTGTCGTGGATCAAAGTGGCTTGTGTCACGACCCAAACGTAGCCGCCCGTTTTTGCCAAGAAGCGATATTGCCCGGTTTCACACTGGCCTTTGGAAAACACTAGAAGAAAAAGAAAACTTTGTTATTCAAAGTTGATCGGATTTTGTTTTATGGAAAAACAAAATGGGTATCAACAATGGTCTTTGTGAAATGTAAATAGGATCAGAGTTAATGGGGTTGTATATCTTGTTACAATGCCCAGATGGGTAGACCCGTGTAAGTGGTTTGAGAGCGGCGTAGCCTAGTAGAGAAGGGCTGGGTATAAGGTTTGTTTAAGGGTTAGGGCGCCAGTTGTATAAAACAAGCTCTCTCAACGAAGTGATACAACGCACGATACGGGAAAGGGACGTGGCAATAGGGCCATTCATGCGATAGCCCGGTGGGTTGAGGCGCCATCTCGTCCTCTCTGCCAGCAAGGTTCGGTTTGCTCGGGTGCCTTCGGCGGCGGATGCTGAAAGAGAGGGAGGATAGCTGGATAGCTATCTGCGGAGGTGGGTTAGGGTTTGTCTCACAAAAGCACGTAGTTATCTTAACCAACTACTTTATTATTCCCAACGTAATGTAAAATTAAAATGTAACACAAATATATAAATAAAGAATGAAACCCTTTGTGAAAATTGTGACGGACTGTGTTTAATCTCCCGCTCCCGCGAAACGGCAATAGCACAGTCTCTGACGTAAGTAAAAAAAAATGCAATTATCTAATAAAAGATAAAGTTCAAACGGACTCCTCTATATAAGATATCGGAGATACGGACGGCGGTTTATCTCTGCGAGTGGTGAATTTCAATCACCCAAACTCGACTTAGTAATTCAGCGGTACAACTCCACGACTCAAATGTTCTTCTCAGAGCTCGACCCAGTCGCTCTGAGCTGCAGCTCGAATCCGGAACCCAGGTACTAGGTTTATATCTGAGATTTGGTACATCAGGAAAAATCAAAAAACTGCCAAACCGACGAAATCAAGTTTAACTTCGACGTAATACCGCCACAAGGTCATTTACCTCAACCTTGAAGAATAATAGAGCAGTAGGACAAATGGACCATAACCAAAATTACTGGAACGTCGGCCAGGTTGTCTAAAAGAGCGGCGTTAAAAAAATGGACCGTAAAAAAATATTGTCACTACATTCAAATAAAAAACAAAAGTTATGGTGCGAGAGTTGAAACTGAACCTTGATGCACTCCAAATTTTTTAGTAGTAGCGAAGCATCTGACAACACTAGTAACGTAAAACATTAATCTTTGTATTAATTAATTAAATTTTCATCTTCTTTTGTGAAATAAGATTTTCCTTCCCATTCTGTCTAATCAAATTATCCAAGCATATCACAAATTCGTCTCTCATCTTAAATCTTCTGGATTCTCATTGGCCATTTCCTTCTTGAGCAGTCAGCATTATCCAATTATCTATCGTGATATTACCCTTCCTCTTGTTCTTGATAGACTCCATTTTAGTTCTCAATTTCATCCCGTCTCCACGCATAGTCCGCGCAGTAAAACGGTCAAAGCTACCCGTGCGACAACTGACAATCGATAGCAGCGCCAACTTACAACGTAAAATTTTAAATTGACTAAAAACGATGGAGAGAGCTTTTGTTCAATGATTTATCTCCATGGAGTGGAATTTTAAATAAGGGGATGAAGCAATGGTTGATTTATAATAGGAAGGAGAATTTGGGGTTGTAATTTGTCAAAATTTGGAAAGAATTGGTTCCTGTTTAATAATTTAAAACAGGGATGACAAGTAAGGCTGAAAAATGTAAATATTTTGCAAATTTTTATGGACATATACGAAAATTTAATACTGTAAGTATGAGCGAGCGTAGTTCTAACACTGGTGTTATCTAGAACAATGTTAAGCAACTTCATGCTTGTTAACAAAATCAGTATTGCCAATATACTGATTAAGCAGAAAATGTACTGACACTAAATTTGGCGGCATTAAATAGAGAGGTTATGCCTTAAATTTGAGATTAGGCATTTTTCAAGACCAAATCTTAGAATGGTTTTTGTACTTATGCATTGAAATGTGTTGTTTCGCGTCGCCTAAGCAACGTCCGAAACGTCAATTTCCCAGGTCTCCACCAGATAAGTGACCGGGAAATTTTGGAAAAAACACTCTCCTATTTCTAAAGCATTTCTTAAACAACTAAATTTATAATAATAAGGTATAGTTTCTCAAACACTCTCTCGCTTAATAATAATAAGAAAAAATAGTGGAACATGGAATGAAATTTAATTTTAAACTAATGAATTTAGTGTATTTGGTTCACTATGTTGGCAACAATTTCTGCTCGGCGGAAGTCGGCAAGACAGAGTACTCAGGAAGTCGGTAACACATAACCAACAAACTTAATGTAAATTGTAACAAAACAATAAGAAATTTAACAAGTTTATTAAGTTTCAATTTGCTATATACTATAAGTAAAATATTTGGTAACTAATAAATTTGTTCTTTACATATCATGATTGGAATTTAAATTTGACACATCACTCTGAAATTAGCTACAAAGCAATGTATATCGAATGAAGTTTTAACAAATAAAATTATTTGTACAAATTTACTAGTTATTAAATTTTCCTACAAAAAGTATTGTCAGCATTTCTCTGAGCTTTACCATGTCTGTATACTCACTAAAGGCAATCATATTTACTGATTATAACTTTTATAATAATTATTAATCGATTTATTTGTCAAATATTATTTGAAAAAGTTGATAACTCACATTTGGTAAAAATATTGTTGCATTGTTATTGCCCCTGGATCAAATTAATATGAAAATACCTAAACGACTCGCTAATTTATGGGACGTACTCCCCCGTGCTAAAAAAATAAGATTTCGAAAAAAGTTATTAAGAAATATTGTTGCTATCGAAGAGTTCTATTTCTGGTTAAATTTAAAGTACTTATTTCTGTTTCTAAGCGATGAATTGTAATTAAAAAATATTTATAAAATAGAAATGTTGATATGTTAATAATAATAATTGTATTAAATAAATTGTCAAGTTCAGCTTTCGACACCACATAACAATTCTTAAACTCAGTGTACCGTAAAACCAACCCATAAAGATAAAAGCAAAAAAAAATCAAATGTTTGTTCTAGATAAAACTTATTCTACACTTCGCCGCTATCAACGTCCTCTTACTATAAAACATGATCTTCGCGATTGTATTCTGGTCATAGCTCTCAAAAGCACCCTCCAGGATTCCGCAAAAATATTATCCCCCGAAGAATAGAAAATTATCAGCCACATAAACACTGCTGCTTACAGAATCTTGATCAGGGGTTCATACTCTTTACGACACGCGTGCTATTTCTCCGCTGGGCTAGATTTCAGGATTTGGATAATAAAATCTTATGTTTTACTCAACGGTGTTGACAATGATCTGTGATATGTGGAGGGTATTAACAGAAATAAATTGACAGAACCCTTTGTTCGTAAAATTAGTTTCATATTTGGAATTTAAAAAAAAATATGATGGAATTTATGTCAATGTTAATATTTCGGTCTTAACAGATTTAAGTTGTTCTTGTATATTCCTTAATTGTTTTCTAATATATATTTTATTTTTATTTTTGCAACATCAAGTAACAACAATTTTTTGTGTGATTAGTTATTTTCATTATTGTAATAAAATTTTCTTTGTTGTATTTACTTAATCAAAAATAACTATTTTAGTGCCACTGATTTTTTACCTCGTTTAAGAGAGGTATTGGATTCATGCTAAAAATCGCATATCCATATTTTAATGATTAAGCACGTTTTAAGGTCCCTACAATCAGATTTTAATATTTTTACGATGATGTCTGTGTGTGTGTGTGGATGTATGTGTGTGTGTGTAATACTTAATATCTGTTTAACTACGTATTTCTCAATCGGACATTATTGGGAAGAGCTGAAAAGGTTTTGATAATAACTGGACAACCGGAAATAGCAAATTCTTAAAAAAAAATCTTCTAATTATTATTTTTTGAAAATTTTTGTTCTTGCTAGTATCAAAGAAAAGTAAATTCTCTGTCTGATACTTATAAATATTTTATTATATTTTTTAGAAATTTAGAGTGATAAATCTCACAACCCAAATAATGCATGGAAACCAATTGACAAAATTAAAATGTTTATAACTGACAGATAAATTTCACTGTCAAAAATCCAGAGAAATTACTGACTTTTTCTATGGGAAGTACATACATTATATTATTTCTTATTGTATTCATAATTAAATATTTAAAATTATAAGTATATTACATATACCCTTCAAAAATACTGTCAATCCAGACAATGAATTTCCAAAAATTAAAAAAGTATGACAAAATATCTCCATAGAATAAAGAATATATATATATATATATATATATATATATATATATATATATATATATATATATATATATATATATATATATGTTACTGTAAATGCCCGAAAATCGGTAAATCCTAAGATTGATGTACAAAACCCAGGGTTTACCAATTTTATGTGGTAAATCTACAAACAATTAGATAATTTATATAATTTCGGATGTTTGCAATTGCAAATTGGTATTGCATTTTTAATTGTCGTAGCCATGTTGTAAAACCCAACATTTCATTAAAGATTGGTGAAACGCGGCCAGATTGTCAAACCTTCAAAGACAGCAATGTTTTACAATCTGGCTAGTATATTTCTCTAAATATTACAACAATAACCTAACCTGACGTTCAAAAGTCACCCTTGAAAACTGGAGCACAGTTTTGTTCGTTAGCTTATTGTTATATATAAAGAAATATGCCATGCCATTTAATTTACCACATAAAATTGGTTAATCCTAGGTTTTGCACGTCAATCCTAGGATTTACCGATTTTCGGACATTTACAGTAACATATATATATATATATATATATATATATATATATATATATATATATATATATATATATATATATATATAAGCCCAAAATTTCTAGTTGTATCTTTAATTTTATACAAACTTTCTTTGTACATCTTATTTCGCTTTAAATTAATAATAATACAATCACCCAGCTCAAAACAATACCACTAGAGACATCTATTATCACTTTAATAATCACTTTACAAACTTACAAAAAATCCATTTTTTGAAGAAAATTCATCAGATGATGAATAAATCTCAAAACGATACTACTCCCGACATCACTCGGAAAAACGCTGAACTACACTGACATTTCAACATTTTTATTAGGCAATATTAAGCCTTCATAGTTAGTATATACCATTATTATAATTAAATATATAATCCATAATTTTTTCAACCCTTAACAACCCTTAAAACCAGAGAAAATTGTTAAAAAAATTGCAAATTTTTAACATGCCTTACCACTCTAGACAATGTCTTTGGTACATTGCCAAAATATGATTGGCTGTTTTTTTGAAAATTCAAAATAATTCTAGTTTTGATTGGTCGATTCAAACTGTGACACAAATACCAGTAATGTCTCTGTGTATAGACCACACAGGTTATTTTTTCAATCAAAATTAAAAAGGAAGAAGTTTTTCGTTTGTTAAGGCATTAAAATACATAAAAATCTTTGCAAATAATCAGTTTAATATATAATTAATCATTGAATTTATATAGATTTGTATATAAACCATACAATCTTTAAAAAATAATTTAAAAAGTTTTATTTAAGACAACTGTTCACAACAACATGGTTCCCCGTTAACACAAACACGGTGAATCGATCGATATATATATATATATATATATATATATATATATATATATATATATATATAAATGTTAAATATGATAGGGCGCGAGCAGTCATGTGACCTAGTTGGCCTTGACAAGCAGAAATGGGGGCCCGTGTCAGAATGGTAGCTTGTACTTATGTACATACATGTCAAATATCATAATTTATCATTCTAAATTTAGTGATTTTCCAATTCCATGTGGTTTTTTTTTTCTCGACAAGTAAATTCCACACTCCTGGTGACAAATTAACTACGTAAATTTAAAAATTCTTGAAATATCTGCTTGTAACCAATAACGGAAGTGGCGAAAAGTATTGTGCTGGCCACAACAGATTTTTTTTCAATAACAATATTTTATTTGTTACTGTACATTAGTGACCGAATAAATAGTTCATTATTATTTTTAATTCAGTTTCATCTGGACCAGTGAAACTACAGATAGACTAACAGACAAGTTCAAGCTAATATTAAGACCGATGTTTGTTGTTTATTATTGCTGTCTTGTTAGTGTATTTGTAACCTATACATATGAAAATGTGTTCTATTCGTAGTAAATGCAATTCTCGTGAAAAACTATTGCTGGGGGAGTTAAAACAGTGTATATTTGTTTCTTTTAGTGCCAAGCTAACATTCGTGATTTCAATTTTTAATGTGTGATGGTTTTCAGTGGATTAAATAGTGAAATAACTGAAATTTTGTTCCAATAAGTGTTCCTGGTAGCAGTGGTATCTCATTTTCGGAGATGCTGAGATCTTCGATGCCTCTCTTGGCCAAATTGGATCGATAGTAGGCCAGGTTAGTCCAACATTTATCTCATTGTATTTCTTCTACAGCTTATTAATATTAATTAATATTTTAATCAATCAAAAGGATAAATGTAGTTACTGGCACAAAAAATTGATGCCACAATCTGACTAAGTTTGTCTCAAATAATTTAACTGTGTATAAAAATTAATTTCATTAACTTTAATACGTGTGTGTAAGTGGATGGATGTGATTGGTAGGGTGCTTAAAGAGAGAGAGAGTTTCCTAGTATGAAGAGAAGAAGAGCATGTATGAATGCGATTATGAGTGTGGCCGAGGCGAAAGAAGTCTGCTTAGATAGGAATGTGTGGCGAAGGATGATTGTTTCCTAACTATTATTGTGATCCGGATGCGGTATTTCGCTTCCGAAAATCGGTCACTTTAATATGTTTAAAATTAAGGATTATGAGTGTGGCCGAGGCGGAAGAAGTCAGCTTAAATAGGAATGTGTGGCGAAGGATGATTGTTTCCCAACTATTATTATGATCCGGATGCGGTATTTCGCTACTGAAAATCGGTCACTTTAATATGTTTAATAGTAAGGATTTGTTGTATGATGTTGTTCTTATTGTTATCGGGTTTGTGCGAACAAAATTGACGAAATTTATTTGTTTCAAATATTTTAACTTTGTTTAAATATTTATTCCACTAACTTTAATAATACAAAATACATTCTGGTAGAGATACTGGTGAGGCAATTTGACCATGTTTCAACTAATTGTATTTATAGGTAATGAAATTGTTTGTGCATTAAAACATATTATTTTTTCGAGAGTGTACGCGTGATACATAAAAAAATTGTTGAGTAACCAGGGACAAGTCAATGTTATTTTGAATTAAATTGTATAAAATGCAGAAGCTATGAGAGCTTAGTTAGAAACTGGAGCATCGTTCGTTACTTCACTTGTAAACTACTGAACAGACTGATCCCCAACAGGGAATGCGTTTTCAACCCCTAAGGGAGAGAGAAAGTTATTTCACGGGGTGAACATTGAATACACGAGTTTCCTTTTCAGCTAGAAATTTAAAAGTATTTCAGGGATAATTTGTATTTGTGTTTAAAATTAAACAAGCACCTAATTGGTTATAAATGTACCTTTGCCTAACAGAAATTAGGACACAATAGTATTTAACATTTCTTGTACACCAAAAATTGTACTTATACCTATATTTACATTTTTTAATTTTAAATTCATTCTATAGAATGGGAACAGTCATGTGACTTTGTTCGCCTTGACAAACAGACATGGAGGCCCTTGTCAGAATGACAGCTTGTAATTATTTATATATATATATATATATATATATATATATATATATATATATATATATATATATATATTATATTTATTCTATGGAGATATTTTGTCATACTCCTTTAATTTTTGGAAATGTTTCCAATTCATTGTCTGGATTGACAGTATTTTTGAAGGGTATATATAATATACCTATAATTTTAAATATTTAACTATTAATACAATAAGAAATAATATAATGTATGTACTTCCCAGAAAAAATCTTCAGTAATGTCTTTGGATTTTTGACACTGAAATTTATCTGTCAGTTATAAACATTTTAATTTAGATTTTTTAATTCTAGAATCTATAGAATGGAAACAGTCATGTGACTTTGTTCGCCTTAACAAACAGATATGGAGGCCCTTGTCAGAATGACAGCTTGTAATTATATATATATATATATATATATATATATATATATATATATATATATATATATCAAATGTCATAATTTTTCGGTGGATGACATTTTACATCTATGTAGCTATCTCTCTGACACGGGCTCTCATATCTGCTTGTCAAAGCCAACAAAGTAACAAGACTTCTCGCACCCTATGAAGAAATTTTGTACTACTTTTCTAATCATTTTTCGACATGTTTCCAATTCATTGTCGGGATTGACAGTATTTCTGAAGGGTAATATATCTATAATTTTAAATATTTAACTATTGATACAATAAGAAATAATTCCATAGAAAAAGTCTTCAGTAATTTCTCTGGATTTTTGACACTGTCAGTTACAAACATTTTAATTTTTCAATTGGTTTCCATGATATTAGCGTTGTGAGATTTATTACAACAGATTATTTTATATATTATATTTCTTTATTCCCAAATCTATAAAAGATATAATAGAATATTTATATGTACCAGATAGAGAATTTAATGTTCTGTAATACTTGCAAGAACAAAATTTTTCAATAAATAATATGTAGAATATTTTTTTTAAGAATCTGCTACTTCCGGTTGTCCGATTATTACCAAAACCTTTTCAACTCCTCCCAGCAATGTCCGATTGTGAAATACATAGTTAAACATATATTAAGTATTATAGTTTTTGATAAATCGTCTTTTCAACATCCACAACACACACACACATACATCCACACTCGCACACACACAAACATCATCGTATAAATGTTAAAATAAGATTATAGGGCCTCAAAACGTACTTATTCATTAAAATCGGGTTATGCGATATTTAGTATGTATCAAATACCTCTTCTTAGCGAGAGGTAAAATGATAAATGAAGACGCATATTAATATCGGTCACATCTATATCAATAAAAGAAATAATCCCCCCCCCCCACACTATCTCAGAAAGACTGACACATTCAATCCTGAAATCCTTTTTTGCTGGGACATCGCACCCTGGTTTATCGCCATAAAGCAGGACTATCCCCAAGGCAATATAATGTGAGGGCAAGCGCCCTTTGCTTGTCACTTTGTTCTGATTAAAACCAAAAGATTTAGAATCGAATTTTTATGTTGTAATCTGCTTATCCAGCACTTTGTGACCATTGAGGATTTTATGTTTATATTCGAGAGTTTTATGAGTAGAAGCCGGAGAGATAAAAATGTTTTATCATATAGAGAATGAATATTAGCGCAGAAGAGCAGAATTACTCCAAACGTATGTTTCTTAAAATGATACATATCAGGGATGATTGCAATAACATCAATGGAAAAACTGATATTCAAGGACTATATATATTTTGGTGTATTGGAAAAGTTCAAAAAGGAAAATTTCCTTACATTTTATTTAAATTACTACAACTTGCTACATTATTATTGGTGTACAGATAACTAATAGGAGTCTATATCAATGATGTCACCAGAATCCTTACACAATATTGTGTACGATGTTTAATAAATTAACTGAATCTTTTGTACGAATGTATTTTGTATACATGAATTGTAATAATCTGTAAGATCTTACTGTAAGGCCCGGTTGTTCCAAGTTCAGATAAAGTAGCAGTTTACTATATATTAGATAAATTTATTCTACCGTCTTAACTAGAGAATAAGATTTTTGGGTTGCTCCATGAAGTTTTATTCTCCAGATAGCTAACTGGCAGATGTTATCAGAAAGATTAAAATTGTGTTAGCGTAGAGTTATTTATGAAAAGTTGACAACTTGGCTGTAATAATTTTAATAGAAATTTGGTTACTTTTCGCTTGTCTAAGTTTTGGTGCAGTTGTAGTTTAAACCACAGTTTGAACTTTTAGAAAAAAGATAAATACGACTTGCAAAAATGAGTGGTGAAAATTATAGATAAACAGAAAGAGCAGTTTATTTTACTGCCGCGGAAATAAATAATTTAATTAAATTAATATAAAAATATAATTGAGTCCAGGAAGACAGATTCCGTCTCTTGCAAAGAAAAAAGACATCATCTGGAATCAATTAGAAATTATTTTAGTTTTAGTTGTGGCCAGTATCCACGATATACACCCTGTTGCATAAAATCGTAAAGCTATCAACAATTGACATATCGAAGATACAGCGTGATTCGTGATTAAGAAAAACAAATGTAGACAAATAAGTGTTTATTTCTCAAATTATGCTTTCTTTAAACTTACTTAATAGATAAGAACAATATTTGGTCATCAATTTTATCTAACAAATAAACAACTGTATTCTTTGACAACCTCAAAAAATTCTGAATCATCTCGTTTTTCAAAATTATTACATCTTTCTCGTACTGTATACTGTTTTCGAAAATTAATATTATCAAAAATGAAATCCAATACTTCATTATCACCGTTGTACTGATTTATTATAATAATTATTAATATTAACAGCTAATATCACCAAAACAACACAAACGTTCCACACCATAAGTTACGTTTCTCTTCACTTCGTGTTTCCATTCGTGTGCACTCGGTACGATATTCATTGGATAAAACACTTAACTGGTAGTTTGACTGACTGTCAGATATCTTGCCGTTAACGCAAATTTATCTTACTGGTAACTTTTAACCATAAGTGGAACAACGCAAACTGAAGTTATCAATAGAATAAATTTTAACCGAATGTTTAACTATAGATGGAACAACCGGTCCTAAGTGTTGTAGACCCTGAAGAAGGTGCAAGGGTGCACCGAAACATTGGTATAATAAGAATAAATGCTGTTTGACTGAACTTTCGAGTAATTGTTAACACCTAATTAATATATAATTTATTATAATTTCATGAAAAGATGTATATATATATATATATATATATATATATATATATATATATATATATATACATACACAATAACACAATATATAAATTTTCCAAACGTTTACACAGCAAAACTTCCTAGCAAAAACCATATAATTTGTAGGATTGTAGGTCAAACTAATAAAACTAATGTATTAACCTCAAGCAAATGCGAAACCCTTGTATCTCGCGCAATCCGCCCATAGCACACTATACTTTCTTTGTGTTCATTGGACGACCTGCAGAGCACACAATATGCAGAAGACACTACTCGCTAGGGAGTTGAACCCGGAAAATAGAGCAGTGAACCACTGAGCAATAAACTGGAATTGATTCTGAGTAGACGCAACACTCAAGGGGATAAGAAAAGGAAGAATTTTCTGGACACGACAGATCAGATTTGACCAGAATTTTAAAAGAATATTCAAAGTGACACTTTATATAGTGAAGTCTCAATATGAAAGCAAGGCTTTAATTTTATTTTAGCTGAGTGCCTGAGTGTCTGGTCGCGAATCTGGGGACCCGGGTTCGATCCCGACCGACGCCAAAAATTACATCAAATTTTAATGGCACAAAATTGACCCCTGTGGCGCACTCTCCACGCCAGCAATGAGTGCCCGTGAGGTGACGCCTGGTAAGCGCCCGCACGGTACAAATATTCCATCATTACCGATATCTGTGTACACAGCAGATTGGCACACCCAGCAATGGGTAATATGCCGTGATGAAATATTTATTTATTTTTATTTATTTCTGTCGTTACAAGGCATACAAAATTAATGTTGCTTATTGAATCAGATGCAAAATTTTGTGCTCTACATTTTATTTGAAGCATTTTTGCCTAAAATAATTAGGGAAGCAGGCAATTAAGAAAGTATGATTTTACATGTCCTATATTCCGGGGTCGCAGTCACCAACCTGTATATATATATATATATATATATATATATATATATATATATATATATATATATATATATATATATATATATATTATATATATATATATATATATATATATATATATATATATATATATATATATATTGTTAAATTTTATATTTTTATAGTTAGTCATTGAGGAACAACGTAGTTCGTAGTATATTAAAAGTATTATTAATTCTTGTTGTCAGATATGAGTCATTTACAAATAAAATTATCAGAGGTATAATTCAAATTCTGCTCTACAGTGTTCAAATGTTATCGTATACTACAAATGTGTACGTGGAAGGTAAATACCAAAGCTATATTATGAAGTATAAAAGAATTATTTTGTTGATTGAAAGATATAAGTTCCAACACAAAAGAAATATGACTATGTATATTTTTTACAACAATATTGTTCTTTTAGTTTTTTTAAAATAAGTGCTTATATACATACGTTGTTAAATCACGTTAAATATTTAAACAGTAATAATTCAAACAACATATTAATTGCGCAGGTGTGGTTCTAAGTAGCTGTGAACTATAAGGCCTTCTATAACTTTAGCATGCTAATTGTATTTTATAGGGTAGTACATTGAGTTTCTGCAATTTAAATACTAATGGTTTACTAATATAGACTGTACGAAAAACCGTGTTATATTTTATATCCGTCCGGAGATTTTTTATTTTTGTAATTATTATTTATTAATTTTCTTTGTGCGTTTAGTATTGTTGTTAATTACAGATGCAGACATGTCTCTACATATAAAAATAAAATGGTTTGAAAAATTGTGAAGGTAGTATTCTCTCTACCTCTACTACATAAGCTAAAAACGCATCTTACCAAAGTTGCCTATACATGTAGTACATTTAAAATGTAAATAAGTATTAGATAAGTATTTTATGTGAAAGAGAAAACATCGGCGAATCTAAATATTTATGTGTCATTACATATATATATATATATATATATATATATATATATATATATATATATATATATATATATATATATATATATATATATAAAGGGTTTTCCAATAAGAGGTGTTATTTTGATATTCAAAGAAAAATGCCATTTTTTAATATAAATGATCGGATGGTTATTTCATTATAAAGAGGAAGGTATGCCGTTAATAGTGGAAAATAACATCAGGCAAATGACCACCACGACCACGCTGACAGGACAATATCCTTTTCATGAAATTTTCCATAACCAAATCGCAAAGTGGCTGTCCTATGTCCTCGATAGCCTCACGAATTCCATCTTTGAGGTCTTGAGTCGACGCTGGGCAGTTGGCGTAGACCTTCTCTTTCACGTGGCCCCAAAGAAACAAGTCGCAAGGTGTTAAATCACAAGATCTCGGTGGCCAATTGTGATCACCTCTTCGAGAGATAACATGGTCCGGAAACTTTTCCCGTAAAAGATCAATGGTTTCGTTGCTTGTGTGGCACGTAGCGCCGTCTTGTTGAAAGTAAACGTTGTCCAGATCAATACCATCCAATTCCGGCCATAAAAAATCGTTAATCATCTCTCGATAGCGCAATCCATTCACCGTAACTGTTGCTCCAGCCTCATTTTCGAAAAAGTAAGGTCCAATGACTCCGCCGGACCATAAACCGCACCAAACAGTCACACGTTGAGGATAGAGAGGCTTTTCAACAATAACTCTTGGGTTTTCTGAGCCCCAGATGCGACAATTTTGTTTGTTGACGAAGCCACCGAGGTGGAAATGGGCCTCATCACTCAAGATGATTTTTCGATGGAATTCCGGATCATTTTCATGCATTTCAACGACCCAATCAGCAAAGACACGACGTTGTTGATGATCGGCCGGCTTGAGTTCTTGTGTTAACTGGACTTTATAAGCCTTAAGACCCAAATCTTTATGCAAAATACGGTGTAATGACGTTTGTGGAATGCCTAATTCCAAAGAACGACGAGGAATGGACAACCCTGGGTTTTCTTCAACACTTTCGGCTACAGCAGCAATATTCTCGGCTGTTCTTGAGTGACGTGCACGGGTTTTATTCTTCACATCTCTAACTTGTCCCAACAGCTCGAATTTTTCCACCAATTTCTGTATTGCGGTCCGACAAGGTGCTTCACGACGACCCAAAAATTGTCGAGTTTTACGAACCGTCTCTGCCAAATTTTCACCATTTTTATAGTGAATTTTAATAATTTCAATGCGTTGTTGAAGCGTGTATCGTTCCATTTTTATTAATGGCGTAGTTTCTACTTGTCAAATGTCAAAAAATGACAGCTTCAAAAGCGACATCTACCGAAATAGCGGGCTATTCAAAATAACACCTCTTATTGGAAAACCCTTTATATAGAACGAACTGGCTCTAGCTGCTTAACTGGGTATCAAGAGCGTATCAATCAGAATATATCTATCATTTCAATTCTGTGTGCGTCTTTTAACTAAGGCTTCAAACCCGACCCTGAACCGAACCAAAACCCGGAACAAACCGTAACATTTTGGCGAACCCAAACCTGGAACCGAACCTCAAATATATTTTTCAATTGAACCAGAGTCGGAACCGAACCGGGTATTAAAATTCGTCTTCAGGGTTAAGCTCCGGTTCAGGTTCATTTCGAGTACGAAACGTAAGCGTAATCGTGATACAGCCAATTATCGACGCCTGTGTTGTCTGGTTGTGAAAATTGTGTTCGTGTTCTTGGCTTGCATTTGGCTCGCATTTTAAATTATTTCTATATATTGCTGCTTTTAACAAAAGGCGCCTAAAGCGACTACTCCTTTGCTCTATATCACCGCACGGCCTACTAAGCCTAGTTTACAAATATATAAAGAAAATTAAAAAATAATTATAAATACGTTATTTTGAGTGCCCCGTTTCTCAGTGTAATTCTGTATACCTAGTATTATTACACTAATTTACAAAGCATTAGTTTATGTATATTACTACTGGTATGTAGATATAATTTCATGTAATTTATTATGCCCTTTGTGACATATTATACTCTGTAAATTATTATGTAATATTCTTGTGTGGCTTTTGGTAATGCATACAAAAACAAACTAACCCAAAATGTTATCTTACTTTTAGCTAAATTAAATTTTCTTGTTTCTTGTTTCATTTTACATCACAGTATATTATTTAAAGTTGCTAGAAATTGTCCAAAAAAATTCAATTTCATATAGAGGTTTAAACAATAAATATAACACATATAATGCGAGTCAAATGATATTGATCTGCTATTTAATTGACTAAGATACTGATGCTAATTCGTAATTATAAATTTATTCTTTTGCCCTTTTTAGACCGTCAGATAATAGATAGTTTATCTATTATCAAATTTAAACAATAAGTATCACTGATTATTAATATAATTTAACTTCCACACTTTTGTTTACATTTTAAAATCTAAACTTTAATCATTATCCTCTATTGAAATTACCAAACTATATTTGAATGTAACTAAAGTTAAATCTAGTCTTTATCCATGAACTCCGTTAACTCCATAGGGTATTTGAAGAGTATTACTTTGGAGACAAGAACAGATTGTTACACGAATACACGGTACTTACTTCAAACTCCGAATCTGGATTGAAACGGTTCAGGATTTGGAGGGTCAACCGACGATAGCGATTTAGTTTCGATTTATGGGAATAGTTTTCATATTATTCTGTGACAATTGAACTCAAAATACATTGAAACATTGTTGAATAACTGTCAGAATCGAACGAGTAAATTAGATGAATCAGTGGCACACGAAAAATACGAACCCTGTGAATTTCTACATTCTACCTGAGCATTTTATACAACGGCAAGTATTACACAAATTTAAGACAATTTTGTGCTTCTTGTATTATAATTTGTTCAAATAATTTTAAAAACACATTTTTGTTCACACGATAAGTATCTTTTACAATGAGAAAATATGTAAACCTAAATGAATTTTTCATGTTAGTAGAAGATATCTCTTGAAAAGTTATTTTATTATAGCGAGGCACACATTCTGTAACTACAATAAAAGTAATAATTAAAAATCTGTTGTGGCCAGCATAATACTTTCCGTCAATCCTGTGTATAATGTATAAATTCCATACATATTTTTCTTGGAAACGATTTTAAATTTCCAGTAAAATTATTTCATAAACAAACTATTCAAATTGCACTTGACACTGACATCTTCTTCCTCTTTAGCTTTTCCCATTCGTTAGGAGTCGATATTTTTACGTGTCGTTTTTATTCGGTTCTTTTTCTCTCAAGTCTTCCGCAATACAGTCCTTCCATCTTATCTTTGGTCTTTCTCTGCTTCTTCAACCTCCCATTACTAAACTACTCATTCTTGTTCAAATATAATTATTCATTTCTCCTCATGACATGTTCAAACCAATGTAATCGTCTTTCTTGTATCTTTCTAGAAAATTGTAACACTAGTTATTTTATTACCGTATCTTTCCGTGTTTCCCCAACATCTACTTCAACATCCTCTTCTCTGCCACATTAATTTACTTTTTATTCATACTGACATCTGTCAATTTGAATTATATGAATATATTAGCAGTTTCCATGTTTAGCATAGCTGGCTGAATTATAAAATTTAATTTCCTTAAAATTCTTTAACTCTGTATCTATTGAATATGAAGTATAAAATGTATTCAAATCGTATAGAGAATAATATATTCTTTAAGTTATAATAATATTAAATGTCAATAAATCAAATTTAACTGCTAAATTTTCAAATGAGGCTACTTCCGGTTCACCAATTATAACCAAAATCTAATTACTTGTTCTTCTGGATGTAAACTTGAGGAATACGAAAAAAATATAATTTTTGGAATCGTGGTATTGAAGTTATGGGATCCGGAACTTTTGTCACACACACACACACAGACACACACACATACATACATACAGACATCATCGTAAACATGGTAAAATCGTATTATGGGGACCCTAAAACATGCTTATTCAGTAAAAACTCATCATTGAATTTTTTGACCAAAGACAATACCTTCCTTACCTAAAGGTGACGGAAGGTAAAAATACAAATTGAAAACAACACTAACCTATTTCATATAGGAACTAGTAAGGTTTTGACATAACACATAATGATAAGACATACGAAATAAAATTTGGTCATTTCTTATGTGTTATGTTTCTATATCTAGTTTGTTTAATCTCAAAACTGCGTAAACGGTGTGCTATAATTAGTTCACATTAATATTTTATGTTTTATTTCTTATTCCTTATGAAAAGTTGTATAAATCAGCCTTTACTCCGTTATTAAATAATATTATTTTCGGGACTAAATAAAAAAAAATATCTGCTTTTGGCTTGAACCACAGATATATAATCTGTTACTTATTACACTGACTATGCCGAATCCTATATTTAGACGGTGATAAATCGTATTTCCCTGAATAAAGACTTATAATGCATTCCAAATAAGATAAATCAAATTTTTCCACTTTCACATTGTAATGACCCGAATAATATTTACCTATTTACGTTAGCAAATGACAAATTAACTGGTTTAAAGATAAGCTTTGTGAGTCTTTAACATATATACATACGCTGACAAATATGCATATCAGTTCTATTCTATTCGTTGTACGGTAAAAATGGAGTCCTCAATTTTGTTATTTATATGTTTATTAACTGTTGTTTCTTGTCAAGTAAATTTTCCGGGGAAATGTAATAATGTAACTACACAACAAAATTTTGATATAAAAAAGGTAAGAATATGAATTAATAATTTCTATTTAACAATAAATTAATAAAATTTAATACGTAAACAACCGTTTAATTGTAGTTCTGTGATATATTTATATAAAAACTAACGTTTCGGCAGGATAAACTGCTGCCCCTTCTTCAGGGTAAAACATAAGTGAGAACAAAAACAATTTTTTGTTTTAAAAATGTCAATTGCTTCTCTAATTAATCTAATTCAGTAGAGTGAACTAGTTAATCTAGTGTTCACTTTTTCGAGTTCTTAAGAAATCATTACAATTTTAAACTTATTTTTTGGTTTTAATTACTTTAATACAAGTTAAATATCAAAATATTAATTTTTAGATCATATGTCGTGAACTAGAATTTTAAAAACTATTTTATATGCGTTTTACTTCAGCCCTGATATTTTTAAAAATCGAATACCATAGCGAATTTTAAATATTTGTAGCCATCAATTGCTAGCATGAAATGAAGTTTTACCGTAAAATTTTGGGTGCAAAATCTTTGCCTTTTCTTTAACCTCCATCAATTGGTGCACGTTTTCTTTTTTTACCTCTCGCTAAGAGAGGTATTGGATTCATGCTAAAAATCGCATATCCAGATTTTATTGAATAAGCACGTTTTAAGGTCCCTACAATCCGATTTTAACATTTTTACGATGATGTCTGTGTGTGTGTGTGTGGATGTGTGTGTGTGGGATGTTGGAAGGACGGTTACTCAAAAACTATAAGACTTTAAATTTGTTTAACTACGTATTTCCCAATCGGACATTCATGGGAAGATCTGAAAAGGTTTTGGTAACAATTGGACAACCGGAAGTAGAAGATTCTTGAAAAAAAATCTTCTAAATAATATTTTTTGAAAATTTTTCTTGGTAATATTAAAGAAAATTAAATTCTCTATCTGATACATTTAAATATTTTATAATATATTCTATAGATTTAGAGATAAAAGAAATATAATATATAAAATAATGTTATAATAAATTTTACAGCCGAAAGATTGGCCATGGAAAATAGTTGAAAATTTAATTTATTTGTGACAGATAAATGTCAGTGTCAGAAATAATGAGTAATGGAAGAAAAATGTACTTGGAGAATCCCTTAATTCTTGATCTGTGACTATTATGGAGATGACAAGTCTAGGTTGAAGGACTTAAATTTGTTTCAAACATCATGCGACAATGTGCACCAGCACTGTAGACTAGAGTAACTTTGAATTGCGAAAAAGCTATCAAATTCTTCTCAAGTAAGTTGTAAATATTGACAAAATTACACATCGATATAAGAATAATCGGAGTGCAATCTATCCGTCACTTTATTAAAGGGAATTAGTGTTATTTAGATATAACAAGTATGAAAAAATAAAATGTAAAAGAAGATATGTAAGAATAGATGCACAATCCAGATATATACATATTAGACCGCCCAAAATTAATGTTTTTAGTAGAAGAATACGAAGAGAAAGTAAACAAGGTTCTTCGAATTGAAAATTGCTGTTACCAGCCTAATATTTATATATGGTAAACTCTACTTTGTAATTTATTGTAACATAATTTATGGTAAAATATCTTTATGTTGAGACATGCTATTATTGAATAATAAAGAAGTTTAAACGTCATAGATTTATATGAATATATTATTTGTATTTATAAAAATATTCTTTGCTTTATGCATACAGCCAGGTAAAATATACGGCGAGAGGTTATGTGCTGGCCACATCAGATTTTTAAATAACCAATTATAAAAAGCGTTTTTCATTTTAGGATATACTGCCGATTTTAATGTTATCCTTTCCAAAGTCCTGAAAGTGCAACCGACATTCTTCATAATTTGTATTAGACCAGATGGCGATTTTCCGGAATTCGTCCCTGTTTTGAGTTGTATGTCCCGGTGTCCCTATAAACATCTTCGGGACACGTAATTGTCCCGGTTTTCATACCCGACTGCAAATTTATTACTTATATTATCTATCGACGTTTGTAATATTTATTTTATTACTATATTATATATTCTAATTTTATGCGGTACCTTAATTTTATTTCTTGAATTATGTTTATCTAAGTAAGTCAACAATCCGTTAAATATATTCTCTTTTCAAAAATGTTCTGTGATCTGGCAATTTATTTTTGTACATGAAAGGGGAAAAACATGCAGCTTCACATCCCTTTAAAAAATGTAACTTTCAATTATAAGGCATTTGACCTTGAACGAAAAAATAAATTTGGTCACCCTAATTTGTATCCTTTTATTTTTTATTGAACTTATGTCAATTTAGCTACCCTATATTTTCGCCCTAAAAATGTAAATCCTCTCCTGGTTTTAAATGTTCCAATATTTCTTTCAATTTTAAATGTTTTCTTTGAGTTGGCATTAAGAATGTGCTCAAATCAGCTGAGGTGCGCTTTGCTCAAGAGACAAAGCTGACGCACTGCGTAGGACTGTTATGCTCACTATATTAAGACATTAATTGTTCACTATATTGAGTTTAATATGTAGTCAATGTATTTATTTTTGTGCTCTACTATATTCCCAATTGTAGAATCTTAAAATTTTAATGACGATTTTTTAGGCTGGTCCAATAAATATATGACAGAACTAATACTAAAAAGTTGTTTATTTATTCTGCAAGTATTTATTCAAATAAAATCTATGTTCTAGTATATGGGTATATGGTATGAAATCGAAAAATACCACACTATATTCGAGCCAATAGCAAGCTGTGTTCAAACGAAATATGCCCCCGGCAAAAATAATACATACATAGTGGAAAATTATATGAATTTAGTGGGACATAATATAAGTTACCATGGAACCATGTATGAAAAAAATTCTACGTTGAAAGATGGAAAACTGGTTACGGATTATCCCGATTTGAAACAATTCAAAAGAGAGATGTGGGTTCTTTCAACTGATTATTCAAATTATTCAATCGTTTGGAATTGTAGTGAAAGTAATAATACGAATACCAGTAACCGTAAGTAACATCAAACATATTTTTTTTAATATTTCTTACATATTGAAAAATAATTTATTCAATAATAAAATCACTCGTCAATAATATACTCCGTATGCCGTCCGAGAAAATTAATTTTTTAGTAATTTTTTAAATATCTATTTACAGACGAATCTCAAAAAACTTTAAATTCCGGTAAAATGAATTTTAAATGGTATAAAAACAATCATGTTATACGAGCCCAACCCCAAATATTTTCGTACCCTCTGAAAAAATATATTAACTGCAAGAAGCCGTGTGCCTAAGTGTCTGGTCGCGAATCTGGGGCCCGGGTTCGATCCCGACCGACGCCACAAATTACTTCGAATTTTAATGGTCTTAAATGAACCCTGTGGAGCACTCTCCACGCCAGCATAGAGTACCCGTGAGTTGACGCCTGGTAAGCGCCCGCACGGTACAAATATTTCATCATTACCGATATCTGTGTACAAATCAGATTGGCACACCCAGCAATGGGTGATGATATATTTATTTATTTAAGAAATAAATTTTTAGATTGCAATAGTTAAGATTATATTTGGGATTTTATTTTATGTATTAATAAAGTGTACTAGACTTAAATATAACGTTATTAACATTACTTTGAAAGATGATATCTATTACCAGTGTTGTTCAATGCTGAATTTCTGATTAAGCAATATTCGTTAAAATAGAAAATTTCGGGTTTTGGCATTTTCAGGAGTTCAAAACTAATTCTGAGTAAAAAATTCAAACAATATCTCTAATTAAAATGACTATTTTATATTACATTTGATTATTTCTGAATTAAAATTATAATAAATGTCGCGCTTTGAAATACACCATAAATTGGTGGATGAATGCGTATTTCCAATTCAATTGTTAATAATAATGTTCTTTTTCTTTTTAGAATTTGCTTGGGTACTGGCTCGTACTCCCACTATAACCAATTCTTTAAGGATACAAATAAATAATATCTTAGCACAAAACAATTTAGACATAAACAGATTAGAAATGGTGAATCAAACTCATTGTAAACGACCACATAACAGTTCTTCAACTTTGCACGTAAGCATTGGGCTTCTAGTATCAATGCTGATAATAAGTTTCTTGAAGAAATGAGTAATCGTAAATTTATTGGTGTATATAATAATTTATATATTTGATAATAATGAAATATATGAGTAGGTGAAAATTTATTAGTTTGTTTTTGAAAGGTTTGAAAGATAATGAAATAAGTTGGTGTATAAACGTTAATGTGTTTCATATATTACTCATATTTGAATAGTGTATTCATTTTAAAGTTATCATTATTATATAATATTTTTTAGAATCAAATGTATTTTCATTTAATAATATATGGTAATAAATATAATACAGTTCCCAAAGTAAATGTATTCCTCACATTATTATACCTACAAATTAAGCGATCCTAAATAAATCAAATCGTCCACAAAATTAAAGATTAATATTCTGATGATTCGTATATGATAATATTACTGAATATCAATATTAATGACAACGCAAATCAAAAGTTTGCTTCTGAAATGCTATGCATTAAGGTAGTTGGTTCTTGGTTCGTTATGCCACCTATATTGTGTTCAATATCTCCGTTCGGAACTGGGCAAGTTGACTAAAATTTTGGATTTACATCGAGCAATACTTAATTATTAAGATTTTAAGGGCGCGTGTAAAAGCCTTAGTATTCATAACATCCGTTGGATGCTTTCTGAAGGCGCCACTTGTACTTTTACACAGGTCATAGAATCTGAAATCCTTTGCCAAACTTTACTTCCCAACTGCCTCCACTAAGGTATTTCCAAGCTGAGAGGTATATTTTAAGTTTTATGCAGCTCGGCGGTATGACTTAACCACCGGAAAAGAATTATAACCCTTATAACGGTGTCCTGTTGTTTTCACTATACATAGAGAACATTATTTTTATAAAATCTGTGTAAGCATTATAACATCTTATTTCTGGTTAGCGGTATCTCAAATGTCCTTTAATCTGATTAATTTTTACCTCGTAATTATAGATAATACTTTTCTTGATACACGATGAATAAGCAATTATTATTTCACTTCATGCTCCAAACTACCTTAATCGAAAGTTGTGGCGCGAATGTAATATGAATATTAGTTACATAGAAAAACGATAGATGGTACAAGGGTATGCGAGTCGGTATTGTAGTGTAGTGAGAGCAGTGTAAGTAGTGTCTCGGTTTATTGTAATAACGATTAGTTTTATGTTTGTGCACTCTCAGAATTATTATTTACTTAATTTGTCGATCGAAAATTAACCTATAGTTACCAGTTTAACAATAAAATCAGTGTAAATTGTTATAACGTTGTTGAAATAATAGGTTAGGTAGTTTTTCCACCTGATTTGATGTATCACAAGTTTATTTTAAAAAGAAGGCCATCTTATAAATATATTTTCAATATTCAACGTAGATAATTATGAAAATTTGGCCTTAAATTTAATCCTCGTGGTATACATCGCTCCACGAACGATATTTGTTGATATATTTATAAATTACTGTTCACAGTATTTGATAAATTATATTTATCAAAACATATATTTCCCACATTTTTAAATATTTTGTTGTGAATCATGTCCTAACAAATAAAATAAAAAACAGATTACAAGCTTCGGAAATGGTATTCCTAAGAAGAGTTAAATGAACACAAGATTGGATGAAATAAAAATCAGTTATCAGAATTAGAAATAAACTGGGATCAATAGAAATTGAGGAAATGAAATTAAACAAAAACAGTATGGGAAGTAAACGTACAGAGAGGAAAAAGATTTAAAGATAAATGAGAAGATGTTATAACTAAGATAATAAAACAAAGGAAAAACAGTAATCGAAACAAGAAGAATAACGAAAATATTTCTAATATGAAATATGTGAAAAACACTCACGTAAAGTATAATGGTACATATTCACGTAAAGTCAATTTGCAGTTCCAAACTGACGATTTCTAGATCTGCAGTTAAAATTTTACAATACATGCACATGCCATCGACAGGTCTAGAGATCTGTAGTCCAAGTATATTTGAAGGAGAACTACCGTGTATTGTAGAATATCTGCAAATCTAATCGCCAGTCGCCAACTTTAAAATGTTTGGAATATTTCACTGCTTTGTCAGTTTTAAAATGTTGGAACCTATTAATAATACTGAATTTGCAAGTGAATTTAATGATTTATATAGCGAATTTCCTTGTCTATAGAATATTAAGAGTAAATCATTATAGTAATAGACGAGAAAAAAAATGTAACGCATGAAAAATTACTCCACACTGCTTTTCGCATTAAATAAAGTATTGAAGCATAAATCATCGATTCTCACAAAAATTTTGAGGTCACCTATACTTGCTTCCTGTAATTTTTGTACCAATGTCATGTGTGATAATAAAATTTTACTATAAATGGAAATACTACTTGCAAACAATAACTGTGTTTAGTAATAATTGAAAATATTCAATAAAACACGGCAGGACAAAGGATTTTCGTATTTAATGAATTTCACCTTTGAAGTACTCCAGGAAATTCAACACATAGTAATTAAATAAATCATTTTAAACTACAATATACCGTTTAATTTAAAAAAAAAAATAACAAAACAAATTCGTACTTCTTATAATAAATAAATGATATGATGTCAAAATGAGATTAGGCTTCTTCGAAATCAGTTTCACCAGCTGCTGGTTCTGGTGCGAGTTCTTCTTCCTGCAAAACAATAGGCAGATTTCTGTTCCATATGTGTAATTCTTCGGGAATAAGACCGATGTCACAGAGTTTGATGAGTTCCTTTTTTTCTTGTCATTGATTGGCAGTTCATGAGTATAAGCAGATTTCAAAATCTGAGGTTCCTCATGGCATCTACCTTTCACCGATATTCTTTGAAAATCTGAATTGTGATTGTATTTATAGAAAATAGCATCTGCATTATTTTTTTTCATATTATAGGCATTTTATTTTCAGCCATTCAACTTTATTTAATCTAAAATGTCGCTATATTTTAACTCAATAACTTCATAAAGTTCTTTCTTGGTTTTATTTTTGGATCTTGGCCTTCTGAAAATTTCTTTCCAGTCATTCATAAGCAAAATCGATTTACTTTTTTTGTGTTTTCTATAGCTGAATGCATAGAGTCGCATTTCATGTACGAATAGCCGGACTCCAAAAATTTATGTTCCAAATTTCAATTGTTCTATGATTTTGAACACAATGTAGAAAAGCTCCTGCAACATACTGGTTTCGTTTTTGGCCCCCACAAGTATCCGAAACATCGATAAATGAGTTAAATTGTCGGGGATACTGTCTATGTACTCAAAAGCACTGTTGCGATTTCGTTTGAACCTCTTTTACCACTTAGTTCATTCCATCAAAAGTAGTAACCCTTGCTTTCCTCCTTCATAAATAGTTAAATTATACGAGGGTCATTCAATAAGTAAAGAGACAAATTCTATAATTTTAAAACTATTCAATGAATGTGTACAATCTTTTCAGGGGTGTTAGTTGGCAACCTTGGGATATGCTCTGATCAGCTGTTTCATCATTTTATGTCAACATAACCTCAAAATTTTCAGTTCACCATGGCAAGTCCACTAGAAGATTGCACCTTAGAAGAGCAGCGCTCAGTCATTAAATTTTTAGTCGCAGAAGGTGTAAAACCAAGTGATTTTTTTTCTAGAATGTTAATACAGTACGGTAAAAGTTGTATGAACCGTGCGAATTTTTACAAGTGGGTTGATCGGTTTAAAAGTGGCCGAACAAGTATAGGTGATGTACCCCGATGTGGACGTCCAGTGGAAGTTTCTGGTCCCTCGTTGGAATCGAGGATTGACGGACTTATTCGTGATAACAGAAGAATTACTGTTGAAATGATAGCTGAGGAAGTTCAAGTAAGTATTGGAACTGTTCACAATGTCATTCAGAACAATTTAAAGTACAGAACAACGTGTGCCAGATGGGTTCCCAGACAGCTTACTGACGCTCATAAAGAATCAAGGCTTTGCATTAGTCAAGACTTAAAGCAACGAAGTTTGATTGAAGGAGACGCTTTTTTTAAAAGAATAGTGACCTGCGACGAGGTCTGGATCCATCACTACGATCCTGAGACCAAAAGGCAGAGTATGGAGTGGAAACACACTAGCTCTCCAGTTCGCAAAAAAATCAAGGTTCAACCTTCCGCCGGTAACGTGATGCTGACCATCTTTTGGGACTCACAAGGTCCAGTCTATTGCGATTTCCTTAAAGATCAGCGAACTATCAATAGCCAATACTACTCTGAGATGCTAGAACACAAAGTTAGACCAGCTATCAGGAGCAAACGCCGTGGACTCTTGTCAAAAGGAGTCATTCTTCAGCACGATAACGCCCGCCCTCATACAGCCCAGCTGACCCGTGATAAGCTTCAAGAATTGGGTTGGGAGGTCTTACCTCATCCTATCTCCAGTCCCGACCTCACCCCATCTGATTTTTACCTGTTTGGACCACTCAAAGACGCCCTACGTGGAAAAAGATTTGCTAACAATGAGGAAGTTAAGGAAGCGGTGCAAAAGTGGCTTCGGGGTAAATCGAAAGAATTCTTCGCCAAGGGAATTAGGAAGCTGCAAGAAAGATGGGACAAGTGCATAACTGTGGGGGGTGATTATGTTGAAAAATAGCCTTAATTTTGAAAGATTGAAATAAACCGTTTTTGAGCTATAGCCATTTGTCTCTTTACTTATTGAATGACCCTCGTATAAGCATATAATTTTCTACTATAATATAACTGTTGAAGGTAATTGAAGAACACTGAGCTTTTCAAACGATAGAACATCAAAGTATTGCCACTAAGTGATGTTTAACTAATTTTTCAGGAAAATTGTACTTAGTGACTTAGTGTTGCCCTTTTGCACGTCAGTTTTTAAAGCCCGAAATCTGCATACAAAAACCTTCCAGAAATGGGTAGTAAATAATAAGCAGTGATAATATTTATATCAAATAAAGACATAGAAGCCTCTAGCACAATTATTAATAAAATACGAAAAATGCATACACGAAATAAATCATAATAATAAAAATTCAAAATGACTTACGGCTTTTGAAATCCCCGCCTACGGTGTCGCTATCCATCGCATGATGATACCCGTACACCGATTGGCCAATCAGATCGTCAGCATCGTACCCTAGTACCTCGAGCATTCTACAACGAAAAAACACATTATAAACCACATAAAATACACACTTATTGTCTTTCTTCTTACTTTTCATCTGCATACGTGAACTTCATATCAAGACTATGTTTAGTGAGAAAAGTCTTCTTGTCCATTGGAACCTCTATGTTAGAAGGATGAGGGATTGGTTGACCAATTGCAACCAAACATTTATTGAGACATGACACGGGTTTGTCTTCATCTTTTTCGTCTTTTTCTGTGAGTTGGCGATTTACTACGTGGCCCGTGCAATGAATTACCTAAAAAGAAGAGGTAATGATGAAAGACAAAAGTTCAGCTGATTATTGTTGCTTAGTTACTTCAAGTCATATTTATATAAAGGGCCCCGGAGACTATCAGTTTGGGCCTGAATCGTTTCAACAGATACGATAACAAATAGTGGGTGGTGGTTTTGTCATTCAGTTTAGACGATCAGTTCGACTGAAGAACTGGAGCAAGTTTTATAAATTTGTTTGTCCGATCAACTTAACGGAACTAAAGTTGGCTCCGAAGTCAAAAGATTTTCTTTTGCAATTTATTGAATTGTTTAGGGGCAAAAAAAAAACATGTCAATCAAAAAGCAATTAACATTTTTTATATGAAAAGCTGTTTTATAGCCATTCCTTCTTCTATAATGTCCTTGTGATTTTCTTCTTATTTTGAATGAAGTGTTACACAAATATACAATATAGCTATTTGTATAATAAGAGCGAAAATTAGGACATTATCGATTGAGAGGTCGAAATCGACAATGTCCATTTGCGCTAGAAACACACACAAGATTTTTTCTACAGTCGCCACAGTGGGGTTCTCCACCATAACAAAAAATGATAAAATGTACACTTTGTACTTACACTACTACTCAATTAATAAGGATTAATATAAAGAAAAAACGTCTTTTATATTTAATTATAATTTATCGTTATTTCCTATTCTTCTTGACCTATTGCTTCAATCTAATCTAAACATTTTATACTTTCGTTTTTGTAAATGAATGCCCTATTTTACTTTCACAATAGTGCGGCATTTTTTGGCTATGTAATATATCGACAGAGCAGTAAAGGCGGTAAATGTGTCACTACAGTGCCATTAGTTCCTGACTAAACGTTTCCATTAAAAATGTAGACAAGTGACATTTCTCAACATTGTATAGTTAGAAATTTAGACAGCGAGCGTTTTTTCTACTAGAGCGGCAAAGTAACATTTTGCGGTGACAAAAAAGCGCAAATGGCTACTTTCTATGTAGACTGTAGAAAATGCATTTTTGTCCATTGCACTATTATGTATTTAATACAGCTGTTCCCAAATTTTTTTCAATCATGAAACCCTTAAGAAACCGTCTACATACTACATTTCTATTGGCCATTGTGAATCCAAAACTAGAGTCAATATCGGTGATATTGTAATAAAGCGAGTACAAAATAAATAATTTTTTTAAATTATAGTTTCAGGAATTTCAACTTGTCTTTGTTAGTCAAAATTCTGTTTAGAAATAGTTATCATCTTCTATTAACTGACTGTTCAGTCTAACTGTCAGAGACCTTTGATAGTTATTTGTTGACAATTAAATCTTTAAATTATTAATCATATGTGAGCGAGACACAGGACACTCCTAAGATAGTTTTAGTTCTGGCGCAGGCTAAACGCCTGCCTAGTTTATTTGATTTAGTTACAGAACTCTTAAGTTTCGCGCAAACTGAAAAAATTGAGAAAAATAAATATTATAATCGGTGAAACAGTCCGATCAGTTAAAACTCTTATGGTTTAACTGGCACAATTTGATTTAAGGCCAGATTGATAGTCTGTGGGGCCCTTATGTAGTCTGTATCTGTTTGGTTGCATATTTTGTTATTTAATGCTGAATTAAAATAGTTGATTTCGAGATTTGGACATAAAAAAATTATATGCCAAAGTTCAAGAAATTAGCCATTCATTTTCGCTATCATATTTAAAAGTAAAATATGCAGAATATTAATACGAACTCTGCAGCAACTTACTTTATATGTGGCGGATTTTAAATTAACAGATCGTCCCTTGCTAGTCAAGGTACACTTTAAGCGAATGAAAAATGATTTAGGTGTTTGCTGATCGGTGGTTTTTGATGTGAGGATTTCTTTAATCTCATCGTGGTCACACGGATGTGAATATTCATAAATATTTTGCCCCATCAGATCAATCTGAAAGAAATAAAAACAGTATTAATAAAAGTACAAACCATATTGAGAAAATGAAAAGGATGTAGTCCCATAAAATAAATTGACGTGAAATGAATCATATTAGTTTACTGCCATTATGCCATTAATAACAATAAAGATAGGCGAAATACAATACTTTATATATGAATTTAATTGATTACAACAAATAAAAAATCTTGATTACAAATATGGAACATTAATTTCTTCGTTTCTATGAAGCGAATATTTTTTATAAAACTTTAACTCACCTGAGTAATGCCGAGGAATTCGTTTACATTTTCTGACAAGAACACCAAATCCCCTTCGGATGAGACAACGAGTAAAAATCCTTCAAGAGCCTGAAGGAAAACTGATTCGTCTTTTATTGCTTCTTTATTAATAATAGGGATTTCTGGTACTGCAACAATAAATATCATTAATATACAATTTTTGAAGTTTTATACATGGTATAGGATGTAAAACATAGACCTTACGGAAGAGAGATAAAAGTTGTTCGATTGTGCGAAAATGCGCGAAGAAAGAGAATCAAGAATTAGAAGATGTTTAGAAGGATTGGAGAAGAGAGAATAATTTTGAGAGGAAACCTAACTAGATTGGACATATTCAAGGAGGGATTGTATTAAGAAAAATACGGGCACGCTCCGTGCGGGTGGGCAGATTGTGCCCCGCACAAAGGCGCCTGACCATAAGGGGCGCTATTTCATGACAGTAATTAATAATACTTTTTTGCAAAATGCTCTTATTGGTAAAGAAAAAATTACTATACAACTTAAGTAAGGTGATACAACTGAACAATATTGTTTGTTAATTAGTTTGCATATTAAGTTTAAGTAAGTAATTATACTACCAAAGGGACATATTTCTAGCATTGTTATACTCAAATAATAATAATAATTGTGAAGATGTTGATTACAACAATGAATATTTTGGTTATAGCTCAATAATATTGATTGCAAAAATGAATCCGACGAATAATATTCTGACATTGTTATGTTACAAGCTATAACAGTAAAAATGTTGATTACAACAAACGATATTGATTGCAAGAATGAATTTAACAAAGGATATTTCATCAATGTTTTAAATTTAGCATTTTTCGAAGAATTAAAAGTATACTTTAAAATTTAAAGAATGTTAATTTGCAAAATATACATTATGGCATGGGGTACACTGAAATATAACTTTGCACAAAGGGAAAGAGGAAAAAGAAAATTTAGAATGTTGACATACGAGGGTCATTTCATAAATAATGAACAGGGTGGCAACACTCCGAATTGGATGATGCAACAACAGTGACATCTACGTCAGTTGTAATAAAAGGCTTGGGGAACAAGCGTGTGTTTTGTTTTCAACTATAGCTTCATCTGTTTTCCACAAATGTCAGCTAGAAATGAAGCCTACACGTGTTTTGGATATTGTAACTATTGAAGATCAGAGGTCCTACATTAAAATCGAAACTTAACGTGGCAAAAACCCAACAGAAATCCACAGTGCTTTAAATGAAGTTTGCGTTGACTTAACAGTGGACCGTGGTGGTCATGTGAGCATAAACGCTAATCCAAGACCAGGAAAGCCGAAAACACAACAGATGAACGAAGTATAAAACTTCTGCCACATGCTCTTAAAAAAAATCGCCATTTGACATGTGAGGAAGTTTCTGAGACCACAGGGATTCCACCAAAGTCAGTTTTCCGAATTCTGACAAATGATTTAAACAAGAGAACAAATTCTTCGCGATGGGTCCCTCATTGTTTGACTGCTGAACAGAACCAGAAACGCTTAGACATTGCAACCTTCCTAAAACAAAGATTCGACGTTGAAGGTCAAGCATTCTTATATCGAATAGTCGCTATTGATCAAACGTAGGTTAGAGATTTTAGCCCGGAGTTGAAATCACAGTCTAGTGGGTGGAGAGGTCAAAAGTCAAACAAATAATGATCTTTGTTTATGATTACAAAGGAATCATCAAGACAGACAGAGTTCCATGTGGAATAAGTGTCACAGCAGTTTATTATTGGGCCTTCATGCAAAAACTGCGCAGAAAATTTCACAAAACCTGACCTCAGTTGCTCGAGGCTGGGCCACTCATTCTCTATAACAATGCTCGCCCCCACATCGGGAATGTCATAACCGAAAAACTGCGTAAATACGGTTGGGAACTGTTAGGCTTGATTTACATTAGCGGTACAGTGATGGTACGATGACGGTACAACAATTGTATATCAAGGAGGGAGCGAATTTCGAGGAGCTGGCAATATTTCAACTATGACTTATTCAAAGAGAGAATTTACTAATAATGTTGATAATAACAAGTTTTTTACTCTTTTATCTACAACAAAATATACGAATTCAATAAATTTTAATAGAAATTACAAAACAAGTCCAAGTAATAATTTATAATCCAAATAAACAAAAATTCTACGTCATTTCCGCGGAAATCCTTGTTTGTATAAATATTATTTCAAGTTCTCAACAAATTACATTCTTGGTCATTGCCGCATATATTTTTAGTAAAAGTCCAACTTAACATGTTTACTCATTCGGCAGGCATTCAACATGTTTAAAAATAACTTCAATCGGTTTAAATCGCTTGTTTAGAAGTGAAAGAGAAATTTATGGGGATTCTCGAATGATTCATTTCATAATTCAAGATCTGGACCTTCTGTAGATATAAACACACCTTGCAGTGGACTAAATATAAATTAAGAATTAAGTGCAAGAAATAATTCCATTGTTGACCATATGAATAATATGTGACCTACAGAATCAAGCAATATTAAGAATGGTTAGTAACACTATGATCATAATGAATAGGAATGTTCTGATTCATTTAATAAAGGTAAAGTTAAGATTAAGGAAATCGTGGGGAATGATCAGTTTTGATTTCGTAAAAGTAGAGGAAAAAGAGATGCTATTGAATGCAAGAGAATTTTACCACAAACAGTACGTGAAGTACTTGCTCGATTACTCATCTAAAATTACGACTATAAACAAATGAAGCAATAACCAATTGAAATTTTATTCGAAATACATTATTATTGACTCGAAATCTCTCATTTTATAGAAATATAGTTACATCAATGGTGATGTGGAGTCTTATAGACTCCGATGTATTATTTACTGAAAAATGGTTCGTGAAAGAATGCTGCAAATAGTATGTATACATACACTTGTTACTTCTAGGAAGGTAGTACTGAAGAGGGGGTTGCCGAGGGTCTGTTCTATTAATATAATTAAAATAAACAAATATATACGCCGGAGTCTGCCAGACTCCACCTCACCGGTTACGGGTTAATGTGAACCCGGATTTGTTCGTCTGCTACATTATTATGAGAAGACTTTAAAAAGCGTTAGGTAGGGATTAGTGCTGGTAGGATTCGATAAAACTTAGATTCGTACCCGGATTTCAAAGTATCCAGTTCCTCAGATATCCAATATTCGGATATTGAAGCAAATCTGGACTTGCATCCGAATTCGATGTTTTGTTTACGGATTCAAATTTTAATTCTGGATCCGATTATTCATTTTGAATGTGAAGACAAACCCCTCTAAAATAGCCAAGTAGTTTTTGCAAATGTAAAGAAAAAGAATTTATATTTTAACAGAACCCTATTTAGTAAATGATGAATAAAAAAATACAAATGTATATTATTACACATATAAAGTAGCATTAATATGATATACTCATATTCGAATCCGGATTCAAGATTCGATATTCAGATTCGGATCAAAAATCCGATACTGAGATCCGGATACTTTAACATTCAATTATCCGGATATTTCTGGATCTGAAACCGAAACTATCCGGATCCGGATGCCACCACTAGTATGGATAGACTGAAAGAATACGAGGTTATTAAAACAGCGGCACACAAACAGAAAGTAATGGTCAGGGTTGAAATTGAAGAGAAAATAAGGGAGCCGTCGCGAAATACCTGGCAGATGTGAAACAACGAAATTTGTTATTATTGAAGTATTTATTGCTCGAAACGACACTCTGCTTTTTCATATTCCCTCCGACACACTGATATACACATAAGTAAAGCGGTAAGCGTGTATTATAGAAGAAACGACGTCGTCGATATACCAATACACACAAGTAAAGTGGCGAGTGTGGAGCGCCAAGTCGAGGCGGAGAGACCCGACGAGTCACGAGGCTGGCCGAATGGCACGACAATGGCGTCGTATCATAGGAGCCGTTCAAGAAGCTGGTGTTGATCGAATGTTACTTAAAATACTTCATATAGATTATTGTGCTATATGTATCTTGAAACAAAAGAGAAAAATATTTGGAAAGTTTGATATACTTTCGCTGAGCCCTGTCCAAAGATTTTCTAATGACGATGATGAATCAATTAATAATTATGAACAAAGATAAATATAATCCAAATGATTTAAAATCTAAATCCGCTAATTCTGTACAAAGATTATAAACCACCAAATAAAATTATTATAAATAGAATATATCAAGGTAGAATAGACTGAAATGACTTCATTAGGGAAAAGGGAATGTTCCCCATTTTAGAGGGATATTCTCTCAACGTCCAATCTGGATAAAATTAGCAAAAACTTAGAAACCATTTCTCTAGTTAACTAGAAATACTATGGTGTGACTAAAGTGTCTAAGTTTTGGTCGGTATTTGAACCCGAGACGTTAGTACTACATCCAATCTCTTAGTATAATTGCATATTGAGGAAGTTAAGAAGTCAGGAAAGTCTCAAAAAACAATATTTAAAATGAATGTGCAGAATGTAACCAAAACAATATAGAATATATTTCTTTCTTACATAATGTGATCATGTCTCTAACTCGAAGGAAAGAGATGGCGAGCCTCATGATGGACGCCTTGTCCAGCTGTCCGGCAGATTCTTTGGAAAGGGGTAAAGCTTGCGCCAGATCTGTGAAAATCTCAGTCTCGCGAGAACGTCTGCAACGTGCTGCGTCTCGAGATTTCTCCTTTCGTTTCTCATTGTTCCTGGAAAAGAAATAATCACTATTAGCAAAATATTCTTTACAATATAAAATTAAAAAATAACTGTAAATAAAAAAGATATTTTGACTGGCCCGTTTTTCACTGTCGTCCTGTATCTTGAATTTGATGATTTAATGTAAAACAATGTTGTCGATGATGTCAATTAGGAGCATATTGTTTCAGGAGTTTAAAATTGTTACAAATTCTAATTAATTATGAGATAACATTCATTTTAATTTCATTTTCATTATATTTTAACTCTCAAAAGTTAAAAGATTGAATATCATTGGCCGTGTTCATGCAAGCACATTATTCATTTTAACTACATTTTCATTACATTAATACATTTCAAAGTTAACCAACTTTTAAGTTTTCACTAGAAATGAAGTGAATAAGACAACAGCGCATATGTGAAAAACAAAGTAACAGCTATTTTAACATTTTAAATACACAGTAAACTGATAAAAGTTAATAAATTTAGTGGATGATGAAGATTAATAATGATAAAAACAAGATTAATTTAAAAACAGATATTGATAAATTAAGTACTACACAAACATTTTAAAATACAACAAAATTAATAAATAAAATAAAAATGATTAAATTTAAGACTAAACAATAAGAATGAATAAAATATTTTTTTAAAAATTTTAGCGGTAAAACAACAAACTTCAGAACTATACTTTTTAAAACCAAATTATATTTTTTTCATAAGGGTGCCGAAAATTCACATTGTATATGTATTTTATTTTTACAAGATTTTGACGATTGAGTATTTTATTATATTTATTTTTCAACTGTTTTGACGTCCTACGTGTATTGTTATGTTTTTTGTTATTATTTTAATGTGTTCTTTTAATGTGTACATACAAATGTAAAAAAAAATCACATAAGTTTTATATAAAAAGACTATGTTTTTAAAAAATGTTTTTATAAAAAAATTGTATCAATTATAGCTCCTGAAGAAGGCATAGGAGATGCCGAAACCGGTAGAGGCCAAAATTCAAATAAATATTTTGACTGCAATCCAGTAATTGTTTATTTCCTTAATAAATTTAGTTTTAATAAAAAATATAAAGAGTACAAAAACAAAATAGCTAGAGATAATGTGCTAAGAACCATTTCAGTGTACCAATATATAAAATTACTTAGTGAACTCTTTTAGTGAAAATGAAATTAAAATGTAATGTATATTAAATGAAAAGGAAATTGAAATGAATGTTGCATGAATGCACCTTTATATCCTTCAAATTTGCTTGGTAGACGTTTTATAATTACAATACATAGCATATTTTATGTATGTAGGTCCCGTAGTCTACTTATTTGCCGACTAAATAAAAAATGAAAGTGAAATCGTGTTGATTTTATAATTTTAATTAAAATATTGTGTTCCGTATGCTTAACCTTATTTGATTACCACTTTTATGAAGTGGCATTTTACATCACAATAATATATGTATACTAAAACACTTTTATTATAAAATGGCGATCTACATATGAGCCAATGTACTTTTAGTATAATCCTTTTAAGAATTGGCGTTGACGCTAATAAATCATAACTATTAAAAAAGGATTAACCCGGATTAAAAATCTTTAAATACAATTAAAAGAAATAAACTGACGTCATGATTACTATAATATCTTATATTTTCATCATTATTATCTGATAACTAAATAGGAAATAGTGTGATTTAATAATGATTATTATAAAACAATGGAACTAATTTAAATAATAATAATAATAATTGAATATCTTGCATTTGATTTTTTTTTATCGTGATGTATAATTATTCGTGAAATGCACAAAGCACAAAGAAACAAATAAGTCGTAATTAACAAAACTAAAAACAATAGTCAGCAAATTAAACGCACCAAGGCTAAACAGTTTAACTTACACATCGCTCAATCAATTCTGAAAATTACACGAACATGAAAATGTACAAAACTTTGATTTTATTGCTTGTTCGTTTAATTTAACTAAGTTTAATTGTAACAGTTAGATTTACGACCACAATGATTTATTACACAAACGTAAAATAATAGAAAGGAGATTTTGAAATGAAGCCAAAACACTTGAGCAAGATTAAATATTGAAAAGTTTTGAGAATTTAAAATAGTTTCTAAAATTGTAACAGTATTTAATGTGGCAATTCTATTGCTGTACAATACATATTTTAAATTAATGTGTTGCAAGAACACAATAAAACAATAGAAATATAAATGGTATAAAACTAAAAAGAGTTACAGCCTACGAATATCTAGAAAATGACACAAGATGGAAAAATAAATCTAGAAAAAAATAATATTTATTTATTTCCTTTGAATTTATACAAAAATTGTGGGAATCGCTAGAAAAAAGGAGCTTATATTGTATCACTATCACTTGAATGATCAGTCATTACAAAGAGTCACTGAATTTAAGAACCTACGTGTTAAGTTTGATACCAAATTAGAATTTGTTAAACATATTCAATCTACGGATGCTGTATCAAACCAGAATTTGAATTTTGTAATACGAACATCAAAACAATTGAAGAATTTGACTACTGTTATTACAATGAAAGTATGATTACAAACTGGTGAATAGATATACCAATTTTTAGGTTACAACAGGTTAGACAATCCAAAAATGGTAAGACATTTATAGGAGGCAGTCGACTAAGAACAACTCTATTATTGACGGAACTAGAAAACGCATAAAGATGATTAAAAGTGATACAGGTTTAAATGAAATCAAAATAAATGTTCAAGATAGCAACCGTCATTGTTAATACGCTAGCGAATCTCTGAATATGCAGAAGAAACATGATGGAAATAATAAAAGCAACGGAAGTAAAATACCTCAGGAAGATCACAGGAAAAACAATGAAAATATATTATATTCTATTAAAATTTATGCGCTTTTATTTTTTGTAACCATAACTTTTTAACGGGCGCTGAACAGAAAGTAGAGCCAACCTTGCCTCACTAGATACGAAAACTTTTATATGATTTATCAAGTCAACGAAGAGTGGTATACAAGTTAAAATATAAAAATATCAAATATCTACAACGAATTAATGGTATGTATCTAGGACGAAATTATTTAAGGTATGAGCAAATTGTTTACGGCCGAGGCTGTAATTACTTGTGAGTACCTTAAAGACACTTTTCGTCTGAGGTACATACATAATTTTATGTCATACTGGTTTCTACTTATAAAACTATTAAAAGAAATATGCAGCAATTTGTAGCAGTATGAATTATGTATAAGTCGCAATTGTTCAAAAATCCTAAAAAAAAATGACAAATTGACAGATTGAAATGGATTTTTTCCGGTTTCATGAACATTCTTATTCGCTATAATTGATGAGAAATACATTCCTCGAGATATTTTGGATGAAGCTACTAAGGCGAGGAACAATTTAATGTCGCATAAATAAAGGATTCAGTAAGAAGGTAAAACTTTAAAATGATATTTTAAAGTTCTAGGACTGTAATGTTTTACTTTTTGTTTTATAAATAACGTTGCTTTAGAAACCAGTATGACAAAATAATTTAAAATATATTAAAAATATGAGCATTGCTCAAACTCTGGGAAGTTCAACAATACTTCAAATAGAATTTTGAAACAACGAAAATAAATATTAAACATATTTCTACATTCCATTGTCCGCTATAATTAGAAAAGAAAGTCTCAATATTTATTTATACTTCAATTGTTATCAATGCACCAAGTTACTAACGAAATCTCCTCGCTTAGTACTTTGACCTCTAGCACTAGGTGTATCAAATAGAAAGCAACCTTGAGACTTCACTGTCTAGAAGAGCTTCTGTGATTTGTTGTTTGAAACGATAATCTCGGCTATTTGTCAACTGATATGAATGTTGTTATTTATTCTAATGATTTTCAAATCTAATGTTAATTCGAGTAATTAGAATCAAATTAAGATGGAATGCGTCTAGAATGAGTTATAAATTTGTTTTTGATGTCTATTTAAAGAAATTAATATTTAATTGTGTTCTAAATAAATTCTGGAAAATGCAGTCAACTTTTTACCTTCCGTCACCTTGGTAAGGAAGGTATTGTCTTTGGTCAAAAAATTCAATGATGAGTTTTTAGTGAATAAGCATGTTTTAGGGTCCCTATAATACGATTTTACCATTTTTACGATGATGTCTGTATGTGTGTGTGTGTGTGTGTGTGTCTGTGTGTGTTTGACAAAAGTTCCGGATTCCATAACTTCAATACCACGATTTCAAAAATTATATTTTTTTCGTATTCCTCAAGTTTACATCCAGAAGAACAAGTGATTAGATTTTGGTTATAATTGGTAAACCGGAAGTAGCCTCATTTGAAGATTAAACAGTTAAATTTGATTTATTGACATTTATCGTTATTATAACTTAAAGAATATATTATTCTCTATACGATTTGATTACATTTTATACTTCATATTCAATAAAGAATTTTAAAGAAATTAAATTTTATAATTCAGCCAGCTATGCTAAACATGGAAACTGCTATTATATTCATATAATTTAAATTGACAGATGTCAGTATGAATAAAAAGTAAATTAATGTGGCAGAGATGAGGATGTTGAAGTAGATGTTGGGGAAGGCACGGAAAGATACGGTAAGAATATAACTCTAGTTTTACAAGTTTCTAGGAAGATACAAGAAAGACGATTACATTGGTTTGAAATGTCATGAGGAGAAATGAAGAATTATATTGGAACAAGAATGAGTAGTTTACTAATAGGAGGTTGAAGAAACAGAGGAAGACCAAAGATAAGGTGGAAGGACTGTATTGCGGAAGACTTGAGAAAAAAGGAACTGATTGAGAACGACACACAAAAATAGCGACCCCTAACGAATGGGAAAAGCTAAAGAAGAAGATGTCAGTGTCAAGTGCAATTTGAATAGTTTGTTTCTGAAATAATTTTACTGGAAATTTAGAATATTTTGCAAGAAAAATTATGATTTTTTTTATATGGGTACCTATTAACATCAATAATAGCATTTTAATTTTAAATTAAGAAGTTATTACTATCAAATGCATTTTATGTTAAAAACGCATTTAAATTTAAATATCTATTGGTTATACCGAGAATTTCTGTGGCATGGTAATTTTAAAATCATTTTTAAATACTGCATAAATAAGTTGATTCATATTATTCTATGTTAAATTATTTAAAGCAGTATACATTTTATTTAAAAAAAAATAAAAACCTGTACTTATAAATAAACAAATTTAACTTTTAAAAACTAACTCTTAAAGTTAAAGCATTGATGATAACGATATGTATTCATTCAGAAGCACATGTTTTAAATCATATGTAATTGACGTCAATGAGAAGACATCATCATACTCATACATATATGTTTTGATTGTAGTACTAATATCTAACGACCAATATAACAATCATAGACAAATACATATCATGAAATAAAGTAATAAATAAATATATTTTATATGAAATCAGCACTAAAGTGCACAAAAATCTTCATTAAAAGTTCAGAAATCGGTACTAAAGTAATTCATTATAGGACGATTTCATGAAATGTAGTGTTACCAACCTTATGATAATTATTGTACATATAAGATAATTTGAATAGGTGTACAATAGTAAAATTGTACGTATAATGATAAAAAATGTGTTAGAAGAACGAATTAATAATTCCGATGAAGAAGTTTGAGATAACACATAATTTTGAGTGTTCATTAGAATAACTTTAATGTCCGGAGGTTTACAATACTGAACAAGTTTGTTTCACTGACAGCAACTGACATATGTCAAAATAACCTATAAAAATAAATATTTCTTTCATTTCCTTTTTATCACTCATATGATTTATTTTTGTCGGCCTTACGACCTCGGCAACTAAATTCCACATTCGTGATAAAAAATAAAACTTCAGTATTTTTTTTAATAAGTATTTTATACGCTGATATGTAAAATTGATACTTTACACACTCCAGCCAATGTGTAAAGTAAACGATTTTCGTATTAAGATACTTTTCAACTACAGAAAGAACAAAATATTCGCGATATAAAAACAGTAATAGCTTACAAGTAAATAATATTTTATTTGGGTATACACGTTTTTGAAAAGAACTTCACATTTTCAACAATTTACATTATGAACAATTTTTGAGATATTACATTTTATAAATGTCTTCATAAGTACATAATTTCATCCAATCAATTAAATTGTAGCAAGATAACACTACAAAATAAATACAAATTTAGACTATGCTTCTAGCATGATACAGTCAAAAGGCGCGTGGTATATGCATGATATAGAACGATGCTCAGTTAATGCATAAGTTCACTATGACTACGGTGTTCAACCATTTTTATCGTCTGTGCTGCATCGCCCAACAAAAATTTGTCAAGAGCCGTATATAGAATTTAGTATTTATTTTACGTGCACTTTTTACGCAAAACATACAAACTTAACATTTTTAATTACATATACCGGCAAAATTAGGGAAACGCCAAAAAAGCTATGGATTTAAAAAAGTATATCTATACAACAAATAACAAATGAGGATATAACACTTAAGGTAGTTGGAGCATGAAATGAAATCCATAAAATCTTAATAATCTTTGGCGTACAACTAGATTAAGTACTGCTTGATGTAAATACAACATTTTAGTCAACTTTCCCAGTTCCGACCGGAGTTATTGAACTCCAAAGTTGTAAGATTTAACATGGCGAGTATAGGGAAGCCCAACAAATCATCGACTTAATTGCCTGTAGAATTGCGAAAATCTATAAACTTTTGTAAAAAAAAAATGCATGCCCACCTGATTTCAAAGATATAAAATAAAATAACTTAATAAATTACTGGAGTGCAGTAAAATTATTTTATTTAAATTTCGGCCCCAATCGGTTTCGGCATCTCCTATGCTTTCTTCAGGAACTACAAATTAATCCTCGTACTATTCGGAAAAAAAGGGTGCACTATCCTGCGTATGAAGCGGATGATGAAGCTTCTTGACTGGATCAATTTTGTGCCATTTAATATTCGAAATATTTGGCGTGGGTTGGGATCGAACCCGGTTCCCCAGATATAAGAAACACACAGATAACACTGCCACCCACGTTTTGAGAAACATTCGCGATGATTTCTAAATTACGGCATTTTTTTTTTTGTTAACTTCACGATGACAACCATTAGCTATTGCAATACTTAGCTGAATAAACATAATATTTGCAAATAGCCGTAACTCGAAACAGGCAGGCGACTCTTGAGTTTGTCTACATTGTTCGGCACAGAATTAATAGATTGCATTGCGCTCATGAACCAAATACCTTAAATATAGCCAATAAATAAAAATTGATTAGGAATTCGAGAATATCCCTCAACCTTGTTTTAAAATGACGTTTATGCAGAGTTTATTCTAGAATTAAGTTTTATTCCACGTTTATTATTATACATTTGTGGGTTAAGTTCGTGATAAATTGGGAATAGCTATTCCTCTGTTAAAAAGAAATTATTCTGAACTTAACCCTTGTTTATTATTACCGCTGTTAGAATTGAAAAGACCCTTGATCTATAGTGAACACGAATTAACAACCTTTTTTTAATAAAGACCAATAATATATAACACCTCGATAAATGATAATCAAACTTTATTAAGTGGCTATATTTAGTTGTTATATCCTCATTTGTTATTTGTTGTGGATGTAGAATTACCAACATAAATATGAAAGACAGAGGGTTCATATTTTTTTAATACATAGGTTTTCTATTTTATTCTAATCATCTAATTAATACTGGAAAAAGCTACTTGCAAATATTTGTCACTCGAAAAAAAGACGTGGTGAACAGGACACGTTAGTGAAATACCGAATATTTATCTTTTTTCAGGCAGTTATAAAAGTAAATATAAACAGTTATGTTTTTTATTCAAGTATTTCTTGTTTTGTTTGTCATGTTGTCTATATTTACATGTATCAGATTTAAACATCTGTCGTACGATACTCGTCTATCTGATTACAAAATAAAAATTGTTGGTGTATAGTTCATAAATTTATTAATATTACAGCATACTATTTAAAATTAGATTACTTCAAACATCCTAATAATAAATGATACTATAGCTGGTTTGAGATAAGAAAGCAGCGTAAGTTAGATAGAGAAATAATATATTTATTTATTTAAGCGGTCTCAACTGTTAAGGGTTCCCTGATTTACTATTAAAATTTAATAGAAAAAAATTAAAAGAAATATTCTATCAATATAAATTATACATTATGGGGCGCGCTGAAATATACCTGCGAATAAAAGCATTGTTATTTTTTTCTTACTTACATGAAATCCTCAATATCGCACATATTAACAAATCTACACTCATTGTAACATCCGTTCGCATAGTAACTAAAACAGTCATTGTTATAGTCCCACTGAGGGTAGGTATTACACGGTAGATTTAGGGGAAACTGAACAGGTGGCACCACTGGTTGTACCGGAGGTTGCTGTTGGTAGTACTGCATAGGTACCGGAGACATTTCAGCTTCGTACACTTCCGGATAGTAAGGGTAATTCATATTTGAATTTTTTTGTCACTACACTGAAGAATAGTTGATAAAGAATATTGCTATTTGGTTAAGATAATTTTATTGAGGATAAAAGTATAAGAAAATGTGAAATATTACTTATTATTAATAGGAGTTTAAGGAACATACTATTCTATAATCGATGGCATGTTTCAAGATGTTTAAATGCAATGGCAATCCAACCCCACATCTAATATCGTGACGAAATTGGTTAAAGCTATACTCCGGCGAAGTATAAGTTCCAGTGACTGACAATTTATTTCTAATATAGTATTACGTTTTTAACTCCCGCCAACCTACATACATAGGTAAAGGAGGTAATGATTTCGTTTTTTATTTTTTGTGTAATATGGTATAATTAATTTCCAAATTTTTATAATGCATAGATACAGAATAACATTCTACCTTGTTGAACAATTATGATAACATGACAATTATTCCTACTTTCTTTTTGATAAAAACCAGTACAAAGTAAAATTCAACTCATTGAATGAATCTAATTCCTTAATAGGTACATAATTATTTGATAAGACCTCCAAGTAAACAGATTTCAAAATAGAAGCAAATATTCTAATCCTACATAGATTGAAAGGTGACAATTCCTTATCCACTCACGATTTCTTTATCAAACTGAAAATCACTTGAAAAAGACAAAAATTGAAGACAGACGTCAAAATATACAAGTTTTTCGTTTTGTATTGGTATATTTATCTTCTGTTATAATTATCTTTCATGTTAGAAGTAGTCCCTATAGGTTTAATCAGTAGAAATTGTTAATTTTGCTGGGTTTTCGAAAAATAATATGTTTGGACTTTGTACTGAAGATAAATGTAGTTACTAAAGGTTTAAATAATTATTTCAGAAAAGAAAAAAGCACAAAAAAATATTTATCGTGAAATCTGTCCATAATTATTAAACGTTGAAACTAAATTATATTTTGTACCAATATACCCAAAATATATATGTATATATATATATATATATATATATATATATATATATATATATACCGAAGGTTTTTTATCAGTGAACATGTGCGTATGTCATTATCATAGTTACATTTAAAGAAAGCAATGTATTATCGCGTTTTTTTTTTAAACTGGAGACACCTAGTTGTCAAAGTCATTAAACCGTCATCTTTCAAAATAATGTACTTATAAAATTGAAGAAAAAGTACAATCATAACATGGTATAAGTCCAATATGAGTCTAAGCCAAATTTTCGATTTATTTGCTGCTACATTTAATAAGAGACCCAGTCCAACAACTATTATAAAAATCTATAATCATTTTAGGACCACAGGATGGTTCAATTAACAGCATTAAAAGAAAATCAGAACAAGTAAGGTAATTAATAATAAGAAACATTAAGTTAAATAAAAATGACAACACCGTTTCGATAAAAAGAATTTCTGAAATTGACAGATGAGACTTTGATGATTGATTTTTCTAGTAGTTGTTGGACTGGGTCGCTTATTAAAAATAGCAAATATATCGAAAACTTATCTTGGACTTATATTAGACTTATATCATGTTGTGATTTGTACTTTTTCTTCAATTTTGTAAGTAAATCATTTTGAAAGATGACTTCGACAACTCCTTATGTCTAGTTAAAAAAAACGCGATAATACATTGCTATCAGTCATTTTAAACGTAACTATGGTAATGGCATACAGCCATGTTCTCTGATGTAAAAAAAAAAACTCTCGGTATATACAGAGTTTATTTTATCAGTAAACATAGTAGTTTCAATACCATAGTTACAAAATGACAGAAATGTATTAAAGCATTTATTTTATGAGTAAACATAAGAAATAGTTGTCAGACTCGTCAAACTGTCACAGTTCAAAATGATTTTTTTTATAAAATTGAACAACCTTTGGCTCTTTTTAGTGATTATTTGTTGTCAACTCTTTTGATGTTATCAGGCAGGCTGTGAAAACAATATTTAAGTTAATTCACAGCCTACCTGATAGGGCATACCAGGTTAATTGTTCATAATTTTCTCTTACATTTTGTAATTTACTTGTACAATAAAAATTCTCTTCAAGCATATCCTTGAATTGTAATTTTACGTAGATTCCAATATAAGGTATCCCATAGAAATATGAAAGTTAAAGTCACTTCCGGTAAAACCGGAAGCGGTACCATCATGCCAAATATCATGATTTGTAAGCCGCTAAACTTAGTTTTCAAATATAGAAAGAAAATTTAAAACTAATTAAAAAAAGTTATTTTGATTGACCCGTTTTTCAGTTACACCCTGTATAAACGAATAAATTAATTAAACACGAAGATATTAGGATCAATAAAAGAAGTTAATATTATTTATATTATTGCGAAAATAAATATTTTAAACAAGATAAATACACAAAAATTAATATGAGTTGCCAAAAAAAAAACAATATTTACTTTCGCCGTTTATCATTTGTTTAATATTTGCAGTGCGTAATATTTTTGTCTGATATACTCTCTAACGAGTTAAAAGACAAAAAAAAAACATTTCACATTTTCTTTTTTGACTTACACAATTAATAATTCTTATTTGCAAAACCATAAAAATTACTAGAAACCATTCGCTGGATTTGTATCATTTCCAATCATAGTAGGCTTAACCAAATAACAATATCTAATCACATCACTAACACTAATAAAACACTGCACCGACCACGTGGTCACAACGACCTATTCGAAAGCTATGCTAAAACTACGACAAAATTTTTGAACAGAAGTTCGTTACAAAATATTGGAAATCAAATGGTCGACTGCTTTGGGTTCTTATCTTATCAATTTTGGCGGATAAAAAGTTTAATCATTATTGGATATAGGGGATTATAAAACCGAAATCGGATTTATGTGAGTAAATCTGATGGGTTCAAGACAAGTTATCGGGGAAATGATTAAGGAAGAATATACGGTTTTTTTTTGTAAATAATAATAATTGTAATGGAAAAGCTTAACTAATAATCTATCTCTACTGTAATTGGTTATGTAGTAGTAAAAAAATATCTCATCGTTTATTTTACTGTTACTAACGAAAACTTAAATTAATAATAATGTTGTCATTTAAATAAATTTTGTCTCATTCTCCTTTGCCTTAAGCCTTTATCCTATATTTCTGGCATTGTTTCATTTAGAAATGTATGGTCTTCCAAAAATACAGAAGAAAGACGACTCATTAAGGCTTATTGTTAATTCTATTGGATCAACAACTTATGAATTAACAAGATATTTAGACGGATTATTGAACCTTTGATTGGTAATTCCTCTTCATACGTCAAAGATTCTAAACATTTTGTAATTGGTGACATGATTTTGACAAATAATAATTTACTTGTCAGTTTTGACGATTCATCTATATTTACAAAAATTCTTATTCTTGATATGTTAAAATTATTAGATCATATTTCTACTGAAATTATTAAGTTATATGAACATTGTTTGACATCCTGTTTTTTCCTCTTCAATGGTAATTATTATAAACAAGTAGATGGTGTTGCTATGGGCACTCCTATTTCTCCATCCATTGCTAATTACTATATGGAGAAATTTGAAGAAAAAGTTCTTGGTACAGCTAGTAAGAAACCTACCGTCTGGTTTCTTTATATCGATGATGTTTTTGCCATTTAGCTACACGGAAGAGATGAATTGAACAATTTTTTATAACATATACGAGGGTCATTCAATAAGTAAAGAGACAAATGGCTATAGCTCAAAAACGGTTTATTTCAATCTTTCAAAATTAAGGCTATTTTTCAACATAATCACCCCCCACAGTTATGCACTTGTCCCATCTTTCTTGCAGCTTCCTAATTCCTTTGGCGAAGAATTCTTTCGATTTACCCCGAAGCCACTTTTGCACCGCTTCCTTAACTTCCTCATTGTTAGGAAATCTTTTTCCACGTAGGGCGTCTTTGAGTGGTCCAAACAGGTAAAAATCAGATGGGGTGAGGTCGGGACTGGAGATAGGATGAGGTAAGACCTCCCAACCCAATTCTTGAAGCTTATCACGGGTCAGCTGGGCTGTATGAGGGCGGGCGTTATCGTGCTGAAGAATGACTCCTTTTGACAAGAGTCCACGGCGTTTGCTCCTGATAGCTGGTCTAACTTTGTGTTCTAGCATCTTAGAGTAGTATTGGCTATTGATAGTTCGCTGATCTTCAAGGAAATCGCAATAGACTGGACCCTGTGAGTCCCAAAAGATGGTCAGCATCACTTTACCGGCGGAAGGTTGAACCTTGAATTTTTTGCGAACTGGAGAGCTAGTGTGTTTCCACTCCATACTTTGCCTTTTGGTCTCAGGGTCGTAGTGATGGATCCAGACCTCGTCGCAGGTCACTATTCTTTTAAGAAAAGCGTCTCCTTCAATCAAACTTCGTTGCTTTAAGTCTTGACTAATGGAAAGCCTTGATTCTTTATGAGCGTCAGTAAGCTGTCTGGGAACCCATCTGGCACACGTTTTTCTGTACTTTAAATTGTTCTGAATGACATTGTGAACAGTTCCAACACTTACTTGAACTTCCTCAGCTATCATTTCAACAGTAATACTTCTGTTATCACGAATAAGTCCGTCAATCCTCGATTCCAACGAGGGACCAGAAACTTCCACTGGACGTCCACATCGGGGTTCATCACCTACACTTGTTCGGCCACTTTTAAACCGATCAACCCACTTGTAAAAATTCGCACGGTTCATACAACTTTTACCGTACTGTATTAACATTGTAGAAAAAAATTCACTTGGTTTTACACCTTCTGCGACTAAAAATCTAATGACTGAGCGCTGCTCTTCTAAAGTGCAATCTTCTAGTGGACTTGCCATGGTGAACTGAAAATTTTGAGGTTATGTTGACATAAAATGATGAAACAGCTGATCAGAGCATATCCCAAGGTTGCCAACTAACACCCCTGAAAAGATTGTACACATTCATTGAATAGTTTTAAAATTATAGAATTTGTCTCTTTACTTATTGGATGACCCTCGTAAATATGCAACACAGGAACATTAAATTTACCATTGAAATAGAAGAAAATAATCGTCCACCCAACCCAAAAAGCCTGTACTATTAAAACATTATATCAGAGAGCTTCTATTTTATGTCATCCCAGTAAACTTCAAGAAGAAATTATTTTTTTGAATGATGTTTTCTTGAATATTGGTTACAGCAAAGCGCAAATAAGAAGAACACTAAAGGCGAATAATAAATCTTTACCTGTTCCTCAAGCTGTTACTAATAGAAAATTATTTGCTACCTTTCATTGCCAATGTAACAGATAAAATTGGTAGGATTCTAAATTAATTTGACATACAGACGTCATATAAATCTAGTTTAAAAATCCGTGATCTTCTTGGCAATGTTAAAGATATAGTTCCTTTACATTGTTCTGGCATTTATAAGATTCATTGCCAGTGTGGTAAAGTATATATTGGTCAAACGGGTAGAACTGTAGCAAGTCGTGGTTACCTGTTATTCGTTCATAATTGTCTGTTTTATCTTTGTATGTTTTCTATGTATGATCTGTTACCCTCATTTTGTAAACTTGTTGTCTTGACTACATGTACTTTGTTATTTACCTGATGAAGACAACACCACGCTGTCGAAACGTCGTTTAAATAATTAAATTTATACAGAACTAAACCCAAATATTGTTTTATTTCATTATAAGTTCTGAAAGTTTCTTTCAATATTTAAAACGCTTCTATGAGGAAGAAATTTATAAAAGAATTAATAAACGATGTAATGTCATTATTCTGGAAACCTTAAAACGTGCTTAATCATTAAAATTTGGATAAGCGATTTTTAGCATGAATCCAATACCTCTCTTAGCGAGAGGTAAAAAATGAATTATGTTTTCAATAATAAAACAGACAGATTATTATCATGCAACATCAGAAAAATTTCACCAGAAATACACTTATCAAAACAACAAAAATTGAACATAATTAGTAGATAAACTTTTAAATAATAAATCAGTGTGATAAGAAAGTAATTACTTGCAATTTTGTTGAATATCGATGCATTTTACAAGTACCTATAATTACTTAGTAAATTAGTAAAATTAAATTATAAGATCTTTGTACTTCACGTGCATACAAACAATTAATTTGTTCCCATAACAACCAACTTCTTTTAAAAAGAAAAACAATTTTAAACAACAAAGCATGAGTTATCAACAATGATAAATTTGAGTTGTACAACATTGTTAAAAAGTTAAATTTAAATTAATGGTTTTATTATTTCTCTGAAAATTAAAAGTATCTGTAATAATTTATCAGTATTATGACGTTAATACTTGGAAAAAATTTGAACAAAGATAACTACACATTAAATTTTTATTGTCTTAATTAGTACACTTAGTAGAGAATTCACATTCGTTGGTAATTTGGAATTATATTTATAGTTTCCATTTCCATATTTTAAAATAGAACTTGAATATTATAAAATGGTGATTTACAATATTTTGGACATTTTCTGGGATTTTTAAACTTTCATTTATAAAAACTGAATCAGTGTAAAGAAGGTATTGTCTTTGGTCAAATTTCGATGCTGAATACGATTTTACTATTTTTACGATGATATTTGTGTGTGCGTGTGTGTGTGTGTGTGTGAAATTTCTCCTACAATAACTCCACAAGTACGTCCGTATAAAAAGATTATTAGATTTTAGCAATAATTGGTAAACCGGAAGTACCCTTGTTTGAAGTTCGTGACAGTGTTTTTCGAGAAAACGCAATTAAATATTATTTTTTGACATTTTTATAATAATTATTAATATTTTATTCTCTTTATGATTTGATTACATTTTCTTCATATTCAATATATTTGGAGATAAAAAGAAATTTAAAAATCTTGAAACCTATACTGCTGCAAGCTCACCATGAAAACCACAATGGAAAAAAATCTGTTGTGGCCAGCACAATATCTCTTACCACTACATAAGTATAGGGCGCGAGCAGTCATGTGAAAATTAGTAATTATGTACATAGATGTCAAATGTCAGAATTTTTCAAATTCACGTAATTAATTTGTCACCAGGAGTGTGGAATTTACTTGTCGAGGAAAATAAACCACATGCCATTATTTGGGCTGTGATATTTAATACAACAGATTATTATATACCTTATATTTCTTTATCTCTAAATCTATAAAAGATATAATAAAATATTTATATGTATCAGATACAGATTTTACTGTTCTTGAATACAAGCATGAACAAAAATTTCCAAAAAATAATATTTAGAAGGTTTTTTTGAAGAATCTGCTACTTCCGGTTGTCAAATTTTTACCAAAACCTTTTCAGCTCTTTCCAGTAATGTCCGATTGAAAAATACGTATAGTTAAACAGATATTAAGTGTTATAGTTTTTGAGAAAATGTCTATCCAATCTCCCCATACAAATACACACACACACACACAGACATCATCGAAAAAATATTAAAATCGGATTGTAGGGACCTTAAAACGTGCTTAATCATTAAAATCTGGATATGCGATTTTTAGCATGAATCCAATACCTCTCTCAGCGACAGGTAAAAAGTAAATTTTATTAATTGACAGATGTCAGTGTCAAGTACAATTTTCATAGTTCGTAAAATATTTTTACTGGAAATACATCTATCTGTCAGTATATAATTTATATAAAATACAGAATTGACGGAAGGTCATATATGGTCACATCAGATTTTTTTTTATTATTTTCATAAATGTTAAATCTTTAAAGTAATTTTTTTAAATTTTGGCCATAGTTTTAGTAAAAATCCTCAATTATTATAATAATGTTTAACACTACTTTTAAATTCATAATATTTTGGTGCATATTATTGTAATCAAGTTTATCCATTGTTGTAATCATTATGTAAAAGAATTTTTTTGTTTTGTAATCAATAATATTCATTGTTGCACTTATAGTGAATCAGTTTAGTTACACGTGTAGTTTACTATTATAGTAACTATAATTTATAAATTAATAAGTTGTTTAGGTTTTCCCATAAATATTTTGCAATTTTAATTATACATAAAAAATAATAATAATAAACATCCTTCAATAAGGTTGCTGATGTAATAAAAAAAAAAACTTACATTGGCGCCATATTCGCATAAGTATCCCAAAATCACAATTTTCACTATTCAACTATTTTGTCAACAGGCACAGGAAACAGTTTCTATCACAAGTCACAGTGAACTTTTAGTTTAAAATGATCGATAATCGCTAACCACTAAACCACTAGTCTAATTGCTTATTTAACACTGACGAGACAGATATGAGCGACTGAAGAAAAATTCAACCTGATCACGAGTTAGAGAGAGACAGTAAGTCATGGGAGACAGCAGCTATGAGGTCGGGAAATCACGGGAATCCTCTGGCAAAAAACCAGGAGGACTGAGAGATTTTTATGTTTATTTTTAATGGAAGAGATTTTTAACTTGGTTTAGAGAAAGATATATTGAAGTTTGGTGGAGATTTCTTGTGGTTTTCTGGTTGTTTCTGAGAAATATGATTGGAGTAATTTAGTTTTATTTATATTTTTGTGTACATCATTGGAAAGAGTTTAGTTTTATAGTTTTCATTGTAAACGTAAATGATTTATGGAGATTTTGTTATATTTCTTAAAAATCATACGTGAAAAATACAGGATGCGGCAGAATTGAGCAGTTTTGAAGAGTTATAAAAAAGAAACCAGGGTATATATGAAAAAAATGTTTTTATTTTTGAAATCAGTAGGACTTACATTTTATACTCATTAATTTTTAAAAATAATGTCTTTAAGATGGCGGCCGTTAGCTGCAATACATTGCTGGAGCCGATTTCTGAAGTTTTGAAGAGCCCGTTGACACATTTCGCGGGGTATCGCGTTTACTTCTTCAATAATCTGCTCCCTTAGCTCTAGTAGGTTTTGGGGGCGACGTTTAAACACTTTTTCCTTAAGATATCCCCGAAGAAAGAAATCGCTCGTACTTTTTTGTTTCAATGTTGCAAAATTTTCTGCAGCCCCGATTGGAAGTGGTTGTTGAAGAAGAGGGATTAGGGGATTTTTGGTTCCAACAGGATGGGGCTACAGCCCACACAGCCCGAAATTCTCTAAGCGCTTTAAGAGAAATGTTTTCTGGACGTCTAGTGTCTTTGAGAGGTAACGTGGGGTGGCCTGCGCGACTTCTTTTTTTTTGGGGATTTCAAGGAAAAAGTGTTTAAACGTCCCCACCAAAACCTGCTAGAGCTAAGGGAGCAGATTGTTGAAGAAGTAAACGCGATACCCCGTGAAATGTGTCAACGGGCTGTTCAAAACTTCAGAAATCGGCTCTTCAAAAAACTTCAAATCGTTGGATGAAATTAGATTTTTTTTCTAATAACTTTGAATTAATAATGGCACAGAAATCGGTAATAATGATGACATATTTGTACCGTGCGGGCGTTTACAAGGCGTGTCCTCACGGGCACTCATTGCTGGCGTGGAGATTGCACCACAGGGGTCAATTTTGTGCCATTTAAAATTTGAAATATTTGGCGTCGATCAGTATCGAACCCGGTTCCCCAGATTCGCAACACATGAGTTTTTTATTGTATTTATTTTTTTTTTTAAATTTTGACGACAATTGTATGTAAATTTTGTTATTTAAGAAGACACATGGGGTGTTGAAACCAGAAATGATTATAATATCCCGTACTTTCTTCTTTCCAAATAATAAATAGAAAATATATTTTTTAAAATATGACAATCAATCTTTTTGATTTATCGTCTCATTGTCAAACAAACATGTTATTATTTTTACAATTTAAAAAATTGTAAATATTTTTACATAAAATGTGTCAACAAATTGTTATGTACTATTTAGAAAGCCGCTGTTACACATCAACAAAATTTTCACGTTCTTATTACATGTGTCCCTTATACTGCGTTATATATACATAATTTGTCAACAATGCACAAAACTCGTTGTTAACACCCGAAAAGATGCATATAATTAATTTTTCTATAACTGTTATTTGAAGTATTTCGAAAATAATTCATAATCGATTGACAGAGAAAAAACAATGCTAGTTAACTGCTCGCTAAACACCCTGAATCAGTTGTTCATACTTGTCTTTGAATTAAAAAAAAATACTTCAATTTTTTATATTCTAACTGTGCCTCTGTTAAAACTTTGTTCACCATTATCATAAAATTAAAACTATTATTACTATTATTATGGGGTTTCATGGCCGCGTACCTAAGTGTCTGGTTGCGAATCTGGCGAACCAGGTTCGATCCCGACAGTACAACTGTCATTATCATTACCGAAATCTGTGTACTTAGTACACCCAGGTATGGGTAATATGCCGTGATGATATATTTATTTATTTTACTAAACGAAAAAAAATCTTATGTGGCCAACCTTCCGTCGATTTTTGTTGCAAAAGATTATTTTTCCTGTAAAATTATTTCACTATAACTACGCAAATTGTATTTCACACTTGTAGCAGCATAGCAAGATTTATGAAAATTAATTTCTTTATAATTTTTTTATCTCCACATTAAATATGAAGAAATAAGTGCAATCAAATCGTAAATGTAATAAAATATATTTCAATATTTATGATAACCCAAAATGTGAAATAAAACAGCGTTTAATCGAAAAAAAACTGTTAAGACCTTCAAATAAGCCAAAATTTACTCAACTCTTCACGTATAAAAAGAGAATATGAAAGAATTATAATTTTTGGAATTGTACTGTTAGAGTTATCGAATGAGAAATTTTTATCACACACACGCAGGCATACATACTTCACCATCGAATTTTTTGACCAAAGATAATATCTTCCTTACCTAAAGGTGACGGAAGGTAAAAAAAACTTACATATACATTTTTATTATTATTCTTTGTCATGTCTTTGCGTTTACAATAATTATTTATACTTAACAATAAATCCTATTAGTTATCATTGCATGCTTTTATGTGGTTAATAATATATTCTAGATAATAATTATATATTGTTGATTGTTGATTTATGTCTTGAATTCTAAGAATTCCTTCTTTGTTTAACATAGAATATATTTTAATTTTAAACATTTCATTAACATGGATTCATTTTGTGTACTTAACTACTGTTTTAGTAACAGTAAAAGTAAAATAAAAAATAAAACATTGGAAGAAACAGTTACTTAAAAACCTTGTAATTAAATTCACTGAAAAAAAAATCCACTGATAATTTTATAAAACATATAAAACTACTTTGCAATTTAGTTGCAAATGTAAGTAATAAATTGTATAGAATACGTGAAAAAAATAATAAAAATCAAATGGTGTATGTGAATACAATATTTTAATTTTAATGATAAAGGTTCATTATTGATTCTCAATTCACGTAAATTCTTTGTCATTTAAAAACAGCGCCATGAGGGCGTTAAAAGCTTAATAAATGCAAAAATATGTATGTATGTAAATTGTACTTCTGTATGTGAATTTCGAATATTATAAATTAAACATCATTGCAATTTTATTAAAAAATAAACCATCTTCGTCTACCATCGATAAATAAGTTGACTTTTCATTTGGTTACAAAAAGTGAATAATTGCATACTAAGGCAAAGCTCTTAGAAGATCGTTACTAATAGAAACGGTCTTTGTAGACCAAATATTATTCAATATTTTCGCTTTCATAAATGTAATGATAAACGAATGTAAAATTATATAATTTATAAAATCAATTAATCTTTCAGATCATAGAAAAAATGTTGAGTATATCTGGTTGCAAGTTTCACACACTTAAACTACATAGTCCTACCATAAATACTGTCACATGGTTTATAGGCTGCTAAAAATTTGTAAAAATAATAATACAATTTGTATTGCAAGTAAATTATTGACTCGAGTATTTACAGTAGTAAATATATATAGGGTGTATCAAGATATTTTGTAAAGCATAGAGGGGGACACATTTTGGCAAAACTATTAGTATTTTAGAGCCAGTGGTACTCAACTTATGGATCAATGTTACATTTTTTAAATTGCTTCATATATTTTTTATTAACTCATTAAATAGTGAATTTTCTTCTGAATTCAAAAATATAATAACAGCATAGGTATCCTTACATTGCGAAACATTTGATAAAAATGAATTCAAAGTTAGTATTTCATTTTTGTTTTAATTTTTTTATGTAGGTTATGCAAATTAAGAAATTATCTGTCACTTTTGTGACATACTGTTACGTATTATATTATTTTTTCGAAATGTTCCAAATTTCGTTTTTTTTTTTTTATTTCGCATAAATGCTATTTAGTCTTGCGTAATTAGGATAACTTTCTGCAAATAAATTGCATGGTACGAATGCATTTTGAGGGGTCTTACATCAATAAATAAAATCAGTATTTGTTGAATCTACTGCTAATATTAAATTATTATAAAGGTAACGAAAATTACCTTATTAATAACAATGAAATACGAAAATGCCAGATAATTTTCTTTTGTTTTAATGCTTAAATGTTTCCATAACCTACATAAAAAATTTAAAATAGAAATGAAATACTAACTTTGAATTGATTTTTATCAAATTTTTCGCAATGTAAGGGTATGATATGATTATATCGTTGAATTTAGAAGAAAATTCTCTATTTAATAAAAAATATATAATGCTATTTAAAAAAATGTAACAATAAGTTGAGTACCACTGGCTTTAAAATAATAATGGTTATGTCAAAATGTGTCCATACTGTTATTTTTTAGGAGTAGTTCAGTTCATTTCTCCCCTAAAAAGAAAGCGTCAATAGAATAGTTGGCAAAAAATTCTACAATCGACGGAAGGTAATGTGCTGGCCACCAGATTTTTTTTAAAAATAAGTTGGAAAGCAACGCGCAAGGAAAAACTTTTTCCAATGGGTAACGGATTTCTAGCGCCACCCGATATGTTCATCTTCAGGTTATTCAAAAAATAAATAATAAATTATCAGGCGAGAAAAAATAATCTTGTTTATAATAAACAAAATTCCAAACCGTGATAACAATAAAAAAAAAAATTACAAACAAGTACAATTACATTACACATCATCAACAACTTCTCATTTTTCTTGCAATGTTGGTCACCATGTCAACTCTCACTCAGCATTTGTTTAACAGTATACCCCTTCCTCAATCATATTCCACTTGTCAAATTAGGCCACTTTGGCTGTCACAAGACAGATTCGCGAGTTGTACGTGCCCATACGCACACAGGCTCTGATCGCGAATTCGCGGAACTTCTAATCCGCAGGCTCCTCGTGTATATGAACGAACGCTACGCGGAACATATTTATTGCAAGGAGTCCAGTGTCGAAAAATGCGTCACAAAGAGAGGGATTACATCCGGTGTACAATGACATTGACACATTATGTAATGATATGTTTACGGAAGAAAGACATTGAAGGTGATTCAGGTGTATAGGAAAAATGGAACAAATATTACAATTTTATTTTGATATCCATATCTGTTGAACGTTTGGTGTAAGGAGAACGGAATTATAACCTTCTATATTTTTTCATTATTGTAATCAAGGGTATTCATTGTTATTATTGTTTCTTTGAAAAATGAACAAAATAGACAAGCCTCTTTATTACATTCAACGCAAAATATACAGATACCCCAAAAAACGCGCCCTATATGGAAATCTCGAGAACTTTAAAATACAAAGGCGATTAAATTCATTCTAGTCGTGCGAGAAAAAATGCATACGTCACTAGATATAGATGAAAATATTAATATTACGGTTTTATATTTTTACGAAAAACTTTAAAATCTGAAATAGTTTTGTAGTTTTGGTTTGCTCTTTTTAGAGATTTTTTACCTCTCGGTAAGAAAAGTATTGGATACATGCTAAAAACGCATATCCAGATTTTAATGATTAAGCACGTTTTAAGGTTCCTACAATCCGATTTTAATATTTTTACGATGATGTCTGTGTGTGTGTGTGTGTGTGTGTTGGATGTATGTGTGTGTATGTATATCTCCATCGGACATAACTGAGTAGAGCTGAAAAAGTTTTGGTAATAACTGGACAACCAGAAGTAGCAGCCTCTTAAAAAAAATCTTCTATCTTTTGATAATTTTTATTCTTTATATCTATATTTAGAGATAAAGAAATATAAGGTATATAATAATCTATTGTTATAAATCTCAAATTAAAATGTTTGTAACTGACAGATAAATGTTAGTGTCAAAAATCCAGAGACATTACTGAAGATTTTTCTGGGAAGTACATACATTATATTATTTCTTATTGTTTTAATAGTTAAATATTTAAAATTATAGGTATATTACATATACCGTTCAAAAATACTGTCAATCCCGACAATGAATTGGAAAAATTTAGAAAAATGAAACAATGAAAATTTATTTCATTTTAAATTATTACTTTAATTTATTTAATACATCATTAGCACTATTTATATTACAATCTGATACTACTACAAGTACTACGGAATCTGGTGCCTGTTGAAACTGTAAACTAGGATCTTGTAACAAGCAATTACAATTAGAAATCTCAAGAAACGACATCTTGTCCAGCATTCCTTATAAGATAAGTAAACTATGTTTATTACAAAAATACAACTTAGTTCAATATATGTCATTAAATATAAAGTGAATTTTTATAATACGGGATTTACATATGTATTTTCAATTTTCCATTTCATCAACAATTTATTAGAATTTATACAACTAATCAAAAAGTTTATTTTGTGATAAAAAACAAACAATATTTTAAACATTAAACAATCATATCAAACGTTGTCATAGACATATACAGAGTGTGTATTTAATTTATACATATCCGGAAACAAATTGTTTTAGATTTAAAAACTGTTTTTGTCATTATTCGGGACAATAATTACCGAGCGCTAGTGTTCCTGCCAATATGGCGCCCGAAATAATATTTGTCATTTGACAGCAATGATTTTTTGTATATTATACAGCATGCCCCCGATAGCTTAAGAGTGTATTCCTTAGATCCTCATAAAACAGTAACTTCATAATTTATTTTTTACTTCCTTGTACGTAAGTAAAGGAAGTATTGTAATCGCGAAAAATTTCGGTTTTCAGATTTCAGCGGAAATATCCATTTTGATGATCCCTGAATCCATTTTGACTAATTTCGTCGTGACGTCTGTACGTACGTACGTACGTCCGTACGTACGTACGTCCGTACGTCCGTACGTACGTACGTCCGTACGTACGTATCTCGCATAACTCAAAAACGGTAAGCCGTAGAAAGTTGAAATTTTGTATTCAGGACTCCTATAACATCTAGTTGTGCACCTCCCTTTCTGGTTATTACACAATTTCCAGAAGTGACACTTTACATGAAGCCTATAATAGATTTTAATGAAAAACTGTTTTAAAATATAATACAAAACTTTTCAAATTTGGTATACAAAACTTTTATGTCAATCGAAATAACATAATAGATTTTGGTTAAAATAGGCTAACCGGAAGTGGTACATTACTTGAAGTTGTTAACAGTTTTTCTTGAATAAAATGCTTTTATTTTGATTTTAGAAATAAATGCTTCAAATAAAAGTTTTAGAGAATTAATTTCTGCGTCTAGCACATCAAGTATTATTAAATTAGCCCTTTGTATAAGCGAGATATGTAAATTTAAAAATTACATCCTTTTTTACTTCCTTGTACGTAAGTAAAGGAAGTATTGTAATCGCGAAAAATTTCGGTTTTCAGATTTCAGCGGAAATATCCATTTTGATGATCCCTGAATCCATTTTGACTAATTTCGTCGTGACGTCTGTACGTACGTACGTACGTACGTACGTCCGTACGTCCGTACGTACGTATCTCGCATAACTCAAAAACGGTAAGCCGTAGAAAGTTGAAATTTTGTATTTAGGACTCCTATAACATCTAGTTGTGCACCTCCCTTTCTGGTTATTACACAATTTCCAGAAGTGGCACTTTACATGGAGCCTATAATAGATTTTAATGAAAAACTGTTTTAAAATATATTCCAAAACTTTTCAAATTTGGTATACAAGACTTTTATGTCAATCGAAATAACATAATAGATTTTGGTTAAAATAGGCTAACCGGAAGTGGTACATTACTTGAAGTTGTTAACAGTTTTTCTTGAATAAAGTGCTTCTATTTTGATTTTAGAAATAAATGCTTCAAATAAAAGTTTTAGAGAATTAATTCTGCGTCTAGCACATCAAGTATTATTAAATTAGCCCTTTGTATAAGCGAGATATGTAAATTTAAAAAATATTTTTTTCTAATAAAGCTTGCTATGGATTAGGACAAAAACATAAAAAAAATGTTCATGTGTAATTACGTTAAATACGTGCAATTTTATGATTCGTACAATAACAAATATTATATTTTTATTGTGAAATTAGTCATATTCATTGTTGTAATCAAATATTTCTTTGTTGTAATCAAAACTCTCTTTAAAAAGAACCGGGTTAGATTATGGTCGCTATATATCTTACTGTTTTGAAGTTAAAATTAATATTTTGTAATTTATTTATTAAAAAAAATATGTATAGTTTAATAATCGTACAAGGAAGTCATGTGGTGTCCACATCAGATTTTTTTACTTACATAAAGAGTTAGTTGCACATGGTTTAGATGTAGAATTTTAATCTCTATAACTTCTATTTCAAGTATTTTTGCATAAAATAATTTGGTAACGTTTATGCAAAGAAAAACATATTTCAATAATCATAGCATTAAGTTTATTTATTCTTGTTTTTAATATAATTGTAGGTGGTACTTTAATAAATAAATATCAATTTAATATAGGTAATAATATTATATTTAAATCCAGTACACTTTATTAATACGTAAAATAAAAAATTGTCCAAATATAGTCTTAACTATTGTAATCTAATATTTTTTTTTTCAGAGGATACGAATACATTTGGGGTTGGGCTGATATACAAACAAATTTATATTTTTATAGTATTTTTGTATTGTTCAAAACTGTATTATTATAAATTGTGTTTATATAAGACTTTTTAAAAAAATGCTGATAGGTCATTGTTCTCATAAAATTGACGAGACAGTGACAGTTAAACAAACATTGTTTTACTTCAAGGACCATTGTTAAAGTTAACAATTATATACACAAAACGGTACATAAATATTTTATTTACACTCCACAAGGATTTTTAGATACCATTTACTCAGATAAACAGAAATACTATAAAAGATATTATATTATATAATATTTGCTATCTATAAATGCAACCTTATACATACACACGTATATTCGATTGCATAAGTACGTACATATATTATAGATCTACTACTTTTAACAATCGCACTGATAATAGTAAAGAAACAATAAATAAATATCAGTTTTTCGTTATTATTCCTTGGCCTCAATAAACAATATAAAGACAGACATAAAATTTCAGAAACGATAACATTTGTTATTCATGGCTTACGTGATGAATCTGTGCACATTTTTTATTTTATTCAGAGAATAGTAATGATATACATTCATTCCTACGTTAATAAGTTCTAAGAATTATATATCTTGTGTGTTTTTTAAAGTTTGCATTAAAAGAAAAACAAACAAAAAAAAAGGATTATCATGAGTTGTTATCAGATTTTTTTATCCTAATAGACAAAATGGAATTTGAAAGAAATTCGTGCGTCTTTTGTTTTTGTTGCCATAACAATGAAGGGGAATAGTATATTCTACAACAAGTAATGGAATGGCCCATATTCCACACGAGCAAAAAGTTTGTGGCCCGAAGGCGAGGACTACGGTTTGCGAGTGTGCGTTCCCTTATTTCTGGTGAAGTACATTCCATATCTATATCTTCATTTCCAATTTTATATGTTTTTCTACAAAATGTCTTCAGTTAATTTTCTAAGTAATACATTATTTAGATAAACTTATTACTCTGGACAACTCCAAAAACCTGTAAAACTTAACAAAAAACTCTAAAAGTGTTCAAAACTTTAAAACGTCAAACGCGAATACAGAAATAAATAAATATAAAACAAAGAATCATAACCATAGCAACAGAACCAAGATATTTGATACACCGCGCTAATATGCGGCTAAATAGATTGTGATTCGTCGAAAGCCGTGCGGAATTATTCCAAACGGCGTACGGAATTATTCCACACGGTTTGCTGGAATAATATTAATTCGAACATAATTTTTAGTTGTGGAATGTGTAGTTTCCAAAATAGTGTTGGAGAAACATTCTTTTCAACTGTAAACTGTAATACATAATGTTGAGTATACTACAAACAATATGTGTACTTCATTTCTAGTAAGAAAATAGTAGATGGCGCTTAAGAGCCGACAGCCGACCGTAGTTACATACATTAAATATATCATTTATATTCGTGATACCAAACTTTGTCAATAATATTTTTATCTGTAAAAATATACAAGACCTGAATATTAAAATTATACCAAAACATGGTTAAACATCGCAATTCAGCAGATTTTATTTGATAATTGACAAATGACAGGTGATATTTTTTTCAACTAAGTTTGAATCAGAACCAATTAATGACAGAATTTATATCCCTATCCAAACCAACGCTATTTTCTTACATCAATTGAAGTATAGTATTTATGGTTTTGTATTTATTTGAAATAGTTTTATCTAAAAGTATCACATGTTGAATTTTATGTTTTAATTTTAGAAAATATTGTCGTCGCTTACAATTCATTTGTTTTTATTGAAACACAAGTTTTGCAATGACCCTTATTGTATTACAATTGGACATTGTAACACGTGTATTTATTTATCACCATCATTTTTCACAGTTGTTGACTGACACGGGTCACACTATCACAATATCAAGTAACCATCTGTTTGTATAGATATTGCATAGCAACCAGAAGATTTCCCGCCAAATCTATTTACAACAAAATATTTCATTATCATTATCCATAATTTAAATATAAGACCTGATATGTATTTACTCTGGTACAAAAAACATCTTCGTTGATGTAAATACAAATAGATATTCTCTATAGCGAGTGAAAATATTGGCGCTCATTACGGCTTCTTCTACGGCCTTAGTTTGTTGGGATAGGTTATGTCGATAATGTAGGTCGTTACGTCGTAAACATCTGAGTAACGAGTAACCTCGTACATGTAAACAAACAAATTTTGCGATTGAAGTACGTAAACAACGTTAAAGAGATGTTGATGTCGATGTTTGGCGTCCAGATTTGTGTAAGTATAGATTGTCTGACTAATATGTATTTACTACAGTGGTATGTATTGCAATAATTGGATAATAAGTGATAAATATTTAAAATTCAATAAGTAACAAAGGAAAATATTTGTGATCATGATACGTAGACAAACGTGGAAGTAATAGACAGAGATAAAGATTGTAAATAATTACTGAAGTGATTCAAATGAGATGTAACAGAATAAGCATATTGTATATTTAAGATAGTACTTGTTCTAATTTAAAAAAAGTATAGTATTTCTATATATTTATTGAAATTATACTACAAGTATAAGTATAATTTACATCCACTTAAATAAAACGACAAAAAAAAAACGCTGATTATCTGTACATGCTAGTCGGAGTTGCTCCACCACAAATTAGGCGGGAAATTTTGATCATGGCCGAACGAAGTAGACAGTTCCAAGACTTTAGTCAACCATTAAAGGCCCATATGTACATTGTGAGTTTAAGTCTGGTTTTGTCTTAAGCCGATGATAAACCTACTTGAGTTGTACAATAAAGGTTTAGTCTTGCGCTGGAGTTTAAGCGTGGTTTAATTTAAACACAAATAATTGGGAGATGGAAAGAATATTTTAAAGAGCTCTTAGCAGACGAAACACAGACAAAAATAACTGAACAACAAAAACTGAATGAAGAGGACATACCGACTGATGTAGATGACAATATCACAGAAGAAGAACTTACGAAAGCATTACAAAGAATAAAAACAGGGAAAGCATGATGGTATAACAGCTGAAAAACATGGGAGAAAATGCGGAGTACCTTCGGATTGGCAGACGGTGGTAATAACCCCAATCTTCAAAAAAGGGTACAGTAGAGATTGCAAAAATTATGGAGGCATCACACTTCTTAGTATACCCGGAAAAATCTATGCCAGAATCATGGAAAACAAAATCAGAGCACAAATAGAAGACTCTAGAGGAAACGCAATGCGAATTAGGCCGATTAGAGGCGTACAGGATCACATTTTCTCCATCAGACAAATCATTGAAAAGGCAAAATTGATAGATAAAGAGATACCTATGTGTTTTATAGATCTAGAGAAGGCATTCGACGAAGTCATGAGGGATAAAGTTTGGGAATGCTTAAAAAAACGAGGAATTAAAAATAAAACAATAAATTGCGTAAAAAACCTCTACACAAATAACAAAAATTGCGTCAGATCAAGGAACAACAAATCAGCAATATTTAATTCGGAAACAGGACTCAGACAAGGCTGCATTCTCAGCCCGCGCCAGTTCTCCTGGATGAAGCTATTAAAAATATAAAATCCAAACTAAAACCTTTAAAAGTAAAATGGAAACTGAAACTTGTACAAATAACCGAACTGACCTACGCAGACGATATAGTTATCGCAGCAGAGGATGACGAAGACCTACAACATAATATAAACATCATAAATGAGGAATTTAAACGATGGAACATGAAAATAAGCACAGAGAAAACCAAAACAATGATAATCAATGGCAAAGGGAAAACACAGCATCAAAATAGATATCATCGATAGCAAAAAACATGTCTCAAGTACCTGGTAGTGACTATTGCCGAAATAGGTAGCCTTGAACCAGAAATAAATGAGAGATTAAGTAAAGGAGGAAGGCTCTTTAACGCATTAAAACAAAAATTCCTGGCCAAAAAAGAAATTCCAAAACAAACCAAAGTCGACGTCTTTAAGAAAGTTGTAGTACCAGTATTAGCATATGGCAGTGAGTCATGGACGACATCTGAAATACATCTCAGTAAAATAAGCGTAGAAATGAAATTTCTACGAAAAATTGAAGGGAAGACCAAACTAGATAAGATAAGAAACGAAGTACAAGACATAATACAGGAAAACTAACCATATCCACAGAATGCCAGACTCTAGACTAGCAGAATGTCTACACGGAGCGAAACTACTAAGAAAAAGGAAGAGAGGAAGGCTCTTTAACGCCTTAAAACAAAAATTCCTTGCCAAAAAAGAAATTCCAAAACAAACCAAAGTCGACGTCTTTAAGTACCAGTATTAGCATATGGCAGCGAGTCATGGACGACATCTGAAAAACATCTCAGTAAAATAAGAAGCGTAGAAATGAAATTTCTACGAAAAATTGAAGGGCAGACCATACTAGATAAGATAAGAAACGAAGTCCATAGAAAAAACTTAGACACAAAGCTGGTACAAGACATAATACAGGAAAACCAACTCACATAGAGAGGCCATATCCACAGAATGCCAGACTCTAGACTAGCAAATGTCTACATGGACCGAAATTGCTAAGAAAAAGGAAGAGAGGAAGGCCTATAAAAACATGGGACGAAGACACGCCAGAGTGGCGACTGAGTGCAGAGGTGTTCAGTGGAAAGAGTGCAAAGAAATAATGAAAGACAATAACAAGAAGATGACACAACACGCACAGCCTTACACCGCGGAAGGTAGAAAGGCTTTAGGATTAATTTACTTAAGTAAGTTAATTTAAACTGTTAAATTTGACTCAGCTCAGCTGAACTTAGGTTCAATTAAGTATAAGATAAATGGGGATATATGGAAGACAGCCTGTTTATGTGAAGAACCTCAAACTATGGAACATCTATTATTTTGTCAATTTTTACCAGCTTCCTGCACCTTAGATCCTTAGAAGATCTGTGGTTATGCATCGAAAATGCGTTGAAATGTCCCAAATATTGGAAGAAAATATGATTTACTTTTTTAATATTATTTCAATATTTTCGATCAATTATACTAGCGTGAATTATGGATTTATAATGCACTCGTCTCGGCCAATTACAGAACCAGAAATCAATTATTCCCGTTTATTTCAATTCTGCTTTCAATATAAACAGCTCGTAAACCTATTTACAAATTTATATTTTGATGGCCACCAATAGATTTGATGTCAAGTTCATTACACTGTATAGCGTCATTGCAATATCAATCGTCGGCTCATGGTAACTTGTTTCACTTATTCAATCGCGAAACCACAGCGAACGCGATTTGCATTCACCTAATAAATTTGTGACGTCACTCGGAAATCAAGTATGCGAAATGAATTATAATTGTATTGCAGGAATCAGGTGACTGCAACACAAACAAAAACAAAAAGGAGAGTGTTTTTGAAAATTTACATACAAAAACAGAAATAATTATCAATAGTAATTAATATTCAATTAAAAATTGCATTGGCACGAGTATAAATGATATAGATAAATGCATTTTCATGGTCTTTCTATTTCAACCGTTGCAGGATGTGCCAATTTGATTTTCACGTGACATGCGCTAACCTAGCAAAAATTACGGTATTTGTTAGCGCTAGATGCGTACTGAACAATATTCAATTATTACAGATAGCGCGCAAGCGCTGTTTAAAGCAAGAGAATAACTGACAGATGTATCTGTATAGTATTGAAAGTAGTGCTGTGGGGATCAGACAAAACTTGGATCCGGGAACCCGGATTTCAAAATATCCGGATCCTCAGATATCCGACGTTCGAATATTGAAGCGAATATCCGAAAATTTAATTCGAATTTGGATCCGGATCTGGATTTGGATTCGTTGTTTTGTTTAAGGATCCGGATTTTAATTCTGGATCCGATTCTTCAGTTTGAATGTGAAGCCTAACATCTGGAATTGTGCTCAAATTCAAACTTCATAACTTCAAACCGTTAAAGTGGGCCTGTTTATCCAAATTCAAATTTATATTATTTTTATTACAGATATAAAGTAACATATTAATGACATGAATTTCATTAATTTATTATGTGCTTTTGATGAGACCTGATGCTAATATTTGAATATAAGATTCAATACTGAGAATATTCGAATCCGAGAACCGATTCGGATATTCAAATTCCATATCTAAAATCTGATACTCATACTGATATTCGAATCTAAGATCCGTTTTTAAAGCAAACGAATGTGTGTGTGCTCTTTGATTTTTTTAAACGATGTTTTAATAAAATAACTGAATGTTTTGTACGCATGTATTTTTTGCACATGAAACAATCTGTAAGATCTTACTACCCTGAAGAAGGTGCAAGGGTGTATCGAAACGTTGGTAGAGTAAGAATAAATGATATTTGACTGAGCTTTCGAATAATTGTTAACACCTTATCAACATCACAGTCGAGAAATTACCCACAATTTATATTTTATCTTTTGAAATATATTTTAAAAAATTACATTTGATTTTAACATGCAACCACAGAATTATTTTGTTATAAGAAATTGAATGACAAAGTTTTGATATAAATAAATAAAATACAAAATTTTGTTGACCTTTAAAAGGAGAGAGTTCATTCATTCATTACCACATCTCACACATATATAGTAGTAATAGTAGTGGAGTAGTAACCTACATTCCAAAATCAATACCTAACTATTGCGTTTTATTTAGAACATCGTACAAATTCTAGCACAAATAAACTATGAGTTATATCCAATAAAAACAAAACTGCTCGGGGACAAGACAACCTTCATTACTAAAATGAAAGCAGAAATTAAGTAAAAAAAAAACTTTTTTGGTCAGCGCACTTTAATTTTTGGTTACAGAAGTATTGTGTTTAACATATCTTGTATGTCTACAATCTACACAAAAAATTGTACTTATACGAGTACCTATTCTTTATATTTAGATTTTTAAATTTTAAAGTCATTCTATAGAATGCGAACAGTCATATGATTTTGTTCGCCTTAACAAACAGATATGGGGGCCCGTGTCAAAATGACATCTAGTAATTATGTATGTATATAGATATCAAATGTCATTAATTTTCATTCAAAATTTCAAGTGGTTAATTTGTCACCAGGAGTGTGGAATTGGAAAATTATTTCTCAAGGATAATATACCCATAATTTCAAATATTTAACTATTAATACACTAAGAAATAATATAATGTATATACTCCCCAGATAAAGTCTTCAGTAATGTCTCTGGATTTGCGATGTGAGATTTATTACAACAGATTATTTTATATATTATATTTCTTTATCTATAAGTCTATAAAAGATATAACAGAATATTTATTTGTATCAGATAGAGAATTTAATGTTCTTTAATACTTCCAAGAATAAAAAAATTCAAGAAATTATATTTAGAAGATTTTTTTTAAAAATCTGCTACTTCCGGTTGTCCAATTATTACCAAAACCTTTTCAACTCTTCCCAGTAATGTCCGATTAAGAAATACGTAGTTAAACAGATATTAAGTATTATAGTTTTTGACAAATCGTCCTTCCAACATACATCCACACACAGATACACACAGACATCATCGTAAAAATGATAAAATCGGTTTGTAGGGACCTTAAAATGTGCTTATTCCCAATACTTCTCTTTAGTGAGGTAAAAAAATAATGAATAAACGCTCATATATTTGACTACAACATAACTTCGTAACTGTCAGGAACATTTTTAGACAAGCATTGATAAACCGGCCCTAATAATACAGTACATCAAAAAAAATTGAAAGTACGTCTTAAATTGTCGGCAGTATTATACAGATTAGAAAAAAAATACATAATTGATTCTTAATAATTTATATGCCATATTATTCTGCGAAATATTTTGTCAGACAGATTAAAAAAAACAATACTTATGATTTATATCGTTTTATCCATCCAACAAAAATAAATATTACTCATTACAAATTTCCCTATCTTCGTTTTTAAGAAACCAAATTCCCCGAAATCTAATCACAGTTGCAGTAAAAGTTCAATACCTGTTTTTATTTTATTATGGAAACATTGGAAACTACTCATTCCCAATGTTCATTCAACTAAATCAACTTTTATTTTGCTATAAAATACTTAACGAGTTACAAATGTTTAAAACTGTAGACTAAACCACAACATCAATTAAAATACGAGTAGTATTGCTTTTATTGCGTACGTAAATGGTAATTTCAAAGAAATTGTTACAGATTCTTGATAACCGCATAGGTAGTTGGGATTTTCTACAACGTCTGATATGTAAAAAAAATTGTGGTGTTAGTTTTGCAATGCAAGTAAAATAAGAACTGAGACAAGCAAATATAAAAGATATTCTCAGAAGTTTAATAAAGTTTATATGGAAATGAATGATGCATTATTAAGACAATAGATTTACCTACTTACTAATATTTTGTTCTTATACAGGATGGTGACTAGAACTCTCACAGAAAAATGTAAAATCATAATTTCCTGCTTTCATAATTATTTTAGATGAAAAAGCTTCAAATAAAAGTTATATTATTATATATTATATCAGTAAGCGAATAATGTCTTTCTTATAATAATTATACATCTAAACCTAAACCCTTTACCGCCACTTCTGGTGGTCCTCAAGGCTCGAACTTAGGTCCCTTATTATTTTTACTACTTATTAATGACTTTATTAATTCAGTCCAGCACTCTAATACCTTGTTATATGTAGATGACATAAAAATATATAAAACTATTAATTCCATTGAAGATTCCAAACTATTACAGGCTGATATCAATAACATTTTAGCGTGGTATTTAACCTCTAATTTGTTTTTCAACTATACAAAATGCAAAATTATGAGCTACTTTGTTAAGAAGTCTGTTTACAGCATTGATTATAAAATAGATAACCATGTTCTTGAAAGAGTCACTCAATTCAAGGATCTTGGAGTCATATTTAATGAAAAACTACATTTTGCTACTCACATTCACCATATTGCCAAATCTTCATACAGAAGTCTGGGTTTTATAATCCGAAATACTTAGTTCTTCACTAGTATTTCTACTTTAAAGTTACTATATTTCTCGTTTGTGAGAACAAAGCTGGAATATTGTCTGAGGTAATTTTTAGCCCACATAAAAGTTTTATTATTTTAAATATACTATTTGATGGCCGATTTATATATTATCCATAAAGTCGCACGTTTGCAAAATACACTTATTAACTTTTATTTTTTAAATATGAACCTATAATTCTTTTACTTAAATATAAACCGCCATTTTTTCTCTTTTCATAGATGTATTAGTTTTTATTAAAGCTTTTGAAAAAATTTGAAAAAATAAGATAATTGAGATATATTTTTTTTCAAATATTCTAGGTAGCTATGTGAAAATAAATAACAAATAAATAAACACTCTATATAAGTACAAGTACAGTAAAAAAATTAAAAGATGTCCGATCAAGGTTGTCTACGAATTGTATGAATTCAGATTTTTGCTCCGCCCATCATGACAAATTCAGTAGTGTCGTTTGCTTAGTTTTTATGAGGGTACGTAAGATACTACTGTCATTTTATTATCATAAAAATATATATTACAGGAAAAACATTCAAAATTCAAAAATAAGTCAACTAGTAAGTTTATAAGCAAATGTGAAACCAAATATGTTAAAAATAAGATACTGACACAATGTCAGTGTCAGTGACTCTGACAGAATATAACGTTATACGTACGGCTATGAATCCAGGTAATGTATCTGTATTAATAAATAAACTTACGTTACAGCGAAAGTATTATCAACAACGAGCATCGTTTATAAATGGAATGTCCTAACTTAGTCGAAACAATATGATTTTTTTAAAGACAAGCGTGTTATATCCATCCTTATCACACACTCTTACAGCCTTTGCAAAAGAAAGAGATAAATGTATGCCTATTTGTTAATTCGTTCGTGATACAGGTGCCCTTGATCGGACATCTTTCAAAAATTTTACTGTACAAGTAGTTTCGAGTTTCGTCGTTTTTCTTAAAAATGCGTGAAACAAAAATATTTGCAAACATGCGTATGTAACCAAATCTTCTAAGTATATCAAATTTTGAAAATCAGCATTCTGATGGTATCATATTAAAAAATCCTTCAGAATTCATAATACTACAATAATGCAACCTTTTAGTTCATGTTCTGTATATTTTATTTAAACCCAACATTTCGGAATCATACAATACTGCCTTCTTCAGGGAAAACCAAAAAAATGTTTAAAAAAATCTGTTGTAGCCAGCACAATATCTCTCGCAACTTCCGTTTTTGGTTACACAAGTATAGGGCGCGAGCAGTCATGTGACATTGCTGGCCTTGACAAGCAGATATGAGGGCTCGTGGCAGAGTGAGAATTAGTAATTATGTACATAGATGTTAAATTTCAGAATTTTTCATTAAAAATTTCAAGATTTTATAAATTCGCGTAGTTAATTTGTCACCAGGAGTGTGGAATTTACTTGCCGAGGAAAATAAACCACATGGAATTGGAAAATCAGTAAATGTAGAATGAAAAATTATAATATTAGACATCTATGTACATAATAACTATCATTCTGACACGGACACCCATAACCCATATCTACTTGTCCAGGCCAACAAAGTGACATGACTGCTCGCGCCCTAGTATTTAACCTACACTCCAAAAATTCTACTTACACACACACACACCTCTTAGCGAGAGGTAAAAACATATTTTTTGTTTTTGCCTGAAGAAGGCAGCAATCTATGCTGCCGAAGCGAAGGTTTAAATAAAATATACTTACAAATAAACAAAAAGATTTTATTATTGTTGTATAATATTTTACTGAATAATTCATAAGCTTTGTTTCCTTGTTGTTTCCATGTTCCAAAATTTGCGGTTTCTTAATTTAAACCACATTGAAAGAACAGATATCCCATTGACGTAGTCGCAGATATTTTAACATTCACAATGCATTTCTTACGAAAGTTAACCTTGTGGACTTTCCGTGTCAAATCGAGACACTGAATTTGAATTTTCACAGTTACAAACTTGGATTAGAATTACAGAAGTTTGAACTATGTAGCAATATACAATAATTGGAACAAAATTAATGGTTTAATGCAATAATAACTAATGTCAATTTGGATCAAAATGAGAATGTTTCATTGGTTAAAAGTATACTTCTGTCCAATAAAATTAAGCACACAAAATATTTTATAGTTTAAAATGGACATGATAAGATGCCTAGTAACGAAAATAAGTAAATTTGTAATTTTTCTTATTAATGTCAAAATACCGCGAGCAGGAAGGAAATGTTAGAAGAAAAACAGAATCTCTGCGCGCCCCAAAGTTTCTAGTAATGACGAGGACGCAGCTGTTATAGAATATTTAAGACAAAACCCTTTTGAATCTGCAAGAATGGCTAAAGATGCAACAGATTTTCATGGTTCTAGGTCCACAATGTGTAGGAGAATTAAATAGTCAGATTTGCGAAATAGAGTAGCAGCTAAGAAACCAATACTAACGAAAGAAAATAAACAAGCTCGAGTCATGTTTTCATTAAATTACGTTCGCAGAGATCTAGCATTTTGGGAACAGGTAATATTTATAGACGAAAAGGTATTCAAATCTACCAACGATGGTCATATTCGTGTTTATAAGCCGAAAAATTCAAGGTTCGATGAAAGATATGTAAGCGCAGTTCGAAAGTCAGGGAGATTCGGTATTAATATGTGGGCATGGATTAGCTATTACGGAATGGGCATTTGTTGGAAAACTGATGGACGATTTAATGCAGAAAATTACATACAAATTTTAGAAAATGTGATGAACATTTATATCCCATAATTGCATCTACCAACAGGACAACTGCCCGGTCCATACTGCTAATATCGTCAGAAACTGGTTTCAAAATAACAATGTTGATATATTAATAATAGTTTAAGTGATACTTAATTTGCAACTCTTAACAATGCAATATGAGCCAAAATTTCGTATTACAGACTATTCTACTTATTGGAGCAACAAACTAGATTTTATTTACAAACGATCAACCGGAAGTGATACTTTACTTAAAGCACATTGCTATTATGAAAATGAAATTGGCGGGAGGTCATGTACTAGCCAAATCAGATTTTTAAAAATCTATATTAACACTCAAATGATAATAAATATATGAATAATATAATTATTTGTATGTTTATAATTTTATATTTCACTACTTTCACGTCCGGTGTACAACAGTTTAACTATGGCTGGTTTATTTTAAAACCAAAGAAGATAAACACAAGCATTTAACTAGAATTATGATACGTATACAAATTTCTTGATAATACCACAAAAATATTCTAAACTTTCTGTATTATTTACAGAACATATTCCATTTATTTTAACCATAAAACATAAATCACTTTTCAGTATTAAATTATCAATTTATTATCATTATGAATAATCAAACATAAAAATCTATTTTAATGGCTAGCTTATAGTCTGCGATAAATATTGCACAATATTTTATATTTTCTAAGCTTTTCCTTTCATTATCTCTTCTATTTATGTAATATATTTTTTATAGAAAAAATATTATATAATCATTATAAAATATAATCATTGTAAGTTCACTTATAAATCTATCTTACATATACAGGATGACACTGAAAAATGGTCACCCATAATAACTTTTTTTATTTATTGTTATTACCTTCCGTCACCTTTAGGTAAGGAAGGTATTGTCTTTGGTCAAAAAATTCAATGATGAGTTTTTAGTGAATAAGCATGTTTCATTTTATGATGATGTCTGTATGTATGTATGTCTGTGTATGTGTGTGTCTGTGTCTTTGTGACAAAAGTTCTGGATCCCATAACTTCAATACCACGATTCCAAAAATTATATTTTTTTCGTATTCCTCAAGTTTATAATTGGTGAACCGGAAGTAGCCTCATTTGAAGATGTAACAGTTAAATTTGATTTATTGATATTTAACCTTATTATAACTTAAAGAATATATTATTCTCTATACGATTTGATTACATTTTATACTTCATATTTAATAGATACAGAGTTAAAGAATTTTAAAGAAATTAAACTTTATTATTCAGCCAGCTATGCTAAACATGGAAACTACTAATATATTCATATAATTCAAATTGACAGATGTCAGTATCAATAAAAAGTAAATTAATGTGACAGAGATGAGGATGTTGAAGTAGATGTTGGGGAAGACACGGAAAGATACGGTAAGAAAATAACTCTAGTGTTACAAGTTTCTAGAAAGATACAAGAAAGACGATTACATTGGTTTGAATATGTCATGAGGAGAAATGAAGAATTATATTTGAACAAGAATGAGTAGATTAGTAATGGGAAATTGAAGAAGCAGAGAAAGACCAAAGATAAGATGGAAGGACTGTATTGCGGAAGACTTGAGAGAAAAGGAACTGAATGAGAACGACCCGCAAAAATAGCGACCCCTAACGAATGGGAAAAGCTAAAGAGAAAAAATATGTCAGTGTCAGGTGCAATTTGAATAGTTTGTTTATAAAATAATTTTACTGGAAATTTAGAATCTTTTGCAAGAAAAATTATGTATGGAATTTATACATTATACACAGGATTGACAGAAGGTATTGTGCTGGCCGCAACAGATTTTTTTTAAATTCGTAGGTAGCCAATATATAACATATAGGGTGCCCCATTTGAAATATAAAAGTTAATGTTACCATCATTTGTGAGATTAGCGGCCTAGTTACAAGTATATCAGAAAATTCAAAAATAATTATAAATAAATAAAGTTATTGCGAGTGCCCCGTTTTTTCAGTGTCAGCCTGTATACTCGTAATTTAAATATATTATTTTTGAATACTTTTTAATCTAAATGAAAAATATTTCAAGAATTTTCGTCCAAAATTTCTCTTTCTTTCAAACTTCCAACGGTTTATGAAAAACAGGTTCTTTTACTTCCATTTATCAATGTCACAATCACAAAGACAAGTTGAAATTTTTACCTATACTAACTGCATACCTATTTTAAAATGTCTTGCTCAAGATTATAAAAGGTAATAGGATTAAATATAACAATAAGTAGTAAGTTTAGTTTAAGAATTTTCAAGAAAATATTTTACTTTACTTAATAAAATAACAAAATACTATACAATATATTAATGTATTGTATATGTAATTGCCATATGACTTGAAAAAAAAAATTGTTTTAATATTAAAACAATACATCTTTGGTAAAACAATTTATTAACAATAAAATATACATTATAAGTAACAAAATACGTATAAACAATTTTATTTTTATTTTTAAATATCAAATATTATTAGTTTACATTCTTGACAACAGGTTGTATCATTGTTGTATATTGTTCGCTTCCCGAAGCTTATTAAATATTCATGTACATGTGACTCTGTTATTGTTCGTTAAAATATACAACAAAATAGTGATTTGTGCTATTGTTATTGTTTTAATAATACAAAATTGGAACTTATTGTCAACTAGAACATCTAGTTTATGTGTTTTTAACAATAACTATCTTTAATAACTATTTTTTTACAAGAAAAATATGGTAAATGTCATGTTATTTTTTATGAGGTTAGAAAAACATAAACTTTTGTGTAATTTTTGCAATGAATAAGTGAAACTGAAGTGTGAATAGTACAAAAACATTATTATGAAGCTGAAATGATCGTCATACATGGTGTAATTGCAATGGAATAGGTAAGTACATTAGTACATATATGTATATTTCACATTGTAAATTGTAAGTGGTTTATCTATAATGGACTATACGATATATTTGGAATACTGTTTGTGATGACTATAAATATGGTATATATAGTTAAAATAAAAATTAACCGAATGTTATTATTATTATCATAATTCAGATTGTTCTTCTATAAGTACACTTCTGTGCTATAAAATTAAGCACACAAAATATTTTATAGTTTCAATTGGACATGATAAGATGCGTAGTAACGAAAATATGTAAATTTGCCATTCTTCTTATTAATGTCAAAATGCCTCATTATTTAGAGATTTAGACAGTAATTCTAAGATTCGAATTATAACTAGAATAGAAAATGGTTTCTCCATAAAACAAATCGCTCGACTGATGAACATTAAGAAACGCTGGGATCACGAAGAAAGTGTTAGAAGAAAAGCAGGATCTGTGTTTTTTTTTTTAATTAAAATTATTACTGAGTATTTACAGATTGACGTTTACCGTGTTGCAATTGTTTTACTTAATTTTTTTTATTTCAAGCCACAGCCATGGCTCACTATTCTCTTTTCGACTAGGTGTATAAAAAAGTGCCCGCCATTTTACTTTTTAATAATGTAACATATGGATTATTTTACATGATTGTAAAGCAAATTTGATGTACGTTTCAAATTTGTAAAAAAATGTAGTATGTTCCATTTGAAATTTTAAAGTTGATATTTTACTAATAAACCGGAAGTGGTATCATGAATGTACATCCGTCGTCAAATAGCTTACATGTTGCTGTATAAATCATGTTATATATATATATATATATATATATATATATATATATATATATATATATATATATATATACAGGGTGATTCATCGGTCTGTCCTCTCTTTATAACTCTTTTATTTTAAGTCAGATAGAAAAACTCTTCAGATAAAATTTATATGATATATTATTGTCTATCTACGTACTATATGCACTTGTATACAGGGTGCTCCGTTGAAGCGCAACAATATGTAACTTTATATTTCTTAATGGAACACCCTATATATATATTTATTTATGTTGATAGTAAATTAGATTTCCTTTAAAAAAGTATTAAGTAATAAGGGGTCTAAAATTATAAATTAAGAAGTTATTTACCTTTATTCGTTGAATGATATTTTTGTATCATGTTATTATTAACAAAGTAAGCTATGGATAATTTGAAGGACAAGTTTTCGAGCATTTATTATAATTTTGCATTATTTAGTCTGTCACTAAATTTTAATAGCGTCTTTGTAATTAGTGTAATGTTTAAAATAAGTATTAATAAAAAAGAATCAAAATTTTGTATTAAATTATGTTTTTTTCCATTATGAACTACTATTTTTTATGAACGTAAATAACTTCTTAATTTATAATTTTAGACCCCTTATTACTTAATACTTTTTTAAAGGAAATCTAATTTACTATCAACATAAATAAATATATATAGGGTGTTCCATTAAGAAATATAAAGTTACATATTGTTGCGCTTCAACGGAGCACCCTGTATACAAGTGCATATAGTACGTAGATAGACAATAATATATCATATAAATTTTATCTGAAGAGTTTTTCTATCTGACTTAAAATAAAAGAGTTATAAAGAGAGGACAGACCGATGAATCACCCTGTATATATATATATAACGTATGTATTTTAGTGAATTTAAATTTTCGAGTCTTCGAAAAAACCTATTCTAGCGATGAATAGTTTTTGTAACTAATTTTGAAGAGGCCATTTGCATAGAACATTGTTAGCTGATCATGTATTTAACTGCCCATTGTAACCATGGATACGTATCAAAAATACAATGGAAAATAAGCTTTGTCAAAGTTAACAACGTAGTTAAAGTTAACAATGCTTTATGCATCTGGGCCCGGTAGTATTTATTTTTAATCAGGGGTGACAAAGCTATGACTACAATAACAAATTCATTTGTTTTTTAATCATTTCAATGTATTTTTAAATGATAACTATATGGTAATTACTTAGTTAAGGTGACTAAAATTTTGAGTAAACACTACCAGTCCAAATGTTTTGCACATTCTTTTAAAACTGATTCACATTAGTTGAACTGATTATTGAATACATAATACAAATTGAATACATTGAAATCGTTCACTTTTTAATACGAAAAACAAAACCAAATAACACAAACTCATCTTTTTATGAAAATGAAGACCACCTCAAAGCTTTTACCCCATTTGGTTTCATATCCAACAAACATATTACTATAGAGATAACTCGTGAAATCACCAGACAATATGTGTGATGAGAATGTTGGCCTATGCATTTTACATGTGATAGTGAAACTAAGTATAGATATACACATGCATTAGGTTCATTGACACGGCTGAATTAATCTAACTAAATCAAACATATGTGACATTTGACCATGGCATCTAAAAATAAACGCAGGATGGGACATCGACGCAATAGTTGCCCAATAGGTGTGGCTGTTTGAAAATAGAAGAAAAATACAGTGGGCGCCACATAAAGAATATGATATAGATATTTTATCTTGTATTTTACATAAATGTCTACAGAAGCATTCACCAGCACGGTTCAAAAATGTATATGTATTGTTTCCCTCAAATAACGATTATTACACAGTACAAAGTACAACTGAATATTTTGCCACTATTCGTAGAGAGTTTCGAAGTATGAAGAGAAGAAGAGCATGTATGAATGCGATTATGAGTGTGGCCCAGGCGAAAGAAGTCTGCTTAGGTAGGAATGTGTGGCGAAGGATGATTGTTTCCTAACTATTATTGTGATCCGGATGCGGTATTTCGCTACCGAAAATCGGTAATATGTTTAATAGTAAGGATTTGTTGTATGATGTTGATGTTGTTCTTATTGTTATCGGGTTTGTGCGAAAGGTGCTTCTGGCATATTTTTCTGAGAAGTCAAAGAAAGTCAAGCCATCAACATTATGGTCTTATTACTCGATGCTCAAGTGTACAGCAAAATACAAGTTGTGGATCTGTTCCTAAAATAGATCTTTCTGATAACATTAATTGTTATATTTAATATGAATCGCCAAAATTTATAATGTATTTTTATTTAAATAAAAATTAAAGTTCTTTATCTACCCTTGCTGTTAAAGTATTACTTTATCTACACTTGCAGTTAAAATGTCACTTAGTGAACTATTTTGAGTTGAACAAAGCACACTTTAAAATCTGCTCTAGAAAAAAAAATCCGTATTTTTTACTTTCGTCCATGTTACTCTTTATTTATGAGAAAATTGTCTCTGAAAATACAATATTTAAATTACCGCCATTACATGTCTCTTAACCCGCCGTCACTCATGCTATGTATTGTAACATTACTCGCGTGTTAGATTTTATCTATGTAACATATGAGTTTTTTGACAATACATAAACGTGAATAAAAAAGTGAAACCAATATTTTAAAAATACTTTATTTAATCACAAAAGAATACAATAATATGGTAAACAAAGGAAAAAATAGATACGTCAAAAATATTTTATATAAACTAAAAGGAATTCCCCTACAGATCAAATATACGAAAAATCTGATGTGGACACCACACGACTTCCTTGTACGATTATTAAACTATACATATTTTTTTAATAATTAAATTACAAAATATTGACAGGCTTAAGCCAAGCCCGAGAAATATTTTGATATAGAACAAAAAATAATTCATTTACTACTATCATTCTTAAATTAACATTAATCTAACCCGGTTCTTTTTAAAGAGAGTTTTGATTACAATAAAGAAATATTTGATTACAACAATGAATATGACTAATTTCACAATAAAAATATAATATTTGTTATTGTACGAATCATAAAATTGCACGTATTTAATGTAATTTGACATGAACTTTTTTTTTATTTTTTTGTCCTAATCCATAGCAAGCTTTATTACAAAAACAAAAAGTATATAATTTTTAAATTTACATATCTCGCTTATATAAAGGGCTAATTTAATAATACTTGATGTGCTAGACGCAGAAATTAATTCTCTAAAACTTTTGTTTAAAGCATTTATTTCTAAAATCAAAATAAAATCATTTTATCCTAGTCCTAAATACAAAATTTGAACTTTCTACGGCTTACCGTTTTTGAGTTATGCGAGATACGTACGTACAGACGTCACGTGGAAAGTTGAAATTAGTCAAAATGGATTCAGGAATGATCAAAATGGATATTTCCGCTGAAATCTGAACACCGAATTTTTTCGCGATTACAATTACTTCCTTTACTTCGTACAAGGAAGTAAAAAGAAAAATTAATATTGAAAATCGTTTCCATTTTGTCATCTGAAACTTCATTTCCAGAGATTCTTTGTTGCAAATACTTCGTAAATTTTGATTTATTACTTTAAAAATTAGACAACGTTTAAGTTTTTTCCTCAAAGGTAGAAGACGTTATTACTCCTTGTCGAAAGAAATTTTTACTTTCGTATTATAATTTACCTAACACAAAAAATAATAAGGATGATTACAGACTTTGCTCGCTTCTCTCGCTCTTATTGCAAACTTCATCTTTGGTAATTTCTCAATATCAATGCGAAAATTTCACAATGTAAGTTATTTTAAACTATTGGAAACTATTATTAAACTATAACTCTATTTCTTCTGTTTCCTCTATTTTCATCATTTTCTAGAATCGAATTGGCGTCGCTACAATCACATGTTTTGTAATTATGTCACATGAAACTTCAGCGCGTGATGGTATTCTAAATCTGTATTAAATTTCACATGCTTAAAATCCAAGTAGCATATGATCTCGATGATTAATCTTCAAATGTTTGTTTGGCAAGACAGAAATAACAAAAAAGATCTAGTAAAGTAAACGAACATCAAGTAAACTATGAAAATTAATCGAACAATTTAAAAATAACCGAATTGACGTCAAATTAGAATAAAATATTTATTTTCTATCAGTGTTTATATAAAGTGAAAGATAATATTTAATTTAAAATGAAGCAACAGGAAGAATTTATAGATAAATATAGACATATATTTATTTTTATATTTTAAAATAATACGTTGTAAACAATAAAACTAAAAAATTGAAAGGCAGCAGCTCTTTCGTAATCAGGTAAAATTAACTTAAGTTTTAAACTTAAACTTTGCGGAAATGTAAGTTGGAAATACCATTAAAAATAAAAATCAACTATTTCTAATTTTAAAACAGAATTTTGAACATAAATAAATAGATTTTGATGAATGAGGAACTTCAGATATTTATGCATCAAATCTGTTTTAAAAATAGATGAAAACAAATATTTAAAAATATGTAAATCATAGTGCTCAGCGATTTATTTTCATTTTAAATAGAAAAATATATAATATTTTACTGTATATGTACAGTAAATTTTTTGAAAGATGTCCAATCAAGGTCATCTGTATCATGAACGAATTAACAAATTGGCATATATTTATCTTTTTCCTTTGCAAAGGCTATAAGCATGTGCGATAAGGAAAAATTCATATTGTTTCGACTAAGCTAGGACATTCCACTTTAAAACGATGCTCGTTGTTGATAATACTTTCGTTGTAACGTAAGTTTATTTATTAAACCAGATACATTACCTTAATTCATAGCCGTACGAATAACGTTATTTTGTGTAATAAATATTGTCATTCAAATTTGACGTTTTAAACTGCCATTATTAACTCCATAGCAACAACTATAAGTAACTATTTATTTGCTAGTGAATTAAAAAAAAATAAGTCACTCTCACAGAACATCAGGCACAAAATAACACTTTCACCACAGCCTTTATCAAATAGAAAATAAACCTTGTTTATAATAGACTTTATTTATAATTATTAAAATATTGAACAATATATTAGTTTTATTATAACATATTTTATAGTAAAATTGATATACAATAACAACTTTTTAAATTAGCGTTGCCTTGAAAATCCCATTATGCATTTTGTCCTATCGCATATAAATAATATATTATTATTCATATTAAAAATGAATAATAATTTAATGGCAATTGACTATCATTTTAAAGTTCAAAAACAAAAATATGATTTTAATATGTTTACTACATATTGTTTATCCTTGGCCTACTTCAATCGGACTATTAAATCAGGGATACTGTTTCCCCCAAATTGATACTGCATACAAAATCCTCTTTAGCTATAGTTGTGTCCTGTGAAGGATCATTGTATTTTTTGTTTTTCTTATAGATCATTAACATCTTTGTTTTTCTTTGTTATACTCTGAACCACCGATTTTTTTAAATGTATTATGTTCGCCCCTATTCTCTACAATTATTTAACTATTGTAAAATATTGAAAATTTAATAGTTAATAATATCCAGTGGACACTATTCCCTTATTAAATTAATGCAAATAAACAATAGACGTCATTAAACAAAATGTATAACTAATAGGACCAGGTGATTTCCAAATCGCTGCTCTGATTGGCTAATTTGGATTTGCTGGCATTATAATAATATCATAAGGATATGTTGAGTTTTGGTTCGTAAATATCACACAAAATAATGGAGAATAAAAAGACGAATCCGTTGCAGTATCAAACTCAATTTTGCCAAAAATGGTTTTGAAGGTTTAAAACGACGTTTCAATTATGACATTCGTTCTATTATGTTCATAACTTTTCCGAGTTAAAAATAGAATCTTCCTAGTTGGCTTTGACATTTATTTCCATAAAAATCTAAATAAAACCCAAGTATAAGTTACTAGCCATCATTTTAACTGCAGCATCCATTACCTACAGATGGTAAAACCATGCATAATTAAAACTTAAAACACATAACGATCGTCTAATGAATAGAAACTTTACTTCGTATAGCAGTGATTTAGTGCATGTTCTTTTTATTAAAGTGAGCTATGAAACAAGTACATCATTGTTCATTTGTTACTATCCTTGATTTGACAGCAGTCGATGACGTCAATTCAATAGAGAAGGAACGAATAAAAAGAAATAGAAACTTTGTTGTTGATAAAAAAAGAGATATTTTATTATTACAAACAAAATTGGAGTATAAATTCATTATATTGGAATAGTATATTCTGCAACAAGTAATGGAATGGACCATATTCCACACGAGCAAAAATTAGATAAACTTATTACTCTGGACAACTCCAACAACCTGTAAAACTTAACAAAATACTCTAAAAATGTTCAAAACTTTAAAACGTCGAACGCGAATACAGTAATAAATAAATATAAAACAAAGATAACCATAGCAACCGAACCAAGATATTTGATATAACGCGCTAATATGCAGCTAAATAGATTGTGATTCGTTGAAAGCCGTGCGGAATTATTCCAAACGGCGTACGGAATTATTCCACACGGTTTGTTGGAATAATATTAATTCCAACATAATTTATAGTTGTGGAATGTATAGTGTCCAAAATAGTGTTGGAGAAAATGAAGTATGTACAATTAAAAATTATAAATCATTTACATACAAATATAATATACAGTATTACAAAAATATATGCATAATCTCATAGCTAAAATCACATTTTAGTTTTAAATTTCGTCTAAACATATCTTATCAATGTTGTAGACAAATGACCACATTACGTTATCAGTAACCAATCACATTAAAGCACAAATAAAAATTTCCAAAATTATATTCAGATATAAGCGCCATTTAGAATATAATATATCATTTCTAAGAAAAAAATACAATTAATATGATCGAATTTTTAATATCAATTAATTTAATACGTAACAAATTTTCACTTTTATAAATAATTTATAATAGTGCATAAAGCAAATATTTTCTAATTGGTAAACAAATTCAAATAAATTTTACTTTCAAGAAACTGATTTACAATTGTAATTCAATTTTTATTTGCACAGGAAAAAGAATATTATTCCGAATGTCATTTCAAGTTCGTATTCATTGTCATTGTCATTTTTCGTTAGTCTACTGTCTACTGTAATGGTCCTCAACTTTTTCTATACCGCGGAACACTTTTCTGAGGAAGAACTTCAGACGGAACACTCTGCTACTCGCTTTTTCCAAAGAATGCTGATAATTTGTCTCTTGTAAAGTATCTTAATTTTATATTTGTAATAATAAGTGCTTACGGAACACTGGTTAAAATCCACTGGTCTAATGCCTAAATTATTGTTTCGTATCATATGTCAACAACTGAAACTTACAGATAAATTTTGGCAAGATAACATTTTGTTATTTTTGGCATCTTTACAGAAACAATTTTTTAGAATACTGAAATATAGAATATGTTTTATACTTCAAATTGTAATGTAATAGATGTACTAGTATGTATTATTTCTTGTAAAAAGAAAGTAGAAAGCTTTGACAAATGTATTCTGATAGAAAATGCAGTAGACATAGTAGAAAAGTAGAAAACTACATGAATGTTACGTAAATTATTATGCATTAAGTGATTTTTCATATCTTAAAAACATTTACAATGCATTTGTTGAAAAAAATAACAAATATTTTTACAAGTCATTCTACGTAAAAAAATCGTATAACTATAGTTCAAAATCTAAATAAGAGGTTCGTTAGTTGTTCATTTTTCATTACAATTAAATCTTAGGTTGGCAATACTGTCAACACTAAGCACCACCAATAATCCTTTAGTTTGAATCAGCTGTTAACGAATAATTTTATCCGTGCACTTCATTTATCATCATAGTTTTATTTAGAATATATTTATAGTACATATATTCTTAAAAGTTGTAAAAATATTTTAAAGAGAATTAGATATAGACTGCATATTAAGGTAAATATAATGAAAAAAATTGGTGTTAACCTACATGTTAAAAGCAATGATATACAATGTACATTATTGAGTTTTTGGGGCCGTTTTCATAATTAGGCCCACCTTAAAACTTTAATTAAAGTGACTTTAAGGCATTTTTTTTAATATTTAAAGTATGCTAGCAAAATCATTTCAATATTTTGTTTCAAAATATGTTTCATTTAAAGGAAAAAGCAATTCAAATCCACTTAGAATTTTGAAATAATTAAAGAGGAAATTTGAGAAAACACAAAAATTAAATGACAAAGTTTTTTTGGATATTAGTAGAATATTTTAATAATATCTGCATAATTTAAACCATATTATCATTCGTTCTTAATACTTGATTACAATAATGACAAGAATTGATTATGAAATCAAAACATTGATATAATTAAAATGCATTATATATTTTTTATACTCCGATGTATAAAGTTGATACTGGTTGATACTTTACACACTCCAGGCAATGTGTTAAAGTAAACGATTTTCGTATTTTATTTTATTTACGTTTGGCCTTTAAATTGTCTTACCAAAATTTAGTTTTTTTTATACATTCATGTTGGTAATACTGACAAAACTGCAGTATTCAACTTCAGATCTGTTATCTGTTAAATTTAAACGTGAACTCGGTCGGTATTTGGTGTGTTCAAATTGTCGTCTGTCAAATTTCTAATTTGTTTCAGGAATTTTATTTAAGGTCATATAAAAAATATTGTATGCAACTCAAGTTTAAACAATCTTTATGACATTCGGTCAATAATTTTTACCCTGATATTTAGTCTATTGCAGTCATGCCAATCTCAAATAACAAAATATCACCAAAAATTATTTAAGAATGAAGCTTCTAACATGCCTGCTAAAATGTAACATTCTAATTCAGTTTAGTTTAAGTTTTTGCTTTGTTGTTTCATGATCACTTACTACTTCACATTCAGAAGGAACTGAGTTGTGAAATCAAAATAGATTTAAAGAAAACTGATTTTTACAGAAAGGTATACTCTCGGTATAAATCTCATTAAAAGTTTCATGTTGATTTTAAATCACTCATTTTCAAAATTACAATATTGACATTATTGTTCTTACATTGAGCCACAAAAATATGTGTTTATCTAAACAATATTAATTTCAAGTATGTCAAAGTAATGTTTGCATATGAATACGATTTTATTTTTGTGTTAAACTTATCTACGGTAAAAATTACTTTTACCTTCGACTTCGAGGCAACATACCAACTGCATAAACAAAATTCTAGTTTCTAATTAAAATTCCCAAACAATAATAGAGTTGTTCCGATAGAAAATCGAAAAAAAAATATAATATAAACAAGGATCTCTGCTTCATTAACAATAATTATACGAGTACAAGATATTCGTTTGAGTGAAAAAAACCTAACCTTGATTTATAACATGCACAGCATTCGTTTCCTGATGCATTCATGGAAGTTGGAAGTTCATAATGGTAGGCTGTTAGAATAATAATCATAAACACGTAATAAAAACGTATGGACGGTTGTCTTTGTTTGAAAACCGCAATAAATTGTTTTATAATCTGTGGAGTGCATTGTAGGTACATTATACATATAATATATTGCACTGTCCGTACGATGTAACTAGTTGGGGCAATTCACATTATCACTGCGGTAATGGGGAAGCTATAAAATCCATAGGTATACCGAAGAAGAATGAAGTTCAATAAAATTACGACTATTACAAAAAAATATATATTTATATAAAAAAACATATTTGAGTGTATTAGGGTGAAATTTGCTTTGTGTAAGGCAATAAAACATTGTAAAATCACTATTTCACTTCTGAAGCTGTGCGGCAGCGAAGTTAAAGTAAATATAAGACGCAACTTAGGAATAGTGAACTGAATTACATTGGCTTGCCAAATTACATCGTACGGACTGTATTCGATATTGTAAGGAAATACACAAGAATTATCGGTACATATTTTGCAAATATCTTGCACAGTATGTGAAAATATTTATGAAGTATTTTTTTTAATAAATTAGTATTTAGTAAATCAAATTCTATTCTTGCACAGTAATTTTCATATAGCTAATACATAATTTCTCAGTATGAATCGTGGTGAATGCACTTTCAACATACCTACTTTAAATATAGCTGAGTTTAGAGTAAGATGTAATAACTCTTATAAAGCCTCATATCCTGATACCCTCGCTGATACCTATATGAATTTATACAGAATATTTACATCATTGTACATCATGTTATCATCATTATCGAAATTATTATTACCCGTTTTTAGTTTTAATGGTCTATAGGACTATACTGTTGATCAAAAGAAGGCGTAGTATACATCGGTTTTAGAACCTTTCTGAAGTAATTTAATAACTACTTATTTCAAGTACTACTTATGAAAGATATAATGATAAATATTTCTCAAATAGGTAATAGTAGAATTTCCTTCATATTACCCGCTAATTTTTAAGAAATGTATTTCCCTAAATAATACCAGAGTTTATCAACATACATACATACATACATACATACATACATACATACATACATGTATTACATATTTACGACACGAGTATACCATATTTTAAATGAAACTTGTAGTCAGTTTGATGAAATATGTAAATTATTAAAGTTAGAAATAAGTAAATAAATTTCGTTATTTCAGAGATGTCTGAATATACCTATCGAAAAGACAAAAAAACTTTCATTGCGATATTTTAAACTTTGATAATACCATGTTTTTTATTCAAACTACTTCTCATAAGAAAAAAAATATTACCAATGGGAAATATTTCTTAAATATAACCTGCATTTCCTTGACATTACACAATATTTTTCAGGAATTCATGTATTTCCAAAAAATTTACCTGAATTCTAGCAATATCTGCAATACCTAGTGTTATACGTGTAACGGTGGTAGCCGTTACACAATATGTAAAATAAACTTTTGGATAATGAAATTGTATAACGAGTTGTAAATATTTATTGAGACGATTTCTTGATGACGTATTACAAATGAATTACAAAATTATGAATGAATATTTATTTTCCTTTTGTCGCCAAGTAATCTCGGGAAAAAAGAGTAACAATAGCTTAAGACGACTAGGATAATTTGATGTCGCTACATACGTAATAGTAATTTACGCAACAAGACCTAAAAGTAATACTTTATTGGGAGAGCAACTCTAGAAGCTTGTGAGCTCAGTAAAGACACTTTCAAGTCATGTTGGGTACAACATTTTTTTCGCGGTTCTTATAAAAAGAATAAATAAAAATCTCTATTATTTTTTTTTTTTATTGCGAAGAAATGGAGACAGTCATTTTCCAAACTAGCTCAGCAAAGGATTTTCCGGTATAAAAGTGACCAGAAACATTTCATTTTTTGGATGATCACGAAAAAATAAATATCATCGCGGCATATTACCAAATGCTGGGTGTGCCAATCTGATTTATACGAAAAAAAAACTTATAGCTGGCGTGAAAAGAGAATACTACAGTTTTTGATGAAGTATCATGTAAATTATTGAGCTTAGAAATAGTTTCGTCTGAAGATATGAAAAGTTTTATAATTATTTTTAACTTTGATAATACCATTTATTATTTTCGAGTTTAATCCTCATAAAAATAAACAAATTAAAGAAAAAAAATAACCATGTGTTGCATCAGATGATTGGAAATCTTGTTCCATATTGAGTATTGTAAACTACATTTGAAGTACATATTCTGGATATTCTGCTTATAAGAATAGACATTTTATCGTACTTAGTATTGTCCTTCAGATTGTTTACGCTTATATGAGTCCTTCCGCATATATTTAACTAATCTATTTTTACTTCTATGAGACTGTTGACCCCATTGTCATAATGCATAATATCCATAAATGAGGAACATTAGATGTAATTCAAGTCGCGCGGAATACAAATTAGTACTGCAGTTTGTTGAAAATTATTTAAAAAACAATCTATTTTTGATGCGTATTATATTTGGCAGGTGAAATTATAGTTATGTCATGATTTATGTAGGGCAGAAATTTAAGTTCACATTGAATTTATAATAAGAAAGTATTGTGAGATTGAAAAAACCGCCAAAAAGAAAACAGTATAAAGTATGTTAAGTGCTATGGAGAGTAGCATTAGGCAATACTTTTCATGTTGATGAAATAGTAAAGGACTAATTAGCATTAGTATAACCTTTAGATTTATTATCATTTTTAGCTTGACAACACTTTAGCAACGAAATAACAAAAATACAGCACTTAATAAAAACATTCTAAGAGTTTATAATTCTGTTTTAATCAGTATAAATTAGATCATACTATGCATGAATTGTTTTAATCATTAAAGTTATCAAATTCAAATTGTACTGTGATGAAATTAGTGACGTATACATGAAATACTAAACAGAAAAATAGGTTTTTAAAAGTTTTAAAAGAAACAACCAATTCATTAAAGTTTTGAGGCACGAATTGAATAGAAGTTGACCTGCTTACTGGTCAAATGAACCCAAGTAGCCATTTTAATACAAGAATAGACAATTACCTTCGTTTCTCCTTCGCAGGGGGCTTGGTTTTGTTTTCCATTCTTCCTAATATACTCTTAGGCACTGCTAAGGAGATATATGTAAACACCACAGGATAAAATCACTTCTCTCTCAAAACTATTCACTCACTGCCTGTAAAACAACAATCGTGAATGTGTCGCTTTCTGTTCTGACGTCACAACCTTTATTTCTACAAAAAGGGGGCCTGACGTCACAAACGGCGCCAAATTTGAATTTTAAATCAATAAGGCTGATTGCGGGAATCAAGGATTAAAAAAAAATTAGGACTACTGTTAACAAATATATATTTGTCTTGAAATAATGAAAATGCAGACAAATATCAGGCTTTATTTGAAAAAACAGAACTTATATCTTAACAAATATTACGAATACATTTGTATACGTAGATTCACTAAATAAACTAACAATTCATTATTTTTTATCACTTTTATCCGTCGGTTGTGTCGTTGAATCAGTTTTTAGTGGCATTTCTGATTCATCGTCATCTAAAGAATCTTTATTATACAGTGTTGGATATTTTTCCATACACTCTTGCATACATTTAAATTTATCGTAACAATCCGAACCTTTCGGTTCGGCATCGGAATAATGAAAACAACTAAAAGCATTACGGAATTCTACTCCACAAGGTCCTGTTGCCATTCCTCCCAAACACGGACAATTCCAATTAATGTCTCCATTTGGAAGAATTAAACCGGGACTTTGTTGGGCCTGTGGCAACGTCACAGTACTGGGTTCTTTGTGATCTTCTGGAGTAGCAAATATTACAATGTCTTTCCCATCGGGGCCCAATCTCTTACAAAACGACATGTTAACAGTGAATGTATTTACGACTATCAGCACAAAAATTTAAAAGAATGTCTGATGTTTTGTGGACCCTATATACACAAGGTTTACTCTCGTAGTTGGAGCACAAACTTAAAGCACTGTGCAGTTTGACGTAGAATTCAGCCGGTACTCGAAGAATGGCCCTGTTATTTTCTTTATTGTACTTCAAAATGTCGATACTAACACTGGCTCCAGTTTCCCCAAATATTTTGTTCATACACTGGATTATATGCTTCTTGAAGAATGCTACTGTGCTGACGTGGTTTTCATTATTCGGGAATTCTCTGGAAATTAAATTATTATTACATCATACTTCAAAATGTTAACCTCAAAATACAAATAATGTAAACCCAAAAAATACTAACAACGACACATCTAAATAATAATAATTCATATTTTTATAATAATAAGTAAGATGCACACTTAAATGTGTAGATTATTCTGCAGTACGTACAATTTATAATTTTATAAATTTTTTTGGAGATGAAGACTCGCTGCTCGCTGCGCAAGCGCAAACATGTGCGAGGTTTGGGGAAATTTCATTATAAAGCGTTGTACACTTGTTGGAAGCCGGATTTCCACAAAATTTGAATAAAATGCGCCATTTTTAAACAAAAATAGATGTAGCTCTAAAATTCATCATTTTTGCCGTAAAATAATCAATTTAAATGTTATATTGACAATGGCACACGTATTAAGATAAAATAGAGATGTAAGTACTATGGAAACAAGAAATAATACAATAAATAATTCTGAAAACTAAAATCGTAATATGCCAAATGTATAATTTTACATACTTTACAAGACCATTTGAGTTTATTTGTAGAAATGTAGAATATATATACTTCATTTCATGTAAGGAAATAGTAGATGGCGAGGGCTGACCGTTTTTACACGCATTAAATAAATAATTTAAATTCGTATAGCCGAACTATATTAATAATAAATATGGTTAAACATCACTGAATTCTGTAGATTTTATTTGATAACTGATAACTGACAGGCGATATTTTTTTTAATTTTGTGAACTGGGTTGCATTCTGACCAATCAAAGGGCAGAATTAAACCCTTATCTGATCTTAACTAACGCTATTTTCTTGTAACTGTGTAATTATGGCGCCGCACTAGCCTTGTATTTTCTAGAACTATGTAATAAAATCTGTGCACTTTAGAAGGCGCGCGCTAGCACACATTATTCATAATTGGAGAATCCGGTAGTAAAAATGACAGATACTTTGTTATTTGGATTCTTCTTTAACAAAATGCGTCTTGTATAGGTATATGCAAAAGTGTAAGTAATCTTTATAGTTTAGTAAAAGATGAAAGAAGAAAAGAATAATAAAATTTAAGTCCAAATACAAAACAAGTATTTGTGCGGGCAATTTTGATAAAAATGAATTGGTAAGGCTGAGGAAAATAAACTATATGAGTGATAAAAACGAACTTCAGTGCCGAGGTGGTACATATTAAATGTTATTTGAAATTAATAAATGGAAATGAAAGGAATATTTATAGGTTATGGTTACATTTCATCTGACAGTCAATGTTGCTACCCTCCGGACATTGAGGTTATCGTAAAGAACACTCAAAATTGTTTTATCTCAAGTTTCTTCGTCGGAATTATTGAGTTTGTTCTTCTTGCACATATTATTTGTCATTTTACGTACAAATTTACTATTGTACATCGTAATCAAGCCCAAATTATCTTACGTATGCAATAATTATTATAAGGTTGGCAACACTGATTTTGTATGAAATCATATAATGGATTACTTTAGTGCCGGTTTCTGAACCTTTAATGCCAATTTTTCTGCGATTTCAAATGTATCTCCATTCATATCACTAGATTCAAAATTAGCGTTTAATGCTGTTTTCTTACGTGAAATGAAGTATAGTAAATACAGCAAAATAAGTGATGAATTTTCTATGATAGCTAGATTTTTTTAATTCGTATTTGAAAGAGCATCAATTTTGTTTTAATTTCACGCGAATATTCACCCTTTTTCGTTCATTTTATCAACAATAAGAAGAAATACAGTTCGGTTTGACTGTACTGACCTATACAATTTTCTCCTACCGTATAACCTATATACTATGAAGTAATACGTAATATTAGAGTTTTATATTTAGATGTTTTTATCATATGTATTGATGTAATAGATAATAAGTAGTTCATATAAAAATGGATCGAAAATCTTTGGAAGAATATGCTCTGTTCCTAGACCAAAATATTAACGAAGTACAAGTAAGTAATAATATCTCATTTTTAAAGAATGAAGCTTCATAAACATGTTTTTGATAGATTGGAGTATATTCTCTCGCAGCTTTGAGCTTAGTTGCAGCTTTTCGACGCGTACGACCGGTAATATTACAAATAATACAAAATCACTCATATTTTAATATATAAACAGTTTTCAAGATTCTCCCATCCTTCTGATATTCCTAAACGGTTTATCAAAGCCCGAACGAAGTTAAATGGCACTGTAGAAAGAATAGAACCTTCTGGTGCCTTACTAATGGTTCAACACAGACCTCTTATTCGAATCCTACGATCGAAAGTTGACAGTTTGCCGGTTAAAATATCTGGCGTAACAGTAAACGGCAATGGAATAAGTTGGTTGCAGTCGATAGTTGCAGGGAATAAAATTACTTTCATACCTGTACTTAAGCAAAATAATTGCGTGGAGTGTGAAGTTTTATTGGATCAGACTACAAGAGATGTAAGTGGGACCTATAAAACGATCCCTGATTTAGATTAATTTTTTGTTGATCTTTAATTCATATTTTAATAGTAGCCATAAAACTATTATCTATTTGTCCATATAATTTTTATGCATTATCTTTGAACCTATCATTTGTCGCGTACAAAGTTATTCCAGCTTATTCCCATCCATCTATTTATGTTGCTTCACGCATCTATATTTTTCTAACCGTGTACTCGTCTGACCTTGAATTCCTTTAAAACAGATTCTATTTTGATTTTGTTTATCTTTTAAAAATGTATTCATATTCCAAAATACTTTCATAAGTATTTTTTCTTATTCTTATTCATTCTTTGACGTGTTAACCTATCATTATCAAACTTATCAAAATGATCAAATTATTTTTATAATCATTCAATCTGCTTATATCCTTTCGGGTGTCGAGATTATTTTCATTATCTAATTTGTTGTTTATTAGATCTTTCCAATTTCGCTTTTCTTTTTGCTTCTTGACACTTGAAGTTTCTAATTAGAATTTCGTCTGCGTTATTTTCTCATATCTTCATTCTTCCCCGTTGGGAATGTATACAATTCCTAAATGTACACATTTCTTGACGTATAACATTTTTCTATTGTACAAATATGTCCCTTGAAGTTATATTGTCCTCCGGAGTATATTGTACACTATTTTTCTCGAAATGAGATGAAGTAAATCCATTCTTATAATACACATTCTTCGCCAAGTATTGCTAACTAAAAACAAATTATTTGGGAACAGTTACTCGAAATCTTAGTCATACAGCATTTATTCGTATAGAACCGATTCAAACTTGGCGCGTTCTCTGCATCTCGAATTATACTTCAAAAACAAAACGTATTTTAATTTAAACATGTGTAGTATTTGCACTATGTTTTAGGATAGGTTTACGTTTATAGTTTTTATTAAAAGGTGTTCGAATTCACTGATGTGCAATAACTTCATTGTAATGATTTGTACTGTCACGAATGTACAATGCGCGAAATGTATAGTGATATGTATGCAGTTCGGAGTTTGTATTCTAAGGCTTCCCTGTTTCTTTTTCTTTATTATTCTAGCATTGATTTTAACTTATTTAAAATAGGGAACACACGCGTCGAACTAATATTCATACATCGCCCCGTTCATTTCTTGCTTCGTTTAGTTTCCTAACGTTCAAATCTTGAACATGAAGTTGGCGCAGATGAACTTTGCGCGCTCTATTTTTCTCCAAATGAGATGAAGTAAATCCATAACCCATTCTTATAAGACACATTCTTCGCTAATCATTGCTAACTAAAAATAAATTAAATGGTAACACTTACACGAAATCTAAGTCATACAGCATTTATTCTTGCAAAGGTATAAGTTTATAATAAAATATCGGTTTTGTTATAATTGTTAACACATTAATCTACACCACAGTCAAGAAATCTATCCTTATTTCAACACAAATTGTCTAACCAACTAAAACGTACATTACATTAACGTACTTACAAAACGTTAATGTAAACGTAACACAGCTGTGAATAAGTAGTGTTCACAAATCACAATTTCTTAATGCTTTTTCCGCGTGGCGTGGTATATGTAAACACACTCTCAACAATCCGTATCAATATACAGATTGTTCATTTTATTTTGACTATTTTAATGAGCATATTTTTTTTCACTCATTGGTTGACAAACTGTGCACGCATTCTCTTTCAAACAAGGAAATAAAAAATATATGGTCCTATTTAAAATAATAAAATTGGTCCTTACAGTTGGAAAACGATTGGTTGAAAACAAAAATTATGCTCATTAAAATAGTCTAGTAAAATAGAAATTCAGCCCTATTTTGTATGAAAGTTACTATTTCTTAGCAACGTTGCTATAGCTAACCAATAATAATTGGGAACACTGAACCAATCATGAAAATGACAGGCTTTACAATTGTTTCTATTGGATAATTTTTTTAGCAACGTTGCTAAAACTTGACAACTTCAGTACAAATTGGGCTGATAGTTTGCCGATTTTATAGCTTTTATAGTTCTTGAAATCGCAATATTGGACAAAATAAAATGAACACCTGTATATGTGTGTTAGTACTATAACAATAAGGGCTTCAATTAATATATAATAATATGAGAAAAATATGTGTGCCCATCGACATCGACATATAAGATTCACTGCATGGTACTGGTACATAATTACTTTACTACAACGTTGACTAAACTCTTTTATTTTGTATATTCACAAATTCATGAACACTACTAAAACTATAATTATAAGTACGGGCTTAAATTAATACGGAATAATTCTAGAAAGATATATTGTCTAACAGCCCAACAGGGCAGAAAAGGTTCACTGCATGCTGTGTGGTTAGACCAACATTAATGAAGCTGTTTTATTTTATATATTCACCAACTTACTATGAACTCACTTCTTAAACTTACGTTTAGGTTACATACTTGTACAACATTCACACAAAACAACTGTCGATGTCGATACTGTTGTACTGTTGATAGTAATGTTTTCACAACATCAACATCACGTGGTATAATTTAATGCAGCGCGCGGAATATCTACGCAGACTCTAACCCCGTTCAGCTGTTCTTGTCTCTTGAATGTAGTGATAGTCTAACTCTTTTCATCAAAAAAATATTACCTATTTTTAAAATACGGCTTTAGTTATTACAATATCAATTCCAATTAATAATTGTTTCACGAAGACGACTTGACACACTATATATATAAATAAATATAACCCAACACAACAGTTTTAATGGAATGACAAATATTTAAACCGAGTCAGAAATTGCAAATGGCAAATGGAATACGCCTATGGGTAGAAACATGTTGAAAAGAGACTGCCTAACCTATTAACTAATATATTGCGTATCCCTTGCTCTCCGTGAACCTTAGACTGAGAGATGGGAATATCATTGCTACATAAGTCTATCTCTCTCAAGTCTTGATTATGCGCATGCACCTAATATTTGAATTTTCTGGCTAACGACGATATCTAAGTTCTGATTATTGAAGACTGGCGCGAACTTCAAATGTAAATCTGAGAAATAAGCTAATGTATCTACTATTTATTTTGTGTGTAAATTGTTGAACATCCTTTCTTTAGACGAATGAACCATCCAACTTTTCTCAATATTTTCCTTAATTATATTATACCATCTTTATAATGCAAAAAATCATTCTTAAATGTCATTTTTCCTTCACAGAATAAAACGAAAACTCTCTACGTTGGTCCAGCAATAGTATCCACCGGTTTTGCGCAAGTAAACCAACTAAACCCATCGTTAGCTAAAGATGGCTTCCACCTCGCTTATTATAAAACTTTAAACAATGCTGCACTTTTATATGAAAGAAAGAGGTTAGGAAACTGGTATTATATCAAATCAACCCAAGAAATATCTTTGAGACTGGCTAGATTATTGCTAACTTCGATGTTAGCGCTGTTTAAATCGAGAACCAAAACTGTTAAACCGAAGAAAGCGATTGAGAATGTACCAGTTAATAAATTAAATAAAGCCACGACATAGAAATAGGATATAAAAATGTATTTTTTTCTTGCTAGCTATTTACTTTTACATTCTTTCGCCATATAAACAGTGTTACTTATGATTATATTTTTGTGTTTTTGAGAATAATAAATTTTATGAGATAATGCTTTGTTTTTTTGCAAACAGTAGGGGCTTGTGAATTATAATTTTAATGAGGCAGCATTTCGTAAAAAATGAGAATTACAACTACTCAACATAGTCATTTTACAAAATATGTAAATAATATAAAAGTCTTTTATTTATACTTTAATAAATATAAAGTAATTTTGTAATATTTAATATAAAAGTATTAAATGGTTTTATTTAAATTTCCCACCCTAAATTATTCCTCCCCCCCTCCATTTAAGTTTCTGATTTTCTGTTAGAGCAACTTGATATTTTTAAAAGAAAAACAGAAATACATAATAAGGCGTTTTCGTAAAGTCATGTAATCTGACGCCTTCGTAAAGTCAATCGGGTTAAACTGACGCGTTCGTAAATTCATTCCGATCAGTCAGGTCAAACGATCTGATCAAAAAATTTCAAGCAGGGGTACGTTCGCAAATTTACTTTAAAGTTAGAGTTAGGTAAGGGGCGTGACCATTGGATTTTAGTTCGACTAAACTCATTTTACTAATGAGTTAGGATTTTGTGTAATTCTAGTTAAATATTGAAAACACCACTGATCTCAATGACCATATACAACTAAAGAATGACAGTAAATTTTTGTTTAGTCTCTGCGCATGTCGAATATAATGTACCCACCTCGCTCAAGGTAGGTTGGAATTAACTCCGATTAAAGTAACATGAATTTTCGAACGCAAAACTTCATCTTTACTATAACGCTATAACTTGCGTTCGAAAATTCATGTTACTTTACTCGGAATTAACTATTCTAACCTACCTCGAGCGAAGTGGGTACGTTCTACTCGACATGCGCAGAGGTTAAATCAAGTAGACATAGTTGGTCATTGGAATCAGTGATGTTTCAATATTTGACCACACGACTAACACAAAACTCTAAATCGTTCGTAAAATGAGTATACTCGAACTTAATTCCAATGATCACGCCCCTTACCCAACTCTAATTTCAAAGTAAATCTGCGTACGTACTCCTGGATCTATGTGCTGGGTTAGTATAGATTGCGCGCGTAAATTTAAAATTGTAAACATTTGTGTTTCAGAAAATCTATTTATTAATGTATTCTTAAATGCTTTTGAATATAAACATTGCAGCTATTTCGAACAAATGTTACAATTTTTTTCTACAAATCGATACCTAGCACAACTAATTAGCTCTTCATCACACTTCATTTCAAATTTGAATTGTTTTTTATTAATATTACAGCCAGAATCGTTGGAACACGCCTTATAAATATATTTCGAATGCAAGTCTCATAATCCTGACGATTGAATGACAAAATATTTTCAATAAAGTAATAGGGTACATGAAATGTACTTTCTGTTGGCTAGATATGAAGCGTCATAATATTTATACATCGCCCAGTTCATTTCTTGTTTCGTTCAGTTTTATAACGTTCATATCTTGACCAAGAAGTTAGCGCAGATGAACTTCGCGCGCTCACAATTTCAAAAGTACACTCCGCAGTACAAATTAAAAAAAAACCGACAATAACTCTACCCACTCCAACTCAATTTTCATGTACATTGTGTACTCTGGAGTGTACTTTTTAAATTGTGAGCGCACCAAGTTCATCTGCGCCAACTTCATGGTCAAGATTTGAACGTTAGGACACTGAACGAAACAAGAAATGAACGGGGCGACGTATGAACATTAGAACGATGTATGTCTTCTATATTTTGAATTACCTGCAAAATTTTCAATATTTCTGTTAATTCTTTTCAAAAATATCCCTACAAAGAAAATAAGAATGACTGAATAATTCAGTGATACAAATTATTCATCAATTTTTAAGAAATGCTGCAAAATTATGACAAACCATTACTGTTTGCAAACTATCAACCAAATAAATATTGTTGTAGTTTCTTTCAGATTCTTCCTGCTTATTCTTGTGATACATTTCATTTGTGTTCATTGTTGAAAAAATAAACAATAATTTCAACCATTGTTGACTAATTGTATTATTACTACTGTTATTACATTATTTACGTGGTGTTAGTTACATTATAGATGAAAATAAACTATTTTTAATAATTTTGTGTTTATTTTTTTTCTGTTTTTTGAACTTCTTATCACTTTGACAAAGATGTACAAGTTTTTGGGCAGTTGCAATTGCGTGTTCAAAACCTTTATATACTTCTATACTTTCATTGTCCAGTTTTTGTAACATGTCCGTGAATTTATTTCTTTTTGATTTGTTAAAAACGTCTTTGAATGATTTGGGAAATGTCTCCTAAAATTTTTCATTTAAATTTATATAAATTTTATTTAATATTGTTTTTTCTTACATGGACTTCCATATTTGCAAAAGTTGTTGTTACTAGTAGTAACAAAATGCAGAGACCTTTCAAGACCACCATTTTGTAAGCTGTCTACTACTATGTTTAAGCTGGAGCTCAAATTGATACATTAAAATAATTAAATTCAGAGACGTATTGGACAAATACACAATTTTAAGTCAAGTTTTTATTGTTATATATAATTTCTTTCATTTTTGACGTAAATCAGTTGTCAAACAAAATGTTTTTGACATTTGACACATTTATCAATTTGACATTTATATATTTATGTGCCCAATACATCGTATTTAATAATTTAATTCTAATTTTTATATTTTTACATATTCCTCATGCTGTATCTGAACTGGGCAAGTAAATCAAGAAATTTAATCACAAATCACTTCTTAAGGTTGAAATTTTAAGGACATATCAAATGAAGTATAATCTACCTGCTCTCCAAGTTTTAAAACAATTGACCACGCGGTACCTGAGATATTTGCAATTAAATTTGGCCTTTTTAACACGTGAAGAATAGGAAATGGTAAAATAACACCACATTTTAAATTATAACTTTTATATCCATACCGACATTTAATCTAAAAACTAGTATGTTATAGAAAACTAATTAACGGGTTTTATGTAAAAATTTGAAAATTAGTTACCACCCAGATTTAATTTTATTGCCTCTAGAAAATTATAATCTGAAGATACGATAAGTAGGTAGAATTATACTTGACAACCATGTACAAGCGCCCAGATGGAGTAACAACGCCCGCTTGGTATTAGCGAATAAGAGGTGATCTTTGGTTAAAAGAATTTCAGACGTACATTCCAAGGAATTTTTTAAATTGGTATTTTACGTGAAAACTTTAAACAGTATAATACTACTTTTGTAATTTTAAGAAAGAAATATATTAATTTGTTTTGCAGTTTCCCTTTGTAGTTTAGAATTAGTATTATATCTCAAAATATCTTATTACTTTTATACCCGAATGTATCAATAAATGTCTAGGTGCGAAGTTGCCACAGTTATTCTTCAACATTAATACTGTAGTGTGAGTACATTGAAATACGACACTTGTGTATGTGTTAGTGCGAGTGGTACAATTCAAAAAAAAAACTTTTCTACGGAAAAATAAAGAAAATTCATCTGTTACAGTGTTTGATATTAGCTTTTAACTATTTTGATGCAATCTGTGTATAAAATATAATGTTAAAAAATATAAGTTATTGCGAATATAACTGCATTAGCTTAATTTTTATTTTGAGCATAGAACAAGTTTTTGAATAGGTACACTCGAGTGACAACTATCTTAAATTTGGTGGTTGGGGTGCATTTCTAATACGATTTACTTCTGAGTGTTCTTCATCATTCCAATTATTTTCTTCATTCAATAATTTAAATATATTGTATTAAACCGCCATTGCAAATCTAATACACGATCACGACGTTCATATTCATTCAGTTTCCTAACTTCTTCAATATTTTCTAAAACCTCATTAATTTCACTCATTTTGAAAAATATAAACTACCCTAAATCTTGTTTAAATTTGCATGTTTAAATTGCTGTTTAGTTACGATGACTACGATGAAAAAGTGTCTAAATTAAAACAGCGTTTAAATATTTAAACATTGTCCAAATAAGTAGTCTCTGAATACAAAAATGAACGAAATGTCAAATTAAACAGTGTTTATGTTAAACACTGTTTAATTTTTTGTTTCTGAACAGGCGTGTATGTATTTAAAAAATCTGATGTGGACACCACACGACTTCCTTGTACGATTATTAAACTATACAGATTTTTTTAATAAATAAATTACAAAATATTAATTTTAACTTCAAAACAGTAAGATATATAGCGACCATAATCTAACCCGGTTCTTTTTAAAGAGAGTTTTGATTACAACAAAGAAATATTTGATTACAATAATGAATATGACTAATTTCACAATAAAAATATAATATTTGTTATTGTACGAATCATAAAGTTGCACGTATTTAACGTAATTTGACCTGAACATTTTTTTATGTTTTTGTCCTAATCTATAGCAAGCTTTATTACAAAAACAAAAAAGTATGTAATTTTTAAATTTACATATCTCGCTTATACAAAGGGCTAATTTAATAATACTTGATGTGCTAGACGCAGAAATTAATTCTCTAAAACTTTTATTTGAAGTATTTATTTCTAAAATCAAAATAAAATCATTTTATTCAAGAAAAACTGTTAACAACTTCAAGTAATGTACCACTTCCGGTTAGCCTATTTTAACCAAAATCTATTATGTTATTTCGATTGACATAAAAGTCTTGTATACCAAATTTGAAAAGTTTTGGAGTATATTTTAAAACAGTTTTTCATTAAACTCTATTATAGGCTTCATGTAAAGTGCCACTTCTGGAAATTGTGTAATAACCAGGAAGGGAGGTGCACAACTAGATGTTATAGGAGTCCTAAATACAAAATTTCAACTTTCTACGGCTTACCGTTTTTGAGTTATGCGAGATACGTACGTACATACGTACGTACGTACAGACGTCACGACGAAATTAGTCAAAATGGATTCAGGGATGATCAAAATGGATATTTCCGCTGATATCTGAAAACCGAATTTTTTCGCGATTACAATACTTCCTTTACTTACGTACAAGGAAGTAAAAACTGTCTCTGTACCACTATTTCACGCAGCGTCGTAACTAAATTGAAATTTTACCAATCTATCTGTAGTCCAGCTCTGCAGTATAAATGGACAAATTGTCGGCGATCATGTAAGTAGCTTTTAATCTAGATTGCCGTGCAATGAAGTCCGTCATGCAATCCTTGTATGTATGTGACTATGTAAAAGTAGTCATGTAATGTACCTACGTCTAGTAAAAGTAAAAGATCGCCACTCTTATGCATAACATGCAACAGGTTGATTCTCTGAATTGCTCTATCGATTTTATTATCTGCACGAAAGTGACTGCTAGATTAACATGTAAAAGAAATCACCTCTGACATAAATACGCACATATAGAATTTTTTCTCTAAGTGGCGGTTATTTATGGGGATATTTAATTTAAAATGCAGAAGATATAATAAAACATCTGTGTCTGTCTACATTTCAGGGTTGCCGCTAGTCATTTCGGCGCTACAGGCGTTTTTTCTTTTTGTCCTCTTACTAGGACATTAAGGAAGTCAAAATTGTTTCTTACTAAAACACACAAAACATTTCGATGTTACAAATAGATTTATTTTGTCTAAAAAATTCAGTCTATTTTCGACCATTTCCGCTTATCTACATCAAAATAGATTACATTTGGCTTTATAAAATAATATAGTTAACTTAAAGTGATAGTGAAATGATAGAATAAATAACAAACGAGGTAACAAACTAACAAAAAATATAAGTACGCGAAAAACTATATTTATTTGAAAAAAAAAATATACATCTTCGACGACAGATGGTGATATGAACTATTTTACAATTTAAATGATTTTTCTCTCTCCTGCTCCTTATTATCTATATTCTATAGGGTGTCAGGGATAGATGCCCCACCTTTTTATGTTCTGATATTTTTTATACCAAAATGTAAGAAAAAAGACCAAAAGTATGTTGTATGATAACTCAATATATATTCTTTTATTTAAACGTAAAAATAGACAGTTTAAAGAACAAAATAGATTTAAAGATATAGATATATAATCTATAAAATAATCTGTTGTAGTAAATTTCACAGCCTGCTCACAGCCCAATCATCTCCATGGTAACTACTTGAGAAATTAAAATGTCTGTAATTGACAGATAAATGTCACTAATGCCAGTGTCAAAAACTCAGAGATATTACTGAAGGCTTTTTCTGGGAACGATATTTAATATTTCTTATTGTATTATTAACTATATATTTAAAATTATAGGTATATTACATGAACCCTTCAGAAATACCGCCAATCCCGTTAATGAATTGGAAAAACCTCGAACATTTAGAAGAAATGAAGAAAACTTGCTCATAGAATGAATTTAAAATTATAGAAAATACGTAAATGTAAAGATTAGGTGTAATTAGAATTTTTTGTGTATACAAGAAATGTTAAATACAATACTTATATGGAAAGGGCGCGCGAGAGGTATTGTGATCGCCACAACAGATTTTTTTCAATGCATTTCTTTTTTGGAAACCCTTTTTATTTTACATTTTACTGATAAAAGTAAAGTGTACCAATATTTTTTGAGCCAATGTAGAAATAAATACTAAATTTTGAAAAAAAAATCAAATTGTAAATAATAAAATGTGGCAAAAATTGTTTAGTGTTAAATATTGTAATTTATAAAAATATTACGCTATTTACAATATTTTTTTAAAAGAAATATCATTTTATACTCAGATCAGTGCATTGGTGTTCCTAATGAAACAAGTTAAAAATCGCAGTAGTCGCGTAGTGCATAGAAGTTTGTTGCAGTTTGTCATGATATTTATGTGTGGATGGACGTATATATGTGTGAATACAATAATACAAACCAACATTTAAAATGAAGAATGAAGATTTCACATTATCCGGTAAGCACAATACCATTATTTGATTTATGTAGACGCATTCTATAAATGAGATCTTTGAACATATTATTCTTATTTATTTATAATATATAAATGTATAGTCAAAATATATTAGTTCCTGCTGTTACAAATTATGTGTATTTAATTTTGAACCAATTTAACGTGTATACGTACTTTTATACCAAATTTGTAAGTGATTAAATTTACACATCGTGTGGACCTATTTAAACCAATTTTAGTGTTCATTTCACGAAGAATTTCTGTACAGTAAAAAAATTTAAAGAAGTCCGAATAAGGTGAACTGTATCATAAACGAATTAACAAATTGGCATACATTTATCTCTCTCATTTCCAATTACTAGAAATGTGTGCGTGAAGGATGGATGTTTTTCTCAAAATTCATATTGTTTCCTCTAAGTTAGGACATTCCATTTTAAAACGATGCTCGTTGTTGACAATATTTTCGCTGTAACGTAAATTTATTAATTCAAATATATTATTTTGATTCATAGTCGTTTGTATAGCCTTATTTTCTGTCAGTCTCACTGATATTGTGTCGGTATCTTATTTTTCACATATTTGGTGTTACATTTGCTAATGAACTTACCAGTTGATTTAGTCTTGAATTTTGAATGCTTTTACTGTAACATATATTTTTATAATAATAAAATAACAGTATCTTATGCACTGAGCCTTATTACCGCCTAGGCCCAGGAGGTCACGACCTAGGCCCGCTCTGTATGGGGCCCGCAGGTCCCGATTGCTATGAAATAAAATCTACTTCCTTTCTAAAATGACCAATACAATGTATAATTTATACAGATATTATTTCCTAGGCTTATTAGTGAATAATGATTAGTTTATCAAAAAGCTCGGCTCAAAAGTCGATTTTTCGGAATTCTGTCCAAGGTCCAGCTCTCATATGGGCCCCCACATTCAAATATCTAAGAAAATTTGATAATGCATTTTTTTTACAAATATTTTGGCCGAGGCCCCGCAAAATCGCCAGCCGATCCTAGAAAGAAGTAACACATTCACCTTGTTCAAATATTCTGCCAAGTTTTCAATCTGAAATAGTATCGAGTATACGGAACTATACATATAATTGATCAGCTTTTTTCAGTCTGAAGGTATTTTTTTTATTTCTTTAATAAATAAACTTACATTATAAATATAAAGATGTGTACAGTAATTTTTTTAAAGATGTGTGATCAAAGTCATCTGTATCTTGAACGAATTAACAAATTGGCAAATCTCTTTCCTTTGCAAAGATTACAAGCGATGGATATAACACGCTTATCTTTTAAAAATTCATATTTTTTCTAAGTTCGGACAATGCATTTTAAAACGATGCTCATTGTTGACAATACTTTCGTAAAACGTAAATTTATTTACGAATAACATTATTTTCTGTCAGTATCACTAACATAACTGTGTCATTAATCTAATCAGTATCTTATTTTTCAAATATTTGGTTTTACGTTTGCTAATAAACTTACCAGTTGATTTAGTTTTGAATTTTGAATGCTTTTACTGTAACATATATTTTTATAATAATTAAATAACAGTAGTGTCGTAATGTCACTAATGAATTTGTCAGAATGGGCGGAGCTAAAATCTTAATTCATACAATTCGTAGATAACCTTGATCGAATATCTTTCAAAAATTTTACTGTACTTTTTTATAAATTTGGCTTATGGCCCGAAAATCTGATACAAAGACCCTGCTTAAGCACCCTCATAAATACTAAATAAACTACACTACTGAATTTGACAGATGGGTGGAGCCAAAATCTTAATCGTGATTTTAATTCATAAAATTTGTAGATGACCTTGATCGGTTTCTATAATAAATTTCCTGTAACTGGGTTTTCATGTGATGCTCAATAAAATGTAACTAAGTAAAATAAAATAAAAAACCTATAGAAAGTATGTTAAAATTAATCAACTTTTTTGATATTTTATTAACGTTGTTTTATTTATTTTTATTACTTAAATCACTTGAAATTTCATATTTATAATGGTATAAAAACGAGCTTTATTTAAAGGATATTTATCTTAAAATAGTTATGTAATGTGCGATACTGCCTCGACGGATGAGTTGCGTAATCTATAGGCGCTTTGTAACTCCATTACTGAACTAAAAGCTATACCGACTAGATCTAAATTTACCCTACATTTAAATATACAATAATAAACAATAATCATATTCTGTTATTGAAATTTAATCATTATGTGAGGATAATATTTGTATTGTATTCTAGTTTATTTGTTATGTTTCTAATAGTTACTATTTACTGACATTTACAAACTCTGTTAGATGTATGTTAAACATATTCAAATGTATGTAATGAATAATGAATTCAAAATGACATTAATACACTTCACACCAGCAGACATTGACATTGCTATAAATACTTTGAGTAAAAAATCTGTTGTGGCCAGCACAATATCTTCCGTCAATCCTGTGTATTATGTATAAATTCCACACATAAATTTTCTGGCAAAAGATTCTAAATTTCCAGAAAATTATTTCATAAACAAACTATGCAAATTGTACTTGACACTGACTTCTTCTCTAGCTTTTCCCATTCGTTAGGGGTCGCTATTTTTTATTTTCTTCTTCCACTCATTTCTATTTTGCGTGTCGGTCTCATTCAGTTCCTTTTCTCTCAAGTCTTCAGCAATACAGTCCTTCCATCTTTGGTCTTCCCCTATTTCGTCAACCTTCTATTACTAGGCTATTCTTTCAATATATTCTTCATCTCTCCTTAAGACATGTTCAAACCAATGTAATCGTCTCTCCTGTATCTTTCTAGAAACTTAGAGTTATTTTCTTACCGTATCTTTCCGTGTTTTCCCCAACATCTACTTTAACATCCTCATCTCTGCCACATTTATTTAGTTTTCATTGATACTGACATCTGTCAATTTGAATTATCTGAATATATTAGCAGTTTCCATGGTTAGCATAGCTGGCTGATTTATAAAATTTAATTTCTTTATAATTCTTTAACTCTATATCTATTGAATATGAAGTACAAAATGCAATCAAATCGTATAGAGAATAATATATTCTTTAAGCTGTAATAACGTTAAATGTCAATAAATCATATTTAACTGTTAAAATTTTCAAATGAGGCTACTTCCGGTTGACCAATTACAACCAAAATCTAATCACTTGTTCTTCTAGATGTAAACTTGAGGAATACGAAAAAAATATAATTTTTGGAATCGTGGTATTGAAGTTATATCATCCGAAACTTTCGTTACACATATACATACACACACAGATACATACATACAGACATCATCGTAAAAATGGCAAAATCATATTTAGGGACCTAAAACATGCTTATTTACTAGAAACTCATCATTGAATTTTTTTGACCAAAGACAGTGACGGAAGGTGAAAATTTGTTGTGGCCAGCACATTCTGTCATTTCTGTTTTTATATAAATTCCACACAGAAAGTCTCTTGTATTTTCAGCAAAATTATTTCACAGACATATATAAATTGTACTCGACACTGATATCTGACAATTAGTTTCCATATTGACGCAGCAAAGATTGTAAGATTTATGAAAATTAATTTCTTTATAATTTATTTATCTCCAAATATATTGAATATGAAGAAAATAATGCAATCAAATCATATAGAGAACAAAATATTCGTTAGTGTTTATAATAACATAAAATGTCAAAAAATGATATTTAAGAAAAACTGTTAAGAGCTTCAAATTAAGGTACTTCCGGTTAATCAATTATAACCAAAATCTAATCAAATCTTTATTTGGATAATTTTTGGAATTGTGATATATACACACACACACACATATATATATATATATATATATATATATATATATATATATATATATATATATATATATATACAGACATCATCGTAAAAATATTAAATTCGTATTCTAGGGATCACAAAACATGCTTATTGATTCAAAATTCACCATGGAATTTTTTGACTAGATAAAATCTTCCCTACCTAAAGGTGACGGAAAGTAAAAAGATTCATAAAAACCGCGGAAACACTAATATTTCCCTCTTCTTTGTTGCTCTAATAGTTTCCTTTTCTTTACGTTAATGGCTTAAACTTTAAACTAATACCTCTAGCGTTTAAACCATTCTTCATTTACGAAGTTCAACTTAGTCTGTTATTAAGATTTGACGCATAGGTAATAATTGTTATTTTATCTCGGCTCACGCTAAGCTAAATGCTAAGTATAGGCAGATAATGGAAACATGGTCCATACATTACATTGTCAGGAGTGTAGATAAATCAAGAAAGTCTTGTTCGGGCTGTACTCCACCTTTTAAGTAATTTGTTGCATATAAACCTAACCTGAGAAGAGAAGAAATAAAGGTTTTAGAAGATTTTAAAATAAAATTATTTTAGAAAATTCGAAATCAATCAGGGCAACTTTTTTTCAAATAAGCAAATTTAGTATTGACAATATAGACAATAAGATGTATCAAGAAGCGTTCTGTTGCTTCCGGTTCCGATGAACATGATCCAACTTTGAAATTTCAAATGAAACATACTATATTTTTTATAATTTTGAGAAGTACACAAAAATAAAATTACGCATATTTGAAATTTGAATATATAATAAAAAAATGAAGTATGTAAAGATTTTATTGTTTTTCGTTCATTGATGAACCAATAATAGTATATTAAAAATCTGACCTTCCGTCAATCCTGTGTATCATGTACAAATTCCATACATATATTTTCTAGCTAAAGATCCTATATTTCCAGTAAAATTATTTCATAAACTGCAAATTGCACTTGACACTAACATATTCTTCTTTAGTTTTTCCCATTCGTTAGGGGTCGCTATTTTTTATTTTCTTCTTTCACTCATTTCTGTTTTCTGTGTCGTCCTCATTCAGTTCCTTTTCTCTCAAGTCTTCAGCAATACAGTCCTTCCATCTCTTATCTTTGGTCTGCCTCTGTTTCTTCTACCTTCTACTACTAAGCTATTCATTCTTCCAATATATTCTTCATCTCTCCTCATGACATTTTCAAACCAATGTAATCATCTCGCTTGTATCTTTTTAGAAACTTGTAACACTAGAGTTATTTCGTTACCTATCTTTCCGTCTCTTCCCCAACATTTACTTCAACATCCTCATCTCTGCCACATTAATTTACTTTATATTTATACTGACATCAGTCAATTTGAATTATATGAATATATTAGTATTTTCCATGTTTAGCATAACTGGCTGATTTATAAAATATAATTTCTTTAAAATTCTTTAACTCCATATCAATTGAATAGCAATCAAATCGTATAGAGCATAATATACACACACACACACACACACACAGACATACAGACACACACACAGACACACAGACACACACACACATACATACATACATACATACAGACATCATCGTAAAAATGGTCAGTTGTTCGTCTGGATGTAAACTTGAGGAATACAAAAAAAATATAATTTTTGGAATCGTGAATGCTTATTCACTAAAAACTCATCATTGAATTTTTTGACCAAAGACAATACCTTCCTTACCTAAAGGTGACGGGAAGTAAAAAACAAATTTCATAATGCCTGTATCATCTGTGAATATGCAAAATAAATGACATATTCCATCATAAAATTTAAATATTAAAGAAAGCAATTGAAAATATCAAAGATTACTCCTCTTTTATTGAAATTATTTTCCCACTGTTTCTTAAGTGCTTCAAAGTATCAATTTAAATTCTTATCTAAGCATCTACTATCTACTTCTATCATAGTTGCGTTCCATTGACCTTTTCTAATAGATTCCAGAGCGGGTACCAGCAGAAAGTGAACTTTAGTAGAATTTCATTAATTTTACGTAAATTACCTGTGTGAAAGATATTTAATTAGCATCGATCGGATTAATTATTGCGGAGCATGATAAATTAATATATTGTTCCATATTTCTTCGCAAGAATTTATGTTTTTCTTTGACACGAAAACATTCTAAATTAATGAGGAAAAATTAATGACAAAATGAAATTTGTCCGCTAATGAATCACCAAATTGCAACGAAGTAAATTTGACAAGTTAAACAAATGAACTTTGCAGGCGTGAAAAACAAAATTAGAACAATACACATTGTTCATTGTTTGAATTGAATATTTTATTTGGCTATAGAACAATTGAAAGCAATGTTTCACTTTTTAAATGTCATTCAAAATATGCCAATTTTTTATTTGAATATTTATATTCGGAGCAAATTCGACAGAATAGAATAAATAGTATCTCCATTTTTTGTTTCATTCAAATTTGTTGAATATGGTTCATTGACAATATTATATGTTCGCTAACATTTGTTAGTAAATGTATCTACGTTCTACCTAAATAACAATGTTCGTTAATTGATCTTAGTTGGCCACACATAAATAAACAATAGAAACACCGGGAATCCCCCATAGATTATCTCTTATTAATATACGTAGAAATACTAGGAAGAAAGGTACGTGATTAATAATTAACAAAGTTAATCATTAAAAAATATATGTTTAAAATTATCACAAAATAATTTTAAATTAATGTGTAACAAGTGATGTCCTCATTTCGTAATTTTCTGGATTAATAATTCAATTAATTTGTATGTAAAATAAAATCGAAACTTGTGTTCATTTCTGAATTAATCCGATTTTTTGATGAACCTGAACCCGAACCGAACCTTTATTTGCCAAGGTTAATAAACCTGAACCGAATTTAAACCGTTTTAAATTCAGATTCGGTTCAAAACTCAATTAAACATACAATTAAAACTAAAATTTTAATCGCTGCAAAACTTCTTGACAGGAAAGGTGATTGGGAAGATTTTTCAAGTCACATTTCTTCTTATATATACTATCAAAATATCTTATATACCCCCATAAAAACTACACTATTGAATTAGACAGAATGGGCGGAGCTAAAATCTTAACTTTTACAATTCGAAGATGACTTTGATCAGACTTCTGCGACGGACCTGATGGTAGCTGATTACAACAATGAAAATATTTGATTACAACAATTAAAATAGTTGATTACAACAAATAAATAACAATTTTTATACATTGCTAGTGTGTACAAAACTATTTGAAATGTTAATACTCTGTTTTTGTGGTTATGTATATATTTGTTAAATATTAAAATCTGATGGTGACATTCTCATAGAAACTTTAAAAGTACTGCTGTCTTTTTTGCAAATTTGAAAAAGGAAACCATCTTAGTTTTCTCAAAAAACTGTGGCGGAAGCATTTTGTTATTGTAGTATGGAACTCATATTTGACTAACATTCTTGCTAATTGTTCACCAATAATGTATAATCTGGCTGTTTTCTGTGGTATAACCAATAATTGAAGTTATTGTTTGTATCTGTCGCCTTGTCCTATATTCTTTACTGTCACCTTATAATCGATAACCTTGAGCTTAGAAGGATCCCAGTATCCCAGACGCATTCACAGAGCATTTCAATTTGGAAGTAAGAAATATCGATTCATATGCAAATCGGGTGTTTTCAATCATAACACAATTGTGTGCATCTAGTCTCTAGTGTCAGAAGCAGACGGCTGCCTGTACGGGGTGCTTCATTATAACTTCAATGTGGGTTGCGGCTGCTGTAGGTTTCAATGTATAGAAATATACAGCCTGTGTTCAAACAGATTAGAATGGGATGATTTTGTAAGCGGACGATTAATTTTGAAGGGAGAAGGATACATAAATGTATATGGTAGTCAGGCCCGTCGCTAGCACTCGGGAAACTCGGAGGGGCGGAACAATTACAATCTATCGGTAGTTACTACAGTTTAATCTATGTCTGATCAAAGTCATCTATGTCATGAAAGAAAACAAGTTGATATACATTTATTTCTCTATTACACTATTCTTCACGTAAGAAAGGCTTTGAAAAAAGTATGATTCTTGACGACATACATAACTGAATTAGTTTCTTTTTGTCATAAAGCGATGTCGTAACTCCGTTCAGAAAATAATTTGGAATGGGGTATTTTACCATTGTAAATAAATAAGAAACTTCAATAATTATAAGGTAGCATACGTTAAATTAAGAGTTTTAGTAAAAAGAAAATGATGAAATATTGCTCTCTTGTTACTTAGTTATTATAAACGTGACATTCATCACAGTCTCTGGGGAATTCAAATTAAGAACTATTGGAATGTGTTTTGAAGATCGCAGCGCTGAAGTGGCAAGTTTTGAACTACAGGTTGAACGAGATATGACGTCAACCTACTGTCAAATGGACAAACACATAATTTATAGAATTGCGTATTTCTCATAGTACTGTATTATATTTAATTTTCTTTTTATATTATTTTATAGTAAGTTTTATATTATCCATTAAGGGTAAATTAATGTAAATTCCAAGTACACTTTTATAAAACTTTAACTTAAATTTTATAGCCACTTCTTTTTACATATCTTCAATAAAATAATGAAAATAGCAAAATTTCATGATTACATTTCGTATTCACTTGTGAACGTTAGTATAGGATAATTTCGTGGAAGTGAAGACAACTTAAATGATATTTTTGTGTACATTTATAAAACTAACCCTGTTTTGAAACAAAGTTTTCTTTGAAATATTATGAATAAATTTTCAAAGTATACAAGACGGATATATTAATTTATAATTTTCTGATCCACGTACTGTATTATTGTCTTTTTTCATCTTGTCAAGCATATTTTTAATTTTTCGTTTACGCGGGAATTCGTGACAACATAATTTATTGCCTTTTTAACGTGACAATGTGCACTCAAGTAAGCAGCAACAATAGTTACTCATATTACAATATTATGTCAATTTAGATATGCAAATACGTATAATATTTAACAAATTTCTAATATTACATATTATTTTTCCACTAGATGTCATATAGCTTAGCAATACTTGCCAATATAACGGCGGGAAAAGTTAATTTGAATCGACAATAGCGTTATTTTATGCCATTATCAATAATTGTGTTAGTATAACAGTAGTATCTTATGTTCCCCATAAAAACTACACCACTGAATTTGACAGAATGGGCGGAGCTAATATCTTAACTCTTACAATTCAAGGATGACCTTGATCAGACTTTAAAAATTATACGCAGGTATTCTCGCGACGGGCCTGATGGTAGCTGATTACAACAATGAAAATATTTGATTACAACAAATAAATAACAATTTGTATATATATATATTGCTAGTTTTCCCAAACTACTTCAAATGTTAATATTCTGTTTTTATGGTTATTCTCTTTGAACTTCAAAGTTTAATGATTCAGTGACTCATTTGAGTTGTAGCATAGCACACATATACTCGGTTTAAATTTACTCGAAATTCAAACAAGCTGGGTAGCGTTTACATCTTCAGCATAGTTATGAAGGCATCTCCCCTTGCAGAATTCATAAACTAGTATAACCCTCTTCGTAAACGTTACCTATGTTTATGTTCCAATTTTAGTTCACCCTCATAGTAGACTTTTCGCTCGTGTTCGTCAAACGTCGGCTCGCTTTGCTCGACGAACCGTGGAACAAATTAATTGTTTCCTCTCCGTTTCAAAATTGGCGGGGAAGGGGACGGTTTCACTTCCAGGAGGTAATAGGTGGAAGTGGAACTATTGGTACATTAATTAGATATGTGTAAAGATATTTGAATTGAAATTGGTTTAATGAAATTCTAGACATTATAGAAGGTTCGACAATTTGAGAGTATGTAGTTATATTTTTCAGTATGAATGAAGTTCAAAAAATCTAATGTGGCCAACATTTTCTAGCTAAAGATCCTATATTTCCAGTAAAAATATTTCAGAAGCAAACTATACAAATTGCACTTAACACTGTCATCTTCGTCTTCTTTAGCTTTTCCCATTCGTTAGGGGTCGCTATTTTTTATTTTCTTCTTTCACTCATTTCTGTTTTGCGTGTCGTCCTCATTCAGTTCCTTTTCTCTCAAGTCTTCAGCAATACAGTCCTTCTATCTTATCTTTGGTCCGCCTCTATTTCTTCTACGTTCTACTACTAAGCTATTCATTCTTCTAATATATTCTTCATCTCTCCTCATGACATGTTCAAACCAATATAATCGTCTCTCTTGTATCTTTCTAGAAATTCACTCGACCCATTTTCCTTATCCTTTAATTATTTACCTTATCTTTCCGTGTCTTTCTCAATATCTATCTCAACATCCTCAGCTCTGCCACATTCATTTTCGTTTCATTGACACTGACATCTGTCAATTTGAATTATCTGATATATTAGCAGTTTTCATGATTAGCATAGCTGGCTGATTTGTGAAATTTAATATATTTATAATTCTTTAACTCGATATCTATTGAAAAACTGTTAAAATCTTCAAATGGGTATACTTCCGGTTGACCAATTATAACCAAAATCTAATCATGTCTGCATATGGATATGAACTCGAGGAATACGAAAAAAATATAATTTTTGGAATCGCGTTATTGGAGTTATGCGATCCGAAACGTTTGTCACATACACACGCACACACACACACACACACACACACACACACACACACACACACACACACACACACACACACACACATATAGACATCATCATAAAAATAGTAAATTCGTATTCTAGGGACTCCAAAACGTCGAATTCTTTGACCAAAGACAATACCTTCCTTACCTAAAGGTGACGGAAAGTAAAAATAATTATTGTCTTCTACTTCTTCTTCTTCTTGTTTTTCCTATCCCTGATCCTTTCCTTCCACTTCTTTCTGTTCTTTCCGTTGTCATCTTTTTAATTTCTTTACATTTTTAACTTCTTTTATTTCTGATTTCTGCTATTCTTCTTTATCATATTTTCTCCTTTTTTTGTTCATACTTCCAGTTTTTAATATTTTTCTTACTACTATACACAGTGTTGCTATAAAAATTTAGGACATTTTCTGTAACGTTAAAGTCCCTACATTACTAAAGTTGGGACTCAGTAATTGAGAAGCAGTAAGCAGGGAGACTATATTGAAGGATTGTACAAAGTTAGTATAATGAAAATAAACAAATGAATAAACTAACAATTGTGTGTACGGCTTTTGTCTTACTTGCAAGGGAAGTCCTAAAACTGTATAGTCACACTGTATATACTGTATCAAAAGCATCCTTTAGAGTTATGAAAGTTAAATATAATTTTTGCCTTTATTTTCTTTTCTTTTATGGTAGCATGTATCTGTTGTCCTTTCTATTTTTTATTCTGAAAACAGTTATCAAATATCTAATTAACAGTGTTAATGAGAAAATCTTCATAAAGAAACAAATTCTACTTGAGCACGTTTTATATCCGTAATTCGGGCTCAATTTCGAGGAGAAAAACATAAAAAATTCGAAATTACAACGAGATATCGAATATCACAAAAGTCGTAAAAGCTTTATCATTCTTTTTACGACATCGTACATTGTAAAATAAAGATATGAACGTTCCCGCCTTTCTTCTCCGTTGGCATAGAGTTGAAATTCGTTTGAGAAGCGTAACATTACAAGGCAAAACTGCCGTCTGAGGCACTATGGCACTGGTATGACCAGTAGACAACAGATGGCGTCCTCAACGCGAGAGATGAACCGAGAAAATTGACAGGTGTCGAAAGAAAAATAATTAAAGTGATGCAAGGAGAATGAGCCACCCGGTAAAAGATATTTTGCAGTAAAGTCAAGCTTCAATAACTTTAAGTAATAACGAAATTGAAGTTGAAATGTCGAGGCAATATATGAAATTCCTATTTTTATTTTGTATCAAGTAGGTTTTAATTTGTAGTAATGAACTGATGATATAGATGTATTCCAAACGTTATATAGGCGGTGTGCACAAAAGCAGTCAGCGTTGACAGCGGACAAAAATAATAATTTTGGTTCGTTTTCGTAATGAATCCGAATGATAGGGCGTCAAATATTATATATACAAGTCAAAATTTATTCGATATTCAAAGTTACCAAAATTAGTCGTTACATGTGTTGACGGTCAAAATGTGCACATCGCCTATTGTTGTAATCACCAATTTTGATTGTTGTTTTTTTTTCAGATCTTCTATTGCTGATTCTGCGTCAATTCCAAAAGGATACATGCCGGTAATAATTGTAAGTTGGATGTTAGTATTTTTTTATTTACAGTGGAATCTCTCATAAGCGGACAGCACGTTCGCCAATTATTGGTCCGGTTAAGAGTTTTCTGTTTAATGAAAATTTAAGCAGTGCAATTTTCATAGCCTATATGTTCCTAAATTTCCTCAGCTTTCGCTTAATTATAGCTTCGGACAAAGGAAGGCAAAATTCTAGGCTCACGAGAATTAATAATTTTCCTTTGATAGTTATATGCATATAGTTGCAAAAATGAGTAACATAACCACTCGACTTTTATGAAATTGAGTTCTGTGCGTTAGGTCCATTGTCAATTTTTTCTCATAAAATCAAATAAAGAGTAATATAAACACTCGGCTTATGTCAAATTGAATTCTGTGCGTTAGGTTACAGTTGTATTAACGTATTCTTTTTTAAATTTGCAAGCGATAAAGTTTTTTCAAATAGTTTTCACAGAAACATGCAATTTTACAAAGAAAACCACTGTTTTAGTAATACTGGTTTACCCTATATTACCGACTTTCAATTTGAACTATGTTCTTGTTATTTGGTTTGATAATCATTTTAGGTTGGTTTATTTTAGCCAATATATATATAAATAACAACTGTTGTACACCATATTTGTTTTAATTTGATATATTATCGAAAAGTATAATGTGCTGACAAACAAGCATTTCTAGTGTTCTTTTAGTAAAAAAAAAAAATACACAACTTTAAAATCTGTCTTCCTTTTTACAAAAAAGTATAAAAGTACCCGCTTCCGTCCACTAATTTTGTTTTCCCTGTTAGTTTTTAGCTAAAAGAACACATTGCTAAACAAAAATTGCAATTTTAAGAAACTCGTGTATCTAGAATCCAGTAAAAGCCTCTTCTGTAGTGGATTAACAATTGAAAATATTCCATAGTTCTGTCCTCTTTTTTTTTATTTTCACCCGTTTGAGATTTCCCGATATTAAACCGAACTACTAACTTATGTACACTAAGCTTTTCTTTATCGAAAACTTCAATAGCTTTTCTCGCAACGTTAACATACGTTTATGAGTATATGTTGTAATTTTTAAAATGTGAATTTAACACATCACATAACCCAATACGTAGTCGAAGTCGTGCGTATTGAAGTGCTATAATAAGAACGACTGCTTCTGACGTCCGTATATGAGAGCTAATTTCTTTAAAATGGGATCCAAAATTAGTCCGTGTCCGTTTAATTGCGTGTGCTCTTAATACAGATGTTTATTAGGAAAATTAATATAAAAATGCCGGTTCCCGTAAAACTGTCCACTTATTGGAGATCTCCGTTAAGAGATTTTACTGCCATTCATATTTGAGATTCCTCAATACTTTTTGAATTGTAAAAGACGTTTTGAAAATTGTTTAAGAACTCTGTATGTATATTCCCCATAAATTTTGTTCATAAACATGTTTTTCTTAACTTTATACTCATCTCAATCAAAATTGATGAGTTACCTTTTTCGTGGTATCTACTCCATTAATCACGTATTTTTCTTCATCGCTCAAGCGTTTCAGTAGATCAAAATTAATCCGTAGCAAAGTAAAAGTAAGTAAAAAAAGACTTCGTGAAGTTGTATAGCTGTATCACGTGGTGAATTGAAAGGGTTTTTTTATTAGTTGATGCTCATTGTGGCCACGTAAGAAAAACATATTGTCCATTACGAATTTTGGTTGAAGTTAGGCACAAGAGATAACACGGGAAACAGCTGGTGGCATGACCGGAGTGAGATTAGCCACACATTATGGCTTAAATTATTAATAGGAGGGTGATTCGAATAATAGACTGTATTTCAAAGACGGATTAGACAAACGCACGCCTAAAGGAGGATCTCTCATTATAGAAAGTGGTGACAATACAAATAATCATACGAGGGTAGATTGGAAAGTTCATCTAGCACAGAGCGGGCATCATTAGATGCACAATTATTTTATGAGGGTATGTGAATTGTTACTAGTGTCCATGTTTTCCCTCGCACGTTTAAAATCTGCTGCCTAGTTTTTACCTTCCGTCACCTTTAGGTGAGGAGTACGTTTTAGGGTCCCTACAATCCGATTTTACCATTTTTACGATGGTGTCTGTATGTATGTATGTATGTGTGTGTGTGTGTGTGTGTGTGTGTGTGTGACAAAAGTTTCGGATCACATAACTTCAATACTACGATTCCAAAATTTATAATTATTTACATATTTCTCAAGTTTGCATCCAGAAGAACAACTCATTAGATTTTGGTTATAATCAATCGGAAGTAGCCTCATTTGAAGATTTAACAGTTAAATTTGATTTATTGACATTTAACGTTATTATAACTTAAATATATTATTCTCTATACGATTTGATTGCATATACTACGAACTACATCAGAAGGGACATACAACAGCAAGAACAACAATGTGAGATCAACAATTCGAATTACAATAAACGATATAAATCAATCTAAACGACGTCAATACCAGGGTATTTACTGAACGAAAAGAAAAATATCAAGATGATTGCCAGGTTGAGATATGGTATGAAGAGAGAAACAACAAACACTTGTTATCAAGTGAGGAGAGAAGATGCACGTTATGCGGGAGAGAAGAAGAAACACGCATCTGAGGACATCGTGTAGGGAAGTTCAGATAGAAGGAAGAAATGAAAATTTGCTGTTAGACGACTTAGGGTCAGGACAAGCTTGGATGAAAGAAGTTATCAAGAAACGGGGGGTTAATTAAAGATGTATCACCAATGTAGATTTGAAGCCAATTTGGCAAGAATAAATATAATCTAACCTACAATCCACCCTTGTATTTTTGTAGTTAGAGGGTGTGAAGCGTTGTATAAATTCATCAAAGAATATTAAAACAATATTAAGTTCCCTGTATCCGTGCGAAGTGACAGAAGTGTGTATTTAAGTGAACCAATATCGACGACGAAGTAAAAAAATCGGTGCATTTCAAACGACAAATTATATTTTGCAAACGTCCATAAATTCAATAGGAAGAACAAAGATGGGAATATATTCTGTCCTCCTTCATTCCCTTGAATTGGCGAAGTGCGAATTACGAAATTCCAAATTACTACGCATCACTTGAACATTCCATCTCTCTCAACGCTCGTATATTGTTCGGCGATAATAACTGAACGTCGCCTGAATCACCGCCTGCTTGATTAAGTTTAATGATGCATAAAGTGCATTGTAATTAATATAAAATACCGACTACGTAAGAGGACTATCTGAGCCGTTTTAATTAGTTTCTTTCAAGGAAGAAAATGCTCTTTCACGATGCCTGAAATTAAAAGTCTGCTGAAGGTAGCAGTGTTCGATTTTGTAGGTTCACACCAAAAATTTTACTTCTTTCATTAATATGATTGTCTATATTGTTCAAATACAATCACATGAACACTTACGTCTGTTCTTTATTTATTTCATTATACCTACGAGCATTTTATTTTTGAATTCAAGTATGTACTTCATTTTTAGCTTCGAATAACGGAAACAATTCATTGTCTTTTTCTTGAAATAATTTTATATAAACGTATCTGTCTTTTCTTTTCATCTGAGTGTACTTGCATTTCATATGAAGGATACGTAACTGAACGTCTGTCAAAGACAAATAATGGAGCAGTTTACTTAATAGGAAAATAAGCTATCAATGTTATTGTATTTTATCTGACAGATTGACATTTCAATATAGTAATTTTATTTTATATATCTGCAGGGTATCCATGAACTGTTATTGTGTAGGTTGTAATTCAGTGAAATGTATGTTTCATTATATTAACTTTCATTTTTTTAAATCTTTTCTTGCTCTACACATCTTATTTCAATTTGCTCATTTATGAGGAATATCAAATATTATATTCAATTGTATATTGAGTTCTTACGCAGTTATCCATCCAGATATTAACCGCACGTATCCATGCTTGACTCTATAGATCACATGCAAGATTACTACCGTAATCTTAATAAATAAATTAAATATATCATCACGGCATATTACCCATTGCTGAGTGTGCCAATCTGGTTTTACACAGATATCGGTAATAATGTAGTAAATAGTGTTTATTAGGAGAAATTCATGTTTTTCAACATTTTGACAATCTCTTGATCATACAGCTGATTTATTCACTTCTCATAACATAACCATACTTTCAGTAATTTTACAATTCATTGTTACTTTTCTGTTGTAAATGATACATATTTCATTGCATTTTTAATATTTTATTCCCATACATCTTATGAATATTGCATCAGTTATGGAATTCCTAACCTCATTTATTGCACATCATGTCCAAACTTGTCATATAACTTGTAATCTATATCTATTCATTTCATTGTTTTGTATATTGTGGTCTATACATCCTTTATATTTTCGATTTGTTTTTACCAATCCATATAAATTTTTCGTAGAAATTTGCCTATTTCTCGTATTCTCGTTCATTAATTATGCGAGTAATATCTGAAACAAATTTTAACAAATAGACACATAATTATACGTACATATTATAAATCACTGAATTGTTTAATTCTTGTAGTTTATGGACTATATATTAATCATTTCAATGATTGCACAATATTGCATATCTAAATCTGATGCTTGATGCATTTATCAATTTTGTCCATTAAAACATATAAAATTTTAGACGAATCTTCATTATATTATTATACATCTTAATTGTTCAACACTTTGTACATTTTTTTCTCGTTTATAGCACAGAAAATATAAATGTAAATGCTTGCGTTATGAACACTACCACACCCTTGACTTTCTGTGTGAACGTCAAACAGTGGTTTCGGACCTAATATTTTCATAATTTCTACACAATATAAAAACAAAATGATTATAAAATACATAATATTGTAAATATTAATAATGATTGTAAATGTTTTAATAATTTAAAAATGTTTATTTAATGAGAAAATTATAAAACTTTTCAAACATTTTGAGTACAAGTACAGTTTCTCACTAAAGTTTTAGTTGAATATCATATTAAAGTGATTCAGATTTTTTTCTACTATATTTCATCTAGAAAAGATCTGACTTACCTTTAATTGTTACAATCTTATAATTATACTCGTCCTCTTTTGTCATTCCTTTGAGAGTTTATTTTATTCTTTGCAATGTTTACATTCTAAAAACCGGAAAACTGTGAAACTATGAATTAAATCCGTCGTTTAAAACAACTTAATCAATTCTAGAAAGATGGAAAGTACGACAATATAAGTTGTTGACAGAATTATAGATCAAAGATAACTATCTTCCATTTTCAATCTAGTGCTGATTATAAATTGAATATTGAAGTGTTGCAGTTTTCTAGGTCAACAGTTTAAATTTAAAACGGCAACATAAATTCATTGATTATCTATAGCAATAACTCGTTTCCTTTCCGTTGTAGATTGTGATAAATTTAATTAAATATTTTACACTGGCTTTACGGTCTGCACTTTTTATAATGAGCTAAATTCATTATTGAGCTTCAATTTGCTGCCATTTGCCTTCGATTTGAAAAAGATAATAATACTCGTATGTACATACATATTACATATTTTGAAAAAAGTCGGTTAGTTTTGTTTGAATCCACGGTTTGGCAATATAATCTTTATCTAGAAGTTTGACTTCATTAAGTACCGAATCGCTCCACTTGTAATGAACAAAATAACGAATTTGGGTTCATTATAGACGAAAGTTTGTTATAATCAAGTTCATTTTAACCGAGGATTTTTCCCGTGTGTGTACTGGGACTTTAAAAAAAGGCTACATTATAACAGAGTTTCAAGGAATTTGCAATGTCCTCATATAGTGTTTCATGTAATTCCAAATCACTTTAAAGTATTTGCATCCCACTATATGAAGGGTCACTTCGGGTCTACCTGGGAGTGAGGCAGGTTTTCCTACTCTAAACAGATTGGTGCATCGACCTTTTAAAAAGGATGGATACGACGATACTTTACAGTGCAGTGTTTTAATGTACAAGTAATCTCAAATTAACAGAGAATAACATGAATTCCATTTTATATCACACATTCTGTATTGAACCTTTGACGATCATTTGCATTACTTTTTACCTTCCGTCACCTTTAGGTAAGGAAGGTATTGTGTTCAATGATGAGTTTTTACTGAATAAGCATGTTTTAGGGTTCCTATAATACGATTTTACCATTTTTACGATGATGTCTGTATGTATATGTATGTGTGTCTGTGTGTCTGTGTGTGTGTGTGTGTCTGTGTGTCTGTATGTGTGTGACAAAAGCCGGATCCCACGATTTCAAAAATTATATTTTTTTCGTATTCCTCAAGTTTACATACAGAAGAACAAGTGATTAGATTTTGGTTGTAATTGGTGAACCGGAAGTAGCCTCATTTGAAGATGTAACAGTTAAATTTGAGTTATTGGCATTTAACGTTATTATAACTTAAAGAATATATTATTTCTATACGATTTGATTACATATTATACTTCATATTCAATAAATACAGAGTTAAAGAATTTTAAAGAAATTAAATTTTATAATTCAGCCAGCTATGCTAAACATGGAAACTATTAATATATTCATATAATTCAAATTGACAGATGTCAGTATCAATAAAAAGTAAATTAATGTGGCAGAGATGAGGATGTTGAAGTAGATGTTGGGGAAACACGGAAAGATACGGTAAGAAAATAACTCTAGTGTTACAAGTTTTTAGAAAGATACAAGAAAGATGATTACATTGGTTTGAACATGTCATTAGGAAAATGAAGAATTATATTTGAACAAGAATGAGTAGTTTAGTAATTGGAGGTTGAAGAAGCAGAGAATGACCAAAGATAAGATGGAAGGACTGTATTGCGGAAGACTTGAGAGAAAAAGAACCGAATGAGAACGACACGCAAAAATAGGGACCCCTAACGAATGGGAAAAGCTAAAAAGGAAGAAGATGTCAGTGTCAAGTGCAATTTATTTGTTTATGAAATAATTTTACTGGAAATTTAGAATCTTTTGCTAGAAAAATATGGAATTTATACATTATACACAGGATTGACGGAAGGTATTGTGCTGGCCACAACCGATTTTTTTATCTAGAAAACAATCTTCCTAGTGAAATTAGTTAGTAGTCCTTTTGTTCTCTCTGTTTTGAAGAGGGGTTCTAGCTGCCAGTACGATATGGCGTATCCCGGATAAGACAATTCCGTCGTCACCGCATGTAGGTAATTGGGAAACAGGATATGTTTGTTTTATCGTACGTACGTTCCCGGGAGGGTCGTACGAACACACGGAGAAAGCTAAACACATCGAGGACTGTTCTTGACAACCAGAAACGATCCCGAAAACTTTCGGACAGCGCGGTGACAAAAAAAATAGACGGGGGGATTAATCTTTGATCTATACTGGAATAAATTTGAGAATGTCATTACAGGATAATCAGTGCGATATTGAAGACCTACTGTATTACTATTAGGATTTAGGAAAAATAATAAATTATGTATTATAGGTATTAACAATTACTCGACAGTTCAATCAAACAGCATTTATTCTTACTGTACCAACGTTTCGGTGCACCCTTGCACCTTCTTCAGGGTCTACAACAATTATACAACAAAAATGTAATACATACAAAATAACATGGTCATTATCACACTTATAGTAAGATCTTACAGATTGTTACAATTCATGTACACAAAATACATTCGTACAAAACATTCAGTTAATTTATTAAACATCGTACAAAAATTCAAAGAGCATACACACATCCATTTGCTCTATAAAACGACAACCGAATAATACTGTAACGTTTTTATTTATATGGGTGAAGTGTAAAACATAGACAATTATTATTAACTAAAAGAATACGTTTATTAAACGGTAAATAAATATTAGAAATATAATTAAAAGATTATAAAAGTAACTAACACTATGATGAACAAATATTAACACTAATTTAAAGACTAAGATTATTATAAGACAATTAAACACCAAGATTATTTATTTAAACAATTAACACTACTCTTTATGTCACTAATTTATGTTTATTTATGTTCACTTGTCGACTGTTCTTTATATCACTAACTATTCACTACACTTATTTATATCAGACTTCTGCACTCGTTGCTTGTATATTGCCGAGTGTCCCCTGGCTTTGGCGGTGGGTTATATATACCTGGCTAGATTATCTCTGGAACCTCCTAGAGAACATCTAGAGGTAAACAACATGACACAATAGATAACCTCACTGCGACCTTATCCTAACAAGTTCGAACGTGTGACTCTGTGACGCGTAGTAGTGCGGCGGCGGGGCCGCGGGGGTTACGTTACAATACGGAAAATAGCTGGATATATCCTGTGACGTCATTGATACGGACTCCTATTGGTCGTCTGTACGATAATGTAGCAAGTTGTAGGAATTTAAATAAAATGTAAGGAAATTAATGAAACTCAGTTTGGCCTGAAATTTGCCTTTTTCTTTTTGAACTTTTCCAATATACGCTGTTAAATCCTTGAATATCAGTTTTTGCATTGATGTTATTGCAATCATCCCTGATATTTAACATTTCAAGAAACATACGTTTGGAGTAATTCTGTTCTTCCTCTAATATCTTCAAATTATCGAAATCAAAAGTGTGTTTTAGTGATGTGTGAAATGTTCAGCCAGAGCACATGTTGTTCTGTGTTAATCTGCGATGTTCGTTCATCCAGTTAAACTGAATATTTTATATTATTTTTGCATTGTTTATCTATGATTCCTTTGAAAAATACTGTACTGCAAATTAAACGCAGAATATACAGCTCGAATCAACCCTTAAGGTCTAACAAAGGTAGAAGCATTTACTTAACTAACAGATACTTATCTTGTGACTTTAATATGCCCTACCAAAATTTCCTACCCTTTTATTATCGTCTTTCAACCTTAGTACCCTAAATCAAGTTAAAGGAAGATTCAGCAACTCAATTGGAGATTCATCTTCCCTGTTTCTACCCCAAAACTTTCCAGAGTGCTTGATCTGAATATTTTGTAGAGCTTTGAAGATGATTACTGTATAATATGTATATCAAACGAAATGTTGACATAATAAATTGTTATAGATATAGAAGACTGCCTGTCGGGTCATTTTTGAGAAATTGTATAACAGGTACACAGAGAAAAATAATTTCGCATGCTGAAATAAATATACATACATTCATGTATTACATTTTTTTGTAATATTTCCTCATTATACTCTTTAACTCCACATTCGCAAACTTTGAACAATTTAATTCTCCACCAAAACAAAGAGCCCGGCAAACATTTACATTTTTGATCCTCCATATACGTGTTTAACTACCGTAATATTAACAAAAGAAAAAAGCATAATAAAAATAAAATTCCGCCAACGTAGATCGTATATTTCATTTTAAATTTTAATTTCACGCAGCGTGGCTGTGCGAAATGCTTCTTCCTTTCGCTTTCGCCCTAACGAAGGACCAAATTCGCCCCTGTGCGATTGAGACGCCGCCGGGAGTACAAATGATGCATTAGGAAGTGAAATTGAGATAAACAGGAATTTGAAACGTGTGGACGCATAAGATTAAACAGTAAATATTATTCTACGCCAAAAATGGGCCTAAAAATAAACTAAAAATATATGACATTGCTATGAAAATTAAGTTTTTATAGTATATTATTAACCAAGGTAGGGAAGACTATCATTATTGACCTAGCGTCAAGATTGTATCCCGAGCTGAAAGCGAGGGATATAAGACGCTGGTCAATAATGGTCTTCCCTACCAAGGTAAATATACTATTTTATTCACTACTAGCACTTACATATTTTCTAGTTCATGATATTTAAATTGATAATAACGAAGCATATTGAAATGAACATTTGTTTTGTAATATTTCAAAATCAAAGTAGGTCTCATTTGTTTTTTTTTTGAACGTTTGACGTTTCTTCAGTTTGAATCATTTGAATCTTGTGTGACTCAATTTTTACCATTAATTATGAGTAGTGAAAGTGACATTAACTGCACTCCTCCAGAATTAAGGCAGCAGGCTGAAAATGTATATAATATAATACTGCCAGAAAAATCAAAAAGTAAATATATGAATATTTATTCAACATAACCCTATTATTTTACGTCACCAACGTTACTTGATTCCAGTGTTGCCAACATACATCTATGTATTCCTATAACTCTATGAGTGACAATTTGGTTTCTGAGAAATTCAGCCTTATTGTGAATTTATAGTATTATAGACCAAGTTTACTGTATAATAATATACACTTTTTTAATTTATTATATGGTTTTGGAAGTATAAAAGTTACTGTCAATATTGACATTTAACAGGGGCACAGGGGTCGGTAATGATTACCGACCTTGGTAGGTAATTATCGGTAACCATGGTTACAATGTACAGGTAGGGAAAAACAATTTCGCTTGTCAAATAAAAGTAAATAATTGCGGTTGCTTAGGCTAGTAGTGAATAAAATAAATTATTACCCTAATAACCAAGCGAACCAAACAATTGTAGGTATAGGTATTGTTGCTTTCGCACGATTTAACAATTGTAACTATTATTATTATTTACAGGTTGACATTTACCGTGTTACAATAATTGTTTTAGTTAATTGTTTTATTTCAAGCCATAGTCATGGCTCACTATTCTCTTTTCGACTAGGTGTATAAAAAAGTGCCCGCCATTTTACTTTTTAATAATGTAACATATGGATTATTTTACATGATTGTAAAGCAAATTTGATGTACTTTTCAAATTTGTATAAAAATATAGTTGTTGCATTTGAAATTTCAAAGTTGATATTAATTACTAATAAACCGGAAGTGGTATCATGAATGTACATCCGTCATCAAGTAGATTACATGTTACTGTATAAATCATGTTATATGAAAGAAATTACTAACTTAATAAATAAGCGAGATATTTGCTGGATTCATTAAAATATAACACACACACATATATATATATATATATATATATATATATATATATATATATATATATATATATATATATATGTGTGTGTGTGTGTGTGTGTGTGTGTGTGTGTGTGTGTGTGTGTGTGTGTGCCCCCAAGATTATAGAAACTCGACGCGCCTGCTGGTAACAACAAAAATAATATAAATAAAACAGTGGAGACCCCATTACTGTGGTTTGAAGAAAAAGAAAAAATACATGTCTTCTACTATTTGTGTTTTATAAGAATTTATTTTAAATTTGTATAAATATCTATTTTAGTATATTTTGAAAAGAAAATTAAAGTTATGAGTTAAAATTTATGGAACATTTTAAATTAGTTTTATTTGCCTGAGTGTCTGGTCGCGAATCTAGGGGATGCAGGTTCGATCCCGACCAACGCCAAAAATTACATCGCATTTTAATGGCACAAAATTGACCCCTGTGGCGCACTCTCCACGCCAGCAATGAGTGCCCGTGAGGTGACGCCTGTAAGCGCCCGCACGGTACAAATATTCCATCATTACCGATATCTGTGTATGAAGCAGATTGGCACACCCAGCAATGGGTAATATGCCGTGATGAAATATTTATTTATTTATTTATTTATTGATATAGTCAAAAATATATTTGATTTAACAAATAAACTATTTCATATTATGTCATTATATCATTAACATTTTTTCGCGGTAGTAGATTTAAAATTTGAAAATGTTATTACATCACCGCATTGATCAAATTTTTGGCCTGCGGTTGACAGTTGTATGATGTAAATTGACCACCCCTGTTCCGCCCATGGCTATACCAGCGGCCACTAAACATTGGCGTTCGTTATTTTTTCACATGTCCAATCAAATTAACGAATAATTAATTATTTGCAGATCATTTTTGTTTGAGTGGACAATTTCAAAATGATTTTTGCGATGAATTAATTTTTGTTTTATTTGTCACAATTAATGGCATGTAATTATAAATGTCAATTCGTGTGGATAATGTGTAAAGTCAATTTTTTGTCGGGCAAATGAGGATGAATAAATACTTGGGAAATGTGTTTCTTTATTGTTACATTGTTTACTAATGAGTGAAAAAATGATATGAGGCACGACAACCCTAGCTGAATTCGGGCTACATTATTTTATTTTACAAAAACCGAAAATAAAATTAAAATCGTCCATTCTAGAACTATAGAAATGTTTCTTCGTATTTATAATAAGCATAAAAATAAAGTGTTGTTTCAAATTTCCATTCCCAGATTTTTACCTCTCGCTAAGTGAGTTATTGGATTCATGCTAAAAATCGCTTATCCAGATTTTAATGATTAAGCACGTTTTAGGGTCCCCACAATCCGATTTTAATATTTTTACGATTATGTCTGTGTGTGTATGTGCATGTGTGTATGTGTGTTTATGTAAGTGGGTTGGTTGGAAGGACGATTTCTCAAAAACTATATAATACTTAATATCTGTTTAACTACGTATTTTTCAATCGGATATTACTGGGAAGAGCTGTAAACGTTTTGGTAATAATTGGACAACCGGAAGTAGCAGATTCTTAAAAAAAATCTTCCAAAATATTATTTTTTGAAAATATTTGTTCTTGCTTTTATTAAAGAGGAGTAAATACTCTATCTGATACATATAAATATTTTATTATATCTTTTATAGATTTAGAGATAAAGAAATATAAGGTATATAATAATAATGTTGTAATAAATCTCACAGTCTAAATACTGTCATGGAAACCAATTGAAAAATGAAAATATTTGTAACTGACAGATAAATGTCAGTATCAAAAATTACTGAAGATTTTTCTGGGAAGTACATACCCTTCAAAAATACTGTCAATCCCGACAATGAATTGGAAACATTTCGAAAAATTAGAAAAGTAGGACAAAATTTCCTCATAGAATGAATTTAACATTAAAAAATCTAAATATAAAGAATAGATGTAAAAAGAATTTTTGGTGTAGAGTGTTGGCCTTGACAAGCAGATATGGGGGCCCGTGTTGAATGATAGCTAGTAATTATGTACCTAGATGTCAAATATCATAATTTTTCATTCCAAATTGAGTGACTTTCCAATTCCATGTGGTTTATTTTCCTCGACAAGTTAATTCCGCACTCCTGGTGACAAATTAATTACGTGAATTTAGAAAATCTTAAAAATTTTAATGAAAAATTCTGTAATATGTACACTTCTATGCAATGAAATTAAGCACAAGTTTTGCGACTATCTTTTCGCAAATTTTAGTTGTATATTTGTTGTTTACTTTAATTGCTTAGCATCAATTTCAATAAATGACAAACACCATACTCTGGGGCGCGCAGATTTGGCTTTTCTTCTAACACTTCCTTCGTGATCCCAGCGTTTCTTAATTCTGAAGACGTTGTCTTTACTGATGCTCATCAGTCGAGCGATTTGTTTTATGGAAAAACCATCTTCTATTCTAGTTATAATTCTAATCTTAGAATTACTGGTTAAATGACGCGGCATTTTGACATTAATAAGAAAAAAGACAAATTTACAAATTTTCGTTACTAGGCATCTTATCATGTCCACTTTAAACTATAAAATATTTTGTGTGCTTAATTTTATTGTACAGAAGGTGTACATAATTACTAATAATCATTCCGAAACGGGCCCCCATATCTGCTTGTCAAGGCCAACAATGTCACATGGCTGCTTGTGCCCTACACTTACATAACCAAAAACGGAAATGGCGAGAGGTATAAAATGTTGAAAATATAAGCCGGCTGACGCAAGTTATAATTATTATGAATCTTGGTTCATAATTCTATCGTTACCATCGTAAAATGTAAAACATACTATTGTTACTGTTTAATCATTATTGGAGATGTAGTGTTGCGAGTTTTGGATGCGCTGTTCATCAGACAGACAGGAGGTACTTAATTGTACAGAATGAGTGCCGCGCTCACCGAGGGTGCTTGTGCTTTACTCCTCCCTGCACGATGAAAAAGGTTACACGTTCATTGTTTGTGATACCGGGATATACGAGGGGCTTTAATGCACCCTGTAGAGTTGCCTGCAAAAAATTCCACTCTTTCGACACGGCTTCCAAGCGACGGAAATACGAATGAGAATGCCCCAGCCACATGCAAAAGGAGAACTCCAACTCGCAAGCCTCTCTCTGTTTTGGGAATTTTAAATTAAGTCCTGTTTGATGTTTTCCTGTTTCTGTTTATGTTTTAATGAAATGGAGGAACGCAAAAAAGATGCGGAATTTTTGTTAAAATCAACTTAAACTACTCGTAAATATAGATACCTACTCCCAGGGCCATAGCAAGGAGCTGTTGGGCCCGGCTTCTAAACCATCTGATCGGGCCCCCTTATATATAAGTACTATTATTTAAACTATTATTTATCAAGCTGCCTTTAGAAATCTGTACGTTTCTTGCAATGCAGTTTAAAGTAAGACAAGTTTTCGTATATTAAAATACAATTGCATTCGGTTTTGAAGGAATCTTTCAATATTAGTAAAGTTTGAAACATTTTGCAATGTGATACAGCGTCTCAGCCATAATAGCCGTCCGCAAAGCGCTTGAAGTTTGCAGCTGAATTTTATTGACAATTCAGCAAACGAAATTGCTAACTTTGATAACATGCGACCCGCCGTTTCGCCAAAACTACGGTTCGTGCAGAAATTGAAGTATTCGGGAGAGACTCATACATTTCTGATAAAGAAATGCATTTTAGAAATGTAATAGGTACATCTTTTGTAAATCTATTTATGAAATTTAATTTCCTTATAATTTTCTAACTTTACATGCTATGAACATCAAGTTATATATATATATATATATATATATATATATATATATATATATATATATATATATAATTTTTTATTGTATTAATAGTTCAATATTTAATTATTATTAGCCTTCAAAAATACTGTCAATCCCGACAATGAACTGAAAACATTTAGAAAAATTAGAAGAGGACAAAATTTCTTGATGGAGTGAATTTAAAATTAAAAAATCTAAATATAAAGAATAAATGTAAGTAGAATTTTTGGTGTAGAGTGTAGGTATACAAGAAATGTTAAATACAATAGGGTGCGAACAGTCATGCCACTTTGTTGGCCTTGACAAGCAGATATGGGGGCCCGTGTCAGAATGATAGCTAGTAATTATGTACATAGATTAAAAATATCATTTTTCATTTTAACTTTTATGATTTTCCAATTTCATGTGGCTTATTTTCCTCGGCAAGTAATTTCCACACCCTGGTGACAAATTAACTACGTGAATTTAGAAAATCTTGAAATTTTTAATGAAATATTCTGAAATTTGACATCTATGTATATAATTACTAATTGTCATTCTGACATGGGCCCCCATATCTGCTTGTCTAGGCCAACAATGTCACATGACTGCTCGCGCCCTATAGTTATTTATCCAAAAACGGAAGTGGCGAGAGGTATTGTGCTGGCCACAACAGATTTTTATCAGTTCTGTTATTATACTACCAGAATTCGAAGAAAAATTTCTAACACCGAAAGGTTCTAAAGCTCAAAATAAGTAATTTATTGAATACATAGTTAACTTAATACATATGTGTACATATATCATAATTTTCGCAAATAAATAATATGTACAAATAAACACTTCCTATTTTAATTCATATTTTATCATTGAAATAAAATAAATCTGGCTGGTTTCCAATTCAAGTTTGTATTTGTTGCTAATGAACCTGTCTGAACCATTGCGTAAAACATTGTTTGAGCGGCGTCACTTCACAGCGTATGCATTGCAGACTCTCCGTATTTTTCACACGAAAAATTGATTAAAAATGCTATTAAATACTGCAAAAACAGACTATAGGGTTCGTAAAAGTGATGGGGAGGTTCCGTAGGTTCCATGGAAGCAGTTTGCAGGGTGGATAGTTTCTGTAAGTCATTTTTTTTGATATATTTTTGTCAATTATTAATATAAAGTGTGTGACCACGTGCAATGAAATCTATTCATATATTTATTACTTTTTATTCAGATTTTTTTCAATTATGATATTTTAAATAAAAAAACTGTTGTGGCCATCACAATACCTCTCGCACCCTTTCCATTGTGGTATATGTATACAAGTATTGTATTTAACATTTCTTGTACCTACAAAAAAATATAATTACACCCAATCTTTATATTTACGTATTTTCTATAATTTTAAATTCGTTCCATGAGCAAGTTTTCTCCATTTCTTCTAAATATTCGAGGTTTTTCCCAATTCATTAACGGGATTGGCGGTATTTCTGAAGGGTTCATGTAATATACCTATAATTTTAAATTTATAATTAATAATACAATAAGAAATATTAAATATCGTTAGCATAAAGTATTTCAAATATCATATAACATGAAGACGTTTATTTTGAAATAGAATGGTTGAAATATATCATTTTGTTCAGGGTGAGTCATCGGTCTGTTAACTCGATGATTTTAAATATTATTGAAAAAAAATTCAAACGAAGTTTATTTTTTATTAAAATTTATATTCAATGGTATGTAACTTTATGTTTTCAAATGGAATATCCTATATATTTATTCAAATTTGAAAACTAGGTACATGAAATTTGATATCCAATAGCATAGAAACAATTATATATTTTAAATATAAAAATACAATAGAGATCGATTTAAATATTACATTTCGGGTACTTTTCAAATTTGAATAAATATATAGGGTGTTCAATTTGAAAATATAAAGTTGCATACAACTGCGTAAAAATGGAACACCTGTATGAAAATCTACACTACAGATTAATAGATATTATAATATAAAATACACTTCATTTGAATTTTTTTCCATAATATTTACAATACCCGAGTTATTAAAAAATAACATACCCAAGAATCAACCGGTATACATTTGGGGTCGTACTTTTCAAAATGGTAACCATTTTAATTAATTTTCTATCGTTTAAAAACTGCAATTGTTGCAAATTAATTTCAATTGTTAACTTGACATCGTAGATTATAAATATGATTATTATTTGAAGTAATTTTTGCTCATTCAATCAGTTCTGCGGATACAATGTATTTCTACAAAACATATATATTCCGTAGGGTTGTTCAGTGTACCTTACTTAATATACTCGTAAAATCATAAGACAAAGTGGAACCGAAAGAAAATTACTTAAATCGATTATCTATTAATATATGCAAAATAATAATTATTAGTTAATAGTATCGTCCTTATGGTTGTCCAATATTCATCATGAAGCATAAAAAAGATATGAAAATTATTTTTAGAACAGATTTTTTTTTCCAAAATTCAAAAAATTATTTCTTATTATTTATATGAAATTTTTATAAGAATTATGTGTTATCTAATTGCGTAACTGACTATGAATAATAATTAAATTAATTCGTAATTATTTTAATAAAAGTTTCGTGTCAGACAGTACCTGGCCTTAAAAATGTACACCTCAAGAATTAAAAAGAAAATAAGAAATAATTTTACGAATTTTGGAAAAGTTGACTTGCACCTATTTTTGGGTGGTATGTCATTTCCGTCTAAACTTTACCTTTAGATATAAAAGTTAGCACATTCATTGTTCTAAATCAGTAATTCTCAAAGTGGGTGATATCGTCCCCTTCTGGGTGCTGGGTATACTCAGGGGGCGATGGTGGCGTCATGGTGTACAGAGGGGGGGGGGGCATTGAAGGGAAGTAAGTGGGCGTTGAAAACTAAAAAGGACAATAAGAAAAAACTTAAAAAAATTGAACCGACTAAAATATTTTTCATAATTTTTCTTCTTAAATGTTTAAATATACAGCAATGTTTCGTCGCAATAGTTTTAAATTTTCAGCCCCAAAGTGATTTATTTCAAAACTACAGACTCTTAATTTGTAACCATCATAATTCAAAACTGAATCAATCTCTCTGGTTTCATGAGTCCTGCGCGGGTATATATATATATATATATATATATATATATATATATATATATATATATATATATATATATATATATATAATCAAATATAATTCTTCATTTCTCCTAATGACATGTTCAAACCAATGTAATCGTCTTTCTTGTATCTTTCTAGAAAAATGTAACACTAGAGTTATTTTATTACCGTATCTTTCCGTGTGTTCCCCAACATCTACTTCAACATCCTCATCTCTGCCACATTAATTTACTTTTTATTCATACTGACATCTGTCAATTTGAATTATATGAATATATTAATAGTTTCCATGTTTAGTATAGCTGGCTGAATTATAAAATTTAATTTCTTTAAAATTCTTTAACTCTGTATCTATTGAATATGAAGTATAAAATGTAATCAAATCACTTGTTCTTCTGGATGTAAACTTGAGGAATACGAAAAAATTATAATTTTTGGAATCGTGGTATTGATGTTATGGGATCCGGAACTTTTGTCTCACACACACACACACACAGACACACAGACACACATACATACATACAAACATACATACAGACATCATCGTAAAAATGGTAAAATCGTATTATAGGGACCCTAAAACATGCTTATTCAGTAAAAACTCATCATTGAATTTTTTGACCAAAGACAATACCTTCCTTACCTAAAGGTGACGGAAGGTAAAATTGATTTGGAAAGGGGGCGGTGAGCCCAATAAGTTTGAGAATCACTGCTTTAAATTGAAGGTTAATTATTACTCTATGTTCAACAATACAAAAAACGAATAATTTTATTTATTTTCTTGATTATTAATAGGTAAATCTTTTCTTTCCAGATATTGTACAGCACTCGAGTAACGTGAAAAGAATCCTGATATGCTGAATTACATGCCAAGGGTAGCAGTATTCCGGACAAGCAACGAAGAATAAATTGGTGAGTATTTCTCAAAAATGTAACTCTTTATAAAAATATTATCCTGTGTTCAAATTCTATGCAAATGGTTAGAATTTTCTACAAATTTCTTTACATTAGTTTAAATATAGATTTTAAACTGAATATGTTATTAAAGTATTTCGCCATTTAATAATGCGTTACATATTTTTAATTAGTAATACCATCTTTTATTATATCGATGGCTTATTTGCAATACGACGTAAGCCACAAAATTATTATTTTTTACAACTAATATGACGTATCACACGTATTTGTTGTAAAAATAATAATTTATTAATATTTGTTTATGAACAACCTGAAAGTATAATTTCATTAACATAACAAATAAATGCCGGTCTATTTAATCATTTTAAATTATATCTAGAGTTTTTCATGATTCTTGAAATATTGAGATTTTTCGGGTTACGTCGTATTGCATTGTGTCCCTAATATAAGCTAAATCTGGATTAGAAGGTGACCCTTAAAATATAAATAATAAAAATACTTCTTATTTTCAATTCATAGTTTATAATTTAAATAAAATAAATCTAGCGGGTTTTTAATTCAAGTTTGTAATTTTTGTTAATGAACCTTCTGAACCATTGCATAAGCAATCTTCGATCGGCGTCAGTTCGTAGCGTATGTATGGCAGACTCTGATTTTTTTACACGAAAAATAAATAAAATGTTAATAAACACTGCAAAAAAATTCTATAATGGTTGTAAAAGTGATGGGGAGGTTCCGTAGGTCCAACGGAAGCAGTTTACAGGTTGCATAGTTTCTGTAAGTCATTTTTTCTTGATTTATTTTTGTAAATTATTAATATAAAGTGTGTGACCACGTGCAATTAAATTTATTCATATGTTTATAACATTTTATTCAGAATATGTTCATTTATGATATTTTAAACAAATTGTTCAGTTTTTTAATGTCATATTGCAATAAAAATTGAAATAGCTATGTATACTTGTATAGCATAGAATATTATGTTTTTCAAATATCATATAACATGAAGACGTTTATTGTGAAATAGATTGGTTGAAATATATCATTTTTTATAGATTAGGGGTCGTACTTTTCAAAAATGATAATCATATCTTTCGTTTAAAAACTACGAGCAAGAAACTTACAATTGGGTCGAATTTCATTACTACATTTTGTCATTCGTAAATAAAAATACTACAATTGTTGCAAAATTAATATGAATTGTTTATTCGACATCGTAGATTATAAATATGAAATATTTGAAGTAATTTTTGCATATTCAATTGTTATAAGTATAAGCAGATGCGATGTATTTCTCCAAAACAATCTTATTCCATAGGGTTGTTCAATATACCTCAATTAATATACTCAGAAAAGAAATTGAAACTTTTACGGATGAAAATTACGTAAAATATATTATGTATTAATATATGCAAATAATATTAATTAGTCAATAGCACAAGCGGGTAATATTAAGTCTAAGGAACCATCTGGCTTACGGTTGTTCAGTACCACCATCATTTAAAATAAAAGCCTAAAAAGATAGATACTTATAGGGGATGAAAGTTATTTAGAATAGATTATGCAGGACGTTAAAAATAATATACAATTCGATGTGCTGATTTTCGTGTTAGCCAGTAAGAATGTAAATTTCAAAAATTAAATAGAAAATAAGAAATAAGGATATGTATTTTGCTTATAAGCAAAAATTACTTCAAATAGTACTCATACTTATAATCTAGGATGTCGAATTAACAATTGACATTAATTTGCAACAATTGTAATCTTTTTATTTACGAATACCAGAATATGGTAGCTAAATCTGTTCATATATTTGAAGTTTTTTGCTCGTAGTTTTTAAACGGCTAAAAATTTATTACAAAAAGTTATCATTTTTGGAAAGTACGTCCCCAAGTCTATATGAAGTGATATATTTCAACCATTCTAATACAAAAAAAATATCTTCAACAGTTGTCACTGTTTGAAATATATTTTATCTGCAGACGAGAGTTCTTTTACTTATATCAATTCAACGAGCAAAAAATACTTCAAATAGTAATCATATTTATAATCTAGGATGTCGAATTAACAATTGACATTAATTTGCAGCAATTGTAATCTTTTTATTTACGAATATCAAAATATTGTAGCTAAATCTGTGCATTTATTTGAAGTTTTTTGCTCGTAGTTTTTAAACGGCTAAAAATTTATTACAAAAAGTTACCATTTTTGGAAAGTACGTCCCCAAGTCTATATGAAGTGATATATTTCAACCATTCTAATTCAAAAAAAATATCTTCATCAGTTGTCACTGTTTGAAATATATTTTATCTGCAGACGAGAGTTCTTTTACTTATATCAATTCAACGAGCAAAAAATACTTCAAATAGTAATCATATTTATAATCTAGGATGTCGAATTAACAATTGACATTAATTTGCAACAATTGTAATCTTTTTATTTACGAATACCAGAATATGGTAGCTAAATCTGTTCATATATTTGAAGTTTTTTGCTCGTAGTTTTTAAACGGCTAAAAATTTATTACAAAAAGTTACCATTTTTGGAAAGTACGTCCCCAAGTCTATATGAAGTGATATATTTCAACCATTCTAATTCAAAAAAAATATCTTCATCAGTTGTCACTGTTTGAAATATATTTTATCTGCAGACGAGAGTTCTTTTACTTATATCAATTCAACGAGCAAAAAATACTTCAAATAGTAATCATATTTATAATATAGGATGTCGAATTAACAATTGACATTAATTTGCAACAATTGTAATCTTTTTATTTACGAATACCAGAATATGGTAGCTAAATCTGTTCATTTATTTGAAGTTTTTTGCTCGTAGTTTTTAAACGGCTAAAAATTTATTACAAAAAGTTATCATTTTTAGAAATTACGTCCCCAAGTCTATATGAAGTGATATATTTCAACCATTCTAATTCAAAAAAAATATCTTCATCAGTTGTCACTGTTTGAAATATATTTTATCTGCAGACGAGAGTTCTTTTACTTATATCAATTCAACGAGCAAAAAATACTTCAAATAGTAATCATATTTATAATCTAGGATGTCGAATTAACAATTGACATTAATTTGCAGCAATTGTAATCTTTTTATTTACGAATATCAAAATATTGTAGCTAAATCTGTGCATTTATTTGAAGTTTTTTGCTCGTAGTTTTTAAACGGCTAAAAATTTATTACAAAAAGTTATCATTTTTGGAAAGTACGTCTTCAAGTCTATATGAAGTGATATATTTCAACCATTCTAATTCAAAAAAAATTCTTCATCAGTTGTGACTGTTTGAAATATATTTTATCTGCAGACGAGAGTTCTTTTACTTATATCAATTGAACGAGCAAAAATTACTTATAATAGTAATCATATTTATAATCTAGGATGTCGAATTAACAATTGACATTAATTTGCAGCAATTGTAATCTTTTTATTTACGAATATCAAAATATTGTAGCTAAATCTGTGCATTTATTTGAAATTTTTTGCTCGTAGTTTTTAAACGGCTAAAAATTTATTACAAAAAGTTATCATTTTTGGAAATTACTTCCCCAAGTCTATATGAAGTGATATATTTCAACCATTCTAATTCAAAAAAAATATCTTCATCAGTTGTCACTGTTTGAAATATATTTTATCTGCAGACGAGAGTTCTTTTACTTATATCAGTTCAACGAGCAAAAATTACTTCAAATAGTAATCATATTTATAATCTAGGATGTCGAATTAACAATTGACAATAATTTGCAACAATTGTAATCTTTTTATTTACGAATATCAAAATATTGTATCTAAATCTGTTCATATATTTGAAGTTTTTTGCTCGTAGTTTTTAAACGGCTAAAAATTTATTACAAAAAGTTATCATTTTTGGAAAGTACGTCCCCAAGTCTATATGAAGTGATTTATTTCAACCATTCTAATTCAAAAAAAATATCTTCATCAGTTGTCACTGTTTGAAATATATTTTATCTGCAGACGAGAGTTCTTTTACTTATATCAATTCAACGAGCAAAAATTACTTCAAATAGTAATCATTTTATAATCTAGGATGTCGAATTAACAATTGACATTAATTTGCAACAATTGTAATCTTTTTATTTACGAATATGAAAATATGGTAGCTAAATCTGTTCATTTATTTGAAGTTTTTTGCTCGTAGTTTTTAAACGGCTAAAAATTTATTACAAAAAGTTATCATTTTTGGAAAGTACGTCCCCAAGTCTATATGAAGTGATATATTTCAACCATTCTAATTCAAAAAAAATATCTTCATCAGTTGTCACTGTTTGAAATATATTTTATCTGCAGTCGAGGGTTCTTTTACTTATATCAATTCAACGAGCAAAAATTACTTCAAATAGTAATCATATTTATAATCTAGGATGTCGAATTAACAATTGACAATAATTTGCAACAATTGTAATCTTTTTATTTACAAATACCAGAATATGGTAGCTAAATCTGTTCATATATTTGAAGTTTTTTGCTCGTAGTTTTTAAACGGCTAAAAATTTATTACAAAAAGTTATCATTTTTGGAAAGTACGTCTTCAAGTCTATATGAAGTGATATATTTCAACCATTCTAATTCAAAAAAAATTCTTCATCAGTTGTCACTGTTTGAAATATATTTTATCTGCAGACGAGAGTTCTTTTACTTATATCAATTCAACGAGCAAAAAATACTTCAAATAGTAATCATATTTATAATATAGGATGTCGAATTAACAATTGACATTAATTTGCAACAATTGTAATCTTTTTATTTACGAATATCAAAATATTGTAGCTAAATCTGTGCATTTATTTGAAATTTTTTGCTCGTAGTTTTTAAACGGCTAAAAATTTATTACAAAAAGTTATCATTTTTGGAAAGTACGTCCCCAAGTCTATATGAAGTGATATATTTCAACTATTCTAATTCAAAAAAAATATCTTCATCAGTTGTCACTGTTTGAAATATATTTTATCTGCAGTCGAGAGTTCTTTTACTTATATCAATTCAACGAGCAAAAATTACTTCAAATAGTAATCATATTTATAATCTAGGATGTCGAATTAACAATTGACAATAATTTGCAACAATTGTAATCTTTTTATTTACAAATACCAGAATATGGTAGCTAAATCTGTTCATATATTTGAAGTTTTTTGCTCGTAGTTTTTAAACGGCTAAAAATTTATTACAAAAAGTTATCATTTTTGGAAAGTACGTCCCCAAGTCTATATGAAGTGATATATTTCAACCATTCTAATTCAAAAAAAATATCTTCATCAGTTGTCACTGTTTGAAATACATTTTATCTGCAGATGAGAGTTCTTTTACTTATATCAATTCAACGAGCAAAAAATACTTCAAATAGTAATCATATTTATAATATAGGATGTCGAATTAACAATTGACATTAATTTGCAACAATTGTAATCTTTTTATTTACGAATACCAGAATATGGTAGCTAAATCTGTTCATATATTTGAAGTTTTTTGCTCGTAGTTTTTAAACGGCTAAAAATTTATTACAAAAAGTTTTCATTTTTGGAAATTACTTCCCCAAGTCTATATGAAGTGATATATTTCAACCATTCTAATTCAAAAAAAATATCTTCATCAGTTGTCACTGTTTGAAATATATTTTATCTGCAGACGAGAGTTCTTTTACTTATATCAATTCAACGAGCAAAAAATACTTCAAATAGTAATCATATTTATAATATAGGATGTCGAATTAACAATTGACATTAATTTGCAACAATTGTAATCTTTTTATTTACGAATATCAAAATATGGTAGCTAAATCTGTGCATTTATTTGAAGTTTTTTGCTCGTAGTTTTTAAACGGCTAAAAATTTATTACAAAAAGTTATCATTTTTGGAAATTACTTCCCCAAGTCTATATGAAGTGATATATTTCAACCATTCTAATTCAAAAAAAATATCTTCATCAGTTGTCACTGTTTGAAATATATTTTATCTGCAGACGAGAGTTCTTTTACTTATATCAGTTCAACGAGCAAAAATTACTTCAAATAGTAATCATATTTATAATCTAGGATGTCGAATTAACAATTGACAATAATTTGCAGCAATTGTAATCTTTTTATTTACGAATATCAAAATATTGTAGCTAAATCTGTGCATTTATTTGAAATTTTTTGCTCGTAGTTTTTAAACGGCTAAAAATTTATTACAAAAAGTTATCATTTTTGGAAATTACTTCCCCAAGTCTATATGAAGTGATATATTTCAACCATTCTAATTCAAAAAAAATATCTTCATCAGTTGTCACTGTTTGAAATATATTTTATCTGCAGTCGAGAGTTCTTTTACTTATATCAATTCAACGAGCAAAAATTACTTCAAATAGTAATCATTTTATAATCTAGGATGTCGAATTAACAATTGACATTAATTTGCAACAATTGTAATCTTTTCATTTACGAATATGAAAATATGGTAGCTAAATCTGTTCATTTATTTGAAGTTTTTTGCTCGTAGTTTTTAAACGGCTAAAAATTTATTACAAAAAGTTATCATTTTTGGAAAGTACGTCCCCAAGTCTATATGAAGTGATATATTTCAACCATTCTAATTCAAAAAAAATATCTTCATCAGTTGTCACTGTTTGAAATATATTTTATCTGCAGACGAGAGTTCTTTTACTTATATCAATTCAACGAGCAAAAATTACTTCAAATAGTAATCATTTTATAATATAGGATGTCGAATTAACAATTGACATTAATTTGCAACAATTGTAATCTTTTTATTTACGAATATCAAAATATGGAAGCTAAATCTGTTCATATATTTGAAGTTTTTTGCTCGTAGTTTTTAAACGGCTAAAAATTTATTACAAAAAGTTATCATTTTTGGAAAGTACGTCCCCAAGTCTATATGAAGTGATATATTTCAACCATTCTAATTCAAAAAAAATATCTTCAACAGTTGTCACTGTTTGAAATATATTTTATCTGCAGACGAGAGTTCTTTTACTTATATCAATTCAACGAGCAAAAATTACTTCAAATAGTAATCATATTTATAATCTAGGATGTCGAATTAACAATTGACAATAATTTGCAACAATTGTAATCTTTTTATTTACGAATATCAAAATATGGTAGCTAAATCTGTTCATATAAATTGAAGTTTTTTGCTCGTAGTTTTTAAACGGCTAAAAATTTATTACAAAAAGTTATCATTTTTGGAAAGTACGTCCCCAAGTCTATATGAAGTGATATATTTCAACTATTCTAATTCAAAAAAAATATCTTCATCAGTTGTCACTGTTTGAAATATATTTTATCTGCAGTCGAGAGTTCTTTTACTTATATCAATTCAACGAGCAAAAATTACTTCAAATAGTAATCATATTTATAATCTAGGATGTCGAATTAACAATTGACAATAATTTGCAACAATTGTAATCTTTTTATTTACAAATACCAGAATATGGTAGCTAAATCTGTTCATATATTTGAAGTTTTTTGCTCGTAATTTTTAAACGGCTAAAAATTTATTACAAAAAGTTTTCATTTTTGGAAAGTACGTCCCCAAGTCTATATGAAGTGATATATTTCAACCATTCTAATTCAAAAAAAATATCTTCAACAGTTGTCACTGTTTGAAATATATTTTATCTGCAGACGAGAGTTCTTTTACTTATATCAATTCAACGAGCAAAAATTACTTCAAATAGTAATCATATTTATAATCTAGGATGTCGAATTAACAATTGACAATAATTTGCAACAATTGTAATCTTTTTATTTACGAATATCAAAATATGGTAGCTAAATCTGTTCATATAAATTGAAGTTTTTTGCTCGTAGTTTTTAAACGGCTAAAAATTTATTACAAAAAGTTATCATTTTTGGAAAGTACGTCCCCAAGTCTATATGAAGTGATATATTTCAACTATTCTAATTCAAAAAAAATATCTTCATCAGTTGTCACTGTTTGAAATATATTTTATCTGCAGTCGAGAGTTCTTTTACTTATATCAATTCAACGAGCAAAAATTACTTCAAATAGTAATCATATTTATAATCTAGGATGTCGAATTAACAATTGACAATAATTTGCAACAATTGTAATCTTTTTATTTACAAATACCAGAATATGGTAGCTAAATCTGTTCATATATTTGAAGTTTTTTGCTCGTAGTTTTTAAACGGCTAAAAATTTATTACAAAAAGTTATCATTTTTGGAAAGTACGTCCCCAAGTCTATATGAAGTGATATATTTCAACCATTCTAATTCAAAAAAAATATCTTCATCAGTTGTCACTGTTTGAAATACATTTTATCTGCAGATGAGAGTTCTTTTACTTATATCAATTCAACGAGCAAAAAATACTTCAAATAGTAATCATATTTATAATATAGGATGTCGAATTAACAATTGACATTAATTTGCAACAATTGTAATCTTTTTATTTACGAATACCAGAATATGGTAGCTAAATCTGTTCATATATTTGAAGTTTTTTGCTCGTAGTTTTTAAACGGCTAAAAATTTATTACAAAAAGTTTTCATTTTTGGAAATTACTTCCCCAAGTCTATATGAAGTGATATATTTCAACCATTCTAATTCAAAAAAAATATCTTCATCAGTTGTCACTGTTTGAAATATATTTTATCTGCAGACGAGAGTTCTTTTACTTATATCAATTCAACGAGCAAAAAATACTTCAAATAGTAATCATATTTATAATATAGGATGTCGAATTAACAATTGACATTAATTTGCAACAATTGTAATCTTTTTATTTACGAATATCAAAATATGGTAGCTAAATCTGTGCATTTATTTGAAGTTTTTTGCTCGTAGTTTTTAAACGGCTAAACATTTATTACAAAAAGTTATCATTTTTGGAAAGTACGTCCCCAAGTCTATATGAAGTGATATATTTCAACCATTCTAATTCAAAAAAAATATCTTCAACAGTTGTCACTGTTTGAAATATATTTTATCTGCAGACAAGAGTTCTTTTACTTATATCAATTCAACGAGCAAAAATTACTTCAAATAGTAATCATATTTATAATCTAGGATGTCGAATTAACAATTGACAATAATTTGCAACAATTGTAATCTTTTTATTTACGTATATCAAAATATTGTATCTAAATCTGTTCATATATTTGAAGTTTTTTGCTCGTAGTTTTTAAACGGCTAAAAATTTATTACAAAAAGTTATCATTTTTGGAAAGTACGTCCCCAAGTCTATATGAAGTGATATATTTCAACCATTCTAATTCAAAAAAAATATCTTCATCAGTTGTCACTGTTTGAAATATATTTTATCTGCAGTCGAGAGTTCTTTTACTTATATCAATTCAACGAGCAAAAATTACTTCAAATAGTAATCATATTTATAATCTAGGATGTCGAATTAACAATTGACATTAATTTGCAACAATTGTAATCTTTTTATTTACGAATATCAAAATATGGTAGCTAAATCTGTTCATTTATTTGACGTTTTTTGCTCGTAGTTTTTAAACGGCTAAAAATTTATTACAAAAAGTTATCATTTTTGGAAAGTACGTCCCCAAGTCTATATGAAGTGATATATTTCAACCATTCTAATTCAAAAAAAATATCTTCATCAGTTGTCACTGTTTGAAATATATTTTATCTGCAGTCGAGAGTTCTTTTACTTATATCAATTCAACGAGCAAAAATTACTTCAAATAGTAATCATATTTATAATCTAGGATGTCGAATTAACAATTGACAATAATTTGCAACAATTGTAATCTTTTTATTTACAAATACCAGAATATGGTAGCTAAATTTGTTCATATATTTGAAGTTTTTTGCTCGTAGTTTTTAAACGGCTAAAAATTTATTACAAAAAGTTATCATTTTTGGAAAGTACGTCTTCAAGTCTATATGAAGTGATATATTTCAACCATTCTAATTCAAAAAAAATTCTTCATCAGTTGTCACTGTTTGAAATATATTTTATCTGCAGACGAGAGTTCTTTTACTTATATCAATTCAACGAGCAAAAAATACTTCAAATAGTAATCATATTTATAATATAGGATGTCGATTTAACAATTGACATTAATTTGCAACAATTGTAATCTTTTTATTTACGAATATCAAAATATTGTAGCTAAATCTGTGCATTTATTTGAAATTTTTTGCTCGTAGTTTTTAAACGGCTAAAAATTTATTACAAAAAGTTATCATTTTTGGAAATTACTTCCCCAAGTCTATATGAAGTGATATATTTCAACCATTCTAATTCAAAAAAAATATCTTCATCAGTTGTCACTGTTTGAAATATATTTTATCTGCAGACGAGAGTTCTTTTACTTATATCAATTCAACGAGCAAAAATTACTTCAAATAGTAATCATTTTATAATATAGGATGTCGAATTAACAATTGACATTAATTTGCAACAATTGTTATCTTTTTATTTACGAATATCAAAATATGGTAGCTAAATCTGTTCATATATTTGAAGTTTTTTGCTCGTAGTTTTTAAACGGCTAAAAATTTATTACAAAAAGTTTTCATTTTTGGAAAGTACGTCCCCAAGTCTATATGAAGTGATATATTTCAACCATTCTAATTCAAAAAAAATATCTTCAACAGTTGTCACTGTTTGAAATATATTTTATCTGCAGACGAGAGTTCTTTTACTTATATCAATTCAACGAGCAAAAATTACTTCAAATAGTAATCATTTTATAATATAGGATGTCGAATTAACAATTGACATTAATTTGCAACAATTGTAATCTTTTTATTTACGAATATCAAAATATGGTAGCTAAATCTGTTCATATATTTGAAGTTTTTTGCTCGTAGTTTTTAAACGGCTAAAAATTTATTACAAAAAGTTATCATTTTTGGAAAGTACGTCCCCAAGTCTATATGAAGTGATATATTTCAACCATTCTAATTCAAAAAAATATCTTCAACAGTTGTCACTGTTTGAAATATATTTTATCTGCAGACGAGAGTTCTTTTACTTATATCAATTCAACGAGCAAAAATTACTTCAAATAGTAATCATATTTATAATCTAGGATGTCGAATTAACAATTGACAATAATTTGCAACAATTGTAATCTTTTTATTTACGAATATCAAAATATGGTAGCTAAATCTGTTCATATAAATTGAAGTTTTTTGCTCGTAGTTTTTAAACGGCTAAAAATTTATTACAAAAAGTTATCATTTTTGGAAAGTACGTCCCCAAGTCTATATGAAGTGATATATTTCAACCATTCTAATTCAAAAAAAATATCTTCATCAGTTGTCACTGTTTGAAATATATTTTATCTGCAGTCGAGAGTTCTTTTACTTATATCAATTCAACGAGCAAAAATTACTTCAAATAGTAATCATATTTATAATCTAGGATGTCGAATTAACAATTGACAATAATTTGCAACAATTGTAATCTTTTTATTTACAAATACCAGAATATGGTAGCTAAATCTGTTCATATATTTGAAGTTTTTTGCTCGTAGTTTTTAAACGGCTAAAAATTTATTACAAAAAGTTATCATTTTTGGAAAGTACGTCCCCAAGTCTATATGAAGTGATATATTTCAACCATTCTAATTCAAAAAAATATCTTCAACAGTTGTCACTGTTTGAAATATATTTTATCTGCAGACGAGAGTTCTTTTACTTATATCAATTCAACGAGCAAAAATTACTTCAAATAGTAATCATATTTATAATCTAGGATGTCGAATTAACAATTGACAATAATTTGCAACAATTGTAATCTTTTTATTTACGAATATCAAAATATGGTAGCTAAATCTGTTCATATAAATTGAAGTTTTTTGCTCGTAGTTTTTAAACGGCTAAAAATTTATTACAAAAAGTTATCATTTTTGGAAAGTACGTCCCCAAGTCTATATGAAGTGATATATTTCAACCATTCTAATTCAAAAAAAATATCTTCATCAGTTGTCACTGTTTGAAATATATTTTATCTGCAGTCGAGAGTTCTTTTACTTATATCAATTCAACGAGCAAAAATTACTTCAAATAGTAATCATATTTATAATCTAGGATGTCGAATTAACAATTGACAATAATTTGCAACAATTGTAATCTTTTTATTTACAAATACCAGAATATGGTAGCTAAATCTGTTCATATATTTGAAGTTTTTTGCTCGTAGTTTTTAAACGGCTAAAAATTTATTACAAAAAGTTATCATTTTTGGAAAGTACGTCCCCAAGTCTATATGAAGTGATATATTTCAACCATTCTAATTCAAAAAAAATATCTTCATCAGTTGTCACTGTTTGAAATACATTTTATCTGCAGATGAGAGTTCTTTTACTTATATCAATTCATCGAGCAAAAAATACTTCAAATAGTAATCATATTTATAATATAGGATGTCGAATTAACAATTGACATTAATTTGCAACAATTGTAATCTTTTTATTTACGAATACCAGAATATGGTAGCTAAATCTGTTCATATATTTGAAGTTTTTTGCTCGTAGTTTTTAAACGGCTAAAAATTTATTACAAAAAGTTTTCATTTTTGGAAATTACTTCCCCAAGTCTATATGAAGTGATATATTTCAACCATTCTAATTCAAAAAAAATATCTTCATCAGTTGTCACTGTTTGAAATATATTTTATCTGCAGACGAGAGTTCTTTTACTTATATCAATTCAACGAGCAAAAAATACTTCAAATAGTAATCATATTTATAATATAGGATGTCGAATTAACAATTGACATTAATTTGCAACAATTGTAATCTTTTTATTTACGAATATCAAAATATGGTAGCTAAATCTGTGCATTTATTTGAAGTTTTTTGCTCGTAGTTTTTAAACGGCTAAAAATTTATTACAAAAAGTTATCATTTTTGGAAAGTACGTCCCCAAGTCTATATGAAGTGATATATTTCAACCATTCTAATTCAAAAAAAATATCTTCATCACTTGTCACTGTTTGAAATATATTTTATCTGCAGACGAGAGTTCTTTTACTTATATCAATTCAACGAGCAAAAAATACTTCAAATAGTAATCATATTTATAATCTAGGATGTCGAATTAACAATTGACAATAATTTGCAACAATTGTAATCTTTTTATTTACGTATATCAAAATATTGTATCTAAATCTGTTCATTTATTTGACGTTTTTTGCTCGTAGTTTTTAAACGGCTAAAAATTTATTACAAAAAGTTATCATTTTTGGAAAGTACGTCCCCAAGTCTATATGAAGTGATATATTTCAACCATTCTAATTCAAAAAAAATTTCTTCATCAGTTGTCACTGTTTGAAATATATTTTATCTGCAGTCGAGAGTTCTTTTACTTATATCAATTCAACGAGCAAAAATTACTTCAAATAGTAATCATATTTATAATCTAGGATGTCGAATTAACAATTGACAATAATTTGCAACAATTGTAATCTTTTTATTTACAAATACCAGAATATGGTAGCTAAATCTGTTCATATATTTGAAGTTTTTTGCTCGTAGTTTTTAAACGGCTAAAAATTTATTACAAAAAGTTATCATTTTTGGAAAGTACGTCTTCAAGTCTATATGAATTGAAATATTTCAACCATTCTAATTCAAAAAAAATTCTTCATCAGTTGTCACTGTTTGAAATATATTTTATCTGCAGACGAGAGTTCTTTTACTTATATCAATTCAACGAGCAAAAAATACTTCAAATAGTAATCATATTTATAATATAGGATGTCGAATTAACAATTGACATTAATTTGCAACAATTGTAATCTTTTTATTTACGAATATCAAAATATTGTAGCTAAATCTGTGCATTTATTTGAAATTTTTTGCTCGTAGTTTTTAAACGGCTAAAAATTTATTACAAAAAGTTATCATTTTTGGAAATTACTTCCCCAAGTCTATATGAAGTGATATATTTCAACCATTCTAATTCAAAAAAAATATCTTCATCAGTTGTCACTGTTTGAAATATATTTTATCTGCAGACGAGAGTTCTTTTACTTATATCAATTCAACGAGCAAAAATTACTTCAAATAGTAATCATTTTATAATATAGGATGTCGAATTAACAATTGACATTAATTTGCAACAATTGTAATCTTTTTATTTACGAATATCAAAATATGGTAGCTAAATCTGTTCATATATTTGAAGTTTTTTGCTCGTAGTTTTTAAACGGCTAAAAATTTATTACAAAAAGTTATCATTTTTGGAAAGTACGTCCCCAAGTCTATATGAAGTGATATATTTCAACCATTCTAATTCAAAAAAATATCTTCAACAGTTGTCACTGTTTGAAATATATTTTATCTGCAGACGAGAGTTCTTTTACTTATATCAATTCAACGAGCAAAAATTACTTCAAATAGTAATCATATTTATAATCTAGGATGTCGAATTAACAATTGACAATAATTTGCAACAATTGTAATCTTTTTATTTACGAATATCAAAATATGGTAGCTAAATCTGTTCATATAAATTGAAGTTTTTTGCTCGTAGTTTTTAAACGGCTAAAAATTTATTACAAAAAGTTATCATTTTTGGAAAGTACGTCCCCAAGTCTATATGAAGTGATATATTTCAACCATTCTAATTAAAAAAAAATATCTTCATCAGTTGTCACTGTTTGAAATATATTTTATCTGCAGTCGAGAGTTCTTTTACTTATATCAATTCAACGAGCAAAAATTACTTCAAATAGTAATCATATTTATAATCTAGGATGTCGAATTAACAATTGACAATAATTTGCAACAATTGTAATCTTTTTATTTACAAATACCAGAATATGGTAGCTAAATCTGTTCATATATTTGAAGTTTTTTGCTCGTAGTTTTTAAACGGCTAAAAATTTATTACAAAAAGTTATCATTTTTGGAAAGTACGTCCCCAAGTCTATATGAAGTGATATATTTCAACCATTCTAATTCAAAAAAAATATCTTCATCAGTTGTCACTGTTTGAAATATATTTTATCTGCAGACGAGAGTTCTTTTACTTATATCAATTCAACGAGCAAAAAATACTTCAAATAGTAATCATATTTATATAATAGGATGTCGAATTAACAATTGACATTAATTTGCAACAATTGTAATCTTTTTATTTACGAATATCAAAATATGGTAGCTAAATCTGTGCATTTATTTGAAGTTTTTTGCTCGTAGTTTTTAAACGGCTAAACATTTATTACAAAAAGTTTTCATTTTTGGAAATTACTTCCCCAAGTCTATATGAAGCGATATATTTCAACCATTCTAATTCAAAAAAAATATCTTCATCAGTTGTCACTGTTTGAAATATATTTTATCTGCAGACGAGAGTTCTTTTACTTATATCAATTCAACGAGCAAAAAATACTTCAAATAGTAATCATATTTATATAATAGGATGTCGAATTAACAATTGACATTAATTTGCAACAATTGTAATCTTTTTATTTACGAATATCAAAATATGGTAGCTAAATCTGTGCATTTATTTGAAGTTTTTTGCTCGTAGTTTTTAAACGGCTAAACATTTATTACAAAAAGTTATCATTTTTAGAAAGTACGTCCCCAAGTCTATATGAAGTGATATATTTCAACCATTCTAATTCAAAAAAAATATCTTCAACAGTTGTCACTGTTTGAAATATATTTTATCTGCAGACAAGAGTTCTTTTACTTATATCAATTCAACGAGCAAAAATTACTTCAAATAGTAATCATATTTATAATCTAGGATGTCGAATTAACAATTGACAATAATTTGCAACAATTGTAATCTTTTTATTTACGTATATCAAAATATTGTATCTAAATCTGTTCATATATTTGAAGTTTTTTGCTCGTAGTTTTTAAACGGCTAAAAATTTATTACAAAAAGTTATCATTTTTGGAAAGTACGTCCCCAAGTCTATATGAAGTGATATATTTCAACCATTCTAATTCAAAAAAAATATCTTCATCAGTTGTCACTGTTTGAAATATATTTTATCTGCAGTCGAGAGTTCTTTTACTTATATCAATTCAACGAGCAAAAATTACTTCAAATAGTAATCATATTTATAATCTAGGATGTCGAATTAACAATTGACATTAATTTGCAACAATTGTAATCTTTTTATTTACGAATATCAAAATATGGTAGCTAAATCTGTTCATTTATTTGACGTTTTTTGCTCGTAGTTTTTAAACGGCTAAAAATTTATTACAAAAAGTTATCATTTTTGGAAAGTACGTCCCCAAGTCTATATGAAGTGATATATTTCAACCATTCTAATTCAAAAAAAATATCTTCATCAGTTGTCACTGTTTGAAATATATTTTATCTGCAGTCGAGAGTTCTTTTACTTATATCAATTCAACGAGCAAAAATTACTTCAAATAGTAATCATATTTATAATCTAGGATGTCGAATTAACAATTGACAATAATTTGCAACAATTGTAATCTTTTTATTTACAAATACCAGAATATGGTAGCTAAATCTGTTCATATATTTGAAGTTTTTTGCTCGTAGTTTTTAAACGGCTAAAAATTTATTACAAAAAGTTATCATTTTTGGAAAGTACGTCTTCAAGTCTATATGAAGTGATATATTTCAACCATTCTAATTCAAAAAAAATTCTTCATCAGTTGTCACTGTTTGAAATATATTTTATCTGCAGACGAGAGTTCTTTTACTTATATCAATTCAACGAGCAAAAAATACTTCAAATAGTAATCATATTTATAATATAGGATGTCGAATTAACAATTGACATTAATTTGCAACAATTGTAATCTTTTTATTTACGAATATCAAAATATTGTAGCTAAATCTGTGCATTTATTTGAAATTTTTTGCTCGTAGTTTTTAAACGGCTAAAAATTTATTACAAAAAGTTATCATTTTTGGAAATTACTTCCCCAAGTCTATATGAAGTGATATATTTCAACCATTCTAATTCAAAAAAAATATCTTCATCAGTTGTCACTGTTTGAAATATATTTTATCTGCAGACGAGAGTTCTTTTACTTATATCAATTCAACGAGCAAAAATTACTTCAAATAGTAATCATTTTATAATATAGGATGTCGAATTAACAATTGACATTAATTTGCAACAATTGTAATCTTTTTATTTACGAATATCAAAATATGGTAGCTAAATCTGTTCATATATTTGATGTTTTTTGCTCGTAGTTTTTAAACGGCTAAAAATTTATTACAAAAAGTTATCATTTTTGGAAAGTACGTCCTCAAGTCTATATGAAGTGATATATTTCAACCATTCTAATTCAAAAAAAATATCTTCAACAGTTGTCACTGTTTGAAATATATTTTATCTGCAGACGAGAGTTCTTTTACTTATATCAATTCAACGAGCAAAAATTACTTCAAATAGTAATCATATTTATAATCTAGGATGTCGAATTAACAATTGACAATAATTTGCAACAATTGTAATCTTTTTATTTACGAATATCAAAATATGGTAGCTAAATCTGTTCATATAAATTGAAGTTTTTTGCTCGTAGTTTTTAAACGGCTAAAAATTTATTACAAAAAGTTATCATTTTTGGAAAGTACGTCCCCAAGTCTATATGAAGTGATATATTTCAACCATTCTAATTCAAAAAAAATATCTTCATCAGTTGTCACTGTTTGAAATATATTTTATCTGCAGTCGAGGGTTCTTTTACTTATATCAATTCAACGAGCAAAAATTACTTCAAATAGTAATCATATTTATAATCTAGGATGTCGAATTAACAATTGACAATAATTTGCAACAATTGTAATCTTTTTATTTACAAATACCAGAATATGGTAGCTAAATCTGTTCATATATTTGAAGTTTTTTGCTCGTAGTTTTTAAACGGCTAAAAATTTATTACAAAAAGTTATCATTTTTGGAAAGTACGTCCCCAAGTCTATATGAAGTGATATATTTCAACCATTCTAATTCAAAAAAAATATCTTCATCAGTTGTCACTGTTTGAAATACATTTTATCTGCAGATGAGAGTTCTTTTACTTATATCAATTCAACGAGCAAAAAATACTTCAAATAGTAATCATATTTATAATATAGGATGTCGAATTAACAATTGACATTAATTTGCAACAATTGTAATCTTTTTATTTACGAATACCAGAATATGGTAGCTAAATCTGTTCATATATTTGAAGTTTTTTGCTCGTAGTTTTTAAACGGCTAAAAATTTATTACAAAAAGTTTTCATTTTTGGAAATTACTTCCCCAAGTCTATATGAAGTGATATATTTCAACCATTCTAATTCAAAAAAAATATCTTCATCAGTTGTCACTGTTTGAAATATATTTTATCTGCAAACGAGAGTTCTTTTACTTATATCAATTCAACGAGCAAAAAATACTTCAAATAGTAATCATATTTATAATATAGGATGTCGAATTAACAATTGACATTAATTTGCAACAATTGTAATCTTTTTATTTACGAATATCAAAATATGGTAGCTAAATCTGTGCATTTATTTGAAGTTTTTTGCTCGTAGTTTTTAAACGGCTAAACATTTATTACAAAAAGTTATCATTTTTGGAAAGTACGTCCCCAAGTCTATATGAAGTGATATATTTCAACCATTCTAATTCAAAAAAAATATCTTCAACAGTTGTCACTGTTTGAAATATATTTTATCTGCAGACAAGAGTTCTTTTACTTATATCAATTCAACGAGCAAAAATTACTTCAAATAGTAATCATATTTATAATCTAGGATGTCGAATTAACAATTGACAATAATTTGCAACAATTGTAATCTTTTTATTTACGAATATCAAAATATTGTATCTAAATCTGTTCATATATTTGAAGTTTTTTGCTCGTAGTTTTTAAACGGCTAAAAATTTATAACAAAAAGTTATCATTTTTGGAAAGTACGTCCCCAAGTCTATATGAAGTGATATATTTCAACCATTCTAATTCAAAAAAAATATCTTCATCAGTTGTCACTGTTTGAAATATATTTTATCTGCAGTCGAGAGTTCTTTTACTTATATCAATTCAACGAGCAAAAATTACTTCAAATAGTAATCATATTTATAATCTAGGATGTCGAATTAACAATTGACATTAATTTGCAACAATTGTAATCTTTTTATTTACGAATATCAAAATATGGTAGCTAAATCTGTTCATTTATTTGACGTTTTTTGCTCGTAGTTTTTAAACGGCTAAAAATTTATTACAAAAAGTTATCATTTTTGGAAAGTACGTCCCCAAGTCTATATGAAGTGATATATTTCAACCATTCTTATTCAAAAAAAATATCTTCATCAGTTGTCACTGTTTGAAATACATTTTATCTGCAGATGAGAGTTCTTTTACTTATATCAATTCAACGAGCAAAAAATACTTCAAATAGTAATCATATTTATAATATAGGATGTCGAATTAACAATTGACATTAATTTGCAACAATTGTAATCTTTTTATTTACGAATACCAGAATATGGTAGCTAAATCTGTTCATATATTTGAAGTTTTTTGCTCGTAGTTTTTAAACGGCTAAAAATTTATTACAAAAAGTTTTCATTTTTGGAAATTACTTCCCCAAGTCTATATGAAGTGATATATTTCAACCATTCTAATTCAAAAAAAATATCTTCATCAGTTGTCACTGTTTGAAATATATTTTATCTGCAGACGAGAGTTCTTTTACTTATATCAATTCAACGAGCAAAAAATACTTCAAATAGTAATCATATTTATAATATAGGATGTCGAATTAACAATTGACATTAATTTGCAACAATTGTAATCTTTTTATTTACGAATATCAAAATATGGTAGCTAAATCTGTGCATTTATTTGAAGTTTTTTGCTCGTAGTTTTTAAACGGCTAAAAATTTATTACAAAAAGTTATCATTTTTGGAAAGTACGTCCCCAAGTCTATATGAAGTGATATATTTCAACCATTCTAATTCAAAAAAAATATCTTCATCAGTTGTCACTGTTTGAAATATATTTTATCTGCAGACGAGAGTTCTTTTACTTATATCAATTCAACGAGCAAAAATTACTTCAAATAGTAATCATATTTATAATCTAGGATGTCGAATTAACAATTGACAATAATTTGCAACAATTGTAATCTTTTTATTTACGAATATCAAAATATTGTATCTAAATCTGTTCATATATTTGAAGTTTTTTGCTCGTAGTTTTTAAACGGCTAAAAATTTATTACAAAAAGTTATCATTTTTGGAAAGTACGTCCCCAAGTCTATATGAAGTGATATATTTCAACCATTCTAATTCAAAAAAAATATCTTCATCAGTTGTCACTGTTTGAAATATATTTTATCTGCAGTCGAGAGTTCTTTTACTTATATCAATTCAACGAGCAAAAATTACTTCAAATAGTAATCATATTTATAATCTAGGATGTCGAATTAACAATTGACATTAATTTGCAACAATTGTAATCTTTTTATTTACGAATATCAAAATATGGTAGCTAAATCTATTCATTTATTTGACGTTTTTTGCTCGTAGTTTTTAAACGGCTAAAAATTTATTACAAAAAGTTATCATTTTTGGAAAGTACGTCCCCAAGTCTATATGAAGTGATATATTTCAACCATTCTAATTCAAAAAAAATATCTTCATCAGTTGTCACTGTTTGAAATATATTTTATCTGCAGTCGAGAGTTCTTTTACTTATATCAATTCAACGAGCAAAAATTACTTCAAATAGTAATCATATTTATAATCTAGGATGTCGAATTAACAATTGACAATAATTTGCAACAATTGTAATCTTTTTATTTACAAATACCAGAATATGGTAGCTAAATCTGTTCATATATTTGAAGTTTTTTGCTCGTAGTTTTTAAACGGCTAAAAATTTATTACAAAAAGTTATCATTTTTGGAAAGTACGTCCCCAAGTCTATATGAAGTGATATATTTCAACCATTCTAATTCAAAAAAAATATCTTCATCAGTTGTCACTGTTTGAAATACATTTTATCTGCAGATGAGAGTTCTTTTACTTATATCAATTCAACGAGCGAAAAATACTTCAAATAGTAATCATATTTATAATATAGGATGTCGAATTAACAATTGACATTAATTTGCAACAATTGTAATCTTTTTATTTACGAATATCAAAATATGGTAGCTAAATCTGTGCATTTATTTTAAGTTTTTTGCTCGTAGTTTTTAAACGGCTAAACATTTATTACAAAAAGTTATCATTTTTGGAAAGTACGTCCCCAAGTCTATATGAAGTGATATATTTCAACCATTCTAATTCAAAAAAAATATCTTCATCAGTTGTCACTGTTTGAAATATATTTTATCTGCAGACGAGAGTTCTTTTACTTATATCAATTCAACGAGCAAAAATTACTTCAAATAGTAATCATATTTATAATCTAGGATGTCGAATTAACAATTGACAATAATTTTCAACAATTGTAATCTTTTTATTTACGAATATCAAAATATTGTATCTAAATCTGTTCATATATTTGAAGTTTTTTGCTCGTAGTTTTTAAACGGCTAAAAATTTATTACAAAAAGTTATCATTTTTGGAAAGTACGTCCCCAAGTCTATATGAAGTGATATATTTCAACCATTCTAATACAAAAAAAATATCTTCATCAGTTGTCACTGTTTGAAATATATTTTATCTGCAGTCGAGAGTTCTTTTACTTATATCAATTCAACGAGCAAAAATTACTTCAAATAGTAATCATATTTATAATCTAGGATGTCGAATTAACAATTGACATTAATTTGCAACAATTGTAATCTTTTTATTTACGAATATCAAAATATGGTAGCTAAATCTGTTCATTTATTTGACGTTTTTTGCTCGTAGTTTTTAAACGGCTAAAAATTTATTACAAAAAGTTATCATTTTTGGAAAGTACGTCCCCAAGTCTATATGAAGTGATATATTTCAACCATTCTAATTCAAAAAAAATATCTTCATCAGTTGTCACTGTTTGAAATATATTTTATCTGCAGACGAGAGTTCTTTTACTTATATCAATTCAACGAGCAAAAATTACTTCAAATAGTAATCATATTTATAATCTAGGATGTCGAATTAACAATTGACAATAATTTGCAACAATTGTAATCTTTTTATTTACGAATATCAAAATATTGTATCTAAATCTGTTCATATATTTGAAGTTTTTTGCTCGTAGTTTTTAAACGGCTAAAAATTTATTACAAAAAGTTATCATTTTTGGAAAGTACGTCCCCAAGTCTATATGAAGTGATATATTTCAACCATTCTAATTCAAAAAAAATATCTTCATCAGTTGTCACTGTTTGAAATATATTTTATCTGCAGTCGAGAGTTCTTTTACTTATATCAATTCAACGAGCAAAAATTACTTCAAATAGTAATCATATTTATAATCTAGGATGTCGAATTAACAATTGACAATAATTTGCAACAATTGTAATCTTTTTATTTACAAATACCAGAATATGGTAGCTAAATCTGTTCATATATTTGAAGTTTTTTGCTCGTAGTTTTTAAACGGCTAAAAATTTATTACAAAAAGTTATCATTTTTGGAAAGTACGTCCCCAAGTCTATATGAAGTGATATATTTCAACCATTCTAATTCAAAAAAAATATCTTCATCAGTTGTCACTGTTTGAAATACATTTTATCTGCAGATGAGAGTTCTTTTACTTATATCAATTCAACGAGCAAAAAATACTTCAAATAGTAATCATATTTATAATATAGGATGTCGAATTAACAATTGACATTAATTTGCAACAATTGTAATCTTTTTATTTACGAATATCAAAATATGGTAGCTAAATCTGTTCATTTATTTGAAGTTTTTTGCTCGTAGTTTTTAAACGGCTAAAAATTTATTACAAAAAGTTATCATTTTTGGAAAGTACGTCTCCAAGTCTATATGAAATGATATATTTCAACCATTCTAATTCAAAAAAAATATCTTCATCAGTTGTCACTGTTTGAAATACATTTTATCTGCAGACGAGAGTTCTTTTACTTATATCAATTCAACGAGCAAAAATTACTTCAAATAGTAATCATATTTATAATCTAGGATGTCGAATTAACAATTGACAATAATTTGCAACAATTGTAATCTTTTTATTTACGAATATCAAAATATTGTATCTAAATCTGTTCATATATTTGAAGTTTTTTGCTCGTAGTTTTTAAACGGCTAAAAATTTATTACAAAAAGTTATCATTTTTGGAAAGTACGTCCCCAAGTCTATATGAAGTGATATATTTCAACCATTCTAATTCAAAAAAAATATCTTCATCAGTTGTCACTGTTTGAAATATATTTTATCTGCAGTCGAGAGTTCTTTTACTTATATCAATTCAACGAGCAAAAATTACTTCAAATAGTAATCATATTTATAATCTAGGATGTCGAATTAACAATTGACAATAATTTGCAACAATTGTAATCTTTTTATTTACAAATACCAGAATATGGTAGCTAAATCTGTTCATATATTTGAAGTTTTTTGCTCGTAGTTTTTAAACGGCTAAAAATTTATTACAAAAAGTTATCATTTTTGGAAAGTACGTCCCCAAGTCTATATGAAGTGATATATTTCAACCATTCTAATTCAAAAAAAATATCTTCATCAGTTGTCACTGTTTGAAATACATTTTATCTGCAGATGAGAGTTCTTTTACTTATATCAATTCAACGAGCGAAAAATACTTCAAATAGTAATCATATTTATAATATAGGATGTCGAATTAACAATTGACATTAATTTGCAACAATTGTAATCTTTTTATTTACGAATATCAAAATATGGTAGCTAAATCTGTGCATTTATTTTAAGTTTTTTGCTCGTAGTTTTTAAACGGCTAAACATTTATTACAAAAAGTTATCATTTTTGGAAAGTACGTCCCCAAGTCTATATGAAGTGATATATTTCAACCATTCTAATTCAAAAAAAATATCTTCATCAGTTGTCACTGTTTGAAATATATTTTATCTGCAGACGAGAGTTCTTTTACTTATATCAATTCAACGAGCAAAAATTACTTCAAATAGTAATCATATTTATAATCTAGGATGTCGAATTAACAATTGACAATAATTTTCAACAATTGTAATCTTTTTATTTACGAATATCAAAATATTGTATCTAAATCTGTTCATATATTTGAAGTTTTTTGCTCGTAGTTTTTAAACGGCTAAAAATTTATTACAAAAAGTTATCATTTTTGGAAAGTACGTCCCCAAGTCTATATGAAGTGATATATTTCAACCATTCTAATACAAAAAAAATATCTTCATCAGTTGTCACTGTTTGAAATATATTTTATCTGCAGTCGAGAGTTCTTTTACTTATATCAATTCAACGAGCAAAAATTACTTCAAATAGTAATCATATTTATAATCTAGGATGTCGAATTAACAATTGACATTAATTTGCAACAATTGTAATCTTTTTATTTACGAATATCAAAATATGGTAGCTAAATCTGTTCATTTATTTGACGTTTTTTGCTCGTAGTTTTTAAACGGCTAAAAATTTATTACAAAAAGTTATCATTTTTGGAAAGTACGTCCCCAAGTCTATATGAAGTGATATATTTCAACCATTCTAATTCAAAAAAAATATCTTCATCAGTTGTCACTGTTTGAAATATATTTTATCTGCAGACGAGAGTTCTTTTACTTATATCAATTCAACGAGCAAAAATTACTTCAAATAGTAATCATATTTATAATCTAGGATGTCGAATTAACAATTGACAATAATTTGCAACAATTGTAATCTTTTTATTTACGAATATCAAAATATTGTATCTAAATCTGTTCATATATTTGAAGTTTTTTGCTCGTAGTTTTTAAACGGCTAAAAATTTATTACAAAAAGTTATCATTTTTGGAAAGTACGTCCCCAAGTCTATATGAAGTGATATATTTCAACCATTCTAATTCAAAAAAAATATCTTCATCAGTTGTCACTGTTTGAAATATATTTTATCTGCAGTCGAGAGTTCTTTTACTTATATCAATTCAACGAGCAAAAATTACTTCAAATAGTAATCATATTTATAATCTAGGATGTCGAATTAACAATTGACAATAATTTGCAACAATTGTAATCTTTTTATTTACAAATACCAGAATATGGTAGCTAAATCTGTTCATATATTTGAAGTTTTTTGCTCGTAGTTTTTAAACGGCTAAAAATTTATTACAAAAAGTTATCATTTTTGGAAAGTACGTCCCCAAGTCTATATGAAGTGATATATTTCAACCATTCTAATTCAAAAAAAATATCTTCATCAGTTGTCACTGTTTGAAATACATTTTATCTGCAGATGAGAGTTCTTTTACTTATATCAATTCAACGAGCAAAAAATACTTCAAATAGTAATCATATTTATAATATAGGATGTCGAATTAACAATTGACATTAATTTGCAACAATTGTAATCTTTTTATTTACGAATATCAAAATATGGTAGCTAAATCTGTTCATTTATTTGAAGTTTTTTGCTCGTAGTTTTTAAACGGCTAAAAATTTATTACAAAAAGTTATCATTTTTGGAAAGTACGTCTCCAAGTCTATATGAAATGATATATTTCAACCATTCTAATTCAAAAAAAATATCTTCATCAGTTGTCACTGTTTGAAATACATTTTATCTGCAGACGAGAGTTCTTTTACTTATATCAATTCAACGAGCAAAAAATACTTCAAATAGTAATCATATTTATAATCTAGGATGTCGAATTAACAATTGACATTAATTTGCAACAATTGTAATCTTTTTATTTACGAATACCAGAATATGGTAGCTAAATCTGTTCATATATTTGAAGTTTTTTGCTCGTAGTTTTTAAACGGCTAAAAATTTATTACAAAAAGTTTTCATTTTTGGAAATTACTTCCCCAAGTCTATATGAAGTGATATATTTCAACCATTCTAATTCAAAAAAAATATCTTCATCAGTTGTCACTGTTTGAAATATATTTTATCTGCAGACGAGAGTTCTTTTACTTATATCAATTCAACGAGCAAAAAATACTTCAAATAGTAATCATATTTATAATATAGGATGTCGAATTAACAATTGACATTAATTTGCAACAATTGTAATCTTTTTATTTACGAATATCAAAATATGGTAGCTAAATCTGTTCATTTATTTGAAGTTTTTTTCTCGTAGTTTTTAAACGGCTAAGAATTTATTACAAAAAGTTATCATTTTTGGAAAGTACGTCCCCAAGTCTATATGAAGTGATATATTTCAACCATTCTAATTCAAAAAAAATATCTTCATCAGTTGTCACTGTTTGAAATATATTTTATCTGCAGACGAGAGTTCTTTTACTTATATCTATTCAACGAGCAAAAATTACTTCAAATAGTAAACATATTTATAATCTAGGATGTCGAAATAACAATTGACAATAATTTGCAACAATTGTAATCTTTTTATTTACGAATATCAAAATATGGTAGCTAAATCTGTTCATTTATTTGAAGTTTTTTGCTCGTAGTTTTTAAACGGCTAAAAATTTATTACAAAAAGTTATCATTTTTGGAAAGTACGTCTTCAAGTCTATATAAAGTGATATATTTCAACCATTCTAATTAAAAAAAAATATCTTCATCAGTTGTCACTGTTTGAAATATATTTTATCTGCAGACGAGAGTTCTTTTACTTATATCAATTCAACGAGCAAAAAATACTTCAAATAGTAATCATAATTATAATATAGGATGTCGAATTAACAATTGACATTAATTTGCAACAATTGTAATCTTTTTATTTACGAATATCAAAATATGGTAGCTAAATCTGTTCATTTATTTGAAGTTTTTTGCTCGTAGTTTTTAAACGGCTAAAAATTTATTACAAAAAGTTATCATTTTTGGAAAGTACGTCTCCAAGTCTATATGAAATGATATATTTCAACCATTCTAATTCAAAAAAAATATCTTCACCAGTTGTCACTGTTTGAAATACATTTTATCTGCAGACGAGAGTTCTTTTACTTATATCAATTCAACGAGCAAAAAATACTTCAAATAGTAATCATATTTATAATATAGGATGTCGAATTAACAATTGACATTAATTTGCAACAATTGTAATCTTTTTATTTACGAATATCAAAATATGGTAGCTAAATCTGTTCATTTATTTGACGTTTTTTGCTCGTAGTTTTTAAACGGCTAAAAATTTATTACAAAAAGTAATCATTTTTGGAAAGTACGTCCCCAAGTCTATATGAAGTGATATATTTCAACCATTCTAATTCAAAAAAAATATCTTCATCAGTTGTCACTGTTTGAAATACATTTTATCTGCAGACGAGAGTTCTTTTACTTATATCAATTCAACGAGCAAAAAATACTTCAAATAGTAATCATATTTATAATATAGGATGTCGAATTAACAATTGACATTAATTTGCAACAATTGTAATCTTTTTATTTACGAATATCAAAATATGGTAGCTAAATCTGTTCATTTATTTGAAGTTTTTTGCTCGTAGTTTTTAAACGGCTAAAAATTTATTACAAAAAGTTATCATTTTTGGAAAGTACGTCTCCAAGTCTATATGAAATGATATATTTCAACCATTCTAATTCAAAAAAAATATCTTCACCAGTTGTCACTGTTTGAAATACATTTTATCTGCAGACGAGAGTTCTTTTACTTATATCAATTCAACGAGCAAAAAATACTTCAAATAGTAATCATATTTATAATCTAGGATGTCAAATTAACAATTGACATTAATTTGCAACAATTGTAATCTTTTTATTTACGAATATCAAAATATGGTAGCTAAATCTGTTCATTTATTTGACGTTTTTTGCTCGTAGTTTTTAAACGGCTAAAAATTTATTACAAAAAGTAATCATTTTTGGAAAGTACGTCCCCAAGTCTATATGAAGTGATATATTTCAACCATTCTAATTCAAAAAAAATATCTTCATCAGTTGTCACTGTTTGAAATACATTTTATCTGCAGACGAGAGTTCTTTTACTTATATCAATTCAACGAGCAAAAAATACTTCAAATAGTAATCATATTTATAATATAGGATGTCGAATTAACAATTGACATTAATTTGCAACAATTGTAATCTTTTTATTTACGAATATCAAAATATGGTAGCTAAATCTGTTCATTTATTTGACGTTTTTTGCTCGTAGTTTTTAAACGGCTAAAAATTTATTACAAAAAGTTATCATTTTTGGAAAGTACGTCCCCAAGTCTATATGAAGTGATATATTTCAACCATTCTAATTCAAAAAAAATATCTTCATCAGTTGTCACTGTTTGAAATACATTTTATCTGCAGACGAGAGTTCTTTTACTTATATCAATTCAACGAGCAAAAAATACTTCAAATAGTAATCATATTTATAATCTAGGATGTCAAATTAACAATTGACATTAATTTGCAACAATTGTAATCTTTTTATTTACGAATATCAAAATATGGTAGCTAAATCTGTTCATTTATTTGAAGTTTTTTGCTCGTAGTTTTTAAACGGCTAAAAATTTATTACAAAAAGTAATCATTTTTGGAAAGTACGTCCCCAAGTCTATATGAAGTGATATATTTCAACCATTCTAATTCAAAAAAAATATCTTCATCAGTTGTCACTGTTTGAAATACATTTTATCTGCAGACGAGAGTTCTTTTACTTATATCAATTCAACGAGCAAAAAATACTTCAAATAGTAATCATATTTATAATCTAGGATGTCAAATTAACAATTGACATTAATTTGCAACAATTGTAATCTTTTTATTTACGAATATCAAAATATGGTAGCTAAATCTGTTCATTTATTTGAAGTTTTTTGCTCGTAGTTTTTAAACGGCTAAAAATTTATTACAAAAAGTAATCATTTTTGGAAAGTACGTCCCCAAGTCTATATGAAGTGATATATTTCAACCATTCTAATTCAAAAAAAATATCTTCATCAGTTGTCACTGTTTGAAATACATTTTATCTGCAGACGAGAGTTCTTTTACTTATATCAATTCAACGAGCAAAAAATACTTCAAATAGTAATCATATTTATAATCTAGGATGTCAAATTAACAATTGACATTAATTTGCAACAATTGTAATCTTTTTATTTACGAATATCAAAATATGGTAGCTAAATCTGTTCATTTATTTGAAGTTTTTTGCTCGTAGTTTTTAAACGGCTAAAAATTTTTTACAAAAAGTTATCATTTTTGGAAAGTACGTTCCCAAGTCTATATGAAGTGATATATTTCAACCATTCTAATTCAAAAAAAAATATCTTCATCAGTTGTCACTGTTTGAAATACATTTTATCTGCAGACGAGAGTTCTTTTACTTATATCAATTCAACGAGCAAAAAATACTTCAAATAGTAATCATATTTATAATATAGGATGTCGAATTAACAATTGACATTAATTTGCAACAATTGTAATCTTTTTATTTACGAATATCAAAATATGGTAGCTAAATCTGTGCATTTATTTGAAGTTTTTTGCTCGTAGTTTTTAAACGGCTAAAAATTTATTACAAAAAGTTATCATTTTTGGAAAGTACGTCCCCAAGTCTATATGAAGTGATATATTTCAACCATTCTAATTCAAAAAAAATATCTTCATCAGTTGTCACTGTTTGAAATACATTTTATCTGCAGACGAGAGTTCTTTTACTTATATCAATTCAACGAGCAAAAAATACTTCAAATAGTAATCATATTTATAATCTAGGATGTCAAATTAACAATTGACATTAATTTGCAACAATTGTAATCTTTTTATTTACGAATATCAAAATATGGTAGCTAAATCTGTGCATTTATTTGAAGTTTTTTGCTCGCAGTTTGTAAACGGCTAAAAATTTATTACAAAAAGTTATCATTTTTAGAAAGTACGTTCCCAAGTCTATATGAAGTGATATATTTCAACCATTCTAATTCAAAAAAAATATCTTCATCAGTTGTCACTGTTTGAAATACATTTTATCTGCAGACGAGAGTTCTTTTACTTATATCAATTCAACGAGCAAAAAATACTTCAAATAGTAATCATATTTATAATATAGAATGTCGAGTAAACAATTGACATTAATTTGCAACAATTGTAATCTTTTTATTTACGAATATCAAAATATGGTAGCTAAATCTGTTCATATATTTGAAGTTTTTTGCTCGCAGTTTGTAAACGGCTAAAAATTTATTACAAAAAGTTATCATTTTTAGAAAGTACGTCCCCAAGTCTATATGAAGTGATATATTTCAACCATTCTAATTCAAAAAAAATATCTTCATCAGTTGTCACTGTTTGAAATACATTTTATCTGCAGACGAGAGTTCTTTTACTTATATCAATTCAACGAGCAAAAAATACTTCAAATAGTAATCATATTTATAATCTAGGATGTCAAATTAACAATTGACAATAATTTGCAACAATTGTAATCTTTTTATTTACGAATATCAAAATATGGTAGCTAAATTTGTTCATATATTTGAAGTTTTTTGCTCGTAGTTTTTAAACGGCTAAAAATTTATTACAAAAAGTTATCATTTTTGGAAAGTACGTCCCCAAGTCTATATGAAGTGATATATTTCAACCATTCTAATTCAAAAAAAATATCTTCATCAGTTGTCACTGTTTGAATTATATTTTATCTGCAGACGAGAGTTCTTTTACTTATATCAATTCAACGAGCAAAAAATACTTCAAATAGTAATCATATTTATAATATAGAATGTCGAGTAAACAATTGACATTAATTTGCAACAATTGTAATCTTTTTATTTACGAATATCAAAATATGGTAGCTAAATCTGTTCATTTATTTGAAGTTTTTTGCTCGTAGTTTGTAAACGGCTAAAAATTTATTACAAAAAGTTATCATTTTGGAAATTACGTCCCCAAGTCTATATGAAGTGATATATTTCAACCATTCTAATTCAAAAAAAATATCTTCATCAATTGTCACTGTTTGAAATATATTTTATCTGCAGACGAGAGTTCTTTTAATTATATCAATTCAACGAGCAAAAATTACTTCAAATAGTAATCATATTTATATTCTAGGATGTCGAATTAACAATTGACATTAATTTGCAACAAATGTAATCTTTTTATTTACGAATACCAGAATATGCATCTCACATTTAAGGCAATATTTCAAACCGGGTAATTTAGCAGGTTTAATAAGCGGTTTGGCAACTATTAAACTATTCTTGAAACCGATTTTCACTACAAAAACGTGTAATCGGTATGATATCCAATTTCCTGCCTGCCATAAAATTATAGATATTGTAAAATAGCTTATTGTAACATATTAATATACAACAAATTCATAATTTGTATTGCACGTTACAAAAACATAAAAATAAATTAATTTTTTTTCGTCCGAAATATATACATTTTTACATTTTTCAAATGAATTTTTATTGAACCACGTGACCCCACCTAATTTATTTCGACCAATCCTAGCCTTCTTCCTCAAAGCGAAGCGTTGCGTCTACGTAATGGCAATGAACAATGATGCAGACACGTGCTCCGCTATACAAAAACCGATATGAAAGGAAAAACTGATGAAACAGCGCCAGAAATATGATAATAATTGTTGCTATGTCTTTATTATTGTCGTGATATAGTCCTGCTGAACCTGTATTCAACAAAATTTAAGCTGAAAGTTTTTATGAAACACGTGGTTTTGGTTGAACTGCTTTATGCATGTTTGCAAAATTTTGTTCTGAACGGTAAGTTATAAATCAAAATTTTCTTTTGGAATTTTATTGAACTCTGTATGAATAGCAATTTTTTTTATTTTATTTATATGTCTACCAATATTTAAATGATGTAATTGGTGTTAATAGAAATAATTTCAATGAATATTATGTGCTCTGGTTTTAAATTTATAGTTTTATATTAATACGAAATTGGGTTTATTTGTTATGAATTTGGTCAAATTTCATTCGATTTAATTTTGTTGTAGTTGTTATAAAATATTGATGCATTTCTTGAAATAGATCTCTGTATATTTCTGCATATTACGAGCCCAACCCCAAATTTATTCGTACCCTCAGAAATAAATATATTAACAGCAATAAAAAATATTTTTTTAGGTTACAAAAGTTAATACCATATTCGGGCATTTTTTTTATTTTATATATTAATAAAGTGTACTGGGTTTAAATACAATGTTAATAACTAAATTTCTCATTTAAACAATAATATACGAGCAAATATATGACAAAAGACAAATCCTAAAGTTTTTCGTTACAACAGTAAATAAAACGTGTCTGTTGTCATATATTTGCCCGTATATTATTATTAAAATGATAAATTTAGGTAATAACATTATATTTAAATCCAGTACATATTATTAATACATTATAATTATTATATTATAGAAATACTTGTATTTTAAAATAAATATTTTTTTTTTGTTTCAGAGTTGCAGTGAAAGAAAAAATATTTCTTGGAGCACCGATCCGCATTGCAGTTTGCCCGTCGTGGGATAGCTGAGCCATGCCATGCAGACGTGTTGGGCGTAGATGTTTTTCTTGCTGGTAGATGAGCTGTGTTCGTCAATGTAAGTCGTTATATTATGTGCCTCTCTTCACTGTCGCTTTTTTGCTATTTTTTAGATATAATACAAAAGAGAATTATTTTATTTTGTTGAATTTAAATCAAATAATCATATTTTCTTCTATATTTCTTTTCCGAGATAGATTCTGAATGTCTGTCTATGTTAACATACCGGGCGTGGTAACTCGTTACAATATCGTAAATTTGCGAAAATTCAAAGATATTCGATCAAGGTCATCCATATCATGAACGAATTAACAAATTGGCATACATTTATCCTTCAGATTTACAAAGATTTCGACTAAGTTAGAAATTCCATTTTAAAACGATTCTCCTTGTTGACAATACTTTAGTTGTTGCGTTTATTTATTAATTCAGATATAATACCTCGATTCATAGCCGTACGAATAACGTTAATGTCTGTCGGGGTCACTGACACTAACTTTGTGTCAGTATCTTATTTTTCACATATTTGGTTTTACATTTGCTAATAAACTTACTAGTTGACTTATTTTTGAATTTTGAATGGGTTTACTGTAACATATATTTTTATAATAATAAAATAACAGTAGTATCTTATACGAGCCCAACCCCAAATATATTCGTCCCTTTTTTTTTGAAAAAAAGAAGGCGAAGGTGAATGTACATACTTATTTGTAAAATCAAAATTAACATTTAATAGATTTTTATTTAAAAACGACAAACGATTTCGCGAGTCTAAAATGTGACCTGCCCAATATTTTTACGCTACTGTTTTCAAGTTTGGGTAAAGAACATCATAGCGCTAGAAAGTCAACGGGTCTACTTCTCTTGTACGAGCCCAACACCAAATGTATTCGTACCCTCTGAAAAAAAATTATTAACAGTAAAAAGAAATAAATTTTTAGATTACAATAGTTAAGACTATATTTGGGCAATTTTATGTATTAATAAAGTGTACTGGATTTAAATATGTTATTACCTACATTTATCTTTTTAATAATAATCTACGGGCAAATATATGACAACAGACACGTGCTAATTTTTTTTAGTTACAACAGTAAATAATATTTATGTTAGTATTATTTCTAAAACTGAAGGTAAAGGAAACTGACAATATATTCAATTAATTACTATATTAAATTTTATTTTTTAGTTAAATGATTTGCAAAGTGATATTTATCACCCATACACATAATGTGCAATAATTATAACTTGATTTCCGCTACCACCGACATATTTTTTAGTACTCTTAGAATATTGTTAGATTCTTTACCAAATGAATGATATCTGTACACTATTTGTAAAACTTTTGTATTATTGTATTTATTTTCGCAAGTACTTACTATATGTTTTTTTTATGTAATTGTATTCATTGTTTTCCTGTTATTAGGCTTTGTCTGTTGAAAATAAATATATTATTATTATTATTATTTATTTATTAAAGTTCCACCTATAATTATATTAAAAACAAGAATAAAAAAATTTCTGGATGCTAGATTTTCTCCAATTCAACAAATTTTGATATGGTGTATTAATAGAGTGTATAGAACTTGAATGCATTGCTTACAATAAAATTTCTTAGGTTTAATAATAATTTATTTGCAAATAAACCATTGTCTGCATGTGACAAATATTTTTATTTTTAATAATGCGGAAATAATTTTTATTAAACTTATAATTTAACATGAATATTGTATTATTTACTGTTGGAACGAAAAATTAAAATAAAAAAATCTGTTGTGGCCAGCACAATACCTCTCGCCACTTCCTTTTTTGGTTACATAAGTATAGGGCGCGAATAGTCATGTTACATTGTTGGCCTTGACAATCAAATGTGGGGGCCTGTTTCAGGATGATAATTAGTAATTATGTATATGGATGTCAATTGTCAATTTTTCATTCAGAATTTCAAGATATTCTAAATACACGTAGTTAATTTGTCACCAGCAGTGTGGAATTTACTTGTCGAGGAAAATAAACCCCATGGAATTGGAAAATCACTAAATTTAGAATGAGAAATTTTGATACTTGACATCTATATACATAATTACTAGCTATCATTCTGACATGGGCCCCCATATCTGCTTGTCAAGGCCAACAAAATCACATGACTGCTCGCGCCCTATTGTATTTAACATTTCTCTATACCAAAAATTCTACTTACATATATCTATTCCTTATATTTAGATTGTTTAATTTTAAATTCATTTTATGAAGAAATTTTGTCCTCTTCTAATTTTTCGAAATGTTTCCAATTCATTGTCAGGATTGACAGTATTTTTGAAGGATATATGTAATATACCTATAATTTTAAATATTTAACTATTAATACATTACCAGAAAAAGTCTTCAGTAATGTCTCCGGATTTCTGACACTGACATTTATCTGTCAGTTACAAACAATTTAAATTTTCAACTATTTTCCATGGCCAATCTTTCGGCTGTAAAATTTATTATAACAGATTATTTTATATATTATATTTCTTTTATCTCTAAATCTATAGAATATATAATAAAATATTTAAATATATCAGATAGAGAATTTAATTTTCTTTAATATTACCAAGAAAAAATTTCAAAAAATATTATTTGGGAGATTTTTTTTTAAGAATCTTCTACTTCCGGTTGTCCAATTGTTACCAAAACCTTTTCAGATCTTCCCATGAATGTCCGATTGGGAAATACGTCGTTAAACAAATTTAAAGTCTTATAGTTTTTGAGTAATCGTCCTTCCAACAACCTACATACATACAAACACACACACACACACACACACACACATACATCCACACACACACACACACACACACACACACACACACACACACACACATCATCGTAAAAGTGTTAAAATCGGATTGTAGGGACCTTAAAACGTGCTTATTCAATAAAATCTGGATATGCGATTTTTAGCATGAATCCAATACCTCTCTTAGCGAGAGGTAAAAATGCTTAAATATAGTCGTAACTATTGTAACCTAAAAATTTATTGTTTTATTGCTGTTAATATATTTATTTCAGAGGGTACGAATACATTTGGGGTTGGGCTCGTAGAAATTGTTTGCCCATTTAATTGTCTTTGTAACTCTTATAAGACTCGAGATAACAATGGTAGCCCATTTAAAATGAACAGCCTGTATAATGTTCAGGGTATAAGTGCAAAATAAGAAGACGAGACATCTGCGTCTGACAATTCACTGTTGGGCTCTTTCGCTTTCTTTAGTTTTAAGTTGCGCCTTTACGCATATTTACATTTATGTTTGCGCCTTGCCATCCATAGACGCTAGTTTCTATAGGCTGGCCCATTATAAGTTTCAGCTGATTTAAAGTTCACACCTAGAAGTCCTCCTAACGTGAGGCAAACTTAAAGCCCTCCTAACGTGAGGCAACCTAAAGCCCTCCTAACGTGAGGCAACCTAAAGCCCTCCTAACGTGAGGCAATTTAAACTTTCAGACTTTGAAAATTGTGCCATTATATTGTAATACGGATAAATAAATAAATATTTTATACAGAGAAATAAATAAACACACACACACTTACGCACACACACACACAATTATGTAGTAATTATGTTTCAGTATGGATTCAAGATGGATCGAAAACCACTGTCAAGGATGAATAGAAAAATAATATAATACAATAATTTTATTCTTACAGGAAGAAATACTCCAAACCCTCTACTGTGAAGAAATGAGTCCACCATTTAACCGTGTAATAAATATGTATGTTTTGCCATATCTCGATGTAACAGCACCACACATAAATAAAGATACACAACACAATCACAAAATAATGTAAATTAAAATAATGGCATGGTTTTCAAAGTCTCTGCGCCCAAAATCGGTTCGCGATTACGTAATAAATAATATTGGGTAGTCAACAATTAATTAATTAGAATATTTTTCATCCTATTTGTTTTTCGTTTGAATTAATAACAATAAAATTATTAATTAATAAATTGGGTCCTCCATTCTAGTAACAAATAATTTGTATTAAAAATAGACCGTAAAACGTTATGATAGGACATAAGGACTGTATAATTTTCGACATTTTCATACTTAATTTCTACCGTTACAAGGCACACAAAATTAATTGTTTATTGATTAAGATGCAGAATTTTATACCCTACAACTTTTATTTGATGTTTTTTTTACTTAAATAATTAGTGAAGCAGGAAATTATGAAAGTATGACATTATATAAAGTCCTATGATTGGTTGTGCCGGTACTCAGAAAAAAAAACAAGTTTTCCTTTTGTTAAATCTGTAAATCGAAGAGGGCAGTGGTTTTAAAGTTTTTATATGAATGTCACCATCAAATTTTTAATATTTAATAAATTTAATTGGGCCCAAACTTTCTCGCCAGGATACTAATTTCCAGAAAAATTATTCACTACTTTTATACACAAAATATACATTTAATGTTCACAAATCAAACATTTAATTCTTTGAAGTTTACCGCCTATTGTGTAGCAAACAGTTTTAGTTTAAGTGTGGACCCGGCGTAAAATAGAAATTTCACCTTCTTGAGTTCTTATAGTTCTCGAGATAGCAATGGTGGTCCATTTAAAATGAACATTTTTTTTTAAGTAGAGCCCCTCTAATATAATTTTAAACCCCATATACAATTAGTTTATTTGCGTTTTAAAGTTTTCATTTACAGTTTTAAATAATTATAATTAGTTCACTTGCATTTAACAGTTTCAATTTGTGCTTTTACCTTATTAAATTGTAGTTTACTTGCATTTTAAAGTAATAGTTTGCAGTTTTAACTTATTCACTTGCTTTTGCATTAATTTTAATATAGTTAAAATTGTTCTTCCCTAAAAACTATCATGGGCTTCAAGTAAAGTATCACTTACGGTTTATCAATTTTATTCAAAATCTAATATGTTGTTCTCCTTGAAATAAAAGTCTTAGATACTAAAATTGAAATGTTTTGGATTAAATTTTAATATAATTCTTCATTAAAAACTATTATGAGCTTCAAGTAAAGTATCACTTCCGGTTTATCAATTTTAGTCAAAATGTAATATGTTGTTCCCCTTGAAATAAAAGTCTTAAATACTAAAACTGAAAAGTTTTAGAGTATATTTTAATATAGTTATTCATTAAAAATTATTATGGGCTTCAAGTAAAGTATCACTTCCGCTGTATCAATACTAGTCAAAATTTAATATGTTATTCCCCTTGATATAAAAGTCTTAAATAATAAAATTGAAAATTTTTGGATTAAATTTTAATATAGTTCTTCAATAAAAACCGTTATGGGCTTCAAGTAAAGTATCACTGCCGGTATATCAATTTTAGTCAAAATTTAGTATGTTAATTCCCCTTGATATAAAAGTCTTAAATACTAAAACTGAAAAGTTTTGGAGTATATTTTAATATAGTTCTTCATTAAAAACTATTATGGACTTCAAGTAAAGTATCACTTCCGGTGTATCAATTCTAGCTAAAATTTAATATGTTATTCCCCTTGAAATAAAAGTCTTAAATACTGAAATTGAAATTTTTGGATTAAATTTTAATATAGTTCTGCATTAAAAACTGTTATGGGCTTCCAGTAAAGTATCACTTCCGGTTTATCAATTTTAGTCAAATTTAGTATGTTGTTCCCCTTGATATAAAAGTCTTATGTACTAAAATTGAAAATTTTTGGAGTAAATTCTAATTTAGTTCTTCGTTAAAAACTATTATGGGCTTCAAGTAAAGTATCACTTCCGGTGTATCAATTCTAGTCAAAATCTAATATGTTATTCCTCTTGATATAAAAGTCTTAAATACTAAAATTGAAAATTTTTGAATTATATTTTAATGTAGTTCTTTACTAAAAACTGTTATGGGCTTCCAGTAAAGTATCACTTCCGGTTTATCAATTTTAGTCAAAATCAAATATGTTATTTCCCTTGATATAAAAGTCTTAAATACTAAATTTGAAAATTATTGGATTATATTTTAATATAGTTCTTCATTAAAAACTAGTACGGGCTTCAAGTAAAGTATCACTTCCGGTTTATCAATTTTAGTCAAAATATAATATGTTATTTCCCTTGATATAAAAGTCTTAAATACTACATTTGAAAATTATTGGATTAAATTTTAATATAGTTTTTCATTAAAAACTAGTATGGGCTTCAAGTAAAGTATCACTTCCGGTTTATCAATTTTAGTCAAAATCAAATATGTTATTTCCCTTGATATAAAAGTCTTAAATACTACATTTGAAAATTATTGGATTAAATTTTAATATAGTTTTTCATTAAAAACTAGTACGGGCTTCAAGTAAAGTATCACTTCCGGTTTATCAATTGTAGTCAAAATATAATATGTTATTTCCCTTGATATAAAAGTCTTAAATACTACATTTGAAAATTATTGGATTAAATTTTAATATAGTTTTTCATTAAAAACTAGTATGGGCTTCAAGTAAAGTATCACTTCCGGTTTATCAATTTTAGTCAAAATATAATATGTTATTTCCCATGATATAAGTCTTAAATACTACATTTGAAAATTATTGGATTAAATTTTAATATAGTTTTTCATTAAAAACTAGTATGGGCTTCAAGTAAAGTATCACTTCCGGTTTATCAATTTTAGTCAAAATATAATATGTTATTTCCGTTGATATAAAAGTCTTAAATACTAAATTTGAAAAATATTGGATTATATTTTAATATAGTTCTTCATTAAAAACTAGTACGGGTTTCAAGTAAAGTATCACTTCCGGTTTATCAATTTTAGTCAAAATCAAATATGTTATTTCCCTTGATATAAAAGTCTTAAATACTAAATTTGTAAATTATTGGATTATATTTTAATATAGTTCTTCATTAAAAACTAGTACGGGCTTCCAGTAAAGTATCACTTCCGGTTTATCAATTTTAGTCAAAATATAATGTTATTTCCCTTGATATAAAAGTCTTAAATACTACATTTGAAAATTATTGGATTAAATTTTAATATAGTTTTTCATTAAAAACTAGTATGGGCTTCAAGTAAAGTATCACTTCCGGTTCATCAATTTTAGTCAAAATCTAATATGTTATTTCCGTTGATATAAAAGTCTTAAATACTAACATTGAAAATTTTTGGATAAAATTTTAATATATTTTTTCATTAAAAACTGTTATGGGCTTCAAGTAAAGTATCTCTTCCGGTTACCCAATATTACTCAAAATCTTTATATAAATTCAGATAAATCTTAAATACGGAAAATAGAAATTTTTGGAAATTGGAAAACGTCAGGCACACAGACATCATTGTAAAAATAGTAAAAACGTGTTGTGGTTGTGGAGCCCCCAATTCGTGCTTATTCACTGAAAACTCACTATCGACTTTTTGACCGAAAACATTACATCCTTTACCTACGGTTTGGCGGGAGGTAAACAGAGAATACTTGTACCATACCCGAGATATTTAAATAGTTTTTATATCTGTTTACCTATGAAAATAACAGATTTGAACCCAAGTTCGTTTATTTATTAAACAACTACTTAACCATTTTTCCACATATACAAATAAGTTATCCTTGAAGTAGAGGTATCTTTTACCGTCCCCGAGATATTCATTTTTTATAGTTTTTCCTATAAAAATACATTATATCCCTGAATGCAACTTGTCACCGAGATATGTTGCGGACTTAACACTAAGTTTCCCAACAAAAATTACAGTAAAAAGAAGAGTCCATTAAAATGAAATAGTTATATATTTCGTTCTCTGTCTTACAAAAAATAAATATTTGCGAGTAAGTGTACAATCCTGTTCGCTGTTATTCTATGTCATGTTGTCTCTGTCTTACAACATATTTATCTTATACATTGTAAGACAGAGACAACATGCCATAGAATAACAACAAACAGGACTGTACACTTACTCGCAAATATTTATTTTTTGTAAGACAGAGAGCGAAATATATAACTATTTCATTTTAATGGACTCTTCTTTTTACTGTAATTTTTGTTGCGAAACATAGTGTTAAGTCCGCAGCATATCTCGGTGACAAATAATTGCAGTCAGGGATATAGTGTATTTTTGTAGGATATCTATAAAAATTCATATTTCGGGAACGGCAAAAGACATCTATATATTTTTTTCAAATATAAACACAAAAAGATTAACCGTATTTGTATATATGGAAAAATGATGAAGTAGTTGTTTAATAGTACATTAAAACACAAGTATCATAAGGCAATCTGTTAACGTACGAGTCCAAGTTTGGAAAACGAGCCGCTAGGCGAGTTTTACAAAGGACGAGTGCGTCAACAGGCCTTATGATACGTGTTTTTTATACTATTTTTTCTATTGAGGTAATTTTACGATTAAATTTATTTAAATTGCGACGTCAAATTATGACTAGGTATTTTTTTGTTAGTTATGTTTATGTTGGTAACGCTTCTCGCTAACAATAGAAATTTCATATTTTGTCAACTATTGATTAATTAGTGTATTGCAAGGTGTATTGTATTTATGATTCAAGGTCTGATTCTGGTTGTGAAATTAATATTATATTTCTTTCTAGTCCTATCACCTAAATAAAGTATAAAAATCCATAATTAAAAGTAATATGTTGAAATATTATCAACAACTTACCATTTTGAGGTTACCTGTCATCTGTCAGTTATGAAAGCATGACTACCAACTCTAGAACATGAAAGGCGCCAAAAATAGTACGCTTATAGATCTTCTAAACGTCGTGTTTGCAGTACAAAACAGTGCGTTTATAGAAACATAAGAACACCGAAATAGAAAAAAAATAAACGAACTTTGGTTCAAATCTGGTATTTTTATAAGTAAACATATGTAAAAACTATTTAATATCTCGGAAACGGTAAAAGTATCCTCTATTTACCTCCTATCATACCATAGGTAAGGTTGGTTATGGTTTCGTTCAAAAAAATCGATAGTGAGTTTTTAGTGAATAAGCACGAATTAGGAGCTCCACAACACGGTTTTACAATGATGTCTGAGTGACGATTTTTTTCCCACGATAACTGTTATATCGAACATACAAAAATTTCTATTTTTCATATTTAAGCTTACTGCATCCATATAAAGAGTTGATTAGATTTTGGGTAATACTGGACAACCGGAAGTGATACTTTACTTGATGCCCATAACAGATTTAATGAAGAACTATATTAAAATATAATCTAAAAATTTTCATTTTTAGTATTTAAGACTTTTATATCAACGGGAACAACATATTAGATTTTGACTGAAATTGACAAACCGGAAGTGATGCTTTACTTGAAGCCCATGACAGTTTGTCATGAAGAACTATATTAAAATATAATCTAAAACTTTTCAATTTTAGTATTTAGGACTTTTATAAAAAGGGGAATAACATACTATATTTTAACTGAAGTTGACAAACCGGAAGTAATACTTTACTTGAAGCCCATAACAGTTTTTCATGAAGAACTATATTAAAATATAATCTAAAAGTCTTCAATTTTAGTATTTAAGATTTTTATATCAACGGAAACAACATATTAGATTTTGACTGAAATTGATAAACCGGAAGTGGTACATTACTTGAAGCCCGTAACAGTTTTTCATGAACTATATTAAAATATAATCTAAACATTTTCAATTTTAGTATTTAAGACTTTTATATCAACGGGAATAACATATTAGATTTTGACTGAAATTGACAAACCGGAAGTGATACTTTACTTGAAGCCCATGACAGTTTTTCATGAAGAACTATATTAAAATATAATCCAAAACTTTTCAATTTTAGTATTTAGGACTTTTATATCAAGGGGAACAACATTAGATTTTGACTGAAGTTGATAAACCGGAAGTGGTACTTTACTTGAAGCCCGTAACAGTTTTTCATGAACTATATTAAAATATAATCTAAACATTTTCAATTTTAGTATTTAGGACTTTTATATCAAGGGGAACAACATATCAGATTTTGATTAAAATTGATAAACCGGAAGTGATACTTTACTTGAAGCCCATAACAGTTTTTAATGAAGAACTATATTAAAATATAATCTAAAACTTTTTAATTTTAGTATTTAAGACTTTTATATCAAGAGAAACAACATATTAAATTTTGACTAAAATTGATAAACCGGAAGTGATCTTTTACCGTTTCCGAGGTATTAATTTTTTATAGTTTTCCCTATAAAAATACATTATATCCCTGACCATGTTTCCCAACAAAAATTACAGTAAAAAGAAGAGTCCATTGAAATGTATTTGCTCTCTACAAAAATTAATATTTGCGAGGAAGTGTACAATCCTATCGTTGTTATTCTATGTCATGTTGTCTCTGTCTTATAATATATTTATCTCTGTCATACAAAATGAATATACCATGCACCCGCCATTTAACCAAAGTGTAAAGAGATATTTATCAACAATACCTCTCGCTAATTACAAATGGCTATAAAACACGTACGTACATACATACGTACACTAAGACAACAGTACCTCCCGCCAACTAATCAAAGTGTAAAGGTGAAAATATCTTTAAAATTTACAATTCTGTGGCTTAGAATTTCTGCAAATTTTGTCAATATTTCATAATTTTGAGAATCAGATTTAATTTTGAGTATTACATTGAATAATAGTGAAGATAGTGGATAGGAATTATGTAGTGTGCCATTTAACTATTATTCTTTGTATCATTATTAAATGTGTTTACGTGGTTGGAACCGCTAATATTGTTGGTAATATAACAATACTTTATAATCCAAGAGTCGTAACTTGGAATAAAAATGAACAAGTTCAAATCTAGTTACTAGTCAATAAGGAGTACCTGAAACAGTTTTATCTGTATTGTTCGTCAAATATTTTCACTAAAATAACTAAGCATTTGAAAAGTGTTGCACTTTCCACTTGTATAACCACCCGACGGACAGGGTGGTGCAAAATGAATCTCTCTGCACTATTTTTTGTCAAATACTTTTGAAACCATTTAAAAACTGTTGGATAAAATATCGCTGATACATTTATTATATAAATCAAGTGTCTTGTGTAATGAAGACACGTTTGCCGTACGATGTTTTATTCAACAGTTTGTGACATAATATAAAGAACACCACAAACTAATAATTATTATTTAATAGGTAGACCTTTGGCTGGTCTGAGATGTCAAGAAACTTGGAGTATTTGGATGCAGCTTTCGATTTCAATGCTGCAAATCTTCTAAAACAGCTCTTCTGAAGGATTGCTGAGCTCCAGATAAATCTTTTGCGGTGTAGACGATCAGCGATGGATGAACTGGTAGGAACTTTAATTTTTTATAAAATATTTTGTTCTCATACTCAACCATGGGAACTTATAGTCAAAGGATTATGACTATTTGCCTAATTATTAACTTGTTCTCATATTCAACCATGATAACTTAGTCAATGAAATATGACTATTATAAATGTCTAAATATTATCTTGTACTCAAATTCGATTTTGAGTACTATATTTAAAGAAATATAACTTTCATGAGAACCATGAGAACTTATAGTGAAAGAATTATGACTATATGCCTAATTATTAACTTGTTCTCATATTCAACCATGAGAACTTAGTCAATGAAATATGACTATTATAAATGTCTAAATATTATCTTGTACTCAAATTCGATTTTGAGTAATATATTGAAAGAAATATAACTTTCATGAATGTCTATATAATATTCAAACAATTTAAAGTTGAAATGTCGACTGTCAATAAAATCAATATCTGGAAACATTTGATTAGCATATATCTTTCAGGAATCGGACATCAAGAAGACTAGAATAATATTAGATTATAAATTGTACTACTCAAAAGAGAATAGAGATTTAAAATTATTTTTTCGTTTAAATATTGTTACAAATAAACATAAGTAATAGTTCGTTATTATAAAAAAAACATTTTGTGATATACCTATTCACTTTTGAGTAGTTTAGTTTTAAGTTTTTTGAAATGTATTTTCAGGTCTTAATTAAACTTTGGCTCATCGCGCCGTTGAGCAAACACGCGTTTTCTTTAAAAATTAAAAATAAATTTATTTAAGTTGAAGTGCATTCCCTTGCGATAATTCATCATAAAATCGTGCGTTTTGATTGCCCAGACGGCATCTAGGGAGAGTGAATGTGAAAAAAAAATTGAATGAATTGGTGTGTCGGGGCATGCTTGCTGTCGAATGGTGAGAGAATCAGGAAGTAGGGGGTGTGAGATTCGAAACTTGTTTGTGGGTTCGGGTTTCTTTATTTTTTTATTATTAAACATCACGGTTAGTGGGATGGTTAGGCAGGATTCGTGCGCGATTTCCATAATTGAGTGGACTGATATGTATAGTAATTCACAACGCCATGTGAAACCTATATTCTGGTGGATCGCTTCACACTTGTGTGAATGTTTCTAGGGACAGTTTATTTCTTTTGTACCAGTGCTGACCGCCGTTCGTATCGGCCTCTGCTCTAGTTTGGACGCTATAACCGCTAGACTCAAATGAGAAAAGTTTTAAACAAACCTGAATGCTTACACAGGAAACTCTGTTATGGCGTTATGTGCTCTCCTCATCCGGAGGCAACGTAATCATCGTTTAATTTTAATGGCAACGAATTATTAAAGACAAAGTAAAGTTTTTCTTTGATTTAACTTTGTTTGAGCACACGGGTTGATCGCGTTCGGTGTCAGGTGTATCGGGAATGGCCGGGCGATGCCATCGGGAGTAGCTCTTTATTGCATCCAAGCCGTGGAATATCACTTAATTGCTTCCCTTGTCCTTAATTGGCTCGCGTGTGTAGGCCGTAAACCCTTGGGGTCGCGACTGGGGTCGGCTTAGCCCCCACGTAAACAACTGTGAGAATCACCCCGGCATTCTCACTTTTTGTCTTAGATCGTATATCTCTCTCTCACTTCAACTTAGCTTAACATAGTCTAGATATAAGATAGCTTGCGTAGACATAAGATAGCTTAGATATAAGATAGGCAGGGGTTGTTTTTGCTTTTTGAGAGAGAGAAAATTAACGTAATTTAACATTTTTAGATTTTCTTTTGTTTGAAAAAGATATTAACGTAAGATAGGATTTTTTGCGCACTTCATAAACTTAATTTGGGGGGAACTACAATAGTTTAAGTTAGATTATAAGGTATTATTGTATACGGAACTGTATTTATCTAATAAATTGTATATATGGGGAGCGTGGGTTTGGCATGAGGGTGGTGTCTCCCTATATATATCATTTATTAAATAAAACGTTTCATTTATAGTTTTAAGATAGTTATAAGTTGAAAGAATTCCCCACCGCCGCTGTCGCCGAGATTGCAGTGCCAATTGGGATGCGTCTTCATGACTTCCTCTGCTTAATGACTTGTTTAAAATGTATGTACAATAAAACAATCTTTTAATTCTGTTTATTTTAATTTAAACCCGTCCCATTAGTTTTAAAGTTAGGTAGTTTTAGTAAAAAATGTAATTATTATTAAGTATTTTGACGTGGTCAGGGCAAAGTTAGATATTAAGTATTTATTGGAAACGAAGTTTTATATTAATAATTATTATATATTTTGGTGAGTGGGTGGTAGAGGCGGTAACGCCAAAAAAATATATAATTGATATAAAGGTTCGCAAACAGTCTTGTTAAATTAGTGCATAAGTATTGTAAACGGAACTCTAATATATGATATATTTGGGCGGTTTTAGTCTAAAAATATATAAAATTAATAGAGTTTCGTATCAGTTATAAAACTAAAATGTTTGTTACCAAATAAATTTATTATGGGGTTATATTATTTGTTGTTAATTATTTTGCATCTTTATTCTGTAAATAAAAGTTAAATCTCCAGATAAACTTTTATTTGCAGAATAAATATGCAAAATAATTAACAACAGATAAAATAACCATAATAATAACAACAATTTATAGGGTAACAAATGTTTTAGTTTTATAACTAAACCCTGTGTGACACTTTCATAAATTGTTAATAGATTTGTTAACAAATTTAGTTGGAAATAATTATGAACAGAATTTTTAAACTCAAAATCTTTTACGATTCATTTATTATATTTCTGTTTGTAATTGTTACTAAATTTGTTAACAAATCTACTAATAATGTATGACTGTCAAACAGCCCTTTGTAATAGTAATGCAATAAACTTTAATTTTTATAAGATGAATTGTTGTAATTTCTTATTCTTTTAATACATATATTTTTATATTACAAAATTGATTTTAAACTTTAATTTTTATAAGATGAATTGTTGTAAATTCTTATTCTTTTAATACAAATATATTTTTGTTACAAAATTGATTTTAAACTTTAATTTTTGTAAGATGAATTGTTATAATTTCTTATTCTTTTAATACAAATATATTTTTATATTACAAAATTGATTTTTTTTCCTTAGTCCTTACACGTCCTTACACGTATATAGTTTTTAAAACGTCCGCCAGGGGGCAGCACCTGTCGATAAGGATTTCAACTTGAAGAGTTTTAGCAATTAAAATATTTTCTTTTTTGTACATACGTACGTACATACACGTTTATAGTTTTAAAAACATCCGCTAGGGGGCAGCACCTGTCGTTTAAAATTTCAACTTTAGAATATTATTAACAAAAAACAAAAAAAATGTGTACATTTACATATACGAATGTAGATTTAGAATGTCCACTAGGGAACAACACCTCGATAAACAGTACAACTTAGGTAAGCAACCAAAAAAAAATTTTCATCCCATATTCAGAGACTAAAATTATCAATAGGTATACGTCCCATTTTCACAAAGTACCTATTTCCAATAGGTATACGTCCCATATTAACTAAGTATAAATTTCCAATAGGTATACGTCCCATATTCACTAAGTATAAATTTCCAATAGGTATACGTCCCATATTCACTAAGTATAAATTTCCAATAGGTATACGTCCCATATTCACTAAGTACAAATTTCCAATAGGTATACGTGTGGACAAGCAAGTGCTGCCCCCTACCGACCATTTTAAGAACTATATACGTATAGGAACAAAATCTTACAGATTCATCCCCTAAGTAAAAGGAATAAAAAAAAAATAGACAAATTATATTTTAATTTATATTTTATTGTATAAAATATTGTAGATTAGAATAGTTTACATAAAATACAACAATGTAAGATACAAATAAACAATAAATACAAGTAAAATTTATACAAACTATTATTTGAACATCCCTATTTCTAATTTTCAGGACAAGGGTAAGTATATTTATATATATAATACAAAGAATCAGAATTAAAAATACAATTTAAGCTATGAACATAATAAAGACAATGTATTACAAATAAACAATACTTAAAGTAATACACGTTTTTATTTAACAACCCCTTATTTATTCCAGAAAAAAATACCACAACAAAGAGACAGGGAAGTATGTACACAGTTGATTCCGCTTAATTGGAATAACAGGGAAGTATGATAACTCTATTACGCATATTAATAAATGTTATTTTAAAACTAAAGAAATGTTACAGAAAAACTAAGCTGAAACGATTTTCAAACTACTATTAAAACATAACTAATTTTATTTTAAATAATATCTACGACTTCTATTCTGTACAACAAAAACATGACAAAAAAAAAATGAGAATTTGTTCAACTTTTTTAAAACAAAGCTGTCAAATTTCAATTAGGCGATTTTTAAACCCTTAGCCCCACGCCCTTGAAACTTAAATATGTTGTTCTACGACCCCGACATTTCAAAGGATGCTAAGGGAACGCGAAATTTCAAGGAAATCGCTGAAAACCTAACCGTTTCCGAGATACGAGCCCTTAAAGTTTTCGAAGGGTTTAATACTTAAATACTTTAATTAAAAGAGCTAAAAGGCCGGAAAATAACGTATCGGGAGGATTTGAACCCGCCCTTTCCATTGGCATGCGCAAAATTAGTGAAAACCCTTTGGCTTGGATTATATTTACCCTTTAAGTTTATGACGCAGGGCCTACGCTAACTACGGAACTAAAAAAGCTAGAAGGGTCGGACTATTTTTTTAAAACTTACCTAGACCTGTATAATTGAAATCCGTGGTCACATTATCCCGACGGATTCAATAAGCCATTAACAGTATGAATCAACGAATTTAAAAAAAATGATACATTAACGAAAACATAACAAAAAAAAAATGGAATTTTGTTCAGATTTTTGAAAGAACGAAGCTGTCAAATTTTAATTAGCGCATTTTTAAACCCTTGGCCCTACGCCCTTGAAACTTAAATATGTTGTTCTACGACCCCGACATTTCAAAGGATGCTAAGGGAACGCGAAATTTCAAGGAAATCGCTCAAAACCCAGCCGTTTCCGAGATACGAGCCCTTAAAGTTTTCGAAGGGTTTAATACTTAAATACTTTAATTAAAAGGGCTAAAAGGCCGGAAAATAGCATATCGGGAGGATTTGAACCCGCCCTTTCCATTGGCTTGCGCAGAATTGATGAAAACCCTTTGGTTCACAATATATTTCCCCTTCAAGTTTGTGGCGAAGGGCCTACGCTAACTCCGGAACTAAAAGGGTTAGAAGGGCCGGACAAGTTTTATTAGGTTTCTTTGGACCTGGATAATAACATATTTACCCTTCAAGTTCATGTCAAAGGGCTTGCGCTAACTCCGGAACTAAAAGGGCTAGAAGGGCCGGACAAGTTTTTTTAAACTTACTTGGACCTGCATAATTGAAATCCGTGGCCAGATTCTCCCGAAGGGCTCAAATAAGCCCTAAGCCCTTTAAAAAAGGGCTGACTCCTGTCGGATGGTTGTTTTCGTACCTAGAGAACTTATTACTAAAGGATAGGATAGGAAAATTCGCAAAAATCCTTAAATATTAGGATATTTCCCTGTCTCATTTGTTATTACATAGGAAAGGTAAATAAACAACTCTTTTATTTATTTATTCTTATAAAAATATTATCTATTATCTTCGTCCAGTGTCGTAGTTGCCGTATCCTATCTCGGGGTGTAGTCCGGCCCTTCGCGGAACCTGAAAACAAACATAAACATTATTTATTTTGAGCGGCAAAGTACAAAAAATATAATAAATAAACACTTAATTACAGTGGGGGTATTACGTGGTAGTGGTAATATTAATATTATGTTTTTAAAATAAAGACTTCAGTTCCTGTCGGGCTTTGGTGAAGTGAACATGGTGTGTGCTTGTGAATAATCGTGTAATGTAAATTACAAACGAAAAACTTGGGCATTTTTATTGCAATCGTTCTCTACTACAACATATAGTTCGCGATATATTTTCAAAATATTAGATTTACCCTGCAATCTTCTTACAATTATTTAAATAATTTTAAATACTTTTCAATTTGTTTAAATTTAAAAAAAAAAAAATAAATTTAATAAGTTAATAGTAAACTATTTTTAAATGTTTAATTCTTATTATTTACAATAAAATCTAAATATTCCAGATTCATTTTTAACTTATACAACGTATATCTGATTATTATAATTTTAATTATTTTTTAAAATGTTGCATAAGTCTCGGTTTGCCCGTTGGTGTTAATTATTTAATCCTCAGTAAAAAAATTATATTCGTAAATGTTAGTTTACTATACGATTGTTGTATATTTAAAAAATGTGTTTAGTGTTATTAAAACAACTATAATTGTTCGTAAAAGTGTGATTTATTGTTTTATTAATATCAAGTGTTATACATGTTATTCTAATAGGTGTGAGTGTTACGTAATATGTACTGCAAAGTGTATTCTAATATGTATAAATCGCCGATGATGATATATTACAGTGATGATAAACCAGCGGATGATATATTAAGAAAATTCGCTGTCTTCACAAATACATGTAAGTATGAACCTTTTGGTAATACATTTCCTTTTCTACTCTAAACCGTTTAACTCAAAACTATGTGTGCCATATCCTAATAGTGAATTTTATACAAAATCTAAGTTTTTACGTTCGTATTTACTAGCTTTATTCGTGAAGGAGTGATAAATGAAAATATGAAACGCACATGACAAAGTTCAGAGAAACAAATATAATCAGATGTATCTTATAGAGAATTCCAAATTTTCATCGTGCAAGTTGCTATCTTTAACCATGTAAGAGTAATAAATAAAAATGTGAAATAAGAAAGAATGACAAAAATTAGTGAAATATACAGTTTAACTCACATTTATTTTGCATAGATTTTGAAGTCTGGAGATCAGGCGAACCGGTTGATGACCACGATACGGCAGAAGATGGTTTCCTGATGCTGGCATCGAAATGGAGTTCCCAGTGCCGGAGAGAGGCCCCCAGGATACTGTAGACGCACGAACGGGTTGTCCAAGTCGTGATGTCTGCATCTCTTACCGCTGGTACGTGATCAGCTGTAAAAAAAAGATTTGTAATAACTTATTTATTGTATCTGCAATTTGAGTTTATCTGTATTAATAATACCGCTTTTTATATTAATATCTAAAGTTGAAATTTCCTATAGAAAAGTATTTGTCAACATTTAAACAATTTTAAACCTTTGCTTATTTATACTAAGAGGCATACTCAATTTTAATTTGAAACGTTCCTATCTTGCTTAATTTCAGAGATATTGAGCCTAACGTTAAAATTTCCTATAGAAAAGTATTTATCTTTGAATAAGAATTAATGAAAATTATTTACAGAAACATGTAAGAGGGAGTTGAACTAAGACCCGGACGAGCCCTAGAAGGATGTGAGTGAGTTGCAGAAGGACGCAACTATTATCCTACTTTCAGTATTGGAGATGATCATATTGTTGCAGAGCATCACACTGAAGACACCCCAACATGTATTGGTGCCCCTCAAGACTTATTTATAAGATTTATGTAAATAAATAAAACTAAACCTCCTAAACAATAAGTACTCGTATATGAAATTGATATATTGCAAGATACATCGGTTCAATTCATTTAATTAAACATATATATATATATATATATATATATATATATATATATATATATATATATATATATATATATATATATATATATATATATATATTCATACATTCCCTACATAACAAATTCACATATTATACCTTCAAGCATATATGCATATACACTGAAAAAATAGGTTGCTTGTAGTAGCGAAAAAGGTACTCTAATATCGTGACAGCTAAAATATTTCCTACGAAAATGAAATATTTTTCTATTGATTTTTAACTGTTTCAGAAACAAGCATTTCTAATTAATTAGTATTTTTACTGAAATAAAAACCACAAATTCTAATTCATTTAAACCTTATTCTTAAAATAACAAATACATTTACTATTCTAGTGAATTAAATTCAAATTATTAGGTTTTAATTTATTAGTAACAGCGAAAATTTTGATTTATACCTACGGGATAAGAAATAAATAAATGTATAGTGAATAAAGAATATATTTATAAAAAATCTTCTTACATTCATTTTAATGGTATACATCTCAGTAAAATAACAATAATCAGTAACAGTAATAATAAATTATAAACAATCTTTCAAAGTGTTTTATTACTTGTTCTTCAACATTCGTTTCTCTTAAAATTTTCTTATTGTCAAACAACGATAGCCGATAGCCGCTATACTTTTATTTTTCATCATTTTCCAGTATTGTATCGAATCGGTTGGCATCCCTTCCTTATATGGGAAGTACTTTATGTCTACAAAATTACTTTCGAGTTAGTGTGGCCGAGGTCCTGTCCTCCCCATGTTACATTGATACCGTGTTAGTTAATTCCTTGCTACGAGTATATATTACCGCAATAACAGTATCTATATTATAAGATATATTTAATATTACTTACATTATTTCAAAGGCAACTGTTTTTCTTCTTTTTTAACACAAATGATCATGAACTATTTTAAGTTTAAGCAGTATACATGTCATAAAAAAATATTAGTAAATATATATTGTAATGTAAATAAAATGTTTTGTTAAATTTTTATTCTGAAACAGAATTCAATTTTTAAAATAGTAATAAATATTTGTAATTCAATAATGTGGATAATATTTTCTTCTAACTTAGAAAATTATTCGTTAGAAATAAAAATTTGTTCTCAAACAAATCTACATAAATTGAGGTAAAGAAAAAAATTCTACTTGAGTAATTTTATTATCTGATTTCATAAGAAAGTATTAGGAAATAATTTTTAACTATAAATGTGAACCTATTTTTTTCAGTGTACATGCTTTTTAAAGGTGTTCAGAAAACACAGAGCTGAATTCAAATATTAAAAATTAACTCCGTATTCGGCGATTCCAATTTCTAAACGTTGTATACATATTGAAAACAACCCCCTGATCCAAATTTGAAAACCGCAAGTCCTTATCTCACTTAGAATATTTTTTCAGCAATTCAAATTCCTGAAACTTAACATATTCAGGGTGTAACAGCTAAAGGAACTACCTCAAATAATTTGTATATTATTAAAGATTCAATAAAATACTGCAAGACAATCTTAAAGAAGACCAGGGTGACAACCGATTAGAGAAGAAAATATTTTTTTCAAGCAGTAGTCTCAAAGTAAAACAGTCATTTTTTTAATGGGATGGTGTATATATTTTAGGCCCATTTGATACAGTAAAATATAAACTACTATCTCATTTATTTGATATATTTACTTGTCTAAAACAAACATTGTTGAAATTTTTTTCGGTGACTACAAAATTTTGAAATAATGTACCTATAGAAAATATACCCCAGAATCCAAATTTGAAAAGTATCATTCATTATCTCTCTTAGTTTTTAATATATTTAAATAGAAATTGTATTCTGTTCAAATTTGGTTGTATTCGAAAAATAACTTTATTTACTACCCTTGTGTACTCAAATATTTTCCCGCTATTTCTACATTCATAAAATTCAAAACTCCCAGAACAAATTACCTAATACATAAAGCAATTATTATTTATAATGACTCATTATTATGTAGTTGTTGACTTGTATTTCTGGGGTAAATTATCTAATACCCTGACTGTTACATGGATTAATTCCTTCATTTTGTTTGTTGCAGTGCTAGTGTAAAGACGTATGGTGATTGTGTGCTAGTGTATTGTGACCACGAGGAAGACTTCCTGGTGCTTGGAGAGGACGTTAGGATACCTACAGCTACAGGACTTGGTGTTATTTTCATAGATTCCATTTATTCATAGTGAGTTTTATTTTATTTTTATACCACCTTATACTTGTATTATTTATTCAATATATATTAATCATTAATTCCGAAGGATTATTCTAGTATGTATAAGCTATATTTGAATAATTGATCGTATTATGTTGAAAATAGTTTGCATTTATTGATAATTATATAATATTTCTATCATATACAAACTTCTAACATTAAATTCACTAAATATGTATGTGTATTATATATGTTTTACGGTACAAATAATATTTGAAAATAATTGTTTTCCAATGTTACGAAATCTCGTGTTCACCTGTATTTTATTTAATATATCTCATATCATTGTATGGCCTAAATATTTTAATACATATATTTTGATCCATATATTTGTAATTATGAATATGTACGATATAACGACAAATGGTGACATCATTTTTGACTATTAAAATTACGTAATTTATATCTGATTATTAAAATACTTTAATATCGTACACAATATGCAATTCAATCAATAATGAATTAATTGTAATATTTAAACATTCTTATCAAAATTTCTAGCAATTTCTTTCATATATTTTTTTAATAATTATGATACGACCAATTACCACTAATTTCTATTTATTGCTTTCGAGTATATTTTCTATTGTTGCAGAAAGATGAGCTGTACGCTTAGAAAGACGATGTTGCAGAAGTACCCGAGCCACTTGCAGTTCATAAATCCTGATTTCAGCGTTGGAGATCGTCACATTGTTGCAGAGCTCAGAGCATCGCACTCTATAACAACCCCAACATGGATATTATACACCTCAAGTTGTTATTTATAAAATTTATGTAAATAAATAAATAAAACTGCACCTCACACCTATGAAGTATATGATAATAACCACTTCAACGTGAAAAATCATCTAATCTACTAATAAAACTTTATGAAATATGTCTAAGACAAATACATACATATAAGCATATATAAATTACAGAGAATAAAATCTTGTCATTATACAATTCACATATTTTCATTCTCATAATTATATTTCAACTTCTCATTGCATTAAGTTCACATACATAACAACCACAAATTACATATATATTATTTGAAGGGTACATGAAACGAAAGAGCTAAGTTCAAACATTACTGATTTTTTTTTCTAGGTATTCGAACATTCTCAAAATAAGTATACATAAAATAACTTCCTACATCCAAATTTGAAAAGTACAAATGACTACTTTTCTTAGTTTACGAGATATTAATTTTTAAACTTAACATTTTTAACTTAAACATTACTGATTTTTTTTCAGCGTTTCATACATTCTAAAATTAAGTCTACATATAGTAAATAAATTCCTTAATATCATTTTGAAAAGTAAAAGTCACTATATCTCTTAATTTTCGTGATATTTATTTCAAAGTTGGTGTTTTCAATAAACATATATACACGTCCTACAATAGTCGTTACTGAAATTAAATATACATATAGGAATTACTCCCAATATCCAAATTTGAAAAATGTAAGTTGCTATTTCGTTTAGTTTTCATTTTATTCATTTTTAAAGTTACTCTTTTTAATGAATATGAACATATTTTGAAATAAGCATTAAATAATAAGAAAAAAACCTATTGAAATCATATATGTAGAAAATTAGTCCATGTTTTCAAATTTGGAAAGTACAAGTACCTATATTTCTCAGTTTTCGTAATATTCATTGTCAAATTTGCCAGTTTCAATAAACATATACACGGCGTAAAACAAACATTACCGATTTTTTTTTTCAGTTATTCAAACTTTTTGAATTTAATTATACATGCAGAAAATTACTCTCTATATTCAAATTTAAAAATACAAGTCGTTATTTTTCTTTGTTTTCGTGATATTCATTTTCAAACTAGCTATTTTCAATAAAAATATACACGTCTTCAAATAAAAATTACTGAAAAAAAATCACTTATTTATTACGTATAAATATAGTAAATTATCCTCTACATTCAAATTTTAAAAATACATGTCGCTTTTTTCCTTTAATTCTTCATATACTCATTTATGTTGCTATTTTAAATAGACGTTTGCATATAGAAAATAATCCTATAAATACAAATAAGAGCAGGATAATTCGCTATCACTCTTAGTTCTTAAAGTATTTAGTTTTAAAATTACCATACACAATATAAGAATCACATAAATTGTAATGGTATTTAAAACTATAAACAATTCAATATCTCGAAACTATATAACCAATTAGGCTTTAGCTCTATTTTTCTGTACCATAATTTGAATTTCCTATACACATACGAACGAGCACACACTTGTAATCTAATACTTTGAGAAACTTTGATCGTTCTAAATAAAACATAAATAAAGAAAAACCGTTTTATTTGTATTATGATATTTATTAATAACACATTTAACCCTTTCCATACACCAGTCGACAAACACTTCATAATAAATTCGAACTTTGCAAAATAGTTATTTTGTGTATACTTTACGCTCATGACACATAATATACTTTTTTCTACGTCCGTTGAAAAAGATGATAAAAACACTTTGATGTAAAATCTTACTCTAAATAATTTCATTTATCATTTATGTCTGCTAAAAAATACTTTCTGCTTTTAAGCAGAAAAACTGCAAGTTGTATCAATTGTTAATTACCAATTTTCTGCTCTAAACTGACAGCTTGAAAAGCCTACTTTCAAAACGGACATAGAAAATGTTATAATGTTTCACTTAGAAAGATAATCATTATGTTGTCGTTAAACAAACATAGGTACATACATTCTGACATTATTTATCGTTAGTATACTATATAGGTACACTTAGGAAATTATTCATATACATATTTTCATCTTTGAAAAATTCGTATTTTCTCTAGACATACGAAAAAATGATATATGCTTATATAGAATAATGTACTTTAATATGTCGAATTCTTTTTCAGTGACGCCAAAATTTTTAAATAATGTACATATGGAAAATATACCCCAGAATCCAAATTTGAAAAGTATCATTCATTATCTCTCTTAGTTTTATTCTGTTCAAATTTGGTTGTATTCGAAAAGTAACTTTATTTACTACCCTTGTGTACTCTAAATATTTTCCCGCTATTTCTACATTCATAAAATTAAAAATCACCCAGAACAAATTACCTAATACATAAAACAATTATTATTTATAATTACTCATTATTCTGTAATTGTTGACTTTATTTCTGGGGTAAATTATCTAACACCCTGACTGTTACATGGATTAATTCCTTCATTTTGTTTGTTGCAGTGCTAGTGTAAAGACGTATGGTGATTGTGTGCAAGTGTATTGTGACCACGGGGAAGACTTCCTGGTGCTTGCAGAGGACGTTAGGATACCTACAGCTACAGGAATTGTTATTCTCATAAATTCCATTTGTTCAAAGTGAGTTTTATTTTACTTTTATACTACCTTATACTTGTATTCTTTATTCGATATATTAATCATTAATTCCGAGAGATTATTCTAGTATGTATAAGCTTTATTTAAATAATTGTTCGTATTACGTTGAAAATAGTTTGCATTTATTGATATATGTAAAGCACCGCGTATAGTTTTACGGTGCATATAAATATTTGAAAATATTTTTTTTCAATGATAAACGCGTAATTCTCGTGTTCACCTATATTTTATTTAATATATCACATATCATTGTATGGCCTAAATATTTTATTACATATATTTTGATCCATATATTCGTAATTATGAATATGTACGATATGACGACAAATGGTGACAACATTTTTGACTATTAAAATTACGTAATTTATACCTGATTATTAAAATACTTTAATATCGTACACAATATGCAATTCAATCAATAATGAATTAATTGTAATATTTAAACATTCTTATCAAAATTTCTAGCAATTTCTTTCATATATTTTTTTAATAATTATGATACGACCAATTACCACTAATTTCTATTTATTGCTTTCGAGTATATTTTCTATTGTTGCAGAAAGATGAGGTGTACGCTTAGAAAGACGATGTTGCAGAAGTACCCGAGCCACTTGCAGTTCATAATCCTGATTTCAGCGTTGGAGATCGTCACATTGTTGCAGAGCTCAGAGCATCGCACTCTATAACAACCCCAACATGGATATTATACACCTCAAGTTGTTATTTATAAAATTTATGTAAATAAATAAATAAAACTGCACCTCACACCTATGAAGTATATGATAATAACCACTTTAACGTGAAAAATCATCTAATCTACTAATAAATCTTTATGAAATATGTCTAAGACAAATACATACATATAAGCATATATAAATTACAGAGAATAAAATCTTGTCATTATACAATTCACATATTTTCATTCTCATAATTATATTTCAATTTCTCATTGCATTAAGTTCACATACATCACAACCACAAATTACATATATATTATTTGAAGGGTACATGAAACGAAAGAGCTAAGTTCAAACATTACTGATTTTTTTTTCTAGGGATTCGAACATTCTCAAAATAAGTATACATAAAATAACTTCCTACATCCAAATTTGAAAAGTACAAATGACTACTTTTCTTAGTTTACGAGATATTAATTTTTAAACTTAACATTTTTAACTTAAACATTACTGATTTTTTTTCAGCGTTTCATACATTCTAAAATTAAGTCTACATATAGTAAATAAATTCCTTAATATCATTTTGAAAAGTAAAAGTCGCTATATCTATTAATTTTCGTGATATTTATTTCAAAGTTGGTGTTTTCAATAAACATATATACACGTCCTCCAATAGTCGTTACTGAAATTAAGTATACATATAGGAATTACTCCCAATATCCAAATTTGAAAAATGTAAGTTGCTATTTCTTTTAGTTTTCATTTTATTCATTTTTAAAGTTACTATTTTTAATGAATATGAACATGTTTTGAAATAAACATTAAATAATAATAAAAAAATCATATATGTAGAAATTACTCCATGTTTTCAAATTTGGAAAGTACAAGTACCTATATTTCTCAGTTTTCGTAATATTCATTGTCAAATTTGCCAGTTTCAATAAACACATACACGTCGTGAAACGAACATTACTGATTTTTTTTTTCAGTTATTCAAACCTTTTGAACTTAAGTATACATGCAGAAAATTATTCTCTATATTCAAATTTAAAGAACTACAAGTCGCTATTTTTCTTTGTTTTCGTGATATTCATTTTCAAAGTAGCTATTTTCAATAAACATGTATACGTCTGGAAATAAAGATTATTGAAAAAAATTCCAGCGATTTAAACCTTTTGAAATTACATATAATTATAGTAAATTATCCTCTACATTCAAATTTTAAAAATAAAAGTCGCTTTTTCCTTTATTTCTTCTTATACTCATGTTGCTATTTTGAATAGACATATATCTGTCTTGTAACAAATATTACAGAACATGTTTTTGGCGACTCTAAAGTACTGAAATTAAGTTTGCATATAGAAAATAATCCTATAAATCCAAATAAGAGTAGGATAATTTGCTATTACTCTTAGTTCTTGAAGTATTTAGTTTTAAAATTACCATGCACAATGTAAGAATCACATACATCGTAATAGTATTTAAAACTATAAAAAAATCAATATCTCGAAATTATATAACAAATTGGGTCTTAGCTCTATTTTTCTGTACCATGACTTGCATTCCCTCCACACATACGAGTACACAGTTTTAATCGAATACTCTGGAAAACTTTCATCGTTCTAAAGAAAACATAGTTAAGGAAAAACCATTTTATTTGTATTATGTTATTTATTAATAAGACATTTAACCCTTTCCATACACCAGTCGAAAAACACTTCATAATAAATTCGCACTTTGCAAAATAGTTATTTTGTGTATAATTTACGCTCATGACACATATATACTTTTTTCTACGTCCGTTGAAAAAGATGATGAAAACACTTTGATGTAAAATCTTACTCTGAATAATTTCATTTTTCATTTATGTCTGCTAAAAAATAATTTCTGCTTTTAAGTAGAAAAACTGCAAGTTGTTGTGTCAATTGTTAATTACCAATTTTCTGCTCTAAACTGACAACTTGAAAAGCCTACTTTCGAAACGGACATAGAAAATGTTATATTGTTTCACTTAGAAAGATAATCATTATGTTGTCGTTAAACAAACATAGGTATATACAATCTGACACTATTTATCATTAGTATACTTTATACACTCAGGAAATTATTCATATACATATTTTCATCTTTGAAAAATTTGCATTTTCTTAGACATACGAAAAAATGACATATGCTTATATAGAATAATATACCTTAATAAAATCATACAGAAAAATGCACAAATGTTCATACTTCTTCATACTATACTACTATACAATTATTATATTGAATACAAATAAATGTATAATATATTTTATATTATTAATTATTCTCAATACTTAGATAAGAAAACCATATTCTTTCATCTTATGAAAAAACAATATATACTTTTACGCTGTCATGCGTATGTAATAAGATAGTAAAATCGTTTACAAAAATAATTGCATTGTTGAAAATGTATTGTTGCACACACATTAAAAATATATGATATACTTTACGTTCCTATATATTTCTGATTGTATATACTTCCCATATTATTGACTACACATATATAACTAGGTACATATATAACCAATGCAAAACTGTGTCATTGAAATGTATATCTTACCATGTTATGTAAACGCCGCAATAAAACTTATTCCTAATAAAAATTAGACTACATTATTCTTGTTAAAAAAATCTATCATTCCTTATACATATATCAATCAGAGCACATATCATCTCTGTATTTGTGAAACAGCGAACGTTGCGAACTTTTTATAATGTATCACAAATACAAAGATCAAAAATTATTTATTTCATTGTTAAAATAATGTATTTCATGTATTATGTATTGTAATATCATTATTATGTAACACATCTCTGACAAATAAATCCTTATTATAAATAACAAACTATTTCATTCCAATATATCGATCAAAAATCGCATTCCAAAGATCTAGGTTCATTCCCGCTTACTAGCATGATCCTGTGGCCCGTCAATCTGAAACCAGAACGACGAGCTACAAGATCTTGCAAACTAAAGATCCAGGTTCGATTCCCGCCTACTAGCTATCCGCATCCAGCATCCAGCCGAGCAATATTCACCCCATCCTAGCTAGCCAACCAGCAGCCACCAGCCCGTACCTAGCCTGCGGTCTAGCCGTACGGATTCTGGCGGCCAGCTGGCCCAGCTAGCTAGAAACCCAGCAAAAGCCATAAAATCCTGTATATAGTAGATATAGACGTGATTACGTAAGATCACGAAGCAGAGTGGCCCCTTCAATACCACCGCTCACGCCGAATGACTGTAAATTCAACAAACAGCTGTATATAAGGCTGAAATCAGTGGTGGGAAGGCTAGGATTCATGAATCCACCACCAGGCGATTGAAATTTGAATTTTGTGGGAGAATGCCAGGCTGTAGCCTTCCGATTCTACGAATTTTAAATGTTGATGATCAGATGTCTTGCTATAGCCAGTAAATTTGAATTTTGTTGAGTTAATATCTTGCGGTTGGCTGTATATCAGTCTGAATTTTAATTCTGTAGGAGAATACCAGGCTATAGCCTTTCGATTTTACGATTTTTAATTTTTTGTCGAGTATATGCCTTGGGATCGGCTGAAAATCCGTCTGAGAGCTCAAAAATGCTCGTAGCGGCAGTAAAGTGCTACATTTCGGCCGCTACGGCTCTAAATCGTCGATTTTACGCGATTTCTGGATTTTGCCAGCCAGAAGCCTTGCTCGGCTCGGATTTTTACTAGGTAGAAAGCGTTGCCATAGGCTACCTGCGTTACTGAAACGAATGCTGGTGCACTAGGTTGGAATTTTTACGGCGCTCTTGCAGTCTGATGACGTCATCGTTTGGCGGTGCTCGCGGCTCGAATTTTGGCGGTTTGCGGGTTGCTTATAGGGTGTGCTGCTGATCGCTTTTTGATGCTCTAGTTCTAGTTCATTTTTGGTGAATTGCAGGTTGCCTGTGAATATGCTAAATTTGGGAATGGAATATTTGGGTTTTTTTTAAATGAAATATTGTATATTTTTACTGTGTTTATTGGTCGTTTACAAGATACATTTTTGTGAGTATTGTGTATTACATAAGATAAAGGTATGTACATATGTTATATTTTATTTTACAAGCTAATGGGGGTTGGGCTGTAGTGGATCACTTGTCGATCTTCTGGGTTCGATTTTGGCCGGTTGATGTGCTGATGTATCGATGATCTAGATCGTAGTTTGGTGAAGAAGAGGTCGGTTGGTCCTGAAAATTTTGGGTATGGAATATTTGGGATTTTAAATTCAAAGATTGTATTCATTTAACCGTATTTATTGATCATTTATATAATACATTTTTTGTGTAAAGTGTATTAGCTATATATTATAAATACATAAAATGAAATATATATTATCAAATACATTTTAATCTGTATTTAAGTTATATTTTATACATCATTACGCATATAATGTATAACATTTTTTTCCGAGACTCATGAGATGGAGATATTTTATGTATTGTAACTGTAACACGAGTAGGCACTTTCAAAAAGATAAATATTAGATAAATATGTAATCATATATATGTATATTTATTTTTGTAAGGATTTATATACAGATGCAATTAAATATATATTAATATATTAATAAACATAGTTACATTTATGAATACCTTTTGAGATGATTATAAAGTACTAGTAATAATAATGATGCAAAAATAATGTTGTATCGTTCGTAAGTATATTATGAGGCAAGAATGAATATATACGTAGGTAAGTTAATAAATAAATAAATAAATAAATAGATATCAGATATGTGCAACCACATATAAAGTTGTATTTTCCATGCATGGAATTTAATATGAACATACATACCTACATAAAAAATATTTTTTAAGTCGAGAAGTGATGGACTTAGAGAAAAAATATACGTTTACCTATTTCAATGTAGAAATTATTATAAAATTTAATTCATTTTACTAGCTGTTTTTCACGATACAAATATTTGTAAATACCCTTATAACATATTATTTGGTTTTTCAATCATTTTAGATTAATTTTCTGTATTTCATTTAGGTTTTTATATAGAAACTAATACGAGCACACTCTTATAAAATAAAAGCGCTTTTATGGAGCGCGCTTTTACATTACATTTTTATTGCGCTCCATAAATGCGCTTTTATTATAAAAAAATATGAAAATAATGCTCATATGCCCACTCTAAGTAAAAATGTTCAAGAAAACTTCACTAAAATTCTAAACGGCTGCGAATAAATCAGGCAGTATTCTAATTGATAGTGGCAGTATGTAAAGAATAGTGTCAGTATTTAAAATAAACCGGTAGTATAAATGATAAAATAAGAAGTATATTCAGGGTATATATAAAAAATCTGGGGGCCAATTTTGTAAGTAGAAAGCGATAGCGAATACAATTCATACTGAATAAGATAATCCCCACTACTTTTTGTCAGTCATGTTACCTTATTCCGACTGAATACGTATTCAGCTGATCCGGACCTCATGAATACGGTATTCGCTTATGAATAAGCATAAGTTATCGGCTCATTTATTTTATCTAGTGTGTAGTTTGTTATTGATTGAATTATTAATTAATTTTTAGTGCCTTTTATTATTTTTTATTTATTTTGTTCTATTGCAAATTAATTATCATCGTTTCAAATACATAAAGGAAATATAATCACAAAATAAGTACGATATAACTTAAAATAAAGCTACTTTTCAAATGAACCAAAATTTTCCCTACGCGAGAAATTTGAACAAATGTCAGATTAGTACTGAATATGTACAGTGTACACAATATGATAGAAATCAGTCATATGAATAGAAAATAAGATGGCGCTTACTCAGTGACCCGCCATTTTGCATTCGTATTCTCTGTCGCTTTCTAGTTACAAAATTGGTCCCCTGTTGTGGCCATCACAATACCTCTCGCGCCCTTTCCATTGTGGTATATATAAGAATTGTATTTAACATTTCTTGTACACATAAAAAAATTCTAATTACTCCTAATCTTTATATTTACATATTTTCTATAATTTTAAATTCATTAAGTTTTCTCTATTTCTTCTAAATGTTCGAGGATTTTCCAATTCATTAATGGGATCTATCTTTGAATTTTTGACACTGACATTAGTGACATTTATCTGTCAATTACAGACATTTTAATTTCTCAAGTAGTTACCATGGAGATGTTTGGGTTGTGAGAAGGCTGTGAGATTTACTACAACAGATTATTTTATAGATTACATATCTATATATTTTAATCTATAGAAGGTATAATAAAAAATTTAAATGTGTCGGATAGAGAATTTTGTTTTTTAATATTTGTAATAACATAAATAGTCAAAAAATAATATTTAGAAGATTTTTGTTAAAATACTACTACTTTCGGTTGTCCAATTGCTACCAGAATCAATTCGACTCTTCCCTTTACTGTTAGATTGAGGAGTCCGTAGTTACTTAGGTCTTTAGTCTTATAAAATTTGAGAAATCGTACATCAGAAGGATTGAAAATAGTGATAATTTAGAATAGAGTAAATGTATGACTTAGATAATTTTTACCTCTCGCTAAGAGAGGTATTGCATTCATGCTAAAAATCGGATATACAGATTTTATTGAATAAGCACGTTTTAAGGTCCCTACAATCCGATTTTATCTTTTTTACGATGATGTCTGTGTGTGTGTGTGTGTGTGTGTGTGTGTGGATGTGTGTGTGTATGTGTGTGTGTGTGTGTGGGATGTTGGAAGGACGGTTACTCAAAAACTATAAGACTTTAATTTTTTTTAACTACGTATTTCCCAATCGCACATTCATGGGAAGATCTGAAAAGGTTTTAGTAATAATTGGACAACCGGAAGTAGAAGATTCTTGAAAAAAAATCTTCTAAATATTATTTTTTGAAAATTTTTCGTGATAATATTAAAGAAAATTAAATTCTCTATCTGATACATTTAAATATTTTATTATATATTCCATAGATTTAGAGATAAAAGAAGTATAATATATAAAATAATCTGTTGTAATAAATTTGACAGCCGAAAGAATGCCATTAAAAATAGTTGATAATTTAAATTATTTGTAACTGACAGATAAATGTCAGTGTCAGAAATAATGAGTAATGAATTAAAAATGTACTTGGAGAATCCCTTAGTTCTTGATCTGTGATTATTATGGAGATGACAAGTCTAGGTTGAAGGACTTAAATTTGTTTCAAACATTATGGGACAATGTACACCAGTACTATAGACTAGAGTAATTTTGAATTGCAAAAAAGCTATCAAATTCTTCTCAAGTAAGTTGTAAATATTGACAAAATTACACATCGATATAAGAATAATCGGAGTGCAATCTATCCGTCAATTTATTAAAGGGAATTAAGGTTATTTAGATATAACAAGTATGAAAAAATAAAATGTAAAAGAAGATATGTAAGAATAGATGCACAATCCATATATACATTTTAGACCGCCCAAAATTAATGTTTTTACTAGAAGAATATGAAGAGAAAGTAAACAAAGTTGTTCGAATTGAAAATTGCTGTTACCAGCCTAATATTTATATAGGGTAAACTCTACTTTGTAATTTATTGTAACATAATTTATGGTAAAATATCTTCATGTTGAGACATGCTATTATTGAATAATAAAGAAGTTTATACGTCATAGATTTATATGAATATATTATTTGTATTTATAAAAATATTCTTTGCTTTATGCATACAGCCAGGTAAAATATACGGCGAGAGGTTATGTGCTGGCCACATCAGATTTTTTTTCTGGGTTCATTGTTTTATTTCAAGCCATAGTCATGGCTCATTATTCTCTTTTCGACTAGGTGTATAAAAAGTGCCCGCCATTTTACTTTTTAATAATGTAACATATGGATTATTTTACATGATTGTAAAGCAAATTTGATATATATTTTCCAAATTTGTAAAAAATATTGTATGTTCCATTTGAAACTTCAAAGTTGATATTAATTACTAATAAACCGGAAGTGGTATCATGAATGTACATCCGTCATCAAGTAGCTTACATGTTGCTGTATAAATCATATTATTTGAAAGAAATTACTAACTACTAACTTAATAAATAAGCGAGATATTTGTTGGGTCCACTAAAATATAACACCTGTATAAAATAAGCGTGAATTGATTTTTATTTATTAAGATATTGTTTGCAATGTTTTCAGTTAAGAAAATGCAGTTTTAAAGTGTAATGAATAAGCTTGAAAGTAATGTGTCGAGGAAAAACAGCGTTATTACGAAACATTGTGTATCGTATTCCTATAATTCTATATTTAAAAATATATGAATTTTTCTCTAAGTGTTGTAAAATATGTACGCAAGAACTTATGTTAAAGCTAATATGTATTAAAACTGTAACAATATGAAGTATAAAATGAAAGAATATGTGCTGTAATGAGAAATATTTTATTAAACATAAATGAAACATGTAAATAAGTATGTTTGGGAAGGATTTTTTTTATTTATTTACATAAATTTATAGCTAAGAACAAAAGGAGTAAAATACATATTGGAGATATCGTTGGGTATGGCCAGGGCGTAGTCTTTCCCGAACACTCCAGCACTAAAATGGGTGTTTATCTGCAATTCGCTCAGATCCCTCTGCATCTTATCCACATCCTCTTACAGCTTTTCTTGGTTCCCTGCTCTGCAATACTTACACGTCAAGAATACTGTAACAATTAAATATTAAATCAAAGTTAATATATTGTAATACAGATTTACATATTTAATGAATTTTATTCATTTTGTTTAAATAAACAAATTCACTAGAGCTGCAATTACTAAAAAATAATTCTAAATATGAAATAGAGAGAAATTATGTTTTGAAAATAAAATATAAATACAGTAAAGTCGCAATATAGTAAACACACTATATAATACCACCTCAAAGAAAATATTTTTAATTAAAAAAAAGCCGAAATATTGGAATATTTGAAAACAGATAGAGGAGCTATATTTTTACAGCAAAAATATGGGATAACTAAATCGACATTAAATTCAAAATTTTACGATGAAACTTCATTTCATGCAGGGCCGTTTCGTGCAGGTGGGCATGTTGTGCCCCGCACAAAGTCAGGACAGTAATTTTTTTCTTTCAAACTGCTTTTAGGTATTCGTAAAGAAAAAATGGTCATACAACTGACATAGTAAGGTGACAGAAGTGAACAATATTTTTTTTAATTTGTTTGCATCAAATCTCTAATTAAGTTTAAATAAAATAATTTTCCAACCAAACGGTTATTTTTCTAGCATTGTTATATTAAAAACCTCTGTGAAGATGTTGATTACAACAATGAATATTTTGATTATAGAAGCTCAATAATATTGATTGCAAGAATGAATCTGACAATGAATTTAGTAGGACAAAATAAATATTTTGTTAAACAGATAATTTTCTGACATTGTTATGTTGCAAGCTATATCTATAAAATTGTTGATTACAACAAACGATTTTGATTACAAGTTAATATTGATTACAACAATGAATTTAACAAAGGATATTTCATCAATATATTAATTTAGCATTTCTCGAAGAATTAAATGTATAGTTTAAAAATTAAAAAGTGTTATTTGCAAATTATACATTATGGTATGAGGAGCGCTGAAATAAAACTTTGTACAAAGGAACCTTTTACCCACGGAACGGTACTGATTTCATGCTACCAATGAATGGTTACAAAAATTTAAAATTCGTTACGGTATTCAATTTTTTAAAATATCAGGGCTGAAGAAAATATATATGACAGAGTTTTCTAAAATTATAGCTCAGGACCTGCGATCTAAATTTGTTAACATATTACATAATGTAAAGAAGCAAACTAAATTCATCATTCTTTTAAAATTAATAAACAAAAATTTAAATTTTGATATTCAACTTGTATTAATGTAATTATAACCAATAATACGTTTAAAATTATATTGTTGTAATTATTTCATAAGTACTCGATAAAGTGAACAAACTCGATATTGTGTCATAACCCTTACATTAATTAGTTCACTGTAACGAGACTCTACTTTAGAGGCATTTTATAAAGTGAAATTGGAGAATAGTTGACATTACTTTTAGAAAATATTTAAAGGCATATTTTTCACGGTTTTAACTTATATAACTGATGTACAAAAAAAAAAAGTAACACCGAATACATAAAATGATTTGATAAAATAATATGTACTTATTAAATAGTTAAACGAATGTCTTAAGTAGAGTATGTATAATAAACAATTATAATATTTATATTTTAGTAAAATTAACTAATTCCGAACTAATGCAAACCATTCAATTATTCAAATATAGAATATTCCTACATATTATAATCAATATTTGACGCACCCAATAATGGGTGTTTTAATCTACAGCCTATAATGTAGCTCAAAAATTATAAAAAAATCTTACTAATAATAATAAAAAAAACTTTAGGTAAGACCTCCAGGTCCTGCAGGTGTCCAGAAGTCGCCCCAAGCACCAGGAAGTCATCTTCAAAGACACAGTATACGAGCACACCATACACACGTCTGTACACTAGCACTACAATAATGGAATTGACTAAATGTTCCTATGTAATAGTTTGGCATTAGGTAATAATTAAATTAAATACTCAAATAGACAAGTTAACAAACAAAATAATGAATAAATATAGCTACCTATGTATTATATAACTTTTTATTTGCTCATACTTTCCAATTTTTAGGAAAAAAAATGTATAAATTCCATACATAAATTTTCTTGCAAAAGATTCTAAATTTCCAGTAAAATTATTTCATAAACAAACTATGCACATTGCACTTGACACTGACATCTTCTTCTTCTTTAGCTGTTCCCATTCGTTAGGGGTCGCTAATTTTTAATTTCTTCTTCCACTCATTTCTGTTTTGCGTGTTGTTTTCATTCGGTTCCATTTCACTCAAGTCTTCCGCAATACAGTCCTTCCATCTTATCTTTGGTCTTCTTCTGTTTCATCAAACTTCTATTACTGAGCTATTCGTTCTTCTTCCAACATATTCTAAATCTCTCCTCATGACATGTTCAAACCAATGTAATCGTCTCTCTTGTATCTTTCTAGAAACTTGTAACACTAGAGTTATTTCCTTCCGGATCTTCAACATCCTCATCTTTGCCACATTCATTTACTTTTTAGTGATACTGACATCTGTCAATTTGAATTATCTAAATATATTAGCAATTTTCATGGTTAGCAAAGCTGGTTGATTTATGAAATTTAATATCTTTATAATTCTTTAACTCTATATCTATTGAATATGAAGTATAAAAGGCAATCAAATCGTATAGAGAATAATATATTCTTTAAGTTATAATAACGTTAAATGCCAATAAATCATATTTAACTGTTAAATCTTCAAATGAGGCTACTTCTGGTTCACCAATTATAACCAAAATCTTCTGGATGTAAACTTGAGGAATACGAAAAAATTATAATTTTTGGAATCGTGGTATTGGAGTTATGCGATCCGAAACTTTCGTCACACACACACATACATGCATACAGACATCATCGTAAAAATGGTAAAATCGTATTATAGTACCCTATAATATGCTTGTTCACTAAAAACTCATCATTGAATTTTTTGACCAAAGACAATATCTTCCTTGGTATTCGAACAAAATTAAAGTTCCACTTAATTTTTCACTCAGAAGCAACTGAAATAGCAATGCTATGTTGGTATAGTTCAGAAAAATATGAAATATAAAGTACATGTTACATTAAGTTTAAAATAAATATTAATCAAGTGCTGTTACTATAACAAATGTCGTTGTTTGTTTATACTTCTATAAAGATCACAGTAGCTTACATCAAAGAGCATAACAAAAGAAAGTTTACGTTTTAGTTTTCAATTTTTAATCCGTGTTCTTTCCGCTTCTCTTTTGTTCGCTTCCAACGGCAACTTAGATGTTATTTTCAATTGACATTTTCTTTCTATTATTTGAAATGACGCACGCAATGTGACAAGAATGACAGCTCCAGTTTAATAATAATAACTTGAAGGGGTGTAGCAGTGGAGCCCTCGAAAGAAAGTAGTGGTGTTAGTGAGTTAACAACGCTGGAAGTTCTAACTAGTAATTGGAAAGTTTACTCGGTTGAAACTTTTGTACTTTTATATTCTAAATGAAGATAAAATGGGTGGATCGCTTTAAAAATGAGTGGATTTCATTTTCATTAAAAGGACAGACAGGAAAGTTTCCCCTGAATGAACTCATTTTTCCTATTTTAAAAATAGGGGTCTCACAAAAGTAATTACTTATAGTTAAACTAATTTAAATTAAATAATCTTTTCTTTTATCATTTGTATCGTTTTCACATTTTAAAAGTATTTTAAATGAAGCTTTATACAATATATTTTAATAGTAATAAAATAATTTGTTAGTTTCGTAAAAAATAAATAAGCAATTGGCGCCAGAAATAGTATAATTGCATCTACATGATTTCTACTGTGGTATGTAGAAATATTATTATTAATTATAACAATATAAGAGAATAATATACTTTGAATAGATTTAAAATTCAACTTTATATAATATAATATAATCCTACGTACTGCTTAACTTCTTTAACATATTATTATTATTCTATTTATATACAGGGTGTTTCAGGACTAGTGTAACAAACTTTAACAGCTTATTGCTGATGTCATTTTGAGCCAAAAATGTCATATGAACATAGGTCTTATTCCTTCTAGTTACCAAAATACAAGAGGTTGAAGTTCTATAAATAACACGAAATTTTCTAATTTTTGTAATCAAGGTACTTTCGGAAAACAAGTTATTATTGAGTTGAGGAAATTTTAAATAGAAAGTACGTCTTGGTGAAATGTCCAACAACGTCGGAATTTTTTACAATTTTCATTACAAGTTGTTTGAAGTAAAATTTTGACATTAAACTGTAGTTTTAATTCAAAAGTTACTAAAAATAGTAAAAAATGGTTTTAGTGTAAACGAGTGATACCAAAAATGTATTAAAAGTTTGAAATATTTTTGCTGTAAATAGAACGTTTTAGAGTGTAAAATTCATTGTAATATTAATAAATGTACATAATTTAATGTATTTGATATAAATTTTGAATCGTATGTTTTGTTGTCCAAATCGTATTCGTTAATATTAATAAATAAAATTAATTAATACAAATAAGGTATGACTTTTCAATAATAACTCTTGTTTTCCGAAAGTACCTTGATTACAAAAATTAGAAAATTTCGTGTTATTTATAGACCTTCAACCTCTTGTGTTTTAGTAACTAGAAAGAATAGGACCTATGTTCATATGACATTTTTGGCTCAAAATGACCTCAGGAATAAGCTGTTAAAGGTTATTACACTAGTCCTGAAACACCCTGTATATCTGAAATAAATATATTAACAGCAATAAAAAATAAATGTATTAATAAAGTGTACTGGATTTAAATACAATGTTATTAATTAAATCTCTCATTTCAACAATAATCTAGCGGCAAATATATGACAAAAGACAAGTCTCAAAATTTTTCGTTCCAACAGTAATTAATACAATATTTATGGTAGTATTATCTATAAAACTGAGGGTAAAGGTAACTGAAAATAGACTCAATTAATTGCCATCTTTTATTACTTTAATAAAAATTATTTGCAAATTATTAAAGACAAAAATTTGTTACATGTAGACAATGGTTTATTTGCAAATAAATTATTATTAAACATAAGAAATTTTATTAGAAGCAATGTATTCAACTTTTATACACTCTATTAATACACCATATCAAAATTTGTTGAATTGGAGTAATAATCATAACATCCAGAAGATTATTTATTCTTGTTTTTAATATAATTATTGTAGATGGTACTTTAATAAATAAATATAGTAATTAATTGAATATATTTACCTTCAGTTTTATAAATAATACTAACATAAATACTGTATTATTTACTGTTGGAACTAAAAAAAAAATTAGCACGTGTCTGTTGTCATATATTTGCCCGTACAGTAAAATTTTTGAAAGATGTCCGATCAAGGTTGTCTACGAATTGTATGAATTCAGATTTTTGCTCCGCCCATCATGACAAATTCAGTAGTGTCGTTTGCTTAGTTTTTATGAGGGTACGTAAGATACTACTGTTATTTTATTATTAAAAAAATATATATTACAGGAAAAACATTCAAAATTCAAAAATAAGTCAACTAGTAAGTTTATAAGCAAATGTAAAACCAAATATGTTAAAAATAAGATACTGACACAATGTCAGTGTCAGTGACTCTTGACAGAATATAACGTTATACGTACGGCTATGAACCAAGGTAATGAGTCTGAATTAATAAATAAACTTACGTTACAGCGAAAGTATTATCAACAACGAGCATCGTTTATAAATGGAATGTCCTAACTTAGTCGAAACAATATGAATTTTTGAAAGACAAGCGTGTTATATCCATCCTTATCACACACTCTTACAGCCTTTGCAAAAGAAAGAGATAAATTTATGCCTATTTGTTAATTCGTTCGTGATACAGGTGCCCTTGATCGGACATCTTTCAAAAATATAGTCTTAATTATTGTAATCTAAAAAATTATTTCTTCTCGTAGAAACCAATAAAATGTGTGACATCGTTCAAAATCAAAGTTGAGTTTTATAATAATGTAGCATCCTTTCGACTATCCCTAAAAGCTGTTATTATTTCCTTGTCTTGGTAGAATTTCGTGTTGTAGTTATTTTTTGTGCGTCGGCTTTGCTTAGCCTGCCTGTGCAACTCACCAATTTAACTATCAGATAGCGCTGATTCAGCCAAGTATAAAACATTCATCCCTTCTATTCTATGCTATCCTATCCCAACGGTATTCTTTCATGCTGCTGTAATCAGATCTACGTTGTCCGTAAATTACAGGCTGGAATAAGGCCCATATTTTATACTTGATTATAAGAGTTATGGGTTCGTTTGCAACGAGCTGAGCTGCCTCGCCCAACAACATCCAGCGAATGAATTCTGTTGGCATGTGGTCGTGGTCGTGGTCGTGGTCCCGATACCACCTGCCGAACCTACATTTTGCTACAAATCTTTTATAATTTCAATACATTTTTACCTCTCGCTAAGAGAGGTATTGGATTCATGCTAAAAATCGCATATCCAGATTTTATTGAATAAGCACGTTTTAAGGTCCCTACAATCCGATTTTAACATTTTTACGATGATGTCTGTGTGTGTGTGTGTGTGTGTGTGTGTGTGTGTGTGTGTGTGGATGTGTGTGTGTGGGATGTTGGAAGGACGGTTACTCAAAAACTATAAGACTTAAAATTTGTTTAACAACGTATTTCCCAATCGGACATTCATGGGAAGATCTGAAAAGGTTTTGGTAACAATTGGACAACCGGAAGTAGAAGATTCTTGAAAAAAAATCTTCTAAATAATATTTTTTGAAAATTTTTCTTGGTAATATTAAAGAAAATTAAATTCTCTATCTGATACATTTAAATATTTTATTATATATTCTATGGATTTAGAGATAAAAGAAATATAATAAATAAAATAACGTTATAATAAATTTTACAGCCGAAAGGATGCCATGGAAAATAGTTGACCAGTTGAACTGTTTGTAACTGACAGATAAATGTCAGTGTCAGAAATTCATAGATATTACTAAAGAGTTTTTCTGGGAAGTACATATACATTATATTATTTCTTAATGTATTAGTAGTTAAATATTTAAGATTATAGGTCTATTACATATATCCTTCAAAAATACAGTCAATCCTGACAATGACTTGGAAACATTTCGAAAAATTAGAAGAGGACAAAATTTCTTCATATAATGAATTTAAAATTAAACAATCTAAATATAAGGAATAGATATATGTAAGTACAATTTTTGGTGTAGAATGTAGGTATACAAGAAATGTTAAATACAATAGGGCGCCTTGACACGCAGATATGGGGACTCATGTCAGAATGATAGCTAGTAATTATGTATATAGATGTATCATAATTTCTCATTCTAAATTTAGTGATTTTCCAATTCCATATGGTTTATTTTCCTCGACAAGTAAATTCCACACTCCTGGTGACAAATTAACTACGTGTATTTAGAAAATCTTGAAATTCTGAATGAAACATACTGACTAATTATCATTCTGAAACGGGCCCCCACATCTGCTTGTCAAGGCCAACAATGTAACATGACTGTTCGCGCCCTATACTTATGTAACCAAAAAAGGAAGTGGCGAGAGGTATTGTGCTGGCCACAACAGATTTTTAATATTTCAATTGGATGTTGTGGTTCAATACTGTAGGGTTTTTCTGGGAAAGATATTTAATATTACTTATTGTATTATTAATTATATATTTAAAATTATAGGTCTTCACAGTGGCGGATTTCCTATTAGGCTAAATAGGCTGAAGCCTACGGCGGCAAATTTCGACTTTGAGGCTTTTATGAATTTTTATTTAGACGGGAAACTTTATTTCTCTCGTCTGAATACCCTATGCTGTTTGTACGTGTGCACATGTGCTCATGGATCACCCATGTTGCGGGTGCGATACGTTGATTTAAATTAAAATTCTATGATTCTATCTACCATAAGCGATCCTCCACGTATGTGTCTAAACCAGAAGATTTCTTGACGATTTGTACTTCTTAATTGAACAATGGATCAAGCCTTGATTAAGGAATGGTGAATTCGGCCGTTAGTTCCTTTATTTTATTTCATATGTTATTGTCTGTTATAATTTTAATAAAGTTTAACTTTTTTACTTTCTATTTGCTGTATTTTGTATCCAATTTTAGATTTATTTCAGATGCTTTACCTTAGTATTCGTAGGTAACAGGAGAATTAGAAAGTACACGACTTTTAGAAAGGCTCAAAAATGTGCCAAAATCTTACCCTTCTGACAAGAATAGGCAGGGGCGGACTTTGGCCTAGGCTAAAGAGGCAATTGATTCGAACTATTTATATACATGTATTACAGTAGAACCCCGGTTAACCGAAATAAAGGGGGCGCAGCCGTTTCGGATAGCGATTTTTTCGGTTAACCCATTAACATCTAAAAATAGCCTACATATGTACTAAAATGGGTGTGTAGGGGAAATGAATTATTTTGAAACAATGTACATTACATAATATACACATGTAGTTACAGTTTTTAGATACAGTACAGTATGTACATAAGTTTTCAACTTCTTTGATAGCAGCTAATTTATCCGCAATAGAAATCACAACACGTTTCCGCTTCGATGCCATCTCACAACAATACGTAAAGACACACATAAAAACCTACGTTCCACTCTACTATTCATTTGCGAGCCCCGTGTGAGCTCTCCGTCGCTACAGCCCGCCTGTGGAATGAAGGAGCCGGACAGTAAGTGGGGCTACATAATCATTCGTGAAACTGATCATTATACGTGGAATTGTTTCGGTTATCCCGGGTTTCGGTTGACCCGAGTTCGGTTAACCGGGGTTCTACTGTAAATATATTTTGTTTTCATGTAGGGGCCCGAAATAAAGATTTTGCCTAGGGCCCAAAAGAGTTAAAATCCGCCCCTGAGAATAGACGGCAAAATATTTCAGCCTACCGGCGGCAAAATCGTAAATCCGTCACTGACCTTTCAGAAATACCGCCAATCTCGTTAATGAACTAAAACAATTGTAACTATTTTTATTAAACATTGTTGACATTTACCGTGTTACAATTGTTTTAGTTAATTGTTTTATTTCAAGCCATATCATGGCTCCCTATTCTCTTTTCGACTAGGTGTATAAAAAAGTGCCCGGCGTTTTACTTTTTAATAATGTAACATATGGAATATTTTACGTGATTGTAAAGGAAATTTGACGTACTTTTGATATTAATTACTAATAAACCGGAAGTGGTATCATGATTGTACATCCGTCATCAAATAGATTACATGTTGTTGTATTAATCATGTTATATGAAAGAAATTACTAACTTAATAAATAAGCGAGATTTGCTGGGTCAATTAAAATATAACACCCTGTATATACCACAGTACCACAGAGGTATTGTGATGGCCACAACAGATTTTTAGAAATGCCTATAATCCCACTTATTAATGTGATTTAAATAATTTTAACATTGTATACAGTAAAATTTTTGAAAGATGTCCGATCAAGGTCGTCTACGAATTGTATGAATTCAGATTTTTGCTCCGCGCATTATGACAAATTCAGTAGTGTCGTTTGCTTAGTTTTTATGAGGGTACATAAGATACTACATTCATTTTATTATTATAAAAATATATGTTACAATAAAAGCATTCAAAATTCAAAAATAAGTCAACTGGTAAGTTTATTAGCAAATGTAAAATCAAATATGTGAAAAATAAGATACTGAAACAATGTCAGTGTCAGTGACTCTGACACAAAATAACGTTAATCGTGCGGCTATGAATTAAGGTAATGTATCTGAATTAATAAATAAACTTACGTTACAGCGAAATTATTATAGGGGTATTATCAACAACGAGCATCGTTTTAAAGTGGAATGTCCTAGCTTAGTCGAAACAATATGAAAGACAAGCGTGTTATATCTATCCTTATCGCACATGCTTATAGCCTTTGCAAAGGAAAGAGATAAATGTATGCTAATTTGTTAATTCGTTCATGATACAGAAGACCTTGATCGGACATCTTTCAAAAAATTTACTGTACTATGCTTAATAATTTTCGTCAATTTTAAAGGTCAAAACATTAAATCATGTTCAAAAGAAATAATAAATCATTATTATAACCAAAAACAAATACAAAAGCTGACAATTATAATAAAAGACGAATATACAAAAACAGAATAAAAGAATCTTTTAAATACAACTTATAAAAAAAATACTGACATCATCCAAACTTTGGTGATTAATTAATACAACATTTCTCTGACAACAACAATGTAATCTTCGTGAAAATATTTTCTACCTCATTAACGACCATTTATTTTTGCTTTTCTAGGACCATTTAAAAACACACTCATGTATTATAAGTGTTTATCTTTGAATACCGTAACATCGGCATTATTTATAATTTACAGAACACTTTACCCAGTTAGACTACGGTCTTTGAAGTAATGAATTCTTTTAAGTCCTCTTGAAATTGTTAACTCATCTTTGAAGAATCGCTTTATGAACCCGTAGGTCATTATTGTCAAGTAAAGACGGCATTGTGAAGAGTTGGATGGCTGCCATGACTATTTTTGTTGTAGTTCATGTTTAGAATATGTTAACCTTTATTGTAAATATGTTATAAGGCGGCTAAATAAATTATTTGAAGAGCAAACAAAACATATGCCAGGATGTGACTCAAATGAATTGATTTTCTTTACTTTAAGATTTATTGTTATGTTGATTACAACAATAAATATAGAATTTAGATTTACATTTCAAGCACAATTTAAATATTGTATTTTCAGAGGCAATTTTTTCACGAAGAAAAAAATCTGTTGTAGGCAGCACAATACCTTCCGTCAAACCTGTGTGTTATGTACAAATTCCATACATAAATTTTCTTGTAAAAGATTCTAAATTTTTGGTATTTTATGATTCCCTTTCTCGGCAACTGAATTCCATACTCCTAATATCAAACAAACCACATGAAATAAGAAAATCATGAAATTTTTAATGAAAAATTATGACACATGTCAGTTATGGACATAATTAATTGCTGTCATTTTGACACGGGTCCTCATATCTGCTTGCCAAAGGCAGCAAAGTCAATTCACGCGCTCTAAACATATTTTTTTTGCAAAAGATCCTATATTTCCAGTAAAGTTATTTCACAAACAAACTATGCAAATTGCACTTGACACTGACATCTTCTTCTTTAATTTTTCCCATCCGTTAGGGGGTCACTATTTTTTATTTTCTTCTTCCACTCATTTTTGTTTTGCGTGTCGTCCTCATTCAGTTCCTTTTGTCTCAAGTCTTCTGCAATACAGTCTTTTCATCTTATATTTGGTTTTCCTATTAATATATTCATCTCTCTTCATGACATGTTCAAACCAATGTAATCGTCTCTCTTATATCTAAAAACTTCTAACACTAGAGTTACTTGCCTTATTCTTTCATTCATTTACTTTTTATTGATACTAACATCTGTCAATTTGAATTACCTGAATATATTAGCATTTTCCATGGTTAAGTTAGCATAGCTGGCTGAATTATGAAATTTATATGAAATTTATTATCTTTATTATTCTTTAACTCTATATCTGTTGAATATGAAATATAAAACGCAATCAAATTATAGAGAATAATATATTCTTTAAGTTATAATAAAATTTAACTGAGTTTTTCAAGAAAAACTCTTCAAATGAGGATACTTCCGGTTGACCAATTATAACCAAAATCTAATCAAGTCTGCATATGGTTGTAAGTAGTATTGGAGATATCGCGGCCGAAACCGCGGTCACATACACACACACACATACACACACACGTCCACACACGCACACACGTCCACACACGCACACATACAGACATCATCGTAAAAATAGTAAAATAGTATTGTAAAGACCCTAAAACGTGCTATTCAATGAAAAATCACACCTCATCTTAATGTTTAAAATGAATCTTACAATTTTAATAACTATAACAATACTATATTAACCTTTATAATAATAATAATAAAGTTTATTTGTTTCCAGATCTTTACAAATCTTATACAAATAGATTGGTAACAAAATCACAGATCAATAATTACTTTATGTATATATAAATGTTACAAATATCAATTGTTTGAGATCAAATTTTACAATAATAATAATTAATACTAAATACCCACATTATTAATAACGCAAAATCAAAATTTAACTTAAAGTCTATAAAAAAGTTTAAATAATAGTGCTAATAATAATAACACCTGATAATATTCTCATTATCAGATATATGAGAAAACAACACAGCCTTGTCTAGGGCCAAGAAGAATACATCAATAATTATAATGAATGATACTAATAGTAAGATAAAATAAAATAAACACCATCATTATCAAATGTGATATTTACATAACGTGTGTTGATAATAATAAGAAAACTGATTACTTTGTGATAAGAATCACTTTTCGAGAGATAGATCTGATGCTATACATTTAGGCAAAAGCTTCTTATTTTTAGAGCTCCTACCACAAAGTAACACAGCTTATTAATTTTGTCTTTTGTAAGTTCATGAAACAGATTAAAATAATTTAATTCGGTTTTGGCTGTTGCGCCATATTCTGTAAGGTAGTGGTTTCTAATAGATGAATAAAAAGGACATTTAATAAAGATATGGTAGAGGTTTTCTGGTTCCTGCAAGTTACAGATAGTGCAGTTGACAGATGTATCAATTGTATATTTGATATTATTAAAATATATTATAATAATTTTTTTACTGGCTAGTCTTAATTGATTAATTATACGGGTTTTAAAGATAGGCAAACTGTATGTTAAATGTTTTGATACGTTGTATTCCGTTTTCAGGAATTTGAAATAATAATTATAGTTAGTAATTTGGCAATTTTCTAAATCCTTATTATTCAAAAATAAATGTACTTTGTCTATAATTTCATTTATTGTGGTCTTATTTATGGATTGATTTTCCCAAACATGTGAGTAGTTATATTTATTTAGAAAATTCTTTAACTGAGTACACCAGTTGAAATCTTTTTTGTTCGTTTTTGAGCGGTCGAGATCTAGAAGACGATTGTACAAGGATCTTGGTAAGCGGTCGCTATCCATGCTCAATAGTTTTTCCCACCATAAAAGGGTTCTTCTCCAGACTTTGGTCTGAATGTGATTTACACCAGTCTCCACTCTTACCATGTAGTTTGGTGTTGATCTTGGGCATTGAAGTATTAACTTTAGATAACGTAACTGAGCCTTTTCAAGTATTTCTAATTTGAGTAGGCCCCATATTTCCGAACCGTAAAGGGTGGTCGCGTTAATTATACTGTCTAGCAGTTTTTGTTTTTCCGTCCAGTTATTGGATTTCCCTCTACAGAGCAGATTTATTACATTGTTAATTGCGATTACGCCTTTATTATAATTGTTATTAGCTGCGGGACCAAATTTACCGGACGAGGAAAAAATAATCCCTAAATAATTAAAAGTATTTACTACTTCGATTGGCTCGTCGATGTATGTAAAGTTTTGTTGTTTTGAGCGCCCATGATGAAAGTGAAGAATTTTTGTTTTTTCCGTGTTAACAATTAAGAGATTTTTTTCGCAATAATGTTTTAAAATTGTCAGTTTTCTTTTAATATCTATTGGTGAGTAACCTAGAATTACTATGTCATCCGCGTACGCAAGTAAGATAACATCTTTAAGCCCATCAATGTTTAATCCTCTTACCCCTGCTTTTCGGAAAGTTTCTTCTAAGTCGTTGATGAATATAGTAAACAAAATAGGACTAAGTATTTCTCCCTGAAGAACTCCTTCTGATATATTAATTAGGTTTGACGTACTGGTATCAATTTTTATTTCTATAGTAGCATTTTTGTAAAGTGATTCAATTATTCTTATTAATTTGGAAGATACACCTGTATTATTTAATTTATTCCACAATAAGCTATGATTGACACTATCAAAAGCTTTACGAAAATCTACAAAAATTGCATAGAATGAGTTCTTTTTTAAACGGAGATATATCTGCGATATTGCCGTCAACGAAAATATGTTATCTCTTGCTCCTCTATCACATCTAAAGCCTGCCTGAAATTCTGCTAGTACTTTATTTGATTCGCACCAGGTTTGTAACCTTTGATATAATATGTTGGTGAAGAATTTACATATTGTATTTACAAGGGCTATGCCCCTGTAATTTAATGGGTCAGATTTATTACCTTTTTTATAAAGTAAAATTAGTCTAATTGTGGACCAAGATTTTGGGATTTTTTCTGTATCAAGTATTACATTATATAAGTTTAAGAGGTAATGCATCCAGTTTCCTGGCAGATTTTTATAAAATTCATTCATTAAATTATCTTCGCCTGGTGCTTTGTTACTTTTACTGTTTAAAATACTATTCTGCATTTCTTTATAAGTTATATTTTTGTCAAAAAACGGGTGTCTGCAATCATAAAATGTTGATTCTATTTTTAAATTTTGAGCTTTGCTATAGAAATTAGTGTAAAACTTTTCCCACTCTTTAATATTAATCACATTGGTTGTTTTATTTTTGGCGCGTAAATTTTTTATTGTGTTCCAGAATTCGGAGTTATTATTTACATTAGCTAGTGAAATTTGGATGTTCTTATTGTATGTTCTTTTGCACTCTTTAATAGTTTTTAGATATGATTTTTTGTATGCTAAATATTCTTTTAATATGTCTTCAGAGTAGTTTTTATGATAGGCTCGCAGATTCCGTTTGCATTGTTTCTTCAGAGAGGAGCATTCATTTGAAAACCATAATTTTGAATTTTGTTTACTTTGATTAGGGTTCTGTATTTTATATATTTTTAACATACTAGAACTAGAGGCAGAGTCTTTAATTGCGGCTATTAAGTTGTTATTTAGCTCAGTTACGTTATCACTATTAAAATAAATTCTTTCCGAATTCTCTATATTTTTAAAGTAAATCTCAGCATTATTTATATCAAATTTAAAACTACAGTGAAATTTGTTGGGAGGGTGGTTTTGAAAATTTACAATATTTGATGCTGGGTCAGGAAATTTACCAATAATAATTGTACATATGCCATGTTCTGAACTACCTAAAGTATAGTAAATTTCAAATTTAGTAATCTTTTCCAAACAGTTTAAAGAGCCCCAAGCTTGGTCGATGGTGCTATTACCATTTTTATTAATGAAAGAGAATCTACCTGGTATATCCCCATTTGTGCGGCCGTTTAGGACGTACATACCGTATGATTCCATCATATGTACTAGTTGTTTCCCTCTTGCATTTTCAGTTAAGTGTAACGGGTTTCTTGTGGCCGATATATAACTGGAGGATATTAACTGAGCTTCATCATCTTCTAACTGATTAAGGAGTCCTATATGAGCATTGAAGTCTCCGCATACCAAGATCCTGTGGTTATTGTACGCCTCTGAAATATTATATATTAGTTCATCTAGTATATTTATACAGATTTTATCGTTAAGTGAAGGTTTTAAATATAAAAATATTATTAAATAGTTTGAGTGCATTGTGAAGATTTCTATGACAATCCATAGATAAGATTTCTCAATTAAATTAAATCTTACTACGTTTTTGTTTATTTTAATTAAAATTGCTAGCCCTGCGCTGGCCCTACCTCTACTTTTTTCTTTTATTGCATTGCTGCAAATGATCTGGTAATTTTGATTTTGTAAAAATGTTGGTAAATTAATAATTTCATTGCAGCACCATGTTTCATTAATGCAAATAACATCCGCCTGTAATAGTTTTTGTTGCATTTCAAATTCATCTTTATAAATATTATTAAAACCTCCAATGTTCCAAAAAACTACCGTCAGATGTTCTTCGATTAATGAATTTTTATTACAAGTACTTATCTTATTACAATGATTATCTATTGAGGTGGAGTCGGCTGCTGAAGTGCTTGCAGTTAGGGATCTGACTGTGGCAAGGTTGCAAGGACTAAAAAATCTTGCTGGTTTGAATGGAGTTCTGCTTGGTCCTGAGTTGGCTTCTGCTTCTTTTCTTCTACTTGGTCCTGGGTTGGCTTCTGCTTCTTTTCTGGAGCGGGTTTTAACATTTTAATTTTTTGAGGCGCTGGGCTGTTTGTTTCGTCGGAGGAGACACGGTCTCTGGTTCTTTTATTATTTTCAACTATACACACTTTATTACGGTAAATTTTCACGTTTTGTCCAGAAGCTTTTTGTTCTTTTAGAGTTGTTAACATGTTTTTTCTTTCCTTTTGTTCTTCAACAGTGAGGTCTTCATTTATGAAGATTCCGCTGCTTTTGAGCTTAGTTCTATTATATAGTACTAAATTTCGAGTCTTAAGTGATGAAAATGTAACTACTGCCAATCTGCATTTATCCTTTTTACAATACTATATTAACCTTTATGAATATTATTCAGCGTATTTATTATTGCAAATAAGTAATATTTTTTTATTAGTATAAATCGAATTCTTGGCGTCATTTACCAAAGAAGATATTGCTACAAATCTTTTCAAATTAGGCTCAATATTTGAGTTTTATATTCCAACGTTCTGCCAATTAAGGAATGGAATAAATTTTATGAAACTCGTTTGAAAAGATATTAAATTTCAACTTTCAAGTTATATTCGGAGCGAGTAACTTGAGATGATATCAATTTATAATATGAAAGAAACGTTTCTTGTATCAAGTTACCTAGTTATTAAAAAAGTTAATAGTGTATTTTGCGTCGAAATAACATTTCAACTGATATTCATCTTTTTTCTCGGATCATTTACAATAATTTCGTGTTTATATATTATTTATTATAAATTATTGTTGCATATGACAATAATATAAGTTAAATTATTGTCCTTTGTGGTAGTATTGTTATCGTCACGTTACAGGGCCATTACGTTTAAAACTGTTCTCGCAAAGTAAAACGAAAGAAAGAATAAAAGAGAAAAGAAAAACTGAACGTCAGGAAATTGACGTCATAAACGGTCTATTTCGCGCATGTTAACGTCATTCGTTAATTTGAATGAAACCTTTTCAAATTGTAATTTTTATACGTCAGCGTTTAGTGAGTGCTTTATTACAATTATAAAAGAGACCACAAATTGTATTTGGTCTATTTATAAAACGTAATACCGTATATAGCCAGTAGCCACATAAAAAACCAAATAAATTGTCGTTTTGTACTCCGATATAAAATTTGAAACTTAATAACAATTTTTATTTTGCTAATATTGATTTATATTTCATGATATTTCAAAATGGTATAAAAACATAAAAAATAAAGAAAAGATATGGTCTCCTGGCCGCATGCCTAAATGTCTGGTCGTAAATCTGTGGAACGGGATTCAATCCCGACCAATACTAAAATATTTTCATTCTTAATCAGTAAAAGTGACCCCTGTGATGCACTCTCCATGCCAGCAAACACCCGCACGGTACAAATATGACATTATCATTACCGAAATCAGTGTACAAATTAGATTGGAACACCTAGAAATGGTAATAAGCCGCGATCAGTGATGACATATTTATTTATTTTATACAAAACGCAAGTAACATTTGTTGAAAGTTGTATTAGGTATTAGGGTACCAGAATGTATACGGTGAGACCACGGACCACGGACCAAATATCTAAAGAGAGACCGGAAAATCTCATGCATTTGACTTAAGATAGACATATTGTGCCATCTACATTTACATTACACGTACATTTGGGGTTGGGCTCGTATATATATATATATATATATATATATATATATATATATATATATGATATATGAAAAATATTTTTTATTCAAATTATAGGTTGCTATTTCAAAAAAAAATTGATGTGGACACCACACGACTTCCTTGTACGATTATTAAACTATACATATTTTTTTAATAATTTAATTACAAAATATTGACAGGCTTAAGCCAAAAGCCAAGCCCGAGAAATATTTTTATATAGAACAAAAAATAATTTATTTACTACTATCATTCTTAAATTAACATTAATATAACCCGGTTCTTTTTAAAGAGAGTTTTGATTACAACAAAGAAATATTTGATTACAACAATGAATATGACTAATTTCACAATAAAAATATATTTGTTATTGTACGAATCATAAAATTGCACATATTTAACGTAATTTGACATGAATTTTTTTTTATTTTTTTGTCCTAATCCATAGCAAGCTTTATTACAAAAACAAAAAAGTATATGATTTTTAAATTTACATATCTCGCTTATACAAAGGGCTAATTTAATAATACTTGATGTGCTAGACGCAGAAATTAATTCTCTATTCTATTTGAAGCATTTATTTCTAAAATCAAAATAAAATCATTTTATTCAAGAAAAACTGTTAACAACTTCAAGTAATGTACCACTTCCGGTTAGCCTATTTTAACCAAAATCTATTATGTTATTTCGATTGACATAAAAGTCTTGTATACCAAATTTGAAAAGTTTTGGGAATATATTTTAAAACAGTTTTTCATTAAAATCTATTATAGGCTTCATGTAAAGTGCCACTTTTGGAAATTGTGTAATAACCAGAAAGGGAGGTGCACAACTAGATATTATAGCAGTCCTAAATACAAAATGTCAACTTTCTACGGCTTACAGATTTACATATCTGTTAAATTTATTTATGGGGTAAAAATGCAACATAATTCTGGGTAAAAGTAATTTTTACCTCAATGGATCCTAGAACCCATATCACATAGTAGTAGTATACTACTGGAAAATATAGGAGAGTCAATATATCAAAATAAATGTAAATATATTGTATTGTTTGTAATATCTTTTATCAAACATATTAAATCGATGAACCGATTACGCGGTGATTACAATACATTCTAATTAATTATATCCACAAATAAATTAAAACAATTGGGTTTTATTACAATTCATGGCCAACTACATCTTTTTATACACGCATAATTCGTAAAAACAACTCTTTCCATATTTAGCAATTTTCATAAAGCTGTCATCCACGAAATATCACATTGAAATTAATATGAATAATGCATTTAACATTCGCATGGGCATGTGTTAAAAAACACAACATTGCTTTCATATTTTCAGTTGATTATTTTGATCAGTGAAAACTCATTATCTGATTATAATACGTTCATTGTCCATCGGCGCATTCTACTAAAAATCAATATACGTTAGTCGTTAATCAAATTGCGCCGAGCAATTTATCACAATTGATATGCGTGCGGGTGTCAGCATCGGTCATGTGTCTGCAACTGGCATCGACGTTCCACGTTAGAAAATGCAATTTGTCACGGCCGTTTGACTTGGAGTTTCCTGCTTCATGCTCCACGCTTGTCAGGCCCTTTAAACTGCATTCTTTCACACGTGGACACTAACAACTGATTGAAAAAACCTCAAGGTGTGTGGAAATGGAAAAATGTACCGTCATGGAAGGAATATTGTCAAATTGATTTTTTCTTTTTCCTTATTATCCATTGTACAATTTAATTTTCACTTACATCTGTTCCCGCCTGAAAATTCATGAATAGGCAATCTATTCTACTTCCCATGACTTGATTCTAAAAGTTTTTTACCTCCCGCTACCCGTGGTAAGGGAGGTACAGGGATCGTTGCTAAAAATCGCATATCGAGATTTTGGTAAATGATCACGTTTTAAGGTCCCTAGAATCCATTTTTAACATTTTCACGATGATGTCTGTGTATATGTGTGTATGTATGTGTGTGTATGTGTGTGTGTGTGTGTGTGTGTGTGTGTGTGTGTGTATCTGGATCCTCTTTACGCTCTAACTCAAATACTATCGTTCAGAAAAAAATTAAATCTTGTATTTCTACCTTATTCTAATATGGAAAGATGCCATTACATTTTGGTGGCAATCGGATAACCGGAAATGGCAGTTTACTTAAAGCTCAAGATGTACTGTAATTTCGATTTAAATGTTAACAATTACTCGAAAGTTCAGTCAAACAGCATTTATTCTTACTATACCAAGGTGCAAGGTGGTGCACCTTGCACCTTCTTCACAGTAAGATCTTACAAATTGCTACAATTTATGTACACAAAATACATTCATACAAAACATTCAGTTAATTTATAAACATCGTAGATAAAATTCAAAGAGCAAACACACATCAATTTGCTCTATAAAACGACAACCGAATAATACGGAAAATAGCCGGAAATATCCTGTGTAAGGATTCTGGTGACATCGTTGATACGGACTCATTAGTCGTCTGTACACCAATAATAATGTAGCAAGTTGTAGGAATTTACATAAAATGTAAGGAAATTAATGAATTGGCCTGAAATTTGCCTTTTCCTTTTTGAACTTTTCCAATACAACAAAATATACGCTGTTAAGTCCTTGAATATCAGTTCCTGCATTGCAATCATCCCTGATATGTAACATTTCAAGAAACATACGTTTGGAGTAATTTTGCTCTTGAAATATCCTCTTATTAAATATAAGCTCGTGATATGATTAATAATCGAAGATATTGCTTATGAAACCAAAGCAGCACATTTCAGTCCTTCAGACTCGTGAAATCTGCAACTCGGTTTCACTCGAGAATATCATCGATGATAATCATATCACTTGTTATATTACGTATGAAAATGAGTTCTGAATGTTTCTGAAACCGATATAGATCTTTCTTCTTATATAGAGGAGTTAAGGAATTAAATATGAGTCAATAATTCATAATTGATATTGATTATCAGTTTGTCAGTTGTGTAATTTACGTAACTCAGATATATAAAGATTTTTACAGAACTCATTTCGTATCAATAATGTAAAAAGTGCCATTCCATAACGTCATAAAGTTAGGTAAAATTCAGCTTTGTACATCGGAATTAGATACATATTTTTACAAAACTCATTTTGTGTCAATTATGTAAAAAATGACATTTCATAACATCGTTAAGTTAGATAAAATTCAACTTTTTAAAACGCAATTAGATAATCATTTTTTGTTTTAAAGGTTAATAATGCACATTACTAACTGATTGTGAACGGAATTATTTACGTCTACCTGTACAATAATTTATTCATTCCGTGTATAATAATTTATTTCTATATGTAAAGTATTCCAAACACCTCCGTTTAAAAATAAACCAACATACATTGCTTGTGTATCTTCCTGTTAATGAGATGTGCATTGCTACACTCTGTATATGAAGCGTAACGCAACTCAAACGAACACCTATTTCTCTCGTCTCGCAGTCTCTCACGTTTTCTTGCGTTTATTAGGTTTGACAGCGGAGGTAATGTTTGCTGTGCTGTAGACGTAGACTTCAAATGAATTGGACTTATTTGCCGTGTGAAATATTATACGCCCGTGTGAAGAATAGAATAAACATATTAAATAACCTAAATATGCTCGCATACGAAAATAGTTTGTGCTTATATCTCTTACTAAATAAGTATTAACGAGAAAATGTAACTATATCCGTTTGGTTATTTACATAAATGTGGATGTAACCAGAAAAAAAAGAGAATAAAGAGCAAATTTACTAAAATACAATATTAGTTTTTTCTTGCCGTTGTAGACAATAGGTTGATATTTTAAATTAATAATGAATAAATACACATAAAAATTGAAATTAATAAACTAATGCATGTCATATAATTTTAATTTTATATGTGTTTGTTCAATTTAATAATTACATTGTTGGACACAATGGATCAGAAATTAATTACTGATATATGTATGATGTATTAATGATACTAAACTACAAATTTTACTGAAAATATTATTATCCATGAAATGGATAAAATTAATTTAAAAACAAGAGTTCATTATAAAAACAATCTGTTGTGCTCATCAGAGTACCTCTTGCGCCCTTTCCATTGTGGTATATATAAGTATTGTATTTAACATTTCTTGTACGCACAAAAAATTCTAATTACACCTAATCTTTATATTTACGTATTTTCTATAATTTTAAATTCATTCTATGAGCAAATTTTCTCAATTTCTTCTAAATGTTCGAGGTTTTTCCAATTCATTAACGGGATTGGTGGTATTTCTGAAGGGTTCATGTAATATACCTATAATTTTAAATATACAATTAATAATACAATAAGAAATATTAAATATCGTTCCCAGAAAAAGCCTTCAGTACTATCTCTGAATTTTTGACACTGACATTAGTGACATTTATCAGTCAATTGCAGACATTTTAATTTCTCAAGTAGTTACCATGGAGATCTTTGGGCTGTGAGATTTACTAAAACAGATTATTTTATAGATTATATATCTAAAGAATGTATAATAAAAAAAATTAAATGCGTCGGATAGAGAATATTAATTTTAATATTTGTAATAACATAAATTTTCAAAAAATAATATTTAGAAGATTTTTGTTAAAATACTACTATACTTCCGGTTGTCCAATTGTTACCTGAATATATTCAACTCTTCCCATTACTGTTAGATTGAGGAATCCGTAGTTACACAGGTCTTTAGTCCTATAAAATTTGAGAAATTGTACATACAACACCTCACACACACACACACACACACACACATATATATATATATATATATATATATATATATATATATATATATATATATATATATATATATATATATATATACACACACACACACACACACACACACACAGATATCATCGTAAAAATGTTATTATCAGATTCTAGGGACTTCAAACGGTGCTTATTCAGTAAAATCTGGATATGCGATATTTAGCATGATTCCAATACCTCTCTTAGTGATAGGCAAAAAGTTGCTTGAAATCTGAGTGATATAGCAACTATTCTTACAAAACCGACATTTAATCAGAGCTGACCACATTTCAAAATTGTTTACGAAAGAACATATCTTAAAAAATAAAATTACTTTGTAAAAACGGCGCAAATATTTTTACTTTCTAAAGTTTGACAAAAAAAATATCAACCATTTAACACTCCAGAAAAACCTTTAACATCATCATTCCATTTATTTAAACAAACACTCAACTCCAAAACATCCCGCTACATTAATGAACAAATACGAGACCTTCCTGTCAATTTGAGCTGCGAATTCTTGAAAAAGGTCCCATATTTACCGACGGAGACGTTATTTAGACAAGATATGGACTCTTATGGCCCAAGTAAACAACATGGGTGGCCATTGAGAATTCCTGTTTCAAGAACAAACAGACCCTGTGCGTATACGTATGTAAAAACGTGCGTTTATGTTTTGGAGCTAACACAACACTAAAACATGGATCGTAAAATTGAAATATTGTACGGTGGGAACACGAAACGTGTGTGAGGTACAGTGATGATGAAATGGGATGTATTTTGAATTAGTTATTGAGAAAGATACGTTTCATATGAAATATCGACTTACAAAACACTTATATGGGTTGAATGTTTTGAAATAATACCGCCATAGCCAAAAGTATTAGATATCATTTGAATATTAAAAATATTTATTTAATATAAAGACATTCTAATGTATAGATTTTGTATATTGTAGAAAAAAATCTGATGTGGACACCACATGACTTCCTTGTACGATTATTAAACTATACATATTTTTTTAATAAATAAATTACAAAATATTAATTTTAACTTCAAAACAGTAAGATATATAGCGACCATAATCTAACCCAGTTCTTTTTAAATAGAGTTTTGATTACAACAAAGAAATATTTGATTACAACAATGAATATGACTAATTTCACAATAAAAATATAATATTTGTTATTGTACGAATCATAAAATTGCACGTATTTAACGTAATTTGACATGAACATTTTTTTTGTCCTAATCCATAACAAGCTTTATTACAAAAACAAAAAGTATATAATTTTTAAATTTACATATCTCGCTTATACAATGGGCTAATTTAATAATACTTAATGTGCTAGACGCAGAAATTAATTCTCTAAAACTTTTATTTGAAGCATTTATTTCTAAAATCAAAATAAAATCATTTTATTCAAGAAAAACTGTTAACAACTTCAAATAATGTACCACTTCCGGTTAGCCTATTTTAACCAAAATCTATTATGTTATTTCGATTGACATAAAAGTCTTGTATATCAAATTTGAAAAGTTTTGGATTATATTTTAAAACAGTTTTTCATTTAAATCTATTATAGGCTTCATGTAAAGTGCCACTTTTGGAAATTGTGTAATAACCAGAAAGGGAGATGCACAACTAGATATTATAGGAGTCCTAAATACAAAATTTCAACTTTCTACGGCTTACCGTTTTTGAGTTATGCGAGATACGTACGTACAGACGTCACGACGAAATTAGTCAAAATGGATTCAGTGTAATGGGTCGACGAAATAATTCACTCAGTGGTTTAAAAATATAGTTTTATTAAAAATATTAATGCAGAATGACGTGAAGTTTTGTGAGGACTGGCGTGAGGATCTAAGATCTCCTGACTGTCTCTGACTGGGATATATATTGGTGGATAAGGGTTGTTATCTTATTTGTGATGTACAATTCACGTTCTAACAAAATGACTCAGAGATGGTTGGTAGGAAAGGTCAGTTGTATGGGAAAAGCTAACAATAGGATTATAGAAATGGACTTCAAGATAATACAGTAAATATTTAAAAGAACAGTAAATAAGAGAATTAGAATAACATCATAACATGATATAGGCACAATAACATGATTCATAGAAATACAACATAATAATATGATTCATAAAAATACAACATAATACTTATAATAACTTAATAATTAATTAATCTCTAACATGGGTAGGTAGGTACATTACACCTCCCCCCTTAAAGAAAAGGAAAGCCTCAAGGGTTTTCTTTTAGTTGAGCGATTCTACTGCTCCTTCGGAGAGGCTTTTCAACTTCCTCATCGCTATGATTGTCTCTGTTACCTAATTCAACATTAGTTTTAACTGGGTGAACTTTATTTGAATTTTTAAATATATTTAGAGTTAAACAATTTGAAATGCTGTGACAACAGGTATTGTTGTTTCTGAAAAACCTTCTTTTAATTTTCTGATAAATTTTGTATATACAATAAAGGCTAAGAATTTTAAGTAACGTACAAAGTAAATATATGAAATAATTGTTATTGGTAACTCTAGAGAAAATAGAATCTTGTTGTTTATTTAATTCCTTAGTCATCCTTTCTATTTCCTTTAACTTATGGCTAGCTATTTCTAAATTATCTAAATTAATGTTTGAGTGTATGTCTACCATTTGTGGAATTGTAACATTTGGTTTTTTATTTTTTAAACAACATTCGTCCTGGCTAATGTCAAAATTTGGTACTATTGATAAATGGGAACTCTCTTTAAATATAGAAAATGTTGACAGTACCGTAGTACTGGTGTACCCACGACAGAATTTATCCATGGTAAGAATTCCTGTTTTAACAATCGAGATATCGAAAGGTGCAATGTTTTTGCAATTTATTGTTAACGAAGTTAATTTTGGAGAAACGTAAATCCAACTGTTACTATTATGTAATCTATGCCATATTTCGTTATTAGTTATGAAGATGCGAGTATCACAATTTTCGGGGATTCTAGAAGAGGTTTGCAGTAACTGTGTTTCGCAAATAGGTTTAACATGTACCGAATATATAGGTGATTCCAAACGACATACTAATTTTAATTCGTTTAATTTTTTACATTTACTAAAATCAGATATAGCAGTATATTGTAATTTGTTTTCAGAAAGTGCAATCATTTTAGTGGAAGGTTGTATAAAAAGATAAGATTGATTGCTTGTTAGAATCGGTAAAGGAATAAGATTATAAATGTCGAATGTATTAATATCTAGTAAAGGATTTAAGAGTACAAATATTAGCCTATTATTAAAACGAAAAACTTCAATTTCCATTACTTGAACGAGTGCGTGGAAATTGTGAGTTTCTAAAGAAGTTACGTAGTTCGTAGATGGGGGTAAATATGGTAAGGTATTTTGTAATTCTTTAATTAATTGTTTAGGACCTAAGATTATAGGGTGAAGAATACTATTCTGGGCTAATAGAATTGCCGTCGTATAATCGCTTAATTCTTTCTCGACTTCAGTGAACATAATAGTTAATAACGAGATGTGTTCGTCTGTTTCCTGTTTCCATTCTACTTCGAATAACTTTGTATTTATCTCTTTAGCTAATTGTTCGAAAATTTTAATATTTGAATTTAATAATAAGGTATTTTCTTGCAATTTGGAAAGTGTGGTATTAAAATTTGAAATAGTAGATTTTACTACTTGTGTTTGTTCGTTTAATAATTTGATTTGTTCTTTTTCATCATGTGATAAAGATTCAATGGCTTTGTTATAATATTCGCCGTCATTATGATCTAAGGTTCCGAAAATGAGTTTAAAAACAGAACCTAATCCGTCGATTAACCCACGTTTTGTTCTACGGTTCCCAATAATTTCGTTAAAGTTTCCAAATTTATTTTTAAGAATTGGTAGTGCTTTTTCTAAGGTATGTAGTGAACTACCACATAGTGTGGATTTTCAATATTATCGTGATCGCAAAGGTTACGAGTTTTTATAATAGTATTTTCGATTAGATTAATTTTTTGTTCGAAAGCAGAAATATCGATATGTACAATTAATTTCCAAATATTTTCGTAATAATTTAATTTAGTTATGTGGTCGTAATATATTCCTGGAGATTGCTTTAACTCGGTATGATTGAAGAGCTGTTCCCCTGATACGAGGCTGACTAACCTAAAACAATATGACGTTTTAGTCTGTTATAATGAACACGCATATGTTTATTTTTTATTTTTATTGTGCAATTGACTGGAGGGTTTAATTTTATGATTTTATATGGACCTGTATATTTCTTAGAATATTTCTTCGTAGTTCCTATTTTTACTTGATTATTTTCTAGATACACTAAATCTCCTACTTTATAATTTATGTCTTTGGTTTTCCTATCGTAATATTTTTTATTAGTGTTTTTGGACTCAATAATATTATTTTTTGCTATTTCGTGTGATTTTTGAAATTTTAGGGTTAATTCCTCTAAGTAAGTGTCGTATGTATATTTAAATTCTACGTCTTTCGTAATTGAAGTTGGAAGTTCGGGTTTATTACCGAATATTAGTTCATAGGGTGAGTATTTTGTGGATGTGTGAGGTGTTGTATTGTAAGAAAACATGGCAAAATCGAGCCATGAGTCCCAATCGGTTTGATCTAATTTTACGTAATGGGAAAGGTATTCGGATAAAGTGTGATGTGATCTTTCGAGAGCGCCGTTCGTTTCGGGATGATATGCTGTTGTATTTAATTTTTTTATCTTAAATAATTTTGAAACTTCGTTTAAAAGATTGGACATGAAATCTCTACCTTGATCTGTAAGGATTGATTTGGGTATGCCAAATTTACAAATAAAATTTTGAACGAATGTTCTTGCTATGGTTTCTGCGTCATGTCGCGGAATTGCAAAGGCTTGAGAATACTTTGTTAAATCGTCTTGTAATGTCAATATATATTCATTACCGTTTTCGGTACGCGGTAGTTTACCTACAATATCGAGGCTAATTTTTTCAAATGGTTTACTAGCAGTTGTTGTAATTTCCATTGGTTTCTTAGATTTATTCCGAACTAATTTGTTTTCTTGACAAGAGCTACATGTTTTAATGAAATTAGCAATATCTTTTTTCATGTTGGGCCAACGATATCTTTCTTTTATTCTTCTATATGTTCTATGGAATCCTGAATGTCCCGATGATGGATTTGAATGAAATTCTACGAGGACTTTCTCGATTTGGTCGGTATTTAAATTTATTATATTGTTATGATAGATATTTATAGTAATGTTGGTATTCTTAAATATGTACCTAATCATCGATCGAATTTTGTGCCATTTTAAATTATTATTGTGACTTTGGGAATTTAGATTTGGGATGTTGATTATAGATATGTTATTATTAATTAGAACGTTTTTGAGATTCAAAATGGAATGGAAAATATCTTCATATGAAGGCTGGTCCCAATAATATTTTTTTGAAAAAACATAAATAATTATTTCATCAGAATGGAAAAAGTGTTTAGTTTCGAATAACTCAGGATTTTGTAGTGAATCTAAATGATTGTATTTTTCATTTATCTCTGTTAATAATGTGTTTGAATTATCTAGATCACAAGAAACAAAAATTGCTTTATTACCTTTAATAGTTTTAATGTCTCCATCGAATTCATTTAAAAGGTTATAGTTTAGAATAGAAGTCTTAAGGCAATTTAGAAAATCAGAATATGTTTCGGTATTGTTACTGGATTTAAATATTGAACAGTTGTTATCGTTGTTAGTTTCTAATTTAATACGACTAAGCGCATCAGCGTTTGAATTTAATCTACCTGGTTTATACGTGATTTGATAATCATATTCTTCTATTTTTAAGCGCCAACGAACTAATCGTGATCCAGGATCTTTCACGTTAAACAACCATGTCAAGGGTCGATGGTCTGTAAATATGTTAAATTTCCTACCATAAAGATAAGGCCTAAAATGATTAATTGACCAAATAATCGCGAGTAGTTCTTTTTCAATGGTGGAGTAGTTAGATTCTGCTCGATTTAAAGTGCGGCTTGCGTATGCGATTGGAAGATCTTGGGAACTAGGACCTTGTGATAGGACTGCTCCAATAGCAAAATTACTTGCGTCGGTGGTGAGATTAAAGGGTTGAGTGAAATCTGGATATTGAAGGATTGGTTCTGATATTAATTTTGATTTTAAGGATTCGAAAGCTTCTTGTTGAGTGCTTGTCCAAAGGAATGGTTCGTCTTTCCGTAATAATTTTGTGAGAGGTTGTGTTATTTTGCTAAAGTTATTGATGAATCGTCTATAGTAACCAGCTAAACCGAGAAAACTTTTTATCTCTTTAGTAGTCTGTGGAATTGGGAATTCCTCTACGGCTCTTATTTTATTATCGTCTGGTTTAACACCTTCGGATGTGATATGATGTCCTAAATAAATGACTTCTTTGCGTAAAAATTCGCATTTATCTGGTTGTAACTTTAGATTATTTTCTGCTAATTTGGAAAAGATTGATTTTAATTTTCTGCAATGATTATCGAGATTATCTGAATAAGCAACGATATCGTCAAGATATACAAAACATGCGGAACCTTGTAAACCAGTTAAAATAGTGTCCATTAGACGTTGGAATCGCGCAGGGGCTGTTTTCAATCCAAAGGGCATTCTATTGAACTCGTAATGGCCTGAAGGTACAGTAAATGCAGTTTTTGATATATCTTTTTCTTCTATTGGAATTTGGTGAAATCCGGATGCGAGATCGAGTGTTGAGAAATATTTTGAGTGACCTAACTGATCGAGAATATCGTTGATGTTTGGCAAAGGGTATGAATCACCGATACTAATCTCGTTAAGTTTACGGTAATCTATAACTAATCGCCATTTTTGTTTACCGGATGCGTCCTGCTTCTTTGGAACGACCCAAACGGGGAAATTCCAAGGAGAGGTAGAAGGGCGGATAATATTTTCGTCTAACATTTTTTTTATTTGATTATTTACTTCTTCTTTGTGGACTTCTGGAAACCTGTAGGTTTTGGATTGGACTGGTATTTCAGAATTAGTAGGAATTTGATGAGTTATCGCATTTGTATGAGTTAGCTCGTCGCCTGGTAAATGAAATATGTGATTAAACTCGATGCAAGTTTCTAAAATTTTATTATATTCTTCCTCATTTAAATGATGTAAGCGCAATGATTCTTTCAATAATTTTAATCTATTAGAATTACAATTAATATGTTGTTTGTAATTATTGTTTGATATGGAATTTATTTTGTGATTGTTTTCAACTTGTTCAATTTCAATTTTTACTTTAGAGATTTTGATTTTTTTATCCGTTGTATTGAGTACAGATGTAATGGCAAATTTATCACGGACCTTAACAAAACTAGGACATAATAAAACACCATCTAGGATTTTAGTAGGAGGAATAATTCCTTCAGAGATTTCAGGATTAGATATTTCAACAACAATGATTTGTTCAGATCTTGGTTCGATTGATATAGGATAAGTAGGAATTAGTGAAGATTTAGAATCATTATCTGAATTAGTAAGATTAGAACTTTCTTTTTGTAAAATGTTTTCTATATGACTTAGGGAGATAGCAGAATTATGAATATGTAATAAATCGTTCTCATAGTCGATGTGGCAAGTATTCTCTTTCAAAAAATCGTTACCAAAAATTCCATCGAATTGTATTGGAAAATCATCTCTAATTACATGGAATGTGTGAGTGATTGTTCTATTTCCAACTAAAATATTCAGATGTAGATAACCGAGTGTTTGAACAGAATTTGGATTAGCGTTATCAATGCCGTGCAGAATCAATTTTTTATCTTCATTAATAAGAGTATTTCCATTTAATTTTGAAATTTTGATTAAAGAAACGTCCGCGCCTGTGTCTAGCAAGAATGAATTTTGTAAAAGTTTTGATTCGCTAAAAGATACATTGATAAATGTTGTGACAGCTAAATTTTTCATTATGACGATTCGGCCTGAATGTGATTTGCAGTCCGTTGAGTGGCCGACGCAACTGGACTTTGCGAGTTTAAAGGATTGGAAGAGGTTTGAGAATTAGAACTAATATTGTTTCGTTTTTGGTTATTATATTGTCGTTTTCGACATTCTGAAATTACGTGCCCTAGATTTTTACAATAATTGCACTGCTTAGGATTATCGAAATTTTGATTCCTACGGGGAAAATTTTGATTTTGGTTAAAATTTGAATTTCTATTTGGAGAATTTCTATTTATTTGACTACTCGGTGCATAGTTTTGTCTTGAATCATTCGGTTGCCTAAAATGTCGAATGTTTGAATCACTTCTCGGTTTATTTTTTGAGTAACAATTAAAACTACTGTGTCCCGGTTTATTACAATAGTTACAATGCTTTGTGTTGGAATTATTAATAGTTTGAAACTTTTGAATTTCGAATTTTGATATAAGTTCTCGTTCTTCGTTTATTGCAATTGCTATGGCTTCTTCTAGAGACTCAGGTTTTTGTGCTTTTACAAGTATAATTAAATCTTTATTTAATCCGGAGATAAATGCATTTAAGGCTTGTGTTTTTAAGAGATTGACGCACGCTTGTCGTCCTTCTTGTGATAAATCGTTGTCTAAGGTATTTAATAGTTTAACGTAACAGTTTTCAATACGATTTCCATAAGAAAGAACATTTTCCTTGATATTTTGCTTACTTGAGTTTAATTCTAATTGCCATTGACCACCTGTTCGTCTATCTGAATAAGAATCTAATAAATGTTTCTTTAAATCTGACCATGAATCAAAGTTTCTGTTTTTTATTAAGAGTCTGGCGTTATCAGTTAATTTAGTTTTAATAATTTTTAAAAGAGTAGCTTTATTTGTTTCTGATACGAGAGCGATTGCTTCGTCGCAGTTATCGACAAATTCGAATAGTTTGGATTTGTTATTGCCATCGAAATTAATTAACATACTTCTGGCAATTTCTAAGCTTACGAAAGATGTTGAAGTACTCGTAGTATCAGGCATTTTGAAATTAGTTTTGACGAATGTTTTACAAGAGTATTTAAAATCTACACGAATTAATTTTTGTATTACTGAATTTTTGAATTGAACACTGGCACTTTGGGGATTGGTATTATTGTACTCACAGAAATAGTATAAACATGACCACAGTGAATGAAGACCCACGACGTTGTTGAACTGCTGCTCGCTGGACCTGGTGAACGATTGAACTGGAGTTCAACTGTGACCTGGTGGACTGGTTGGCTGGATCTGGATGGACCCCGACGTTGTCGAAGATGAGCCTTGAATTTGAGTAAGATCCGGAACCACTGTCTCGAACGCGAGTGATACAGACAACTTATTGGATTCGTCTCGACGGTTAAAGACTAAAGTCACCGGTTTCAAATTGTAGTTTGAATTTATTTACCGTTATTTCGAAAAACGATCCCACTTCTGACACCAAAATTATGTAATGGGTCGACGAAATAATTCACTCAGTGGTTTAAAAATATAGTTTTATTAAAAATATTAATGCAGAATGACGTGAAGTTTTGTGAGGACTGGCGTGAGGATCTAAGATCTCCTGACTGTCTCTGACTGGGATATATATTGGTGGATAAGGGTTGTTATCTTATTTGTGATGTACAATTCACGTTCTAACAAAATGACTCAGAGATGGTTGGTAGGAAAGGTCAGTTGTATGGGAAAAGCTAACAATAGGATTATAGAAATGGACTTCAAGATAATACAGTAAATATTTAAAAGAACAGTAAATAAGAGAATTAGAATAACATCATAACATGATATAGGCACAATAACATGATTCATAGAAATACAACATAATAATATGATTCATAAAAATACAACATAATACTTATAATAACTTAATAATTAATTAATCTCTAACATGGGTAGGTAGGTACATTACATCAGGGATGACCAAAATGGATATTTCCGCTGAAATCTGAGAACCGAAATTTTTCGCGATTACAATACTTCCTTTACTTACGTACAAGGAAGTAAAAACATTATTGTAATCAATTTCTTTCATTGTTTGCAGCATAAGGCTTGATTTACATTAGCGGCACAATGACGGTACGATGACAGTACAATGACGGTATGTCAATTACGAGTGGCAATACCTCCTTTCCTAAAGGTGACGAAAGGTAAAAAGAATTAAAAAACATATCCTGCCAAACGGATAATATTCTGGTATTGTTATGATGGAATGCAAACAATAACCGTCAAATTGTTGATTACAACAAACGATTTTAGTAATATTGATTAGAAGAATAAATCTAACAAAGGAAATTTCATCAATATTATAAATCTAGCATTTTTCGGAGAATCAAAAGTATAGTTTAAAACGTATTAATTTGCAAATTATACATTATGGGGGGGGCGTTGAAATATAATTTTGCACAAAGGCATCTTTTACCCACGAAGAAACACTGTTTAAAAGCCTCAGTTGTAACATCACTTCTATATAACCTTTACATTTTTTATCATCTCATACGTAACACGATATACCAGTATAAACCCCAAACCCAAAATTCCTATATTAGCATATAATCTTCTTACGTGATATCAGCTATCCGCTATCCCCGTCCCAAGTTGTCCGTCCAGTCCTCTGGGCTGTCCATGAACAAGCCTTGTGTGAACGTCGGCTGGGAATCGATCCAAGGACCGCTCATGCATGCCGATATGACGTGAAGCACCGTTGCCTGAATGGAAATGACAACTGGGCGGACACAGCATTCAAAAGACAAGTTGGAAGTTTGAAATTGGAACTCAGAAATGTAGATGTTAGGGAATAGAAGGGGATATTATAATGAAAGTGACGTCACCAAAGATGAGGTTCGTTAACTGAATCGATTCGTCTTCACGAAAGACATATCATAAAGATGATGACAAATCAAGAAGCAATTAGGGTGGTACGGTCGTTCCACGAAATCAACCGATTTACGTCATCAACTTGAGAAAATATGAAAAACTAAAAATCCACAAACTTTTGAAATGGCTTCGGAAAATATGAATTATTTTGAAACTTTAACAATTAAATTGACGTTTAGTATGTACGTTACGAAATAAAACTTTATTCGATGTGAATCTTTTAAATATATTTTTCTTTTTTATATTCCTGTTTAAGACTTACGATTGACAATTTTGAAGAAAAAATATTTTGTAATATTTTAGTGTTAATTTGGATAATTTGAGTATTGAAATTATGTCGAAGGCGTACTCTCGACAAAGTCAGGAATTAATGGCTAATTTGGTAGTGTATTTTGAAGCAGAAAAACATAATAATGGTCCTTTTTTACTGCTACATTGTTTAATTTCTGATGCAAGAATTGCTAAACTTTTATCCAGGCATCTTTGTCGTACACACATGACATATATGAGAATTTTATTCGCTATCTCATTATGGTTGGTGTTTCGAAGGGGTATACGCTATCTCCGTCTAACCGACGGCAAAAAATGAAAAAGAAACTGTATAGTAACCGAGGTAACAGAAAAATGTAATTTTCAAATATTTGAATTATTTGAATATTCATGTCATTCTGTCAATTATGTGACAAAGATGATTTTTGATACTGGCATCGATAAAAAATCCTAATTGTGACAATAATTATAATCTTTCTTTTCTATAATTAGTCATTTTCATTGTTGTACTCAAATTTTCATTGTTGTAATCAACATATTATTTACTTTGACTCGCACTATGGGCCACAATCACAACATAACGATCCAGTCTCATTAGCTGAAAAGTTTAGTACTTTCTATGGATGACAATAATAAAGGATCTCAATTGTCTCTTCATCTCTTAATTTCAACAAATCTTGATTTTAACAGTTTTATTCATCCCTAACTACATAATCAATGGTGAATGTAAAATCCTCGGTATTAAAGGAATTGTAAGATGTTATAGACGAGGTCAGCCCATAAATTCCGAGGTAGGATTCTAAATTAAGTCTCTGTGACAAACTAGATACAGTTGGTGTTTGTTTCGTTCGAGTAAGCCACACGTCGGATATAAGGAAAGAGAAATAGCATTTCGATATCCGTTCTTTGGCAGCGACTTATTTCACTTGCGCTTTCGAACTAGGACACAGTAATGACTTTTGCATGTAAATAATAATATACTCGTACAATACGAAAAGATTACAGCTCTAACCGGTGCCCAATATAAGGTAACGGGAGTGGATACCTATCAACGCCAGTCGAGAAAAATTCCCAAATAATAATAAATTATTGCCATTACTGGTAATTTTTAAAAGTGCTATTAACAAAAAATGATTTAAGAAATGTTGATAGTAAATGTTATTAGTATTTTGTAAACCTATTTATATATTTAAAATTGTAACATTGTTAACAATACGTGTTATTGATAATGTTCCGTTCACTGAAAACTTTGGAGTGGTCGATATAAAAAAATTAGGCACAGATAAAACGGTAGTAAGTGATTAAAAAAAAATCTTTGTAACCTCGATTCTGTAAAGGTCCCTATTGAAAAAAAAATCTGATGTAACCAGCACATTACCTTCCGTCAGTTTTATGTATTTTATATAAATTCCATACAGAAAGTTTCTTGCAAAAGATTCTATATTTCCAGTAAAATTATAACACAAGCATACTGTCAATTGCACTTGACACTGATACTGACATCTGTGAATCAGAATTCTCTTTGTACTTAGCTGTGCTTAACTCTATATCTATGAATATGAAATATAAAATACAATCAAATCGTATAGAGAATAAAATATTCTTTAATATTTAATAACATTAAATATGAAAAAATGATATTAACAGCGTATTTTTAAAACTGTTAAAATCGTCAAATGAGGGCATTTCTGTTGACCAATTATAACCAAAATCAAATCACATCTGCATAAGGATGTGGGATTACATGAAACACGTAAACTTTTACATAACCTTCTTCAAATCATGCATTTCTCGACTTCGCAAATCTAATCCTGCTCAAATCTCGACTTATGCACCGCTCGACAAGATCACTGACAAGTACGCTGTGGAGTACAAATTGAAGTAGAATAGGTTGTGTTATTGGTAGTATTTTTTTTACAATTTGTACTCTGGAGTATACTTGCTAGTGACCTTGTCGAACGGTGCATAAGTCAAGCAGGACTAGATTTGCGGAGTCGAGATATGCGTAAATCGGGATTTGAAGAAGGCTATGTAAAAGTTTTCATGTGTTGCGACCCTAATCAAGGATGTAAGGAAGAGGAATACGTAAAAATCTAATTTTTTGACCAAAGACAATACCTTATCCTTATCTAAACGTGACGAAATGTAAATATCTTTGTAACCTTGATTCCGTATATAAAAAGGTTCCCATTGAAAAAAAAAGCTGTGGGCTCAAACCCGCTGAGGGCCATATATGTCAATATGATTAATTTTGATATTATATTGTCACAATGACAGATAATATTATTAAATATAAATCAGTTCACAACAATAACACCTATATAGCTTTAGGTTCTAGTCCCTAGAGCGGCAAGTAATACTTTATGCCCTCAAATGACATGAAGCGATCAATGAAACCTGTTCGTAAATAAAATACATTAAAGGTTATTATCCATTTATAGAGCTTTTTAATATAAAATGATTATATACTATATACACAGTGTTATTACCTTTTCATCAACTTCTGCCTTAAAATAAGAATAGCTTATTCCGTGATTGTGTGTGTTTAGAGTGACATGTTATAGTGGTCTATTATTACAATTCTTCGGTTCTGGGAATTCAATTTAGTTGAATACACAGCTTTAGAGTCAGATAGAATGACGTTTGGAGAAATTTTGAGCCGCCGTCATCCATAGAGGATTATTCCACGAACTTGTCTAAAGCGACAAGCCGTTGTGAGTGTGTGGACAATGCATAGTACGCTCACATATGATAGGCTCACATTTTTCCAGGATTTGTCACAAACTCTTCAAATATTGTAATTAATTACTTAAAATTAAAAACTAAGTGAAATAGAAGCTGCGACTAGTTGCAATATCTAAAGCAGGAATTGTGGACATCTGAATTTGTGACCCGACTAAAAGAATTGAATAAATAATTTACTGAAATTTGTGCCAAGTCGTTGACATGGTTCTAGTGATCATGCATGGTCGTGCTACAGCCATTGTGCCTATTGAATGAAATATGGATCAAGAACAATATTTATGCACTGAATGAAGTGTTTATTTTTCATTACAAGATGGAGACCGGTGCGTAGACCAGCATACATACGATTTGATCTTTTGCGGGGCCATGTGCAAGATTTTACCGCGGGGCTTTTGAAAATAACAAAATGTACGAGGATCAATCAAAAATAAACTGAGTTTTTTAAAAAATCTTTCAGTTAAAATATTTATGATTCGTATAATCATATACAGGTATTTTTTATGAAGCTGAACATCATGGTGTGACTAGCACAATACTTCTCGCCATTTTCATCTTATATTACATAAGACTTTGATATTGAATGACTGCCAAAGAATTAGGCACCTTAGACATTTCCTAGGGACTGAAAATTAAGAATTTCTATTATTGTAATCAAATTTTCTTTATTGTAATCAATAATTTTATTGTTGTAATCAAATCTGTCTTTCTGTAAACTGAAGAGCTATAAGATATAACTTCTTCCTTAACATTTTAAACAATATAAAAATAATGAACTATACATTAATTTATTTAGTAGTAAATAAATATTAATAGAAAAATAAAAAGACTACTTGATTTTCCACAATTTTATAACGGATATGGTCCAATAATAATAATAATAATAGACAGAATTATTAAAAACAATAAGAAATCATTTTTATATGTAAAAAAATATTATATTGTAATGTAGAAGAGTTCGATTCTATCTCCGTTAGACGCTATATAAATTACATAAATAAAATAAATAAATAAATATTTCATCACTGCATATTACCCATTGCTGGGTGTGCCAATCTGCTTCGTACACAGATATCGGTAATGATGGAATATTTGTACCGTGTGGGCGCTTACCAGGCGTCGCCTCACGGGCACTCATTGCTGGCGTGGAGAGTGCGCCACAGGGGTCAATTTTTATGCCATTAAAATGCGATGTAATTTTAGGCGTCGGTCGGGATCGAACCTGGGTCCCCAGATTCGCGACCAGACTTTAGGCACCCGGCCACGAGACCCCATAAATTACATTATCTAAGAAATTGTCTAAAAATAAAATCAAAACAACAGTAACAAATAAACGTAAATTGGATAAAATTATGTTAAATAACAAAGAAAAACAACAGAAAACAGATGACAACGGGTTTTACAAAATGGGGTCATTTCACATTTTCTAATTTATTTTTTTCTTGAAAGAATAGGTCAAATTAAATATGTAGGTGTATGTTTTACACCTTACAAGTCTTTAGAATCAGAGGATTTTTTAAAAGTTGCCTTTAATTTCAAATATTTGTTGTGTTTGGAACTATGATTGTTTGGGTTATCACTTATTAGTTTGATTTTGTGAAAGCAGCATATTGTTAACTAAAAACATATTTCATACAACTTATAGTATTTATTTTAATACATGTTTTATTTACATACTTTTACTCTTAATTCTGCTGTCATCTGTCACAATTTTAGGTTAGTTTGTTTACAACAGCAAACGGAAACCACGTGGACCGTTGTGTGTGAGTGGAATATGTAACAAACCGTGACGTCACGAATTTTACAGCCGCGAAAGTTTATTAACAAAATAAATGGTATTATTATTATTACAAAAAACATCGATGTCTGCTCATCCTCGTTTTACTTTTACTATTTGCTATAGCAGAATTTTCATTTGTTTCCTTCAAAAACAAATAAAAAATTCTCAATCATTAAACCTGTCAATAATACTTTATTATCTTATTATTTCTGTAGCGTTTATTTAAATTTCAATCATCGAAGTTCCGCACTTGGTCGCACTCTACATGGCTGAGCGTCAGTCATTCCGCCCTGTGAAGTGTTATGTTCGCTCCATGATGTATGAACGTCGGAAACGCTGCGAGCCGATTGCTCTGCCGGAAATGTTGCTGTCCCCGTCCACTTCCGGCGGCCGGGCGCATGCGCATTCACACACAGAACACTGCGAGTAAACGCGAACGCGCCACGGACTAACGATATAAACAGATTAAATCTAATTATAATTGTGCCGACACGGTTCGCATGTTACCGTGATTGTGTATGTAATCAGTTCAAATTGGTTATTGTTGTCTTTACTTTCAAACATCAAAGATGTTGAGGTTTACTTTAATTGCTTTTATGTTGTGTCTATGTTATCCAATTTATTATATATTTTTTAATTAATTCATTAGGTACAAAAAATTGCTTTTTTATCGTCCGCTACCCTTGGAAATGAAGGTATGGGGATCGTACTAAAAATCGCATATCGAGATTTAGGTAAATGACCTTGTTTTAAGGTCCATACCCTAGAATCTAATTCTAATATTTTCACGATGATGTCTGTGTGTATGTGTGTGTGTGGATCCTCTTTACGCTCTAACTCAAATACTAATTTACCTTATATATACCGTATTCTAATATGGGAAGAAGCCATTAGATTTTGGTGTAAATCAGATAACCGGAAATGGCTCAAAAAAGCTTTTCTTCGAAAAATACCTTTCAATTTGGAAATTTGGACTTCTGTCTTTAGTGTACTTATTGATAAATAAATAAATGTTTTTTTTTGAGATTTATATTATTATAAATATTAAAGATTATTAATTAAATTTTCTACAGGTTTGCATTAATACTTTTTCTATATATGTATATATATATATATATATATATATATATATATATATATATATATATATATATATATGTATATATATATATATATATATATATATATATATATATATATATATATATATATATATATTTGAATGCTTTATGGCCAGTTGCACCGCTTATAGTTAAATTTTAACTACTGGTTAAATTGACAAAATCGTATCGAAACGAAATGTCAAATGAGTTATTAAATATTACTGTCAAAATTTCGATACGCACTTTTTTTGTTAACCTGTAGTTTAGATTTTAACTATAAGCGGTGCAAATGGCCATAAAAGATAAACATATCTCCATAGTGACACGGTTCAGATCTCAAATTTATGTAACGTCAGATAAATGTCAATGGTACTATTTTAAGAAGGAAATATAAAAACATAAATCTATAAAATATCTAATCAATAAATTAATTTTCACATGTTTGTAATTGAAAGTTGCCAGAATTAGTAAATATGTATTAAATTAAATGGCGGAAGGTATTGTGCTGGCCACATCAGATTTTTTAAATTATAAATTACTTTTGTTGTTTCGAATTGAGATCACACAAAACTGTTTATTTATCTTTTCTCTTTTTTAATTTTCATTTTGAAATTTAATATAAATTGTAAAGAAACAAAGGATAACTTGTTATAATCAAAAGAACAAAAGAAAAATTGAAAACAATTGTAGCGTATTCCCAAGAATTCAATATATATTCATATGTTTGCCTTTATGATATTCTAGGGAACGTTTCCAAAGCAATATTCTTTACTATTTTCAGTTATTGTTTTATTGGAGTAGATATTATTACTTCTGTTCGTTTTAATATCGTTATGAAATACATTTTGGGCTATGGGCTCATCCACCATTTTTTTATTTATTTTTTATGAAACTTCATAACAAAATATATCGGTCAAAAAAATCCGGTTTGAAAATTCTTTGTATTAAGAGAGATATAATTTTATAAAGTTCAAGATTGATTTGTGACATCATCAGTAGTACCCAGTGATGCTCAACCAGTTGTTTTTCATGTGATTAGTATTTACTTCTTTTTATATTTGTTAAATCCGTATTAAATCTTATAGTTGTTCAATAATTGTAGAAATAGCATTACGTATAGGCCTACAAACGCAGTTTGAGTTTGGATTGGAATATAAAAAAAAAACACTTACATTCAAGATGCGTAATGATGTATCAGGAGATCAGTAACATTGGAACACTCCCTGAAACAAAACGAAATAATTTAGGAATGAATATTAACATTAATATTTAACAAGAGACGAACAAAAGCGTAACGTTTTATACGTCAAATTATCATTGTCGATTGAGACATCGCGCGGCATTCTCTCGAAATCGACAATGTCCATTTGCGCTCGAAACACACACAAGATTTTTTCTACAGTCGCCACCATAACAAAAATTAATAAAATGTACACTTTGTACTTACCCTACTATTCAATTAATAAGAATTAATATAAAAAAAAAACGTCTTTTATATTTAATTTTAATTTATCGTTATTTCCTATTCTTCTTGACCTATTGCTTCAATCTAATCTCAACATTTTATACTTTCGTTTTTGTAAATGAATGCCCTATTTTATTTTCACAATAGTGCGGCATTTTTCTTTTTGGTTATGTAATATACCGACGCACTAGAGCGGCAAAGAAACATTTTCCGTTGACAAAAGAGAGCGCAAATGGCTACTTTCTATGTAGACTGTAGAAAAATAGATAACTGATTTATAGCGGTAGCTATGGAACTCAAACAAAATTACGAACAATTGTATGCCATCTTACTGTCAAAAAAAGTTTGTATTTTGTAATTTTCGTTCAATAACATATTTCTTTGAAAGTATGGAACAGTTTTCTTATGAAGAAAAGCTTAAGATTATAAAATGGTGGACAAATTTTGTTTGAGTTGCATGGCTATCGCTATAAATCAGCAAAATTAAAATCGATTTTCTCCGTTATTAAATGTCAGAAATAAAATCTTATTAATAACACGGGTACAGAATACAACATTTATTTGAAGTATTTTTGTCTAAAATAATTTAAGGAAAAACTAGACGTCACTTATTGCTGGCGTGGATAGTGACCCCAGATGTCATTTTTAAAATCCAGTTTGGGATTGCTACTCATCACATATATATCAGAATTAATAACAAGCCTAATGGTATTCTCTAAGAAGAATAATACGAAAAGAAATCACCAAACACTTCGATTCATTGTTCAACAAAACTTTGTTGCGTTGCAACTTTCAACTCCCACCAACTACCTAACTATTCTCCGTCTCCTTGGTAACAATACAACCCCCAACGTGTTAATTCTTGCTTACACATCGCTGCTGAGTCTAGGAGGTCGTGAAAAACGATTTTAGGAAGAGAAGGCACGGTTGTGAGCCCAGCGAGTTAGTGGCCGTCAGCTAAATTTATTATCGCGGTTGTAAAGCAACCAGCACGGGTACGGAGCAACCTTGGCTATGGCCAGGCACAGGGAGAGTTGAGTTCGCTCTTTGATTAGTAACTCGCACTTGGGACGTGCAAACAAATGGATGGTTTGTGAACCGCAGAGTGGAGATATAAACACAAGGAATGAACTATAGTTTAGCACTTTCGCTAGAAATGTTACACAGAACAAAGAAGTTTATTCTTTTGAAGAATTCAGCTAAATGATTGAAGTTTAAATTAGATACATTTACAACCTATTTGGAGTGCAAGATAATAGTATATTATACACCAAGGTTGTGAAGATTATAATCCCGAGGGAACCAATAATGCTCTTCATAACCGTGGTGTATATACTATTTTTTTCACTACTAGCACGTAATTTTAATAATTATTTATGAAATGAATCCCACCATAACGTCATTTTACTTTTAAATGTGATGGCACAATAATTGATGCATAGTTGGCCTAGTAAAAGTCATTATTAATAGAAAAGATTAAATTTTCGTTTACTTACTGTAGTGTTCGGGACAGGTTTAGATTCCAAAAATAATATTTTTTTCGTATTCCTCAAGTTTACATCCAGAAGAACAAGTGATTACATTTTGGTTATAATTGGTGAACCGGAAGTAGCCTCATTTGAAGATTTAACAGTTAAAAATGATTTAATGACATTTAACGTTATTATAACTTAAGGAATATATTATTCTCTATACGATTTGATTGCATTTTATTCTTCACATTAAATAGATATAGAGTTAAAGAATTATATAGATATTAAATTTTATAAATCAGCCAGCTATGCTATCCATGAAAATTGCTAATATATTCAGATAATTCAAATTGACAGATGTCAGTATCAATGAAAAGTAAATTAATGTGGCAGAGATGAGGATGTTGGGGAAGACACGAAAAGATACGGTAAGGAAATAACTCTTGTATTACAAGTTTCTAGAAAGATACAAAAGAGACGAATACATTGGTTTGAACATGTCATGAGGAGAAATGAAGAATATATTGGAAGAAGAAAGAATAGCTAGGTTGAAGAAACAAAGGAAAACCAAAGATAAGATGGAAGGAATGTATTGCAGAAGACTTGAGAGAAATGGAACTGAATGAGAACGACACGCAAAACAGAAATGAGTGGAAGAAGAAAAAAAATAGCGACCCCTAACGAATGGGAAAAGCTGAAGAAGAAAAAGATGTCAGTGTCAAGTGCAATTTGCATATTTTATTTACTTATTTTACTGGAAATTTAGAATCTTTTGCAAGAAAATTTATGTATGGAATTATATATAATACACAGGATTGACGGAAGGTATTGTGCTAGCCACAACAGATTTTTTACCATGCTTTTAATTTTGTCTCGAAAAATATTCAAGTTTACAGCTTGAAAACAACAAGTAATTATAACAGGCATTTTCAGCGCTTTGAAAATGATCAGCTCAAAGATGCTTATTGCTACAAGTAGTCGGGACTGTAGTCGCTCAAAAAGGTATTGACATAGCGCATAATATTTCTGCATGTAATTGAGAAATAAATTTACGAATGTGAAGTATAAGTTTACTTTTTAAAAACGCAGATAATAAATAGCTACGTGCCATAATCATCTGTACTTAATTAGTTTCGTAGGTTGCATTTTTGACCCGTTGCGAGAATGAAGCACATTCATCTGAGCTCTGCATAATTCATGATGCAGTATTCAGGGAATATATAAACCTCATTCTCCGAGAAAAGCGCAAATGTATGGAGTAGACAGATCATCATTTTGTTTACGATTCCGTCCGTTATTTATGTTGTCTACTTTTGCGGAGTTCAATCCATGTTTGTATTTATGTCCGTTGAATGTTAAATTTGGGATTAAAATTTGCAATTCAAAAAATCCGATTTCCGATGCTCAGCGCATTGATTTATATGGACACATGTGTTCGATTCCATGTTTTACGTGCTTATACGTAAAAAAATGTGATATTTTTTTGCGAATTTTGCTGGTAATTTATTTATGCATGCTTCAACCCAACTGCGTAATTATTTTGCTTCGTTTCGCATGTATGTATGCGTACACAGATGAAAATTTCTGTTTATGATGGCATCTTTACGATGTAAATGTTATTTTGTATAGATAAATCTCGTCAGATTCAACCAGATAAATTTGTAGTATGCACTGGGATAAATATACACTCAAGATTAAGATACTACTGTTTTCTCCAAAATAGTTTTATTATTTACAATCATTTAGAACTATTTCTAAATATATTTGATAAAAACTTTTCATTTTCAACTCTATAATTTGCGAAACTTTTTAACTATGTTAGTTTTTTTGAAAAAACCGTTTTAAAAATTCTTTCGTCCGTCAACTATCTTGAGATCTCTGATACTAAACTGCTACATTATAATAATTCTGTTTTACAAATTAAAAATAAATCAGAAATATGTAAAATATTTACAATTAATTACACCTTTCATTGTTGTAATCATCAATTAAACATTATTGTAATCAACAAATAACATAGTTCTACTTTGATCATAATTTTTTTATGTAAGTCTTAAAAGTTTTAGCACAAATTTCAACAATTTTTGTTTAATATAAAATGCATTTATTAAAGTTTTGTAACATCTTCGTCTTTAGCTTTTCCCATTCGTTGGGGTCGCTATTTTTTATTTTCTTCTTTCACTCGTTTCTGTTTTGTGTGTCGTTCTCAGTCAATTCCTTTTCTCTCACGTCTTCCGCCATACAGTCCTTCCATTTTATCTTTGGTCTTCCTTTGTTTTTCAACCTTCTTTTACTAAGCTATTCATTCTTCTTTCAATATATTCTTTATCTCTCCTCATAACATGTTCAAACCAATGTAGTCGTCTCTCTTGTATCTTTGTAGAAATTTATTACACTAGAGTTATTTCCCTTATTCTTTCATTCCTCACCGTATCGTTCCGTGTCTTCCCAACATCTATATCAACAACCTCATCTCTGCCACATTCATTTACTTTTCATTGATACTGACATCTGCCAATTTGAATTATCTGAATATATTAGCAGTTTCCATGGTTAGCATAGTTGGCTGATTTATGAAATTTAATATCTATAAAATGCAATCAATGCATATAGAGAATAATATATTCTTTAAGTTATAATAACGTTAAATGTCCATATATTATATTTAACTGCGTTTTTTCAAGAAAAAACTGTTAAAATCTTCAAATGCGGTTGACCAATTATAACCAAAATCTAATCACCTCTTCTTCTGGGTGTAAACTTCAGAAATACGAAAAAATATAATTTTTGGAATCGTGGTATTGAAGTTATGCGGTCCGAAACTTCAGTCACACACACACACACACACACACACACACACACACACACACACACACACACACACACACACACACAATCGTATTATATGGACCCTAAAACGTAAAACCTTATTCACTAAAACCTCATCATTAAAATTTTGACCAAAGACAATACCTTCTTTACCTTACGGAAGGTAAAAAAAAATGTTGAAATTTATGTCAAAACTTTAGGGACCTACATTACAATATTAAGATTGTAACAATGTTGAAATTGAAATCAATATATCCCTGGTCTCATTTTCTTTTTGCAACATGCAGCATTTTCATAAAACTAAAATATTATTCCCTCTTAAAATCAGATTTCATAAAAAGAGAGTCTTATTTCCGAAGTTCGGGTATTTATTCCAATAATATCTCTGAAAGAAATACTTATACCTTGCGAAGTTAATGTTAATAATCAATAAAAGAAGCAAAACAGAATTTAAATCCAATGAAAAGTTGAAAGAAAGAAAATTAAACATCAAATTCTGTAGCGGAGCTTAAAGGAAAGCCCGGCATTATTTACTTGCAAGTAAATTAAAAATGATGTAATGAATTCATTATTCGCAAGCTCGAGCTTTTTAAATTTATATTTTTTATTAGATTTAATCTTTAATTATGTCTGATACTGTTAAGCCAACTGTATGGTAACAGTGTTTTTTGTTTTGTAATTTCATCATTGTATTATTAAATTTGAAAAGACGTCATAGTATGAACAATAATATATTTCCATACATTTGCTTTTTGTTTTTATTTAAATAGGTCATTCAATAAACACGACACGTGCGTGGAAAACAATCTTTTGATATATTATATTACCTTTTCAAACTAAGTTCATATTTTATAGTCTCTACGAATTAATAACTATGGGCAAACTCTAAGAACGTTAGTTTAATTCAAGGCAACATGTAATATGCTTGCTTACGAACGGTATTGTACTCCGGACAATCGCTACAAGTTCTCTTTGTTGCTTTGTCAGATCAGAGCGTCAGTATTCCGAACTAGAGTGACTAGAACGAAACAAAGATGAAAAAATTACGAAGAAGACACATTAGAAAGAAATTGTTAGGAAATGACACGGCGAATGACGAAAAGATTATTGTAATCAAAATGTTTTTATTGTTGTAATCAAAAATATTATTAGTTGATCATGTGTTTAACTGCACATAGTAACTATGGATACATTGGACAATAAGCCTTGCTAAAATTAACTATATAGGCCCATACTACGATCACGGTTTTAACTAAAACGCTGTTTTAAGAAGTGTCAGATATCATTATTTAATAACAATAATAAATAATACCGAATTTATCAAAATATGATTTAAAAGCAGAACATAGTTTGTATTCAAACAAATATTTTTAAAAAAATCGATCTTCAAACATACGTGCAAAATTAAATGTTGAAATTTGAATTTGACATTTTTTAAAACAGCGTTTTAGTTAAAACCGTGATCTTAGTACGGGCCATTATGTTCATACGTAATATAACAAGTGATATGATTATCATCGATGATATTCTCGAGTGAAATCGAGCTGCAGATTTCACGAGCAATATCTTCGATTATTAATCATATCACGAGGTTATATTTAATGAATATAATGAATTTTTGTAACATATTGTGTGTGCTGCTAACCTAAATTTTGATATACATATTCATACTGTATTAAAACATGGTACGAGTTTTATTTAATATATCGGAGTTTAAGTTATTGTTAATTTAAAAATTACAAATCCAGATTTTAATGATTAAGCACGTTTTAAGGTCCCTACAATCCGATTTTAATATTTTTACGATGATGTGTGTGTGTGTGTGTGTATGTGCGTGTGTGTGTGGACGTATGTGTGTATGTATGTATGTATGTATGTGAGTCGGTTGGAAAGACGATTTCTCAAAAACTATAATACTTAATATCAGTGCCGGATTGTACCCTGTGGAGGCCCTTAGGCAATTAAAATTTCGCCCCCCCCCCTAATACGCATTAGGAATAACGTATTTCTTAACCTCTAGTATGTTAGGAATTAACATATTACTATAATAATTATGAAATAAAATTTAAATAATATAATATAATACTATTATTTTTTTATTATTGTAATCACGTTTCCATTATTGTATTTTATTGTTGTAATCAAAATTTCTTCATTATAATCAAGAATTCCTTTGTTTGTAATAAAAAATGTTTGCATATTTGATTCCAAACTTTAATAAGAAAAAAAAAGATAGTATTAATTATTATGGCGATCTGACGCGCGCCTCTAAAAGGTGCGGAGCCTATATAGGCAATTATAGGCAATTGCCTACTTTGCCTATTGGGTAATCCGGTACTGCTTAATATCTGTTTAACTACGTATTTCTCAATCGGTCATTACTGGGAAGAGCTAAAAAGATTTTGGTAATAATTGGCAACCGGAAGTAGCAGATTCTTAAAAAAATCTTCGAAATATTATTTTTTGATAATTTTTGTTCTTGCTAGTAAAAGAAGAGTAAATTCTCTATCTTATACGTATAAATATACATATAAATAATGATTTAGAAAACCAGTAGGAAACCAATGTGAAAACACTTTTCAGTTGTAGTTTTGCAAACTTTTATATTACGTCGTCCCAACTTTTAAACTGTAGATAGTATTTCTTCTCATGGCTCTATCAATTGATTGTTATGAATGGTCTCGTATGTGAATAAATTACGTATAAATTACTGGGGCCCCTACGCGTTGTTGGCAGCCGAGGGATTCGGTTCGGAGATCTGCAGCCCGAAGCGTTTATATTGACCCACCCGGTATCTAATTTAAATTTAATTTATTGCCCCCGTTATTCGAACGTGCCATGTATGTTACTATTACGTACAATGTAGCTGCATTGGCGTATTAAGGTAATACCATTTCGCAAATGTCAAATATATTTTACTTTGATTTACAGCCTGAATGCTATTAAGATTATCTTTTAACGTAACGGTTGCCAAGAGAATGGACGATTGGGAATATCATTCCGAATCGGAACGAGTACGATTGCCTAGTTTATTTCCTATCAAATTATATGTTAGATACAAACTAGAGTTGAAACTATTCTCTACTCTACACAAACTATATATAACAATAGTAAAAGTATATAATTATAAAATATATATTATAGTTACAAAGTACTGTTAACAAATATACAGTAATTTTTTTAAAAGATGTCCGATCAAGGTCATCTACGAATTGTATGAATACAGATTTTTGCTCCGCCCATTATGACAAATTCAGTAGTGACTTTGCTTAGTTTTTATGAGAGTACATAAGATACTACTGTTATTTTATTATTATAAAAATATATATTACAGTAAAAGCATTCAAAATTCAAAAATAAGTCAACTGGTACGTTCATAAGCAAATGTAAAACCAAATATGTCAAAAATAAGATGACACAATGTTAGTTGTCAGTGACTCTGACAGAAAATAACGTTATTATCTGAAATAATAAATAAACTTACGTTACAGTGAAAGTATTATCAACAACGAGCATCGTTTTAAAGTGGAAAGTCCTAACTTAGTCGAAACAATATGAATTTTTGAAGGACAAGCGTGTTATATCCATCCTTATCGCACACACTTGTAGCCTTTGTAAAGGAAAGAGATAAATGCATGCCAATTTGTTAATTCGTTTATGATACAGATGACCTTGATCGGACATCTTTAAAAAAATACTGTATGTAGTTTTTTTACCTCTCGCTAAGAGAGGTATTGGATTCATGTACGTTTTAAGGTCCGTACAATCGGATTATGTCTGTGCGTGTGTGTGTGTGTGTGTGTGTGTGCGGATGTTGGAAGGACGATTTCTCAAAAACTATAATACTTAATATCGTTTAACTACGTATTTCTCAATCGGACATTACTGGGAAGTAGCAGATTCTTAAAATTCTTCTAAATATTATTTTTTGAAAAATTTTATTCTTGCAAGTATAAAAGAACATTAAATTATCTATCTGATACATTTAAATATTCTATTATATCTTTTATATATTTAGAGATAAAGAAATATAATATTTAAACTAATGTGTTGTAATAAATTTCACAGCCCAAATAATGCCATGGAAACCAAGTGAAAAAATAAAATGTTTGTAACTAAACACATAAATATCAGTGTCAAAAATCCGGAGACATTACTAAATACTTTTTTCTAGGAAGTACATACATTATATTATTTCTTATTGTATTATTAGCTAAATATTTAAAATTATAGGTATATTACCCTTCAGAAATATACTGTCAATCCCGACCAAATTGGAAACATGTCGAAAAATTAGAAAAGTAGGACAAAATTTCTTCTTGTGACTTTATTGGCTTTGACAAGCAGATATGAGGGCCTGTGTCAGAAAGACAGCCACATATATGTATAATCGAACAGTCAAGACTGTTCGCATTCTATACAATGAATTTAAAATTTAAAAATCTAAATATAAATAATAGCTATAAGTACAATTTTTGGTGTAGAGTGTAGACATATAAGAAATGTTAAATACAATACATATGTAACCAAAAATTGAAGTAGCGAGAGGTATTGTGCTGGCCATAACATATTTTTTCATCTTGTGATATCATACTTCCTAGGTATTCGTAGTCTATAACTTTTTTTCCATTTATTTCTAGTATTTTATTATTTACTGTATTTTACTTTTGATTGATGACATATTCCTTTATATTATTTGTAGTTTTTAGTTCTCGTTTCATGAAAACTGAAAAACAAAGATGTTTGTGTTTGAAGCGAAAGTTCCATCTAAAGTCTCTCTGTGGCTTCTCATCTCATTTAACATAATTATCGTGGCCCATTCAACAGCTGTTGTGCCTGAAATTACAGTCATCCACATCAAGCAGGCGAGAGGAAAACGCGAACGATCATTTAAAAGGGAATTTTTCAAATGTAATAATTACGGTCATGAAACGCGCCGCTGTAAAAAATTAACGATTGCATTTTTAGGTCTTCTGTACAATTTACTCAAAAAATGTTTTCATTTTCAAGTTGAATGTTGAAATAGGAGTATCGTGGAGCGATTTCAATGCAAATTTGTTTTGGAATGAAAGAGTGTGCGTACAAATGTTCTGTGCATTGATTATATATACTAACGTAACAATTAGGGAAGCAGAAAAGTCTGATTTTCCATGTTAAAGTTGTATGTTCGGCTCTACCGGTCACCACCATTTTTGCGCGATTGATCTTTTTTACTTCCTTGTACCTAAGTAAAGGAAGTATTGTAATCGCGAAAAATTTCGGTTTTCAGATTTCAGCAGAAATATCCATTTTGATCATCCCTGAATCCATTTTGACTAATTTCGTCGTGACGTCTGTACGTACGTACGTATCTCGCATAACTCAAAAACGGTAAGCCGTAGAAAGTTGAAATTTTGTATTTAGGACTCCTATAACATCTAGTTGTGCACCTCCCTTTCTGGTTATTATACAATTTCCAGAAGTGGCACTTTACATGAAGCCTATAATAGATTTTAATGAAAAACTGTTTTAAAATATATTCCCAAAACTTTTCAAATTTGGTATACAAGACTTTTATGTCAATCGAAATAACATAATAGTTTTTGGTTAAAATAGGCTAACCGGAAGTGGTACATTACTTGAAGTTGTTAACAGTTTTTCTTGAATAAAATGATTTTATTTTGATTTTAGAAATAAATGCTTCAAATAAAAGTTTTAGAGAATTAATTTCTGCGTCTAGTACATCAAGTATTATTAAATTAGCCCTATGTATAAGCGAGATATGTAAATTTAAAAATTATGTACTTTTTTGTTTTTTTAATAAAGCTTGCTATGGATTAGGACAAAAAAATGTTCATGTCAAATTACGTTAAATACGTGCAATTTTACGATTCGTACAATAACAAATATTATATTTTTATTGTGAAATTAGTCATATTCATTGTTGTAATCAAATATTTCTTTGTTGTAATCAAAACTCTCCTTAAAAAGAACCGGGTTAGATTAATGTTAATTTAAGAATGATAGTAGTAAATGAATTATTTTTTGTTCTATATCAAAATATTTCTCGAGCTTGGCTTAAGCCTGTCAATATTTTGTAATTTAATTATTAAAAAAATATGTATAGTTTAATAACGTACAAGGAAGTCGTGTGGTGTACACATTAGATTTTTTATCATTTTACCATGCCTGTTTCCACAACAGTAAGTTATGTTTACTGGTTGCTAGGACTAACACGACGGTTAGTTCACTGAACGGTAAGTAAAATATATAAATTTAATAATTTATAAATTTATTTAAATAATAATACTTCGACCGGAAGGGGGTTTGATTACATCAAAGAAATGCTTGATTACAACAAAGATATGCTTGATTACAATAAATACACACAGTGTCAGTATTTTATTTTTACAATAATTACAATTATTTTACAAATATTATTTATGTATGTTAATACTAAATGCACAATTAGAACAATTATTAAAACTAATGCCACTGGTTTGCGCGTTATTAGCATTATTCACAGAAAATGTTTCGGAAGTTAAAGAATTAATCTTTTGCACTGCTATTCCACCGTCGTCGTGTAGAATTTTTTCGGCAGAATTTAATTCTCTATATAATTATCTGAAGTATTTTTGTCTAAAATAATTTGGGAACTTTTGCGCAAGGAAAAACTGATTTCCCATGTTACACGCCTATGGCCAGGTTTTTAATTAACACACTGTATATATTTTTTTCATCCTATATAGTGGCGACATCAAATAAACAACCTTTACCGCAAAATTATATTGTTGAAATTTTTATGAAGCAGATTGGCACACCCATCAATAGCTAACAAACCCATGATTATATATACTTTGCAGTTCTACGTTATTATACATTGTAGGAGATCTACATTAGATCTATCCTTATAGAGATACTCCACCCGTTCACATCTGCGCCTTAAAACTCTCTAATCAATCATGTTTCGCGTTATTAATTCCACGTTACATCTCTCTCATCAGAACGGCGTCCGTATATACATAGATGGATGTAGCTAGGCTGTCTACTGAAGATATATGGAGTGCTCCATAACGTATTAGTGAAAGGACCGACGCAATTACCAGCGAAGGGTCCCTCCTGAACTTGCATCCAGATATTAAGCAACTGTCAATGTGCTGGAGCTGGACACTAATAAACTGCAGTAATTTGTCGCTGGAGATTGCTTAAGAGTTTAGCAGATATTCAATAACGGTAGCGGAAACTCATATGGAGTAATATAACTTCGAAGTGTTGCGAGTCATATAGCACAAACAGAAAATTTTGTGCCTCGTGTTTTTGGCTAATAATATGGATTATATTGTAGTGTAATAATATGAGTTCTGTGATTGAATTTTTTGATTACAACAATTGAAATATTGATTAGAATAATCAAATGTTTTCACTAATAACAATTATTAAATCGTTGCGTAGCTAGGATTTCCCAGATTAAAGAATTGCCTAAACCAGGGACTAAGAACGAAACGAAAACGAAAACGAAATAACGAAATAAACCGAAATTTTTATAAGAACGAAAACGGAAACGAAAACGCAATAAATTTTTTTCGTTCATGATTGAAAACGAAATAATTTATATCGGTTACCGGTTTTAACCGTTATTTTATTTAATATTTTATTTTATTTACAGCAAATATTTTACAGGCAAATATTATTGAATTTTCAGATATTTGATTTGCAAACAAGCAGATTTTCAAAGTAGCTCTCCAGTAGCTAACCCTGTTACGTGTTAGGTTAAACGGTATACTCGTAGTTTCATCTATTGAACACTGACTGCGATAATTTTCATTTGCACACACTGTCGGTATACGTTTTATTAGTTATGTTAAGTACTTATATAAGAGAACTAACATAAAGGAAGATTTGCTTGAAAACATACTATTAGTTAGGTGAAATAAAATGTAATTAATGTTTTATTCTTTATCGTAAAAAAATCAGGCCATAGCATAAGTTTTTCTTATTTTTATATATGTATTATCTATCCTTTATATGTATGTTTTATTTTTAATGTTTAATAAAAAAAAACTTGTTATATTTCTATATTTTATCAATTGTTACTCATTAATAGTTATAACCGGTATTAACCGGTATTTAACTACTGTGAACGAAAACGAAAACGAAAATATTTAGGTGGGAACATTAAGAACGGAAACGAAATTTTTCGGTTTCGTTCGGATAAGAACTGAACGAAATATTTTTCGTTTTTAGTCCCTGGCCTAAACTGAATTTGTGCATTTTAAATTTCACCAAACTAAGCCATGTCTAATAGTATATTAAGTATCAAGAACGGTAATACCTTAACGTTCGTGATGCTTATAACATTTTTTGCGCGATTGGAGTTCGCTAAAAAAATTAATTTTTTATTTCATTTTTAATTTTTTTCATTATAAGTATTATTGAAACTGAATATAGTAGGTAGCTTTACAGTATGACTTTATTGTTTTGTAATGGTTTCATTGTTTATTTATGCGTTTGAATGTCAAGAAATCAAGGTGTTATTTAAACTTAATTTAAACTTCAACAAAGAAAAATAATTAAAATGAGTGACTCCGAAAGTGAGAATTTAAATATAGAATATCGGATGTTCGGCAGTAATACCAGAAAAATCCAAAGTGCGATATGAAAATACTTACAAAATTTTCAAAGAATGGTGCAGTGCAAAGAATGTTGGTATAAACGAAAAAGTTATGTTAGCATATATGATTCAAAGATCTAAGCAACTAAAAGCACCTGGAAGCTTATGGACTGAGTATTCAATGTTAAAGAGCACAAATTTTCTTTATGAATCTATTGATATTTCAAAATTTGGTATTCTTATTGCTTACCTATCTTAAAAGAAAAAATGTTGGCTATAGACCTAAGAAATCTAGTATTTTCACTAAAGAAAACATGACATTATTTTTTGAATGAAGCACCAGACCAGGAATTTTTAATTCATAACATACATAAATAATAATTGTAATTATTGTAAAACCAAATATGTCAAAACTAAAATACTGACACTGTGTGTATTTATTGTAATCAAGCATTTCTTTGTTGTAATCAAGCATTTCTTTGTTGTAATCAAGCATTTTTTTGTTGTAATCAAGCATTTCTTTGATGTAATCAAACTCCCTTTCAATGCCGGTCGAATTATTATTATTTAAATAAATTTAAAAATTATTAAATTTATATACTTTACCTTTGAATATATAATACATATAAGAATGGCAACGCATATGGCCTAGCAACATACTATATCTGTCTCTTTTTATTCACAAAATTATTATAGATACGGTAAATCGTGCTGACAGCATTGCCAGATACTATTTGTTAGAGGTATTCAATAATCAATAATTCAAAAATATTGTTTCATAATAACCAGATAATATATTTTGAATCTTCAATGTACATGTATACTTGTTTTACAGTAGCAAACTTAAAAACCTTTATAAAATCTTAACTTGCTGTTCTAGCTACGTGGCAATACTGTGCAACATCCACCTATTATGTATTTTTTTAACTAACTCAGAAATAATTCGTATAGGGAGGGATAGATGGCACCTTCTCTCGAAATATTTAATCTAAATACATTACGTTGCCATTCTTATATGTATTATATATTCAAAGACTTTACTTAACGTTCAGTGAACGGTAAGTAAATCACTTACCGTCGTGTTAGTCCTAGCAACCAGTAAACATAACCTACTGTCATGGAAACAGGCATGGTAAGTTGATAAAAAAGACCAATCGCGCAAAAAGGTATTATTTCTAAATTAGACATTAGAAGAACATAATTATTAAATTTCGAGTAAATTTTGCGAGCGATTTCGAGTTTTGTGTATTTTGTGTAGTCAAATATAGAAAAAGGCTATTCGCTACAAGTCCTTTTACAAACGTTTGTCTCCTAATGACTATTACTCAGATATAAAATAAAAATATGTCTGAATAATAAATAGTTGTTTTTAAAATCACTAGGATTGTTTTCTAGAATTTTATACTGCAACTTATCCCAATTTGTCACTTAGCACATTGATCATTGTTATTTTATTTATTTTTCATTGTAGTAATCAATTTTGATTTTCGAATACGTATTTATCCCAAAACTTTGCAACATTTAATGTAAATGCGGATTATCGGTAAAAAATCTCCTAAATTGAAACTCCTCTCCTCCTAGTGGGTGTTAAAAATCCCGCCAGCGCAGCTTTCTTCGCTTTCTTTGCCGTGCAAAGAATGTCAGCAATTAAGGCGGGTAGGGAAGATATTAAAGCATATCTGCAGCTTCGGATTACGTTGAGAGCGAGGCCGTGTCAAAGCGAAATCCTCGGTCCGCCCGATCACTTGAGCACGTACTCGAGACAGATGGTTTCAAGCCGCAATGGCAGAGGCAGCAGAGCAGCCCTTGTGTGCACTCAACGAACGCTCTCTCTCTTCCGTCCGGGGAATTATACACGGAGAGTTGAAATTGGGGTTTCATACGAGAGCAAATACAACGGGTTATTTTTAATTTCAGAGAAGAGAAGATACAGTGACTCGCTACAAGAATTAAAGAGGAGGAATTGATTCTGATTATTCAACATTGTTACATTGGAACAAACGCAAAAAGAATATTAATATTATTTATAAATACGCATTGTTCTTCTGCAATTTTAATATTTGTATACTATATTTAGAAGAATGAAGAAAGATAATCTAGTTAAAAAAGTAATAGAATCAAAAAAGATAGGGAAAAGGACACGGGGAAGACCAAGAAAAGCATGGGAGGGACGAATAGAAGAGATAGACAAAAGGAGAGGGAAAAACATGGAGGAAATGGAAAAATTAGTAAAGGACCGGACAGCATGGAAACATTGGGTCAAGAACGAGAAGTAGCAAACCATATCCGACACCCAATAAAGGGTATTAAGGATCTGTGAAGAAGAAGTATACTATATTTTAAATAAACCTAATACATATCAATATTATTTTTTCTTTCTCTATCACATATTAAAAAAATCTGTTGTGGCCAGCACAATACCTCTCGCCACTTCCTTTTTTTTGGTTACATAAGGTATAGGGCGCGAACAGTCATGTTACATTGTTGGCCTTGACAAGCGGATGTGGGGGCCCGTTTCAGTATGATAACTAGTAATTATGTATATAGACGTCAAATGTTAGAATTTTTCATTAAAAATTTCAAGATTTTCTAAATTTACGTAGTTAATTTGTCACCAGGAGTCTGGAATTTACTTGTCGAGGAAAATAAACCACATGGAATTGGAAAATCACTAAATTTAGAATGAGAAATTATATTTGACATGTATATACATAATTACTAGCTATCATTCTAACATGGGCCCCCATATCTGCTTGTCAAGGCCAACAAAGTCACATGACTGCTCGCGCCCTATTGTTTTTAACATTTCTTGTATACCTACACTCTACACCAAAAATTCTACTTGTATCTATTCCTTATATTTAGATTTTTTAAATTTAAATTGATTCTATGAAAATTTTTTGTCCTACTCTTTTAATTTTTCGAGATGTTTCCAATTCATTGTCGGGAGTAACAGTATTTCTGAAGGGTATGTGTAATATACCTATAATATTAAATATTTAACTATTAATACATTAAGAAATAATATAATGTATGTACTTCCCAGAAAAAGTCTTCAGTAATGTCTCCGGATTTCTGATACTGACATTTATCTGTCAGTTACAAACAATTTAAATTTTCAACTATTTTCCATGGCATTCTTTCGGCTGTAAAATTTATTACAACAGATTATATATTATAGTTCTTTTATTTCTAAATCTATAGAATATATAATACAATATTTAAATGTATCAGATAGAGTATTTAATTTTCTTTAATATGACCAAGAAAAAAATTCAAAAAATAATATTTAGAAGATTTTTTTTCAAGAATCTTCTACTTCCGGTTGTCCAATTGTTACCAAAACCTTTTCAGATCTTCCCATGAATGTCCGATTGGGAAATATAAAATCTTATAGTTTTTGAGAATTCGTCCTTCCAACATCCCACACACATACATACACACACACATACATCCACACACACACACAGACATCGTAAAAATGTTAAAATCGGATTGTAGGGACCTTAAAACGTGCTTATTCAATAAAATCCGGATATGCGATTTTTAGCATGAATCCAATACCTCTCTTAGCGAGAGGTAAAAAATAATTTTAAAAACACACGTATAACATTTTATAGATCTAGTTACCGTGGTGTAGTCGCCTATATTCTAGCCAGATATTTTGTAATTGTTGTAATCAACTGATTTCATTTTTACATCAAATAAAATTTCCTTTGGAAAGAATTTGAATAGAAAATTTCATACAGAAAAATTTGATTTAATTCTGAAAGCATCTTGAAATACTTGTAAATCAGATCAAACACAAATCCTTTCAGAATACGAAACAGCATCGAATTTCATCTGAAACTTTGGCGGCAATCAATACAAAACTCCATTCAGAGCAAATCAAGCCAAATCCAATGATTAAATTTATATTTACACATCGGGCTGAAATGTAAAGATAACGACTATGAATCCACGCAGTACATTGGAGTTGGGTGCTCGATAATCTCATTCGACGCGCGTGGTACACGCACACCGGAACCACGGGGATCAGGAGAACTAAAACCGACACGCATAGCATAAGTTATGCCTCCGTAGAGTGTGTGGATGCTATATGCGTTTGAAATTTGAGAGCTGCTTTCATGTCTTTTGATGAGGAGGCTTTTATTATTTTTTGAATAGAGAAATGAGTTTAATTTTTAATACGAATAAGCATTTTGAATCGACAGTATCATTATTGAAAGTTGTCAATGCAATTATACTATAATTTCGAAATATTAATCAAATATTCGCGAACTAAATTTCCTAGTTTTGTTTATCTATTTACTATGGACATATTTAATCATATATTATAAATTAATTTACGACTCATTGTAATGTTCACTTTAACTTTAATGTCACTTTGTTGTAATCAAACGTTTCCATTATTGTAATCAATTAAAACTTTTACGTTAACGTTTTGATTTTAATTATGTGTTGTAAATGTAAGTCATGTTCACATTTTCTTTGACGTATTCAAATTATTTTAATTTACAAATTTGTTTTTGACACAGTTAGTTAAGTACATAAGTTAGATGCCAGATCTATATAATTATTTAATTAAAATTTCAAAAGGTATGTATTTATTCTCTGTGATTTAAATTGCACATTGATAAAAAATCCTGCTTACTATCAAATAAGCACTCATGTCAACCTAATCAAAGTTGCACTTAGTTTCCCGCCAAATTTATCAGTATCTACATGCTAGGATGATCAAGCAACCCAAAATCACTCATTGAGTGCATCAATATGGTATTTCTCAGCACTTCTGAAGTTCTGAAGACGAATCCAGTAGTTAATTCACAGTAATGCAACATTTAATCGATTAGAATGAAGATTCTGGCAAGTGGGAAGGCTACGCATGCCTGCATACAGATTGCCTCATGCAGTGAAACATTCATTTCACGATGGTGTTCCACCCCAAGAAGGGAGATTCGGAGACAGAGATATGTTAAGCAGTAAGAATGCATAAAATTGGATGGAATAGGAAATGTTTTGATGCATCTCTAGATAGTAATTTTATTTTAAATTTAGCATCAGCTGGTTTAAATTTACTGATGAATACTGCATACTAACACAAAAGGAAAACCGTACCCTATGTTTTCTGATTAATTGAACGCCGCCATGTTGGCAAAGATTGGAGATATTTGGCACAATCGGCGCGATTTTTGAACAAAGATTAAAAATAAAAGTGAACAATATTTTTTTATTAATTTGTTTGCATTAGAGCTCTAATTAAGTTTAAGTAAAATAATTATCACCAAACGAATATTTTTTTTGCATTGTTATATTAAAATAATAATTGTGAAATTGTTGATTACAACAATGAATATTTAAGTTATAGCTCAGTAATATTGATTACAAGAATGAATATAACAATGGATTTAGTAGAAATTTAAAAAAATAAAATGATTATCCTGCTAAACGCATAATTTTCTGATATTGTTATAATTAAATTTGTTGATTACAACAAACAATTTTGATTACAAGAATGAATCTAACAAAGGATATTTCATCAATATAGTTTAAAATTTAAAGAGTGTGTTAATTTGCAAATTATACATTATGGGGGGTGCTGAAATATAACTTTGCATAAAGGCGCCTTTTACCCACGAAACAGCAGTGGCCCTAAGAACAAAATTTATTTATAAAAGAATGAAGAGGAATATAGAACAAACTGGTTCTAGCTGCTTATCTGGGTCATTATCAAAAGTGTATCAATCAGAATATATCTATCATTTCAATTCTGTGTGCGCCTTTTAACAAAATGCGCCTGGAGCGATTGCTCCTTTGCTCCATATCACCGCACGGCCCTGCCGTTACAGAATTTTTGGAGTAAACAAACTTCATTGATGTTCAGTTCCTAAAACATTCTGCTGATACCTATTAGTAATAGTACCCTAATACGTAGGATAATCTATATTCCGTGAAACACAAATACCAGCGTTCAGCGTTCGTTCGGTTGATTACAACAATGTTCACCGTATTCCGTCTACAACCGTAAACACCATCCGTTCCCAAATCCTGCCAAACATTCACCATTCTGCAGGCAGCACTTTAATCACAGTTTACAATTCCTTTTCCCGACCTGTCTACCCTATTCTTGTCCATTGTGGCTCCCTCTGCAGACCACTCGGTATCTTATTGCGATTACAGGGCATTGTTCGAGAACCCCTGGGTTGCTTCTGCCTGCCTGCCCGTCTGCGATATGACACACTGTCCCACCTGACTACAGCTGGCTGGTGGTGTATTGTTCACGGACAAGGTGGAAGTGTGCAGTGTGATTGATTGACGCGCATGAATGGGTAATTTGAATTTTTCTACTTCGGGGAAAGTTGGAGGTTGTGAATGCTTGTTTGGAAGTTGAAAAATTCCATGATACCTACTTTATATTCATAAAGTGATTGTTGTAATCAGTATTTGCACTGTTGGATGTAATCATCGTTTTCATTGTTGTTATCAAGAATATTTGATAACTGATACTGCACATTTGATCATAATAAATAAAAACATGTCATTTTTACCTCTCGCTAAGAGAGGTATTAGATTCAGGCTAAAAATCGCATATCCAAATTTTATTGAATAAGCACGATTTAAGGTCCAAAGAATCCGATTTTAACATTTTTACAATGATGTCTGTGTGTGTGTGTGTGACTACGAATTCCTCAATCTAACATTAATGGGGACAGTTGAATAGGTTTTGGTAATAGTACATATGTTAAATAAAATTCAAAATATTATTTTTTTGAAAATTTTATTATATCTCCTATAGATTTGGAGAAATAAATAAAAATAAAGTTGTAAAATGTATCATCTCGAAATGTCAAAATTTATTCGGTACCCAAAAGTTATAAAGTAACCGTTAGAGACGCTGATGCTCAAAATGTGCACATAAGTGACTATAAATTATTGATCATTTAGTTAAAATACTGATCCAATGAATAGCAGTCAGTGCCGTATTGTACCCTGTGGAGGCCCTTAGGCAATTTAAATTTCGCCCCCCCCCCCCCTAATACGCATTAGGAATAACGTATTTCCCAACCTCTAATATGTTTGGAATCAACATAGTACTATAATAATTATGAAATAAAATTTAAATAATATAATATAATATTCTGATTGTTGTAATCACGTTTCTATTATTGTAATCAAGCATTTTATTGTTGTAATCAAAATTTCTTCATTATATTCAAGAATTCCTTTGCTTGTAATAAAAAATGTTTGCATATTAGATTCTAAACTTTAATAAGATAGTATTAATTATTATGGCGATCTGACGCCCTCTTAACGAGACGCCTTTTTGCCCAACCTACACACGCACACTCGGTGGCTCTGAATATAACTATTCGGAATACAAAACAATTCTATCGTTACACATTTTTCTCTACTTAATATTTATAATAATACTCATTTTAGTCATTTTGATGCCACAAAAACTTGCTTTCACAGTAAAAGATAATAGAATTCTATCACGCGCTTCATTAGCTACAGGACGACTAGACTTCTAGTAAAAATGACGGTTTGTTAACCATTAGTTAAGAATTAAACTGAAGGTTAGAAGCGATGCGAAAAATAGTTTTAACTTCCAGTTAGTACATAGTGTGTTTTTGAGTTTATATATTTTTTCTATCCATGGGAAACAGCAAACCTTTTCTTTCAAAATTAAATCAATATTATTTGCATCTATTGTCGCGGGGCCTATAGGCAATTGCCTACTCTGCCTGTTGGGTAATCCGGCACTGAAGCAGTCATTACAAAAACAGAGCTTTGGACTTAATAAGCAAGTAACCAACGATGTTACCAATCGAAAAGTGACCTACTTCAGCATTTGTAATCGCCTAATGAATTCTTCCGCAGTCTGCATTCATCTGATTTCATCTAATTTCAAAATTCAGTTGGAGTCCACCATCCTTCATTTCCCGAGCTCTCCACCGTTAGCAAACATCAACTTCGCTCTCTCGCAACGTCCCAGTCAATCTACCTTTCGATTTCACGGTCCGGAGTGGTTTGAATACATTGTATGAATCACAGACCTCAGGCCGAGAGCTACGGACCCTCGGAGATCAGACGGGAGATTGTGAGCGGATGGTAAGATTACCCACGGAGCAAAACAAGACCGCACTGTCTGTTCTTTATGTACTGGACGCCCGCTATGATGTAAGCTGGGCAAAAAGCGAACAGGGAGGGACTCAAATGGAAAAACTGAGCAAGGAGTGAAGGATGGAGGACCTGCGGAGGTTGGAATAATGATTGGAGTGGTTACAGTGGTTGGAATGTGGTTTGAATCTACTCTAATATCGAATAATCAAAAGATTTATGAGGATATTCTTTAAACCAAATTAAATCAAGATTTTATGTAAGTATATTCTGATTCACAAATGAAACACTTAAGAGCCGTGTTCCTTCGGGCCGTGATTCGCAATCTGAAGCATCAAAGTGATCATAATTAAGAAAAAGTATGTTTTTTCGTTTCCTATTCGTTATCCCCACTCATTTTGTGATTACTAGACAACCTTCCCGTTTCCCTTCTGAATCATCCTTTTTGAGTGATCACACGGATTTATTTCTGAGCAAATTTATAAATGGCTGAAGACAATAATAGGTTTTCGAGTGTAGAAATTTATCAAAGTGGAGTTTATTGCATACTTTTCAAAACAAAGAAAATATGTTACATAAAAGATTTGTTTTAAGTAAACATACTTCATATGTTACTAAGATAATTTTTTTTTACTTCTGTATGATCCATTTTTAATAAGCTGACTATAACACTTGACAGTAGATTATTTATAAAATAAAACAAGTTAGTTTGTATTGGTCTGTATATGAATTTGACGCTAGATGGTGTTTATATTATTCAAGTTGTTTTATTCATATAATTTTTAAATCATGATTCAAAAGGATCACGATAAAACTAATCAAAAACTTGTCTATGTTCAAAATAAAAATTAAGCTAATGCAGTTTATATTTGCAATAACTTATATTTTCTAACATTATATTATATACACAGATTGCATCAAAATAGTTAGAAGCTAATATCAAACACTGTAACAGATGAATTTTCTTTATTTTTCCGTAGAAAAGTTTTTTTTTTAACTGTACCACTCGCACTAACACATACACAAGTGTCGTATTTCAATATACTTACATTAAAGTATGAATGTTGAAGAATAACTGTGGCAACGTCGCACCTAGACATTTATTGGTACATTCCGGTATAAAAGTAATAAGATATTTTGAGATATAATACTAATTCTAAACTACAAATGGAAACTGCAAAACAAATTAATATATTTCTTTCTTAAAATTAATCAAAAGTAGTATTATACTGTTTAAAGTTTTCATGCTTTTCACGTAAAATACCAATTTAAAAAATATTTCCTTCGAATGTATGTTAGAAATTCCTTTAACCAAAAATCATCTCTTATTCGCTAATACCAAGCGGGCGTTGTTAATTTAACTGATACTTCATCTGGAACGCTTGTACATGGTTGTCAAGTATAATTCCACCTATTTATCGTATCTTCAGATAATTTTTTTAGAAGCAATAAAATTAAATCTGGATGGTAAATAATTTTCAAATTTTTACATAAAATCCGTTAATAAGTTACTAGTTTTTCATTAAATGTCGGTATGGATATAAAAGTTATAAAATGTTGTGTTTATTTTGCCATTTCCTATTCTTCACGTGTTAAAAAGACCAAATTTAATTGCAAATATCTCAGGTACCGCGTGGTCAATTGTTTTAAAACTTGGAGAGCAGGTAGATTATACTTCAGTTGAGTTGAAACCTACAAATTTGTCGTTTCTCTATCAATTTCTTTATAAAATTCATTTCACATAAAATTATATTTTTGTTTGTTCTTAATATGGATAACGTTGAGCACCATGCAATATTTTTTTTCGATTGGACCAAGAAATTTGTAAAAAGTTTGTTAAAAAAAGAAATAATTTTTCATTACGATAACGCACGCCCCCATACAAATGCTGTATACATGGCAACACTGTCTGAATTGAAGTAGGAATTGTTTCCTTATCAAAATGAATGAAAATATTAAAAACACTTTTCTTGAAAAAGTTTAAAACATAAAAATGGAATTTGATAAAATTACGCGAATACGATACTGTGCGCAGTTAGCACAATAATATCTGCCGTTTGCAGCAATCTATATATGAGTAGAATTTTTCCCTCCAGCAAACCGAAATATTTTACAATGAATCATATTGAATAGTTTTCCTAGTTCTGCTTGTATAAACATGTTTTCGATTTGGAAGCAAAAGATAACTTTGATAAAGACCGTGCAGATGTAAACTCTTTTCAAAATATAGGGGTTACAATCTGCTACCAGCAGAATTTTTAAACGGATAGGATATTATCAGTTGATAACATTTCCGAAAATACAGTTGGAATATATAAAAAGAACACTCACTTTGAAGATGCGTAGATGGTGTATCAGGAGATCAGGAACATTGGAACACTCCCTGCAACAAAACAAAATGTTAGGAAAGAATATTATTATTATTTAACAAAAAATTTGTGAATACTTGTCAATATTTTTAAAAAAATCTGTTGTGGCCAGCACAATACCTCTCGCCATTTTAATTTTATGTTGCGTAGGGCGCAAGCAGTTATGTGACTTTATTGGCCTTGGCAAGCAGATATGGGGGCCCGTGTCAAAATGACAGCTAATAATAATGTACATAAGTGCCAAGTATCATAAGTTTTCATTCAAAACATTATGATTTTCCAAATCCATGTGGATTATTTTCCTCGCCATGTATATTCCATACTATTAATGATATATAAACAATATATCAGAATATTTTAAAATTTTGAATGAAAAATTATGACATATGACATTTGCGACATCTATGTAAATAACTACTGACACGGACCCACAAATCTGCTTGCCAAGTACAACAAAGTCACATGTCTGCTCGCGCTCTATAAGTAACGAATTTAACATTTCTTGTACACACAAATAATTGAAATTGTATATCTTCTTTCGTTCTATGAAGAATCTGCTACTTCCGGTTGTCCAATTGTTACCAAAACCTTCACAGCTCTTCCCGTGAATGTCCGATTGGGAAATACGTAGTTAAACAAATATAAAGTCATATATTTTTTGAGTAATTGTCCTTCCAACGTCCCACACACATACACACACACACTCACATCCACATACACATACACACACACACACACACACACACACATACACACACAGACACACGCACGCACACACACACACACACACAGATATCATCGTAAAAATGTTAAAATCGGATTGTAGGGACCTTAAAACATACTTATTAATTAAAATCTGGATATGCGATTTTTAGCATGAATCCAATACCTCTTTTAACGAGAGGTAAAAAATCTGATGTGGCCAACACAATACCTTCCGTTCAATTTAATTTTTATTCATGTAAATACTTAAAATTAAATTAAATTTAAATACCGGGTTCGATCCCGACCGATGCCAAATATTTCGAATTTTAAATGGCACAAAAATGACCCCTGTGGTGCACTCTCCACGCATTCGTTTGACAGCCCAGCTGGCAGTTTTAAATGCCATTTTACTTATTCTGTGCACAGATAACTATTAAATTGAAAAGGTCTATTGCTGGATGTGTCAATCTGTTTTGAAAACAGATATCGGTAAGGATGATTACATATTCATACCGTGCGGAACTTTACCGGACGTCACTTCATGAGCACTCATTGTTGGCGTGGAAAGTGCACCAATTAATAATGCGAACCCTTAATTACAACAAAGATTTTAATTGATTCATATAAAGACAACACTTTTTGTTGATTGCAATAATGAAAACAAATTCCGTTGATGACAACAATCAATTTGAAACTCATTTCGTTTCTTATAAATAATTCACTCGTACCAACGACTTTCTCATTAAAATATTTTAATCTCCTTTTGATTATTCAGAATTCTCGTTTTGAAAAAACGTCGGAACTTAATTTCAAGTTGAAATCTTTAATGGATCTGTAATATGTTATTTATAGCAATACTCGCAGTACACTTCATAACGCATTACGTATTTCATTTCATACCCTACAGCGAACGGCTAATGGATACAGTGTATCAGCCAACGGTCGGATATCATTAAAAAATACTTAACCATCATATTTCAACCCAAATGAAATCAAACGTCCTGGAATGCTTGCTACAATGGAATGGATTGGGTTGGGATTGTGTTTCTGTCTTTGTACTTTGTAGTGTAGTTTTTAGACGCCGAAATACGAGAAGTTTTCTACCAGCAAGAATTGTTTGGTTCTAAAAGCTCCAATACAGAAGAGAGGAGAAATGTATTATTACGAATTTTTACACATTGATGGGACTGCCAATCTCCACAAAGTTTAAAGAATAAAAATAACGTTATTCGTACAGCTATGAATCAAGGTAAAATATCTGAATTAATAAATAAATTTACGTTACAGCGAAAGTATTATCAACAACGAGCATCGTTTTAATGTGGAATGTCCTAACTCGGAACAATATGATTTTTTTTAAAGACAAGCGTTTTATATCCATCCTTATCGTACACGCTTATAGCCTTTGCAAAGGAAAGAGATAAATGTATGCCAATTTGTTAATTCGTTCATGATACAGATAACCTTGATCGGACATCTTTAATTTTTACTTTCGTGTACGTAAAGTAAAGGAAGTATTGTAATCGCGAAAAATTTCGGTTTTCAGATTTCAGCGGAAATATCCATTTTGATCATCCCTGAATCCATTTTGACTAATTTCGTCGTGACGTCTGTACGTACGTACGTATCTCGTATAACTCAAAAACGGTAAGCCGTAGAAAGTTGAAATTTTGTATTTAGGACTCCTATAACATCTAGTTGTGCATCTCCCTTTCTGGTTATTGCACAATTTCCAGAAGTGTTACTTTACATGAAGCCTATAATAGATTTTAATGAAAAACTGCTTTGAAATATAATCTAAAACTTTTCAAATTTGGTATACAAGATTTATGTCAATCGAAATAACATAATAGATTTTGGTTAAAATAGGCTAACCGAAAGTGGTACATTACTTGAAGTTGTTAACAGTTTTTCTTGAATAAAATGATTTTATTTTGATTTTAGAAATAAATGCTTCAAATAAAAGTTTTAGAGAATTAATTTCTGCGTCTAGCACATAAAGTATTATTAAATTAGCCCTTTGTATAAGCGAGATATGTAAAGTTAAAATTAAAAACTTTTTTGTTTTTGTAATAAAGCTTGCTATGGATTAGGACAGAAACATAAAAAAATGTTCGTGTCAAATTATGTTAAATACGTGCAATTTTATGATTCGTACTATAACAAATATTATATTTTTATTGTGAAATTAGTCATATTCATTGTTGTAATCAAATATTTCTTTGTTGTAATCAAAACTCTCTTTAAAAAGAACTGGGTTAGATTATGGTCGCTATATATCTTACTTTTTTTGAAGTTAAAATTAATATTTTGTAATTTCTTTATTAAAAAAATATGTATAGTTTAATAATCGTACAAGGAAGTCGTGTGGTGTCCACATCAGATTTTTTTTACTGTATATGCATTATGGCGGGCACTGATATACAACTTTGCACAAAGGCGCCTTTTACTCACGGAGCGCAATATAACGAACTTTTGTATATAACTTTACCAAGAGGACGGCACAAAATAATATCGATATCTCCTTACTAACAGCATAGTTGCAATCGTCATTATTCCTAATAATAATGCATCCCAGAGACTTGATGTCCAACTAAATAATTTATATAATTTGACACTGAATATATCATCCACTCATAGTTAACAAGCATGAACCACAGGAGGAATTAATAATCCAAATTTGCGATTTAAATTGGGCGAATGCCCAAATATACTTAGCATCGCTTTTGATCTCATAGTTCGTCGGGTTCGATAATCATCGCACTCTGAAACGTTTTGATTACTTGCGATAGATCTGATTTCAACTCTGCTGCACTGCTGCACATAACTATTAATAGATCATGTGCATAGATGCTTTTAAATATTTTCTTTTGATCAAAGCATAAGATGAAATGAATCGAAAACTAAATGCGTCAAGCCTCAAGACAACAAACAAAACTAGTTGATTACAACAAAGAATTTCAGTAACAATTATAACCTATGAAAAATAAAAACAACAATAACTATGTTATATTTTTTCATAAATTATAATTTTAATAACAAATATCTTTCTATCGATATCGACATTACTGCCTAGGCCTAATGTACACATTGAAATTTTCACTAACATTTCTCCTTCGTTGGACATGGTTACGTACTATATAAACTGACAAAAATAAATCAAGAAAAAATGACTTACAGAAACTCTGCAACCTGGAAACTGCTTCCATGGAACCTACGGAACCTCCCCATCACTTTTACAAACACTATAGTCAGTTTTTGCACTATTTATTAACATTTCAAATCACTTTTCATGTAAAAAATACGAAGAGTCTGCCATCACATACACATATCCACTGCGAACTGACGCCGATCAAACATTGCTTATGCAATGGTTCAGACAGGTTCATTAGCGACAAATACAATATTGAATCGTAAACCCGCGATATTTATTTTATTTGAATGATAAAATATATATTGAAAATATTTTTTGAAGATATATATTTGGACAAATTATGAACTTTTTAGTGTTTATTAAATTTGATCTTGTTGTAATATTGAGTAAGTATTATTTTTTGACAATTCATGTTTCTACAAATATAAAAAATAACTTTTTTATCTGTTATATTTACATGCTACAATTTATCTTCCTAGACTTGGAAATACATATGGCTGGGAAGAATACAAAAAATTAGAAGATATACAATTAATAAGATATAGGTACAAAACGGATTCCAGGTTTCTAGGATTAAATAGATGGATACCTTATATAGTATTAAAAGAAATAAAAATACCAAAATTAAATATAGAAACCGAAAAGAGAGCACTGGCATATGAAGAAAGAATAAGAGAAATAGAAATAGCAATTTTATGAGTACAAGAATGTTGGAAGAGCATTATAAAAGGAAATGAAAATAAACATTGATTAACAAATTGGGGAAAAATCAAGAAAAAATTGCAGATAAGAACAAAATACTGAACTCTACATAAAACAAAATATATAAAAATATAAACACAGCAGGCATATACCATATTAAATAAACAACAGGCGTTTTCATTCATTGTTTCGAAGAACTTTGAAGGATCGCTTTCGCTTATTGTGTAAGAACGTACTTATCTGCATTCATATTTATTTCGTATCTCTCGGAGAGAATCGCTCCGAGAGACTTCAAGCGCTCTGACATCTATAGGGCACCTATAGGGTTAGTGTATAAAATGCGCCGGCTCGCGGGCATATAATATATCGGAAATGGGATTTAAAATCTGCAATATTATAATTACAGCAGTAATTATAACGTAAACAAAAAATTAACACTTTTTCGTCCACATTAACAATTTTTTTCTATATAATTATTAATTTTAATACATGTCACTCTATTTATTTAGTAGATACTATAATTTATTTGCAATTAAAGATACTATTTCCTCACATTTATTTGAAATAGAAATGATAATTAAATTTGATAATTAATCTGACTACTATTTGAGATATAATAACCGAAAACGAGTATTGTTTGATCAGATAAATAAATATATAAATATATCATCATGGCATATTACCCACTTCTGGGTGTGCCAATTTGGTTTGTACATAGATATCGGTAATGATGAAATATTTGTACCGTGCGGGCGCTTACCAGGCGTCACCTCACGGGCACTCAATGCTGCCGTGGAGAGTGCACCACAGGGGTCAATTTTTTGTGCCATTAAAAGTCGAAGTGGTTTTTGGTGTCGGTCGGGATGAGATTATATGAAATATTAAGACAGATTTTTGGTCTAATACTAAAAGCAAGGAGGAAACTGGCGAATACGAATAATATGTACGTAAGTTTCTTCATCCTCTTTACAAAGTCGACAGATACTGTTTACAACTATATCAGTAAGAATACTTGTCAGAGTTCTAAAATCATTTTTGTAAAAAGCTAATAGCAAATAGCTAATAGATGCAGTCCGGTTGCTTACGTCAACAATTTTATTCGTTGACATGTAGAAATTCATTGTTGTTTTGTCGGATTATCTTGAGTTTCTGTCTGTCATGAATTTCAACAACGGTTTTGCAAAACCATAGATGCCTGTTCTTCCTCATTGTATTCTTTCTCTCTTTGTAATTTTTTTTTTTCTAATTATTCAATTCTTCAAACAAATGTTATATATGTGAACAGCCCTTTAATTTTTAAAATTTATTAAATTCTTGTGAATAAATTGAAGCACGATGCCAATTCCATTATTGTAATCAAATAATTTCATTGTTGTAATCAAAACTTTTGACACAAAATTAGTGTAATTTTTATATTCTGCCAGCATTCCATACACAAACAACTTAATTATAACAAATACACTCCACTTTTCTTGTCCCTGAAAGCTGAAAGCACACAAATATTCCATTTGGCGTATGTAAAACAAATATTTATATTCCACATAGCATCCACATATTTGGGCTCGACGCAGCACGCATACATTAATAACGTAGGTTGACGTCCGCAGAATCTTTAATAATAATTCGATTGACATGTTCTTCGTCGAATTCCCAACATGACACAACTATTTTTCATCATCAGTCTCCCTCGTCTTCTTGCATTCTCGTCGGCGCGCATTCGTGCGTGGATGTGGTGAACCAACCGCAGGGAAATCAAAACGTATTGTGAGAAGTGAGAAGAAGGAGCCATTGTATTGAAAAGAGTGAAGTTGGATTGGAGGTAAATACCGGATCGATTTTCGACTAATGAACGTGGAATTTTATAGATGAGAGTGGGAGTACGTGAATATTCAACAAAAAATCCTGGATTTATATACAGGTTGGACAATATGCAAATACAAAATTTAATAGAACAGTCCTAATGTTAATAGTAGGATAGACCGCGGTTAAAAGTAAGAGGGAACGAAAGTAACGACAAATATTATCTTCTGTACCTACTTCATTCAGTTCCGCGCAAAGGTTTTTATGTGTAACAAAAATATTTGTGTATTAACAGCGCAAAATAGGACATTGTCGATTGAGAGGTTGTTGCCCAAACCTGCGTCGCGCGGCATTCTCTCGGAATCGACAATGTCCATTTGCGCTCGAAACACACAGAAGATCTTTTCTACAGTCGCCACAGCCACAGTGGGGTCCTCCACCATAACAAAAAATAATAAAATGTAGGTACACTTTGTACTTATACTACTACTCAATTAATAAAAACGTCTTTTATATTTAATTTTAATTTATCGTTATTCCCCATTCTTCTTGATTAGTGCTTCAATCTAATCTAAACATTTTATACTTTCGTTTTTGTAAATGAATGCCCTATTTTATTTTCACAATAATGCGGCATTTTTTGGCTATATAATATACCGACAGAGCAGTTATATGTCAGATTGATTTGTAAAGGTGGTAAATGTGTCACTACAGTGCCATTAGTTACTGACTAAACGTTTTCTGAATTTAACAATATCCATATGTAATACCTTAATATTACAAAATATTTCAGAAAAATGTAAATGAAAATTATGCTGATTTAATTTAAATCTGATTATAATAAGAGTGCGACGAAAAAATATATATAAGCTTCATACCTATATACATATCAAGCTTTTCTTTGTGAATAAAATTCATTTCATCACTGAGAAAGTATACGAAATATGTATTTGTTTTGACAGTAAACTACAATTAACATGAAACAAAATATTCAATTGTTTTCTTCTGTTGTAACTAGCACAATACCTCTCGCCATTTCCATTTTGTGTTATATAAGATTTTGAAATTGAATGACCGCCAAGGCATTAATTAGGGAGCTTAGACAATTCCTAGGGGCGGCAAATTAAGGATGGCGTCAAAAATAGAAAACCGAAATATGTAATTACTTATTTTATTAGTTATTTTCATTATTGTAATCAATTTTTCTTTATTGCAATCAATAATTATATTGTTGTAATCAAATATTTCTTTCTATAAACTGAAGGACTATAAGATATAACTTCTGCCTTAACATTTTAGTAGTAAATCAATAAATTGGGGGGTCCTTAAAAGCGCGGGGCCTCTCTTCAAATATTATCTAATATTTTACTTCATCTGGGTATTTCTTTGAGTGAGCCCACTTCATAATATTTTTATTTGTACAAAAACAGTTGAAATAGTTAAAGCAAAAACTGCACCATTTTTTCTTGATAATAAAGAATAAACAACAAACAATAAATCTCCACTTTAAAAAATAACAGTTCGAGAGAAATTTATTTTCATTCTTTATCTGCATTACTTGGCTCTAGCACCGATCTCAAATATCAAAGCCCGTTTTTCATATTACGCGCACTTCACAAAATAAGAAAGAAAAATGAATTAATGACAAAGGATAAGGCTGGTCTCAAAGAAAGAGAGAAAAATGTAATTAACATGACAAAGTATAAGATTGCTGAGTAAGATAATGAGAGACGTCACGCCGTCTCGGGTATTATTACCGCCGGTTTGAATTCAATGCGGTTGAAGTTGGAGGACGTGCATGCCCCATGGTGAATTGCGAGCTCGGCTAGCCCTCCTCTAAGCCTAGAATACTATAGTGGACTTCGTTTCGTATGCACTTACGTGGTTCTTAGTTCTCGAACAGTGCTTTGGTTTCGTGTCACGTTATTTCGACTCTTCCCATCTTCCCAACAGTCAAAGGAGATTTGAATATATTATTTAGAATGTTAAAATTACTTTAGTACAAATCAAAATTATAGTTTTATTCTAATCAAATGAAACAACATATTAAATGCTGATATCAAAATAAAAATAACACATTCATAACAATACTGAATTGAGTTCGGGATCTTTCTTATACGAAGCAGTATTATTACTTTGCTACCTAGTTAGTGTCTCCTAAACCTAGAGGCTTCAGTGTACCACACTAATGAGTTCCAATAAAAGCGAAACACGCATAAGTACCGTCTGCGGTGGGGGAGGGATGGACGAAGGAGACGTTGCACTTATATTTTTTTCGTATTTCTTCAGTTTACATCCAGAAGAACAACTGATTCGATTTTGGTTATAATTGGTGAATCGGAAGTAGCCTCATTTGAAGATTTAACAGTTAAATTTGATTTATTGACATTTAACGTTATTATAACTTAAAGAATATATTATTCTCTATACGATTTGATTGCTTTTTATAAGTACTTCATATTCAATAGATATAGAGTTAAAGAATTTTAAAGTAATTAAATTTTATAAATCAGCCAGCTATGCTAAACATGGAAACTACTAATATATTCATATAATTCAAATTGATAGATGTCAGTATAAATAAAAAGTTAATTAATATGGCAGTTGGGGAAACACGGAAAGATAGGTAAGGAAATACTCTAGTGTTACAAGTTTCTAGAAAGATACAAGAGATAATTACATTGGTTTGAAAATGTCATGAGGAGAAATGAAGAATATATTGAATAGCTTAGTAATAGAAGGTTGAAGTAACAGAGGAAAACCAAAGATAAGATGAAAGGACTGTATTGCGAAGACTTGAGAGAAAAGGAACTGAATGAGAACGACACGTAAAACAGATATAGTGTTAGTGTCAAGTGCAATTTGCATAGTTTGTTTATGAAATAATTTTACTGCAAAATTTAGATTTTTTTGCAAGAAAATTTATGTATGGCATTTATACATATTACGCAGGATTGACGGAAGGTATTGTGCTGGCCACAACAGATTTTTTTTAAATCACAAAGGGATATAATTAGAAAAGCGAATGTACACCCGGAAATTTTGATTCATTTAAAATTATTTTTGTTTGTTGAAAATTATTCCCTGGAAATTTGCAGCCGTAGGCTTCAGCCTAATCCTTCATTCTAATATGAAATCCGCCACTGATCATATTACACTAGCGAATCCTGAAATATGCAGACTATAAATATCAGGGACATGGAAAAGAAAAAGAAGAAAAGAGCCAGGTAGGTTGGTGAAACTAGGCTTGAGACACAAATTAAATTTGTCCAATCAGATTTCGAAGAATGAAAAACTCTTCGTCAAAACTCATAACGGAGGCTAAAATATCAACGGGCGAATTATCTCGTGCTGATTCCGTGACGATGAATGCTAGCACTGTTAGCCCCCGGCGTGGATTAGGCCTGAAATTACTCCTCGAAGCGTACATGCATCTGTGAATCTCACCGCAGGCTGTATGCCAAAGCGCTAGCCAGAGCCAAAGCCGGCTCATACGTTCAATAGCACCATTGATTCTCAAAGGTTCCGCACAAATTTCTTTTATTTAAAGCAAAAGCGAATGGAATGAGAAAAGAATTGCTTGACGTTTTACATTTACACGAACTACCATTCATAGAGTGCAAGAATGGTTTCTTCAAAAACAATAGGTACCAAATAGAAGAATTGAATTGAGGCTAGAAGTGCTTAGGATAGAGAGGCGGGATTTAAAAATTTATTTTTCATGAATTAAGTTAACTATTTTATGATATTGATATTCTCCAGGGTAACTTTGAGTGTACACTCAGAATTCAGAAATGAGTAAAAAGCCGGGATGATGTATTTATTTATTCATTGTTGTAATCAACGTTGTCCTCTTAATTCATTGTTGCAATCAAATTTTTATAAGATTTTCACATCTTTTTCAACATCTTTCTGCAATTTTAAATAATGTCAATTAATGTAAATAATAAAAAAAAAACGGGAACAGTCCACACTGTCGAAAACCGTACCGTCGAAAAGCCATACCGTCGAATAGCCACACTGTCGAAATGTCATAGTGTCGACACTTACCCCCTCCACAATGTCCGTAGCGTCGAAACCTTAAATGTCCACACTGTCGAAATGTCATAGTGTCGACACTTACCCCCTCCACAATGTTCATAGTGTCGACACTACTTGAATGTCCATAGCGTCGACATTGGAATGTCCGTAGTGCCGACATTGGAATGTTCGTAGCGTCGACACGTACCCCCTCCACATTGTTGGTAGTGTAGACCAGATGAATGTTTACAGTACGAATGAGCCGGCCACAAGCAGTACAATGTTCTAAACAAGTTTCACGTTGTTTTCTTGTATTACATATTAACATCTAAATTATGAATTAAAAATTTTGAATGCGCAAATACTATTAAATATTACATATTTTACTTGTAAATAAAATGAAGCAAAACAATAAAATATTAAATCCACATACTTAAATAGAATGGGGGGTCCTACACTATTTTTATAAGAAACTTCATCTGAACCTAAAATTGTGACAGTTGTGTATTCAAGAATAAGGAATATTTTTATTATTATAAATTTTAAAGTACAATAGAAGGTATAAAAATAATACAGTTATTTATATAAATAACCAAAATTTGCATTAAATATGTTTCCTTATCCCAAACAATCATTGTTCCTCAGCAAACCAGTAGAGCCGTATCCGGTAGGGTACCTATATACTCAGCGTATGGCCATGACGTGGCTTGCGTTTCGTCAACCATTTGCGGTCCACTGTCATATCCATTATTGTTGCGCAAATTATTATGTATTTTCGTGGTTATTTGTTTTATTTTAATGCAAAACACATTTAAATATACTTCTAATGTTTATTTAAAGTGTAAGTAATACTTTTATTTTATTTATTTGTGTATTTTCTTGAGATACTGACTACGATGACTGGCAATATGGAAAACATAAAAATTACTAATATTAAGCACAAACATTTAAATTTTTAAAAGGTAAGTTTAGATTATATACTTATTATGTAAATAATAACTACAGTTATTAAATTAGATGTGATAATAACAACCTATATCCTATGCTCTACATAACCTCCATATCTATGTCGTAATAATAATTGTGTATCTCTTAAATAAATTAATTTTTATTACCTTTATAGATTCGTAGTGTGATTATTTAATATTCCTGTATAATATAAAATCACATTTCCTACAAATAAATAGGGAAAAGAATACTCAGTATGTTTGACATTGGCCCTCTTATGGCGGCGATCATGCCCCATGGCCATACCCTGTATATAAAGGTACCCTAGTATCCGTTAGGGTACCTTTATATACATGTACACTTATATATTTAATTTGATCTATTCTTTCAAGAAAAAATTAATTAGAAAATGTGGGATTATCCCATTAGGAATTTGAACGCCAAGCTAAGCACTGTAAAATTATACTTTAGTAGCAATAATTACATTCCTTATAATATTACTAGAAATACGCATTCGCTACTTTAAAATATTTATATATTTAAAATAAACTTACGATTCCCATGTTTTAACATTTAGTCAAATATTTTATAAAATTTTCTAAATCTAATACCAATAGACATCAAAGTTAGTAAAAATAATTAAAAATACAGAACGATATCTTACACAAATTTGATATCAGTATATTGCAATAAAAGTTTAATTAATTTGAATAATTCATTCGATTTTTGCAATCAACACTGAACAAGAGGCAATATCGTTTTTAGCGTAATCTGTATACTTATTGTATTTAAATTTCTTATTATTGTAACTAACATTATTACAAATGTATGTTGTATAATTTTAATATTTGACTGTAACAAATAAATGTAATTTTTTTATTTACTGAACAGTTTTTATATTTTGAATATTAAATTTTCGCACTAATGGCGCCAAACTCTGTCTTGAGTAGCTCTCGTACTGAGTCAAAGATGGTGCCATATCCGGAGAAGATTGAATTATTGTGCGGACTAATTCTTTATAGGAGAATGGACTATTTCAAATGTATTTCTGATATATACCTACAAAGACATTTCATTTATGATATGTACACAGAATTTTAATTTTTAATATGTGCAGGGAGTATTTATTTATGATAACGACAAGGTAGTTTAAATTTTTGTTAACATCTTACAGAAAATTCAAATGTAATGTGCTCTCAAGGAATATTTTTTGATAGGACAATGAATATATTAAAAATGTGTATATGGTATAAAAAATTATTGTACCATGCTGTTATCGCTAAATGATTTTATGATGGCAAAAATATATATTCCTGATGTCATAAATTTAATTCATGATATCAACTTGGACTTTTTATTTTATATATCTTGATATCATAAAATAATTTGTTGCTATCATAGAATATTAAAAAACTTATTACGACTTAACGAAAAACCATACTACAGATCGTTTTTAGTTCAGATGAAGTTTCTTATAAAAATAGTGTAGGACCCCCCATTCTATTTAAGTATGTGGATTTAATATTTTATTGTTTTGCTTCATTTTATTTACAAGTAAAATATGTAATATTTAATAGTATTTGCGCATTCAAAATTTTTAATTCATAATTTAGATGTTAATATGTAATACAAGAAAACAACGTGAAACTTGTTTAGAACATTGTACTGCTTGTGGCCGGCTCATTCGTACTGTAAACATTCATCTGGTCTACACTACCAACAATGTGGAGGGGGTACGTGTCGACGCTACGAACATTCCAATGTCGACGCTATGGACATTCAAGTAGTGTCGACACTATGAACATTGTGGAGGGGGTAAGTGTCGACACTATGACATTTCGACAGTGTGGACATTTAAGGTTTCGACGCTACGGACATTGTGGAGGGGGTAAGTGTCGACACTATGACATTTCGACAGTGTGGCTATTCGACGGTATGGCTTTTCGACGGTACGGTTTTCGACAGTACGACATATACTCAAAAAAACTACCTCGGAGTAGGCTGTGAGCAAAAAAACGCATGACAATTTAAAAGTATTTAATTAAATGTCAATTTGATATTGCCAAAAAAATATTTAAAGAAATCAAAGTGTTTCTTTTTGAATTTTATTTTAGAAATGGAAATAAATTAGAAAACGACGAATAGCAATGTACTGTATCCTTCTTTATCATCTTTTCTTCTTAAAATTACATTTCAAGATCAATTTTGACAATTTGGATTTTGTATTTAATAGTCATACATTTCTCTGTTCATAGTCTACTCCGAGTTAGGTTTTTTTTAACACTCTACTGTAATGTATTGTTTTGTAAATGCAGGACACTATAGGGCATGGACAAAAAATCTGATGTGCTAGCACAATATCTTCTCGGAACACACATATCGTCCTAATGTTCACACTTCATACATCGCCCCGTTCATTTGTAGTTTCTTTCAGTTTCATAACGATCAAATCTTGACCTCATGAAGTTGGCACAGACGAAATACGCGCGTTCAAAATTTATAAATTTGTTGTGGCCAGCACAATACCTCTCGCCATTTTCATTTTATGTTGCATAGGACGCGAGCAGTCATGTGACTTTGTTGGCCTTGGTATGCAAATATAGGAGCCCGTGTTAGAATGACAGCTATTAATAATGTACATAGGTGTCAAGTATCATAATTTTTCATTCAAAACATTATGATTTTCCAAATCCATGTGGATTATTTTCCTCGCCATGTATATTCCATACTATTGATGATAAATAAACATCAGAATATTTTGAAATTTTGAATGAAAAATTATGTCATTCTGACACGGACCCACAAATCTACTTGCCAAGGCCAACAAAGTCACATGACTGCCCACGTAGTAACGAATTTAACATTTCTTAAACATATAAATAATTGAAATTGTATCTCTTCTTTCGTTCTATGAGAATTTTTGCCCTATTATTCTAATATGTTCAAAATTCTTCAAATTCATTTACATTATTAGCGGTATTTCTTAAGGATATATAATTTAAATACATATTTAATTAATAATACAATAATATATATAAAATGTATTCGTACCTTCCAGAAAAATCTGATTTCGGAGTACAAAATGTACATGAAAATTATTTATTCGTTATTACTAATAAATTAAAACCTAATAATTGGAAATTAATTCACTAGAATAGCAAATGTATTTGTTATTTTAAGAATAAGGTTTACTTGAATTAAAACTTTTCGATAAAAAAAAATTCACTGAAATAGCGATTTCTAGTCAGTTATATCAGAAATTATTTCAGTAACACCAGTAAATAATTTTACTAATTAATTACATATGCTTGTTTCTGAAATAGTTAAAAATCAATAGAAATAATACTTCAATTTCGTAGGAGATATTTTAGCTGTCAGGATATTAGAGTACATTTTTCGCTAGAAGCAACCTATATTTTTCAGCGTATCTTCCGTACCTAGGTAACGGAAGGTAAAAAAATTAAAAGGAGAGTGACTGCCGTAGAAATGAGATATTTGATAATGTATTGCGTGAGGAATAAATTGGTGTATGATTATGATTAGGAAAAATAAGAAGTTGTTGAGAGAATGGCAACTATAGCAACGTGTAGTAAATATATGTATTATTTTTACCGTATTATCTATGATAATAGTTATATTTAAAATAACAAAATTAGTATGTGCAACATAATAGCAAAAGGTTACATTCTGGCCTTAGCTTTTTCTTTTTCTTTTGAATACTCTACTTATAATCATTGAACCATAACGCTCAACTATACCCTATTACCGAGATACCATCAGCATTAGAATAACTTTTGAAGTAATTTCAATATATAACTATAATTTCACATATTATATTCCTATTATTATTGTTTCCTAGAGCGTGCAGTATTCGTTACATTACAAGTTGTAAGTTACTATTCAGTCATATTTTTCTCTTGCAAACAATAGCTGCTCGGTGTTCTCGTTCTATTGTGATGCGATGGCTTTAATACAAAGCACACCACGATCGCAAAAAGAGAAGAAAGGCGCTGCATATTTTAATAAAGCGTGAAATTTATTGGCACTAATTAATTCCAGCTATTTCGGCGGGTAATTCATGGGTAGAGGTAGAGGTGGGAAGGGCAGACGCAGAGGCATCCGTGAAGATATCGAATATTTTAACCTTTGTTGAATCGGCATATAACCTATAGGCAATAGGGCTCGAACAGACACGTGAGTCGAGCGACCTTGAAGTGCGTGAAATCAATTGATTTGTGTGCGCTCGTCACTTTGATTTATTACCTTCCGTCACCTTTAGGTCAGGAAGGTATTGTCTTTGGTCAAAAAATTCAATGACGAGTATGCATGTTTTGTGTGTGTGTATGGGTGTGTGGGTGTGTGTGTGTGTGTGTGTCTGTGTGTATGTGACGAAAGTTTCGGATCGCATAACTTCAATAGCACGATTCCAAAAATTATATTTTTTTCGTATTCCTCAAGTTTACATCCAGAAAAACAACTGATTAGATTTTGGTTATAATTGGTGAACCGGAAGAAGCCTCATTTGAAGATTTAACAGTTAAATTTGATTTATTGACATTTAACGTTATTATCACTGAATATATTATTCTCTATACGATTTGATTGCATTTTATACTTCATATGGGGTCTCGTGGCCGTGTGCCGGAGTGTCTGGTCGCGAATCTGGGGAACCGGGTTCAATCCCGACCGAGGCCAAAAATTACATCGCATTTTATAGGCACAAAATTGACCCCTGTGGCGCACTCTCCACGCCAGCAATGAGTGCCCGTGAGGTGACGCCTGGTAAGCGCCCGCACGGTACAAATATTCCATCTTTACCGATATCTGTGTACGAAGCAGATTGGCACACCTAGCAATGGGTAATATGCCGTGATGTAATATTTATTTTATTTATTTATATTCAATACATATAGAGTTAACGAATTTTCAAGAAATTTTATAAATCAGCCAGCTACGCTAAACATGGAAACTACTAATATATTCATATAATTCAAATTGACAGATGTCAATATAAATAAAAAGTAAATTAATGTGGCAGAGATGAGGATGTTGAAGTAGATGTTGGGGAACACACGGAAAGATAGATAAGGAAATAACTCTAGTGTTACAAGTTTCTAGAAAGATACAAGCGAGATGATTACATTGGTTTGAAAATGTCATGAGGAGAAATGAATAATATATTGGATGAAGAATTAATAACTTAGTAATAGAAGCTTGAAGAAACAGAGGAAGACCAAAGATAAGATGGAAGGACTGTATTGCGGAAGACTTGAAAGAAAAGGAACTGAATGAGAACGACACGTAAAATAGAATAATACTTCTTTAACTTTATATCTATTAATCTATTGAATATGAAGTATAAAATGCAATCAAATCGTATAGAGAATAACATATTCTTTAAGTAATAATAACGTTAAATATCAATAAATGATATTTAACTGCGTTTTTTCAAGAAAAACTGTTAAAATCTTCAAATGAGGATACTTTTGGTTGAGGAATTATATAACCAAAATCTAATCACCTCTTCTTCTGGATGTAAACTTGAGGAATACGAAAAAAATATAAATTTTGGAATCGTGGTATTGAAGTTATGCGACATACATACAGACATCATCGTAAAAAGGGTAAAATCGTAATATGGACCCTAAAACGTACTTATTCATTAAGAACTCATCATTGAATTTTTTGACCAAAGACAATACTTTCCTTACCTAAAGGTAACGGAAGGTAAAAATAAGATACGTAATAAACTGTCGTAATTTATTTTCTAACAAAAGTCGAAATAATAAATCCTTCAAACACCTGCATCTATCATCTTCTCATTTTGTTGTCATTAGCGCCCATCTTTTGTTCCAAACATAAAGAGCCTCCTCTGATGACCAAGTTTGCGAACTGGCCTGTCACTAGTTATAAACAAATGGCAGCTAATGACGATGAAGATCTATCAGATATTTGACAGTCATTTATTTCCAGGTGACAACTAAAGCCTTCTCAGCAATTAGACAGAGAACACTGAATGGTTGTAATTATGACTTTCTTTTAAAAGTTAGTGTTATATTTTTAAATTTGAAAGACGAAAATTAGAAAAGCCGGAAAACGACCCCATTAATTCCATTGGGGTAAAAGTTTCCTGGGAATATAGGGAGCCGACAGAATAATGGTTAAAACTGTAGTAAGCAGCCAAATAAATTAGTGATGTATAAATAAACATTAAAACAATACTCGTTGTATTTGAGAGAGTAATGACGGGTATATATCGTTAATAGCTGGTCGCGAGCAAGCAAATGACCCGCGAGAGAGACAACCCCATATCCGCAACGAGAGCAACAAGGATAGAGCACTGGAGAACAACCAAATGTCTACGATCGTTAGGGCGAGCACATTTAGAAACGCATTATTTCTTTCATATCTCTACGGCTTATGATTTCCCCCAGGCTACCGTGCAGCAAAATGGATCCCATACGCGAAAAAGATAGTGTATAATGCTGCTTTTTAGAATAGTTATACTCACTACTTCAAAAACTGTCGCACATTACATAGATAGAATCGCTAGATAAGAAACAGCACAATGTTATAACGTTTGAAGCAAATTTCAACATAGAAATGTCACACAAAATAGATTCACAAGAGGAAAAGACGTCCTCAGACACTTATTTGTATGAAATTTTGTAGATATAACTACTTCCCATCAGTGGGTGTGTGTGAATTTAGACTGAGTGATACCAAATATTGAAAAAGAAATCTGATGGCCCCTACAATACGAATTTACAATTTTTACGGTGATGTCTGTATGTATGTGTGTTCGTGTGTGTGTGTGTGTGTGTGTGTGTGTGTGTGTGTGTGTGTGTGCGTGTGTGTGTGCGTGTGTGTGTGTGTGTGTATGTGACGATCGTTTCGGATCGCATAACTCCAGTACCACGATTTCAAAAATTATAATTCTTTCGTATTCTTTAAGTTTAGATCCATATACACACATGATTAGATTTTGGTTATAATTGGTGCACCGGAAGTACCCTCATTTGCAACTTATAACAGTTTTTTTCTAGAAAAAACGCAGTTAAATATTATTTATTGACATTTAATATTTGGGGTCTTGTGGCCGAATGCCTGAGTGTCAGATCGCGAATTTGGGGAACCGGCATCGACCCCGATCGACGCCAAATACTTATGAATTTTAAATGCCACATATTAACCCCTGTGGTGCACTCTCAACGCCAGCAATGAATGCCCGTGAGGTGACGCCTGGTAAACGCCCGCAAAGTACAAATATGTCATCATCATGGGTAATACGCCGTGATGATATATTTATTTATTTTTAATATTTTATAAATTTTAAAAAATAAGTTATTCTTTATATGATGTGAATGCAGTTTATACTTCATATTCAATAGATATAGAGTTAAAGATTTAAAAGATATTAAATTTTATAAATCAGCCAGCTACGCTAACCATGGAAACTGCTAATATGTTTAGATAATAATCAATGCAAAGTAAATGAATGTGGCAGAGATTAGGATGTTGAGGAAGCTACGGAAAGATAAGATAAGGAAATGAAAGAATAACTCGAGTGATAGAAGTTTCTAGAAAGATACAAGAGAGACGAATACATTGGTTTGAACATGAGGAGAGATGAAGAATATATTGTAAGAAGAATGAATAGTTTAATAGAAGGTAGAAGAAATAGAGGAAGACCAAATATAAGATAGAGGGACTGTATTGTGGAAGATTTGAGAGAAAAGGAACTGAATGAGGACGACACGCAAAACAGAAATGAGTGGAAGAATAAATTTAAAAATAGCGACCCTAACGAATTGGAAAAGCTAAAGAAGACGAAGATGTGCAATTTTCATAGTTTGTTTATGAAATAATTTTACTGGAAATTTAAAATCTTTTGCAAGAAAATTTATGTACGGAATTTGTACATAATTCACAGGATTGACGGAAGGTAATGTGCACATCAATTTTTTTTCTTAAAATATATCAGTTCAGTTAAATTATTCCTATTTTGTCTCTTCTTGGTTGTTGGTGGTTTGTTTTTAGCCGTAAATTTAATGACAAATATTTGTTTATCATTGTTGTAAACGTTTGTTAATTTTTTATTTTTTACATCCAATCCTACCAACGATGTCTTGTTAAATATAACATTAACATTATACCCAGGAAGTTTCCATTTGAGAAGTTTGTGCTTAATTAGAATAACATTAGTCCGACTTCAAATTATTTTCGTCCTCATATTCTAACTAATGAGCAAACACTAATGAATCTTTCACTACCCTTTGAATATTTGAACATCAAACACCGTTTGGTTACTGGGCAACCATTCAAAACACGAGGCCAAGCAACCTGGTTAGCCGAAACAATAACAAGAATTAAGAATTCAAGATCGTCTAAAAATAAACGAAAACTGCACACATGAATCCAGTTCCTTCACCTGGACAGATTTAGCACTATCGTGAAAACTCTATCTGCCAGATTTTTTCCTTGTCATTAAACATAAAAATGTCAAACTCAGAACAAAGCGAGTTGATTAGCACTTGTCTCGTTGCTTGGTAACGGGAACGATGAGGTGTGTTCCAAAATCAACATTTTAAATGTTGTAACGTACTTTAATTAACTGACATACAAATAAATTTAAACATGCAATCAGGGACTGTCTATTTTCGTTGAATAACTAGTTTTTTTTTATGTAATTAGTAAGAAATTCATACGTCTGCTCTCTAATTAGCGACATTATCTTTGCTCGTTTCCATACTCGTGTTAGAAATCACACTTTAGATTTGAAGGAATTGTGAAATGGTTAAACAAACGTTTCGAAATTGTACATCAATGTTAATGTCATTTTACAATTTGTAATTAGTTCCTTTCAAAGCCTTTGTACGTAATTAGAAAGAAACTTACAATTTCGTGAAAACGTCAAAAGATATCTTTGTTATGTATAATTAAAAAGATTACTACTGACACTGACAATCATTATTTTAGAAAATTAGTAATTTGTGTAATTGTAATAAATGTTTTCAAACGTATAAATAATTACCAGTCTGCAAGTCATATTTATTTTTGTTTATTTTTGTAATAGGTACCTAACCTAATATATATTTAATTTTTACCTCTCGCTAAGAGAGGTATTGCATTCATGCTAAAAATCGCATATCCAGATTTTATTGAATAAGCACGTTTTAAGGTCCCTACAATCCGATTTTATCATTTTTACGATGATGTCTGTGTGTGTGTGTGTGTGTGTGTGTGTGTGTGTGTGTGGATGTGTGTGTGTATGTGTGTGTGTGTGTGGGATGTTGGAAGGACGGTTACTCAAAAACTATAAGACTTTAAATTTGTTTAACTACGTATTTCCCAATCGGACATTCATGGGAAGATCTGAAAAGGTTTTGGTAACAATTGGACAACCGGAAGTAGAAGATTCTTGAAAAAAAATCTTTTAAATAATATTTTTTGAAATTTTTTCTTGATAATATTAAAGAAAAATAAATTCTCTTTCTGATACATTTAAATATTTTATAATATATTCTACAGATTTAGAGATAAAAGAAATATAATATGTAAAATAATCTGTTATAATAAATTTTACAGCCGAAAGAATGGCCATGGAAAATAGTTGAAAATTTAATTTTTTTGTAACTGACAGATAAATGTCAGTGTCAGAAATCCGAAGACATTACTGAAGAGTTTTTCTGGGAAGTACATACATTATATTATTTCTTAATGTATTAATAGAATTGGAAACATTTCGAAAAATTAGAAGAGGACAAAATTTCTTCATCAAAAATGAATTTAAAATTAAACAATCTAAATATATATGGAATAGATATATGCGTAAGTAGAATTTTTGGTGTAGAGTATACAAGAAATGTTAAATACAATAGGGAGCGAGCAGTCATATGATTTTGTTGGCCTTGACAAGCAGATATGGAGGCCCATGTCAGAATGATAGCTAGTAATTATGTATAAATTTCTCATTCTAAATTTAGTGATTTTCCAATTCCATGTGGAGCAGAATTAAATGTTAAATATCTAAGGCATACAAGTAAATTTTAAACTCCTGGTGATAAATTGACGTAAATTTAGAAAATCTTAAAATTTTTAATGAAAAATTCTAACATTTGACATCTATGTACATAATTACTAATTATCATTCTGAAACGGGCCCACACATTTGCTTGTCAAGCCCAAAAATGTAACATTACCGTTCGCGCCCTATACTTATGTAACCAAAAAAAGGAAGTGGCGAGAGGTATTGTGCTGGCCACAACAGATTTTTTTTTGTTGTAATCAGCAATATTAATTGTTATAATCATCTAATCGCCATATTGTTTGTTGTAATCAACATTTTTCATTGTTATAATCACCGCACTTTCAATTACCTTTTCGCTGTAGTGATCACTAATCACAGTAACCTTAGTTTAATTTAAACCTTATCAAAGAAGCAATTTGTACTTCCTCCAATTATTTTAAAAATTCGTTCGATTTCACGCTCCAAAATCCGGAAACCACCAATTGTGCCTCCAAATTACTCTTTGTAGATTGTAGTCCTCATCGTCTTTTGGTAGTAATTTCATTGCTCACGTGATGATACCATCTTTTAGAGTGCGTGTGTGCATTTTAAAGAAGAGTCGCTCTACTACAGCCTAACACACTCAGAGAATCTTCAGTGAAAAAGTGCGTGATTAGTCGACATTTACTCTTCCGAATAACGATAGCATAGGAAACTGTTGGATTAACTACATTCTATTAAAAGTATTTTTATTACAGTGGCATCAACTACTTTTAAAATAAATATGAATTTTTGAAAGTTAAGCGTGTTATAGGTAGGGTACCTTTATATACAGGGTAGGCCATGGGGCAAGATCGCCGCCATTAGCGAGCCAATGTCAAATATACTGATAATTCATTTCCCTATTTATTTGTAAGAAATGCGATTTTATATTATACAGGAATATTAAATAATCACATTTTGAATCTATAAAGGTAATAAAAACGAATTTATTTAAGAGATACACAATTATTATTATGACATAGATTTACAGGTTATGTAGAGCATAGGATATAGGTTGTTATTATCACATCAAATTTAATAACTGTAGTTATTATTTGCATAATAAGTATATATTTTAAACTTATTTAGATGTTTGTGCTTAATATTGATAATTTTTATGTGTTTTCAATATTGCCAGTCATCGTAGTCAGTATCTCAAGAAAATACACAAATAAATAAAATAAAAGTAACACTTTAAATAAACATTAGAAGTATATGTTTTGCATTAAAATAAAACAAATAACCACGAAAATACATAATAATTTGCGCAACAACAACGAATATGGCAGTGGACCGCAAATGGCGGACGAAACGTGAGCCGTCTATATATAGAGGTACCGTAGTTGTAGGTAGGATAAGCAATTGTTAATTCGTTGTGGATACAGATGATGACCTCGAACTTTACAAAATTAAACTATATAATAACTAAACTGTAGTTTTTGGATTCTACAACTGTTCGATAGAGCGATTGTAGACTGGACGGGTTCTTCACTATTCATAGATCTCGACAAGTAATGACAGTTAATTAATTCCGAGAACTGAGGCCACTGATCATGGTTTCCGTGTAAACTGTCACGCGAGGGATTCCGCTACGCCCTTCGGTAAATAATAGGGTGCAAGAATGGTCGGGTAGTATATCAGCCTAGCGGAATGATTGGATATTGTCTAGCCCTTGGCCCTCTGGAAACTATGCAGGTAGTGGAAAGTTAGGCTTTCTAAAGTTATTGCTTTCTTCAGAAAGGGAAGTAATTGGCGAATGCTCTGCAGGACACCAATTACGATGAAGGTTCAAGCGAAAATGTTTGCAATCAATACAATACAACGGTAAATTATAGGAGAATAGACAGACATGGATTTCTTATTTGGATAATAATAACTTTGTTGCTATGAGTAAGACAAATACGCAGAATAGACCACAGATATTTCAAATAAGGTTTTTAAAGAAGAAATTGGTTTTTCTATGAATAAAAGAACTACAACGACAATAACAAATGAATAGATAGGAAATGTATAAACTCCTGTGCATATTCTGATTTCTGATCAAATCTGAGGATTCGGTCCGAATCTACTGGCCGGCTAGTGTGTAGTCTGTAGTCGTTAAAATGTCAACATTTCTAATTATTTTTACAGTCGCATTGCTTGCATATCAATCAGTGGTTGTCGCACGGAGTAAGTACAAAGTAGAATCCGTACACTTTAAGTTCAAGCAAGCCAGTAGACCAGAAAAGTGTAACGGTCAAACATAGGCGCCAAATTCAAACTCAGTTTATAACGCTGAATATATTATTTTGATCTTCGTGTATTTCTTACGGAAGAAATGTTTAGTCAACTTTAAAGGCCGAGAAATCTCATAGCAATATATGGCTAGGTATGCAGCATCATAATGTTTATACATCGTCCTGTTCATTTCTTGTTTCGTTCAGTTTCCTAACGTTCAAATCTTGACCATGAAGTTAGCACAGATGAACTTCGCGCGCTCACAATTTAAAAAGTATACTCCGCAATACAAATTTTAAATAAAAAATACTAACAATAATTCTACCTACAGTATTTATTTTAAAGATGTCCGATCAATGTCACCTACGAATTGTATGAATTCAGATTTTTGCTCCGCCTATTATTACAAATTCAGTAGTGTCGTTTACTTAGTTTTTATGAGGGTACATAAGATACTACTGTTATTTTATTATTATAAAGCATTCAAAATTCAAAAATAAGTCCACTGGTAAGTTTATAAGCAAATATGAAACCAAATATGTGAAAAATAAGATGCCACAATGTCAGTGTCAGTGACTCTGACAGAAAATAACGTTATACGTACGGCTATGAATCAAGGTAATGTACCTGAATTAATAAATAAACTTACATTAGACAGTATTATCATCAACGAGCATCGTTTTAAAGTGGAATGTTCTAACTTAGTCGAAACAATATGAATTTTTGTAAGACAAGCGTGTTATACCCATCCTTATCGCACTGAACGAAACAAGAAATAAACGAGGCGATGTATGAACAATAAGACGATACGTGTGTTCTCGCATTATATGTAGCACTTACACCGATCCTTTATTTCCAAATGACCTGTGTACAGTTTATAAATATTTAAACAAAAATACAATACTACAAAATTTAATGAACGTATGTCTCGATAGGTAATACTTTCTGCAAGACTGTCTCTTCCTTTGAGGAAGTATGGAACACCTGAGGTGATCTTTTCTGAAATTCTATTAATTTGCAGTTATTTTCCGAATCACCCTCAATGTATTATTCCTCTCTGGGCGAGGTCCGTCCCTGAAGACCATTATCCACTTTGAAAGTCCCTTAATCCGTCCGGGTACTTCCAGCTGGGTTTGTACAATCCACGTCGCGTCGCGTCTACCCTGAATTCATGCAGCAGTGAGCCTGCTGCGTTAATTCATCCCTAACTCTCTGACATGCACAATATTTCCCAATTTACCTCTGTAGAAATATACCGTTTCATCGCTGCTTGCCAAGCGACACAGATGTAGATAAGAGAATGAAGAGGAGTTCATTGCTTCTAAAGTCCACAGAAATAATAATTGTTGCAGGTATCAGCTGATAGAAAATGAAACGGGTGGGTTTTGAAGAATCGAAAATTTTAAATATTGTCTACTTATAATGTTTTATTTTCTTAAAATAAATTTATTTTCGTAATTATCTGGTGGACGGTACCTACTCATCATTGAACGGTTCGTTTAAATAATAAGAAACAAATTTTTATTGTTGTAATCAATAATTCGTTGTTCAAATCAACAAATTCATACTTGCGAAAGAGATATATGATATTTATAAATACCATCAACTTTAAAATATATCATTTTTAATCCTTCCTTAGTGTTGTGGGGTATGTCATACCCCAGTATCAATATGTACAGTCTTAAATCACAGTATGGTGAAAATTATTAGGCAGAAGATTCACGTCATTAACCTGAAAAAAACCTTATAAAAAGAAATATAACTTGTAGTAATTATTAGTTGTTACTTATTTTTAAAAAAAGAAGAAAAAATATACTAGTATTAAAGAAACGTATATATTAATTAATTTACAATTATTTCTAAGTCAATCCTTATTCTTTTTACGGAATATAAAATTATTTGACACAACATGATCATTCTCAGTAGTACCAATGTCTGGTACGAAAATAAACTATAATTATTTCAAATAATTTTATATTCCGTAAAAGGAATAATGATTGACTTAGAAATAATTGTTAATATCATTAATATATACATTTCCTAATACTAGTACTTTTTTACCTTCCGTCACCTTTAGGTCAGGAAGGTATTGTCTTTGGTCAAAAATTTTTTTAGTGAATAAGTACGTTTTGGGGTCTCTACAATTCGATTTTACCGTTTTTATGCATGTACAACTGATTAAATTTTTGTTACATTTGAAGATTTAACAGTTAAATTTAATTTATTGACATTAACCGTTATTATACCTTGAATATATTATTGTTTATACGATTTGATTACATTTTATACTTCATATTCAATAGATACAGAGTTAAAGAAATCAGCCAGCTATTCTAAACATGGAAACTACTAATATATTCATATAATTCAAATTGACAGATGTCACTATAAATAAAAAGTAAATGAATGTGGCAGATATGAGGATGTTGAAGTAGATGTTGGGGAAGACACGGAAAGATAGGTAAGGAAATAACTCTAGTGTTACAAGTTTCTAGAAAGATACAAACGAGATGATTACATTGGTTTAAAAATGTCATTAGAATATATTGGATGAAAAATGAATATGAAATATGAATAATAGAAGGTTGAAGAAACAGAGGAAGACCAAAGATAACATGGAAGGACAGTATTGCGGAAGACTTGAGAGAAAAGGAACTGAATGAGAACGACACGCAAAACAGAAATGAGTGGAAGAATAAAATAAAAAATAGCGACTCCTAACGAATGGGAAAAGCTAAAAAAAGAAGAAGATGTCAGTGTCAAGAGCAATTTACATAGTTTGTTTATGAAATAATTATACTGGAAATTTAGAATCTTTTATATACAGGATTGGCGGAAGGTATTGTGCTGGCCACAACAGATTTTTTATTTAGATTTTTGAGATGCAGGTTTAGTTGTATCCATTCCATTTGGATTTCGGTGTTGTGGGTCGTACTCATAAGAAAACAACTCCAAGACACGACGTTCCTTCGGAACGAAAAAATCTTATCTCCTGGACATGAATATATCTCAGTGAATGGATGGAGTAGAATAACATTTCAGAGATTTCGTAGGACTGCACAATTTCCTCACATTTTAAAAAGAAAAGGATTTTCTAAGAATATTTCCCAGTCCCAGCATAGCCATACTGAAGAGAAGAGAATATTTATTATTTTCTGAATTTAGATTTATCTATCTATTGTCTGTGCTTGCTGGTCCGTATATATATTTATAAACACGACGAAAAAATAAAGCCATGTTATCTCAATGCGGCTGAAATTGTTCAGAGTAGATAGCATCGGAAATATCGAGGGCATTACGCAAATGTTTCCAACTGATACTAGATTTGAAAATAATAAATCTTTTGTAATATATTAACGTTGATAATTTTGATGAATACGCGATACACTTTTGTTCATGCTAGGATAAATATAACAAAAATAATATCCAATGAATACAAAACTAAATTACGTAGTAATCGAACGATGGATTTGTTTACTCGTTCTACTGATTACAAATAGTAACTCTATGGATGTAATATTAGGATTAACTCAATATATTACTAATTCATCTTCTATACTATTGTTATACTCCAAATTACGTGTTCTAGTTTTTCTAATTTAATCAATATTTATTTTTTGTTTGCTACAGCGGCAACAGCTGTCACAAGTTTCATATTCCTAATTTATTTTTATTATTTAATATTATTCACACTTGTAGTGATTTACAGTTTTCAAATCAAACAAACAGCGGTTCCTAAAGTGTGTACGATGATGGTACAATAACGGTACAATGACGGTATGTTAATTACGACGGTACGAACATAATAAAATACCATGACAATATAATTTTGTCTTTTATTTATTATGACGGTTTGTGGTGCATATGTCATGTGTCTATCAAAAGTAGAAAATATCGTGCAATGTTTAAAAATTTATCAAATAGTACCGACTTGTCTATAATAGCCCTTATTCTTGACGAAGAAGAATAAAATGAAGAATATCCAGTAAAATTTACAAAACGACACTGTTTTGTACTTACTGTGATAACCTACGATGTATATATTTTACATTTATGTCATAAGCAGAGAACTTTTGATTACATTTTGGTTTAACTAAAAGACAAATATCAAAAAGTCAAAAATATGTCAGATGTCAAACACGTACTAGCATATGTTTACTCAGCTGATTTTGGTATGAACATCAACGTGATGTGCACGTACTCTTCAAACGCAACCTTCCACTCCCCGTTGCATGCAAATACTACGCAGTCACTATGATACAATATTTTGTCAATAGAAACAAAACTGTACTGTACCGTGGTCATATCGCTAATGTAAATCAGTGAATATCAATGTGCCGTCATCGTACCGTCATCGTACTGTCATCGTACCGAGAACGTAGATGTAAATGGGTCCATTAAAATACAGTAATTTTTTTGAAAGATGTCCGATCAAGGTTATCTACGAATTGTATGAACTGAGATTTTTGTTTCGCCCATTCTGACAAATTCAGTAGTGTCGTTTGCTTAGTTTTTATGAGGATTCATAAGATACTACTGTTATTTTATTATTATAAAAATATATGTTATAGTAAAAGCATTCAAAATTCAAAAATAAGTCAACTGGTAAGTTTATTAGCAAATGTAAAACCAAATATCTGAGAAATAAGATACTGACATAGTGTCAGTGTCACTGATACTGACAGAAAATAACGTTATTCGTACGGCTATGAATCAAGGTAATGTATCTGAATTAATAAATAAACTTATGTTACAGCGAAAGTATTATCAACAACGAAGATCGTTTTAAAATGGAATGTCCTAACTTAGTCGAAACAATATGAATTTTTGAAAGACAAGCGTGTTATATCCATCCTTATCGCACACGCTTATAGCCTTTGTAAAGGAGGGAGATAAATGTATGCCAATTTGTTAATTCGTTCATGATACAGGAGACCTTGATCGGACATCTTTCAAAAATTTTACTGTACACTAGCTTGCAAAAAAATCGCGTACACCTGTTTTTTGCTGTATTGAGTCGGTCTCGATTGTTAACTTGTCAGTATCACAAGTCAGTGTCATTAGTGTCAATTAAGATGCCAAATTTATCAGAAAACGAGAAAGTTGTAATATTTTCTAAGTTAAAAGAGGGGTGGTCAATCAGATCAATAGCAGAACATTAAGATTAAATAAAATACTGGACGCTGATGGAGCAATGATAAATTACTAATGTTACTTCGTCCATAATTTGTTTCAGTCATAATTTTTACTTATTTATAATCCATTTAAAATAAATACTTGGTTGTTCTTTAATTTTTCTAGAATATATTTGTAATTTAGTAGTAACTTAGCACAATGAAGAACTTGCTCCACGATATCTAAAATAACGACATGACAGTGACAACAGTGACAACTTCATTGACAGTTGGTATTAACCTTTTTTAAAAAATTCGTATTTACATAGCTAAAAAGAAGTAAAAACTCGGTGACTTGATTTTTAAGGTGTACGCGATTTTTTTGCAAGCCAGTGTACATTGGAGCAAGAAGTACCGTACCGTCATCGTACCGTCATCGTACCGTTATTGTACCGTCATTGTACTGCTAATGTAAATCAAACCCTGTATACATTTTAATTTCGAATTATTGCGGCCTTCCGAACTTGTCGCTCCTACCTAGGTAATGTCTGATGCCTGAGGTACCCAATACGTTGTTTTTGTTTATTGCTTACATATTATAATTTCATTTAGTATTTCATTTGTCAGTGTCTTATATTCCGTTTATGTCAATTATTGTTGACGTGTTCAGTTATCAAAATCATAATTATTGTATGCTCTTCAAACTTCAAAATTCCTCATCCTTTTACAAATCTCCAATTTTAACTTCCATCCATCAAATTAATTAATTACCTTCATCATTGCTTTCCACCCTTGCAGTACAACATGCAATGATCCCTCCACCCTTCAGTGGCTCGGTGTAATTGTCCTACAACTCTGTTGGGCTGCACGTTCTCTAGTGTGACTGCTACAATCATTAGTCCTGGTTGGAACTCCGGTGCGTGGTTCTGGGTTCGAATCCCCGTAGGGTAGACTCTGCACAGCGTGTCATCAATCATGCGTAGAGAACAGGGGAGGAATAGGAAAGTTTGAATGATGTGGTGGACAATGAAGGAAATGTTGGTTTTACATTTAGTAACCCGTTTGCCATGAGGTGTTATCGTTCCCTTTTTACTATTATAATAATTTTGACCACATCTTTCTTCCGTTTTGTTACCTCAAATTCTTATTGACCCATGAAGTTAGCAACGGTTTGGTGACATTTTTATTACCAATGGATAGATAAACTACGAAATTGTAGAAAATGGGAAGTAGAAGAAGAAGGTATTACTCAAAAGTAGAGCGAATTAAGCAGCAGTGGCTACGTAGATAATACAAAAAAATATTGGTTTTATATAATTTCTAATTAAATCAATTATTTTTCTTAGTCTTTTTTGAAAATCTGTATATTTTTATAATTCATCCATCTTTTCAAATATTTTTTAATTATTACGACAGTCTTCTGTACTAATTTTATTTATAAGTGCAAATAATTTAATAGTGAGTAGTTGCAATCATTAGTAGTGCTACTAATATTTAGTAAAAGGTTATGAGCTTGGCTCTAAATAATTAATTCTGAAAAAAAATCATAATTTTTTGCTTATTTGTGTTATCTACTACACTGCCCTTTATGCTAATATTACCAGTGACCTTGACATTTAAATCAAATTATTATTCCATGGTTTTTGTCAAGTCTAGGTTATTGTGTTTTGCAAAAACATATGTGAAGAGCATAAATCTTTGAACAAGGTATTATTTAAAAAAGAAATATAATTTTCTAATAAATTACACTTATTTTTTCAATTAAAATGTATGCATAAGTATTTCATGTTGCACGTCTATGTATACGAAATGCAGTGAAGGTATATGTAAGTAATATTACACCATACGGTTAATAAATGACCTTGAATTGTCATCTTTCGTGTATCAAAATATAATTATTTAATAAAAAATGTATGTACATACATCTACTAGTTATAATCTCGGGCTGAAAATATATCCCGACAATTGAGGGGTCGAAACTAAAGCAAAAATTGATTTTTTTTTATGAATCACTCTGCTAGTTGTTGCGTTTGAAGAAATTTTATTCAACAGATTAAAGAGTCCTTGTTCGGATTACCTTCATTCAACTCTGAGTTCGGATTAACGTGGTCTCTACTGAATTGTGATTATATCCTACTATAAATTTGTTACTAAATAATATCTCGAAATTTATATACCACAAATATTTGTTTAGATGTTATTAGCAAAATATAAATATGTTAACATATACAATTTGACAATACTGCCCTGGCGTAGCAAACGGATCCGTTTATTATATTAATTTTAACGGATCTGTAGAAATGTCATACTGTGAATAGAATTTTTAAGCGAAATTCATTAATAAGAAATATTTTAACGGAATGTGTTTAGAATGCACCCATTATCGTGTTTCGTATAGGCATAGTTTTGATTTTCTCTGTTGTAATCAACAAAATTTGTAACGTTTCATTGTTGTAATCAAGAGAAGTTCAATTTTGCAATTTTAATTTTATTTTAAAAACTTCTGAAATAAACCATGTCTATGAATATAATTCTCAGGCCATTCTGTAGAAACTTGTAAATGTGTAGCTTATAAAAAAATCTAGAATTCCGCTAATGAATAAAATATTGATGAAAATCAAATGCATCTCATATGAAACTTGGTAAGTATTAATGATATGCAAAATACAAAATTCGTATTCGATTACAAAATTAATAATTCGTTTCAAAGCATAAATTTTCCTTTCGTGAAATTTTTCTACGCGATATACAATGATTTATGTTCAGCAACGGTTAAGTTAATTAAAATTTATGATACGACACTTACTAGTAAATTTTAGTTCACATGTTTTACTCAAGAACTAATTAATTCTAAAATTAGATTCAGTGCTAAACTAACTTTGGTAGTGCAATTATGAAAGCCAATTTATTAATTGTGTCCGTGTGACGCTAAAAAGAAACTAGATAACATCGGCCGAACCTTCTAAAGCTTTAAAGAAAATTTAGATGATGACGGTGAAGTAAAATCAACATTAACGGTGCTATTCTGAAACTAGACTTTGTAAACTGCACAATTCTTTAAGATTACAGCTAATAGAATAACAAAATTATCTATTTTGTAATTATTTCTTTGGGAAAAGGTTTTTAAAATAAAAACTTGAAATGTGTTATTTACACTGTTTTTTTTACCTTCCTTCAGTAAGCATGTTTTAGGGCCCCTATAATACGATTTTACCATTTTTACGATGATGTTTGTATGCATGTGTGTGTGTGTGTGTGTGTGTGTGTGTGTGTGTATCTGTGTGTATGTGACGAAAGTTTCGGATCGCATAACTTCAATACCACGATACCAAAAATTATATTTTTTTCGTATTACATCCAGAAGAACAACCGCTTAGATTTTGGTTATAATTGGTGAACCGGAAGTAGCCTCATTTGAAGATTTAACAGTTAAATTTGATTTATTGACATTTGACGTTATTATAACTTAAAAAATATATTATTCTCTATACGATTTGATTGCATTTTGTATATCATATTCAATAGATATAGAGTTAAAGAATTTTAAAGAAATTAAATTTTATAAATCAGCCAGCTATGCTAAACATGGAAACTACTAATATATTCATATAATTCAAATTGACAGATGTCAGTAAAAATAAAAAGTAAATTAATGTGGAAGAGATGAAAATGTTGAAGTAGATGTTGGGGAAGACACGGAAAGATACGGTAAGAAAATAACTGTAGTGTTACAAGTTTCTAGAAAGATACAAGCGAGATGATTCCATTGGTTTGAAAATGCCATGAGGAGAAATGAATAATATATTGGATGAAAAATAAATATGAATAATAGAAGGTTGAAGAAACAGAGGAAGACCAAAGATAAGATGGAAGGACTGTATTGCGGAAGACTTGAGAGAAAAGGAACTGAAAGAGAACGACACGTAAAACAGAAATGAGTGGAAGAAGAAAATAAAAAATAGCGACCCCTAACGAATGCAATTTATATAGTTTGTTTATGAAATAATTTTACTGGAAATTTAGAATCTTTTGCAAGAAAATTTATGTATAGAATTTATACATAATACACAGGATTGACGGAAGGTATTGTGCTGGCTACAACAATTTTTTTAATTATTCTATTAAAATAGAAACAATTCTCTGCTATTTAAATACAAATTTTCTGCATTTAGGGCAACATATTTCCTGTCCTTGTCTTGAGCTTTAAACCAAAATCACACTGTTTATGTGAATTACTTAACTGATCTCACTACCGAATTAAGAACCATCTGTCGTTTTTTCGATTATCTAAATTTTAGATTCTAAAAAATTAAATTTATTCGCGCAATAATTAAAAAATATTAACAGTGTACAATGTTTTGCAAACGTAACATAAACGCATTAAAAATTCTTTTGAGTTATATTCAAGCAAGTTAAATAAAATTTCTGTTTTAATTACGAATAATAAGAGAACATGAAACTTTTTCCAAGAAAATATAAAAGTAAACCAAATATTATTCATTCTACAAGTTGGTTTATTTACACTTGGCAAACTTTAAACATTCATATTTTTATAAAAAAAATCCACTCTTAAAATATCTTAATTACAACTTTTATACCCTTGGAAACATCTGCCTGTATAACAACAAAACGCGATTACATTGATAGCCTTCGTCGATACCCATTCTGGTGTAAAATCCCCATCCTTGTCTTCCTTTGTGATTGTGTATAGTTTCATCCCTTTCTACAGGGGGAAATGAGTTTGTGAGCTAGTGCGTGTATCAAATCGTTCGTAATTAACGATATAGTGTTCGTATGTAAATCACGCTTCACTAAATAACAACGATTTAGCTAATGCCTGGTCAAAGAGATACGGAGAAGAATTAAGATAAGCTGTGATTAGAAAAATGTGGAGTTTATTCAAAAGTAGATAAGTGCAGGTTGCTAGGAACATATAATGGTGAAAATGTACCTGCTTTCATGTGAGAGTAGAGTGACTGTCTGACATTAAAGCTAAAGGTCCAAAACAACGTGAGAAAGGGATACACCCTCATATTAGGATTATGAAGCCAGACCAATAAGAGAATCTTTGCAATCAGCAGACAGTGATATATTAGGCCAATTCGCTATTATAGTTTTGTAGGTGGTTTCCCATTGGTACGAAGGAAGAAATTGGAAACTGCGCCCCCATCTCTAGCGATATACAACGTGTTATTTAAATAAGCGTATAACGATTAACCAATTGTAGAACCAACCCGATAGCAGTGCGTTTAGAATGAGGTGAAATCAAAAATTGAAAAAAAATATTCTTTTTCGGTTCAAGGTATAACATTTTTGAACTCTATACAGGGTGTTTCAGGACTAGTGTAACAAACTTTAACAGCTTATTCCTGAGGTCATTTTGAGCCAAAAAATTTTGTAATCAAGGTACTTTCGGAAAACAACAATTATTATTGAAAAGTTATACCTTATTTGTATTAATTAATTTTATTTATTAATATTAACGAATACGATTTGGACAACAAAACATACGATTCAAAATTTATATCAAATACATTAAATTATGTACATTTATTAATATGTATTACAATGAATTTTACACTCTAAAACGTTCTATTTACAGCAGAAATATTTCAAACTTTTAACACATTTTTGGTATCACTGATTTACACTAAAACCATTTTTTACTATTTTTAGTAACTTTTGAATTAAAACTACAGTTTAATGTCAAAATTTTACTTTAAACAACTTGTAATGAAAATTGTAAAAAATTCCGACGTTTTTGGACATTTCACCAAGACGTACTTTCTATTTAAAATTTCCACAACTCAATAATAACTGTTGTTTTCCGAAAGTACCTTGATTACAAAAATTAGAAAATTTCGTGTTATTTATAGAATTTCAACCTCTTGTATTTGGGTAACTAGAAGGAATAGGACCTATATGTTCATATGACATTTTTAGATCAAAATGACCTCAGGAATAAGCTGTTAAAGTTTGTTACACTAGTCCTGAAACATCCTGTATAAATAATACATACATTACCTTGAGTCATAGCTGTACGAATAACGTTATTTTCTGTCATTGTCAATGACACTGACATTGTGCCAGTATCTTATTTTTCACATATTTGGTTTTACATTTGCTAATAAACTTACCAGTTGACATATTTTTGAATTTTGAATGCTTTTATTGTAACATATATTTTTATAATAATAAAATAACAGTAGTATCTCATGTACCCTCACGAAAACTAAGCAAACGACACTATTGAATTTGTCAGATTGGGCGGAGCAAAAATCTGAATTCATACAATTTGTAGATGACTTTGATCGGACATCTTTCAAAAATTTTACTGTACAAAACTTTAAATTAATTGCATCTCCAAATATCGCTTCTATGAAACTATTCGTTGCTGAAATACATTATTATATTAATTGCGCCACAATCCTTATTTATTTTGCCAATGACGCATTTCGTTATAATTATAATTAACCCACAAACATGAAACATACAGGGTCCCTGTTTTGGATTTTTTGCCGGTTGGCTTGTGTTTAATGCTCATAATATACACGTTTCCTGTTGGGAAAATGAATAACTTCACTCAAAGTTACAGCGATTAATCAAAGATGAATGTTCGTTGCCAAGCAACATCTGTTTACTGGGATTAACATTCAGGATATGTTAATATTGAAGACGCCTACTTGATTGTAATAAGTTTTAATTAAAATTTCAAATATTTTTTTTGTTCTGGATTGTTCTTTGTTCGCAAATGTCAAGTTTTAAAATTAAATACTTAAAGAAAAGTTTTTTTCTTTTCAAGATGATTATAATGAAAGTTTTTAAAATTTTATTAAATAATATACCAGTGTACCGGGTAGGAAGACATACATGATACATGTGTACAGTTTAATTTTTTAAAGATGTCTCATCAAGGTCATTTTCGAATAGGATGGTTGCACATTTTTTTATTATTTTATGTGAAAGGTTATACAAATTAATTCATAATAAACTGAAAATATTTTTTTGTTTGTATATTTTTTACCTCTCGCTAAGAGAGGTATTGGAATCATGCTAAAAATCGCATATCCAGATTTTAGTGAATAAGCACGTATGTACGCAATATTAAAGAAAATTAAATTCTCAATCTGGCACATTAATTTTTTTTATTATATCTCGTATATAGTATATAATAATATATAATAATCTTGTTGTCCAAAAAACAGTTCAGATATTTAAATGTTTGTAATTGACAGATACATGCTAAATGTCAGTGTCATAAATCAGATTTTTTTCGGAGGTACGAGTAAATTTAATATATATTATTGTATTATTAATTAAATATGTATTTAAAATATAAGTATGTTAATATTACATATACCCTTAAGAAATACCGCTAATATTATCAATGAATTTGAAGAATTTTGAACATATTAAAACAGTAGGACAAAATTTATCAGAGAACGAAAGAAAAAATATAATTTCGATTACTTGTATGTACAAGAAATGTTAAATTCGTTACTTACAGGGCGCGAGCAGTTATGTGACTTTGTTAGCCTTGGCAAGCAGATGAGGATCCGTGTCAGAATGGTGGGTAGTAGTTATTAACATAGATGTCACAATTGTCATATGTCATAATTTTTCATTCTGATGTTTATTTGTCATCAATAGTATGGAATATACTTGTCGAGGAAAATAATCCACATGGATTTGGAAAATCATGCTTTGAATGAAAACTTACGATACTTGATACCTATGTACTTTATTACTAAGTCACATAACTGCTCGCGCCCTATGCAACATAAAATGAAAATGGCGAGAGGTATTGTGCTGGCCACAACATATTTTTCTATAAAGAAATAAATGTTTGTTCATCTAATATAGACACATATGTATTTCATTTTTCTACTATTTGCTACGTAATAAATATGTTTGCCACATGAAATTCCTTGTAGTTACAACATTATTTACAATTTATTTCATATGACTAATATGTTCGAACATATGGTACCCATAAAACTGCGTAAACCTCAGTACATCATCAGCTAGAAATTTGTTGCGAATTTAAAAGTAAAAGTTATGACTTACATTTCTCGCAGCTCGAACCGTAACCACATCTGGGAACTGTAACAAAAAAATAATAAATTATTATTATCATAAAAATAAATAAACATATTAAAGGAAACGATTTATCAAATAATTATCGGTTGTCGAAACGGTATCGCTTTCTACTCATAACTCACGATAAAAAAATAATTTAGAAGTACAATTTCTCTCGTTATACAATTATAAATATTATATTTGGTCTTTGTTAAGCATTAAATAAAGTTCAAATTGATGGGAATGAATGAATTAAAAATTAACCCACACCCGATTACGGGTACCAGGAATATGGAGAAGAAGAAGAAACCAAACAAACAACAAAATTCAAAGTTGCCATCTTTTTGCGATTGATCCGTAGTCTTCGGGTTTCAGATTATGATTTCGGGTTCGGGTTTATATTTATTACCTTTGGGGCATGACATGAAAATGCATATCCCTTATAAATAAGCATTAGCATATAAACCAAAAAGAAAAAGATGTATTGGATGCCCAAGAAAAAGATGACATTTGGACCCGAAACACGAAAATGCCTAATTCTTGAATACAAAAGAAGAAAAACAATGATTCATTCTTGTTTTTTATTTCGTTTTAAGTAAGGAAGGTATTGTCTTTGGTCAAAAATTTCAATGATGAGTTTTTAGTGAATAAGCACGTTTTAGAGTCTCTATAATACGATATTATCATTTTTACGATGATGTTTGTATGTATGTATATATGTGTGTGTGTCTGTATGTGACGATCGTTTCGGATCGCATAACTCCAATAGCACGATTCCAAAAATTATAACTTTTTCGTATTCCTCGAGTTTAGATGCATATGTAGACGTGATTAGATTTTGGTTAGAATTGGTAAACCGGAAGTACCCTCATTTGCAACTTTTAACTTAGCTAGAAAACACGCAGTTAAATATCATTTATTGACATATAATGTTTATAATTTTTAAAGAATATGTTATTCTCTATACGATGTGATTGCATTTTATACTTTATATTTAATAGATATAGAGTTACATAATTATAAAGATATTAAATTTAAAAGATCAGCCAGCTATGCTAACTATGGAAGCTGCTAATATATTTAGATAATTCAAATTGACAGATGTTAATATCAATGAAAAGTAAATGAATGTGGCAGAGGTAAGGATGTTGAGATTTGATGTTGGGAAAGACACAGTAAGGAATGAAAGAATAAGGGAGATAACTCGAAAGTTAGAAGTATCTAGAAAAATACAAGAGAGACGATCACATTGGTTTCAACATGAGGAGAAATGATGAATATATTGGAAGAAGAATGAATAGCTTAGTAATAGAAGGTTGGAGAAACAGAGGAAGCCCAAAGATGGAAGAGTTGTATTGCGGAAGAATTGAGAGAAAAGGAACTGAATGAGATCGACACGCAAAACAGAAATGAGTGGAAGAAGAAAATAAAAAATAGCGACGCTTAACGAATGGGAAAAGCTAAAGAAGAAGATATCAGTGTCAAGTGCAATTTGCATAGTTTGTGGAATAATTTTACTGGAAATTTAGAATCTTTTACAAGAAAATTTATGTATGGAATTTATACATAATACACAGGATTGCCGGAAAGTATTGTGCTGGATAATTTGAATCTATTTTTTTTAACCGGTAAATTAACCATTATTATTATACCGTTCTTGATATCGGTAAACCCCTCCCTTCTCCAGTGTTTAAAAGCTAGCGGCCACCCATGCCTTGCAAGCGCAAAATTATTCCTTATGCGCGAAGAAAACCAATTTGAAATATCTCTTTCATTTATATATACAAGTATATTTTTCTTTATTAAAACAATGAATTTATTAAAATTAAACATGTAGTTAACATAATAAAACAATTATAAATTACAATAATAAACTTTTCTAGATTACAACAATGAATACATTAAAACTTGTTGATTAGTTGATTACAATAATGAGCCCCAACAAAGAAAAACCAAACTAGTTTTTGAAATTTATTTGAAACACATATAGATGTTATTTATTATCGATACCCTACACTGTAGCATGCAGCCAAGTAGAGTTTTAAATCATGTTGATGTATATCATCATGATTTTTTCTTCCGCCTACGTATGTGCATGGTACACTGGTCGAGGAGTCTACACTACATGTGCAGCGTGAAACATATGCCCATGCCCGCAACTCACAAATTACTGTGAAATTTCTATAAATATTCATGCGATGTTTTGTTCGCACCAATTTTCGTTTGGTGCAGAGGTGAAATTATTGATTATTCATGGTTATTTCCATAATTAATGGAGGGATGTTTTGGAAAGGAAGATTAGGAGAAGCGTAAAGCGGTTTAGATGCAACTTTTTATTCTATCCTAAATGAAGTCTGTAGATAGACAGACCAATAATTATTGCTGAACGCGGTTTCATTACAAAATTGTCAGTCCATAAAATATACCAAAACAGAATCTACATGTACCTACAGTAATTTTTTTTAAAGATGTCCGATCAAGATTATCTGTATCATGAACGAATTAACAAATTGGCATACATTTGTCTCTTTCCTTTGCAAAGGCTATAAGCGTGTACGATAAGGATGGATATAACACGCTTGTCTTTCAAAAATTCATATTGCTTCGACTAAGTTAAGACATTCCACTTTAAAACGATGTTCGTTAATAATAATGCTTTCGTTGTAACGTAAGTTTATTTATTAATTCAGATACATAGCTTGATTCATAGCCGTACGAATAACGTCAGTATCTTAATTTTCATATATTTGGTTTTACATTTGCTAATAAACTTACCAATTGAATTATTTTGAATTTTGAATGCTGTTATTGTAACATATTTTTATAATAATAAAATAACAGTAGCATCTTATGTACCCTTACAAAAACTAAGCAAACGACACTACTGAATTTGTCAGAATGGGCGGAGCAAAAATCTGAATTCATACAATTCGTAGATGACCTTGATCGGACATCTTTCCAATTTTTACTGTATTTGGTTCACGATAGATTCAAGGTCACTTGTTCGAAGAAGTAATTCATAATACTTTATACAGTAGTAGTTTAGCAACATTTCATGTTAGAAAGAGAAATATTATTTGACGTATGTCTATGTATTTACATAAATGGTGACATTGCTTTCCAACATATTACAAATAATAATGACGTATGTCGTAGATGTACAGATCTAATTATTATTAATTATCTACTGCATTGCCCTCTGTCCTAATAGTTACCCAGTGATGTTGACATTTAAATCAAATTATTATTCCATAGTTTTTGTCAAGTCTCAGTCTTTGTATTTTGCAAAAACATAGGTGAAGAGCATAAATCTTTGAGAAAGGCATTATTTAAAAAGAAACATAATTTTCAAATAAATTACACATTTTTTTTTAGTTGAAATGTATCCATAAATATTTTATGTTGCACGTCTATGTATACGAAATGCAGTGAAGATATCTGTTAGTAATATTACACCATAGGGTTAATAAATGGTCTTGAATAGTCATCTTTCGTGAAGCAAACTATACCTATATAAATTTGTTTGTGTTATATTGGTTTCTAAAGCAACGTTTTTTGAACTATTTATATAACAAAAAGTGAAACATTAAAGTCCTAGAACTTTAAAATATCATTTTAAAATTCTAGGACCTTAAACTGTTCTTCACCTCAGCAGCTTAATCCAAAATATCTCGAAGAATGTATTTTTCAACAATTATAGCGAATAAGAATGTTAACGAAACTAGAAAAATTCAATTTCACTCTGTCAAAATTTTGCTACGATTTTCGAACAATTTCGACTCTGAAACATGTTTATTGTTAAAAACTTATATTCATTTTCAGTTCACAGCCAATATCATCTACTGTAATATGTTTTGTTCAATATTTCCATTATGAAATAATCTAATTCTTATTCACAATTATACTACGTGAGACAAAAGTTATATGTTCTATATCAAACCATACAATTATTCTTTTAAATAATAAAATTTATGAAACAATAATACATATTTGTCCTATTTTTATATAAAGTGTATCTATCATGATAACAAAGAAACATACATAAAACATATGTAACCATATGCTATGTCTATCCACACCTGTATTTTCTTTAAGAAGTGATATAAATTATACAAACAGTTTCACCAACGATTTCTCTCACTTTTCCAAGTTAATATTTGATTTACCTCTCCTATAAAGTTTTATCTTTTTGATAAGTACTTTTTTATGACAGCATTAACATGAGAAATATCCCCGACTAAAATATTTATAAAGTAATAAAATTATTATTTACAACGCACGTTTGAAACATCTCATCAAACTTTGTTAAAATTCTAAACCTAAAATATGGAATATACGCATCCCATAAAAAAAAAATTCTGACATAAAATGAAACTTTTCAAATAACTTAAAATGGAGTGTGACGCGGTATCTTAAAAATATGAAATGAAATTAAAAGTTTTTACCTCTCGCTACCTTTGGTAAAGGGAGGTATAGGGATTGTGCTAAAAATCGCATATCAAGATTTTGGTAAATAATAATAAATAACTTTATTGACTAACATCAAAGGTTAGGTTCAGCCAAGGCTGTTCTACCATGCACCTAACCAAAAGATAACAACGAAAAATATTACAAAAAAATCTGTTGTGGCCAGCACAATACCTTCCGTCAATCCTGTGTATTATGTATAAATTCCATACATAAATTTTCTTGCAAAAGATTCTAAAAATCCAGTAAAATTATTTCATAAACAAACTATGCAAATTGCACTTTACACTAACATCTTCTTCTTCTTTAGCTTTCCCCATTCGTTAGGCGTCGCTATTTTTTATTTTCTTCTTCCACTCATTTCTATTTTACGTGTCGTTCTCATTCGTTCCTTTTCTCTCAAGTCTTCCGCAATACATTCCTTCCATCTTATCTTTGGTCTTCCTCTTTACTTTTTATTGATACTGACATCTGTCAATTTGAATTATATGAATATATTAGTAGTTTCCCATGTTTAGCATAGCTGGCTGATTTATAAAATTTAATTTCTTTAAAATTCTTTAACTCTATATCTATTGAATGTGAAGTATAAAATGCAATCAAATAATATATTCTTTAAGTTATAACGCTAAATGTCAATAAATCAAATTTAACTGTTAAATATTCTCTCTCTCTCTCTCTCACACACACACACACACACACACACACACACACATACAGACGTCGTCGTAAAAATGGTAAAATCGTATTATAGGGACCCTAAAACACGCTTATTCAATAAAATGTAAATAGAACAATAGTTATATGGCGAGGAACTTAATATACATAATTTCTTGCATTAGTAAATATACAGGTATGTATTTAAATAAAAACATAAATATATTATCACAGCATATTACCCATTGCTGGGTGTGCTATTCTACTTTGTACACATATTTGGATAATGATAGTGATATATTTATATCGTGCGGGCGTTTACCAAGCGTCGCCTCATTGCTGGCATGGAGAGTGCACCACAGAGGTCAATTTTGTGCCATTTAAAATTCGAAATATTTGGCGTTGATTGGGATCGAATCGGATTCCCCAGATTCGCAACCAGACATCAGGCACGCGACAACAAAACCCCATAGGTATGTATTTAAATTAATAAAAATCTGATGTGGCCAGCACATAACCTCTCGCCGTATATTTTACCTGGCTGTATGCATAAAGCAAAGAATATTTTTATAAATACAAATAATATATTCATATAAATCTATGACGTATAAACTTCTTTATTATTCAATAATAGCATGTCTCAACATGAAGACATTTTATAAATTATGTTACAATAAATTACAAAGTAGAGTTTACCATATATAAATATTAGGCTGGTAACTGCAATTTTCAATTCGAACAACGTTGTTTTCTTTCTCTCCATATTCTTCTAGTAAAAACATTAATTTTGGGCGGTCTAAAATGTATATATGGATTGTGCATCTATTCTTACATATCTTCTTTTACATTTTATTTTTTCATACATGTTATATCTAAATAACACTAATTCCCTTTAATAAAGTGACGGATAGATTGCACTCCGATTATTCTTATATCGATGTGTAATTTTGTCAATATTTACAACTTACTTGAGAAGAATTTGATAGCTTTTTCGCAATTCAAAGTTACTCTAGTCTACAGTACTGGTGTACATTGTCCCATAATGTTTGAAACAAATTTAAGTCCTTCAACCTAGACTTGTCATCTCCATAATAGTCACAGATCAAGAATTAAGGGATTCTCCAAATACATTTTTCTTTCATTACACATTATTTCTGACACTGACATTTATCTGTCAGTTACAAATAATTTAAATTTGCAACTATTTTTCATGGCATCCTTTCGGTTGTAAAATTAATTACAACATTATTTTATATATTATATTCCTTTTATCTCTAAATCTATAAAATATGTATAAAAATATTTAAATGTATCAGAAAGAGAATTTATTTTTCTTTAATATTATCAAGAAAAATTTTCAAAAAATAATATTTAGAAGATTTTTTTTCAAGAATCTTCTACTTCCGGTTGTCCAATTGTTACCAAAACCTTTTCAGATCTTCCCATGAATGTCCGATTGGGAAATATGTTGTTAAACAAATTTTAAGTTATAGTTTTTGAGTAACCGTCCTTCCAACATCCCACACACACACACACACACACACACACACACACAGACATCATTGTAAAAATGTTAAAATCGGATTGTAGGGACCTTAAAACGTGCTTATTCAATAAAATCTGGATATGCGATTTTTAGCATGAATCCAATACCTCTCTTAGCGAGAGGTAAAAATTAAATGGTGGGAGGTTATGTGTTGGTCACATCAGATTTTTTGTTTATTAGTCCACGAAATTGTGGACCACATGTGTAAAATAAACAACATTAGTAACAGCAATATTTTTGCCCATTCGTCATGCAGCATAAACTCCAGTGTAAAAATAAATGTCATTTACTATATGTACACTTCTTTGTGTACAATATTAATGTAACGTACTTTCCTAATGGTCCGTGAAACATTTAGGGTGAGTTTTTAGCCAATAAATTAATACTTCTCAGATCAAACCACAAATTCTAATCATGATGATGTGAGTTAATAGCGTCGAGCAATCGGTCTCTTGATCTGTTAATTCGCCTTGGATGGAATCCAACTCTAGAAGTTGGACGGAATAGTTTAAATGTAATATTGTCGCCCCTCGACATCCTGTGTCAATTATGTCGGTTCCCAGGCATGCTCGACGTATTTTCTATAATGCAAGTGATTGTCAAACCGATGGTGATAGACGGTTTACGAATCTACTATGTACAATATGAACTGTTGATCAAAATGGAAGAAATATTTGACAACAAAGAAAAATCCAGTTTCAATGAAGGCAGAAGTTATATCATCTTATAGCTCTTCAGTTTATAGAAAGAAATATTTGATTGCAACAATAAAATTATTGATTACAATAAAGAAAATTTGATTACAGTGGGTTTAATGCTACTGTTACTGTTACTTACTTTACATACTTTCGATTCATTAAAGTAAAAATTAAGTAGTGTAAAACTCCATTTCAATATTTCATTTTACGATAAAACTTCTCTACATATGACACGTTCTATTGTATTATTGATCTCCATCTCTAGACCAAGAGGATCTTTTTCTATCACTATGTGGATTGTATATCGGAGCATGGTAGCGTTATAGATTTTTAATAACGGATTTGGAATTTCTGTCACAACCGCCTGCTTCCTTGACTATCCAATTACCGAAATTCCGTCAGTGGCATACTCGATTGACCGGACGTTCCTGCCAACAGCGGCGACGTGTTCGAGCCAAAAGGGCACATAATATTGCCAAGAGGTTCCGTTCTAACCTCTCCCAATAGCGGCACGAAAACGAAGAGAGAAACACGAAAATCAATTAATATACAAAGAGACATAAGTTGAAAATGATAGAGATTTAAACAGTATCTAATTTGCAAAAGATTGTAAATTTCCAGTAAAATTATTTCATAAATAAAATTGGATTTTAGTTATCAAATCAATACCTAATGGATAAAAATTTTAACCAGTCGTTAAAAATTCACCACTGTGTTACAAAATAGGTCCGTTTATTTATTTATCTTAAAAATTCGAAACTTGAACGGCTGCCTTCGGTCGGTATTTTTATTGTACAGTTTTTTATTTGAAATATTCCTTTAATCTCAGTTTGTTTGACGATGATAAACTTTCAACATATATTTCCATAAATCAAAACTTTGTTTTGGACAGCATTGTCCCGTATTTTAACATAAGAAAGTAAATATTGATTACAGAACTTGAACGTATTTTAGAAACTGGATCAGGGAAAGAAAAACAGAATATTCTAATCAATTCTGTGAGTTTTATATTTGAAAATAAATGTTATTTTACTCTGTATCTTCTATTGGTCGTGAGTATTGGTTGGGCGTTTTCTCTAGCTTCTAACTTATTATCATGCATTTGGTATTCCGTAAGAGCTGGTACTCGATCTCATGCACGAAGCATACGACTACTACCGCGGCAAACGGACCCCTCTGGCCTTAAATGTAAGCGCTGGCAAGAATGATGAACAGAATATGGAAATGCGACGCGCTAATGGAAAAATATGAATTGCGGAATTGCTGATTTGCGAGGAGACAGAATAAACGGCACGATAGCATAGTTATTTGATAATGATACATGATGTCTATGCAAAAGAAGGATATTCTAAACTGGATTGTTGTAATCAATGCATTAATTCATTGTTGTAATCAACAAAAACGAACGTAATATTTTATTGACATATTGACAAGACTCTTCTGGTTACCTTAATTCGATATACAGTATTGGTCACGTATAAATACAAATATCATAAAAGCAGTATTTTATCAAATAGAAATATTTTTACAGCTATGATTGAGGACCATTATCTTCAATGCGACGCAGTTTTTTAGTACCTTGTCAGAAATATTCGTGCGTGTAACTATTATTTGTTTTAGTATTCCCAGCCATTATTGTATACTCTTCTGCAATGAAATGCCCAAAAAAAAAAAATCAGTCGCGCCTGAGAAATATTTGGGGCATTATACTACCTCTCTGTTTTCTATAAAAAGATTGCGTTCCGGCGGGTTAGTGCTATTCAGCACTAGACTAACAAAATAATTGAACGGTTACTTAATACTAGTACTTTTTTTTCAATTTCTTTTAAAAATAAATATATATAAATTAAATAAGTATTTCATCAGGGCATATTACCCTTTACTGGGTGTGCCAATCTGCTTCGTACACAGATATAGGTAATGATGGAATATTTGTACCGTGAGGGCGCTTACCAAGCGTCACATCACGGGCACTCATTGCTGGCGTGGAGAGTGCGCCACAGGGGTCAATTTTGTGCCATTCAAATTTGATGTAAAATTTGGCGTCGGTCGGGATCGAACCCGGGTCCCCAGATTCGCGACCAGACACTCAGGCACACGGCCACGAGACCCCATTAAATAAATGACACTCAAAAATTTCTACAAGTTATGTTTCATTTTATAATGATATTTTCAGGTTGCTGACGTGGGTTTTCTGCCTAATCATTTTCACTATACCTAATCTATGGTGAATCCGGGCATTGGTAATTCTTATGGGTTGAATATTTATAACAATGTTCTATTTTGATAAAATAAACGTATTCCCGTAATTATCGGGTATAAAAAGCAAAATAGAAACAGGTTTCTATTGTTGTAATCAATATTAATTCATTGTTGAAATCAATACAAACAAAAGGATAAATCAGACTTGCAAAAAAAATATGATTTATAAATATCAACAAATGTCATTTCCATCATTCCACCCATACTGCGTCATTAAAAAAACTGTTTTGCTTTCATATTTGTGGATTGTGGGAATCACAATCACCCTCGCCCTCGCCCGTCTGTATACACTCGACACTCGTGTCACTAGGATAATTACATACAGTGTATATGGCTGCTGTTGCCCTCGGAATATTAGCATAATTGCGCAGTTGTCGGGATTCCAGTTGTGAAGTCGTTATCGGGACTGAACACTGAACAGTAGCGCAGCGCACATGTATGTACAGAACTAAAACCTCAATCCCCCAATTTCTTTATTGCAGGAGGATTGCAGGTCGGTAAATATTTATGTTCTGCATTGTGGATTAGAACAATTTTGTCCAAAGTTATTATAACGCACACAGCCACAGAACTCCATATAAATTTATATGTGTCTGTATAATGTGTTGCACGATTTTTACCTCTCGCCAAGAGAAGTATTGGAATCATGGTAAAAATCACATATCCAGATTTTAATGATTAAGCACTTTTTAAGTTCCGATTTAAATCTTTTATTACATACATTATCATGAATGCCATCTATGTGCTCCATTCTAAAATAACTTTTCTGGAACAAACTAAAAATTCCCTGCTAGCAATTGAGTTCCACAACTGCTATACATTCGTAACTCACTCAAATACTGAGGACATAATTCCCTGGCAACTCGGATCTTAGTTCATTCATTAAATCCCCAACTTCCGGTTGGGAACTTGTGTAAATCACCACGATGTGCAGTGGCGCTGTTGTCCGTCCGTCTGGCAACTGGCAAATCACATCCGGCTGCTGATGAGGACGACAGACGTTTGGAATTTTTCGAATAATTTCCAGTGACCTGGATTCTGCACGATATTTGACAACGTTTTATGTATAGCAGATGGGAGGATGGATGCTCGTTTTGTAATTATTCTGTAATGGATTCACAAATTTGGAGGACGGAAGTCATTTACGGATTAGTTTGATCATTTTTATTTGGTTTCGTTTGAATAATAATTTAAACACAAACAGCCCCTAAATTATGCAACGAAAGGTTGCAATATATACAGGGTGTTTTAGGACTAGTGTAACAAACTTTAACAGCTTATTCCCGAGGTCAAAATGTCATATGAACATAGGTCCTATTCCTTCTAGTTACCAAAATACAAGAGGTTGAAGTTCTATAAATAACACGAAATTTTCTAATTTTTGTAGTCAAGGTACTTTCGGAAAACAAGAGTTATTATTGAGTTGAGGAAATTTTAAATAGAAAGTACGACTTGGTGAAATGTCCAACAACGTTGGATTTTTTTTACAGTTTCATTACAAGTTGTTTAAAGTAAAATTTTGACATTAAACTGTAGTTTTAATTCAAAAGTTACTAAAAATAGTAAAAAATGGTATTAGTGTAAACCAGTGATACCAAAAATGTGTTAAAAGTTTGAAATATTTCTGCTGTAAATAGAACGTTTTAAAGTGTAAAATTCATTGTAATATTAATAAATGTACATAATTTAATGTATTTGATATAAATTTTGAATCGTATGTTTTGTTGTCCAAATCGTATTCGTTAATATTAATAAATAAAATTAATTAATATAAATAAGGTATGACTTTTCAATAATAACTCTTGTTTTCCGAAAGTACCTTGATTACAAAAATTAGAAAAATTCGTGTTATTTATAGAACTTCAACCTCTTGTATTTTGGTAACTAGAAGGTATAGGACCTATGTTCATATGACATTTTTGGCTCAAAATGACCTCAGGAATAAGCTATTATAGTTTGTTACACTAGTCCTGAAACACCCTGTATATGTGATTTATTTTCCTCGACAAGTAAATTCCATACTCCTGGTCACAAATTAACTACATGCATTTAGAAAATGTTGAAATTTTTAATGAATATTCTGACATTTGACATATATTTACATACTTACTAATTGCCATTCTGACACGGGCCTCAATATCTGCTTGTCAAGGCCAATAATGTCACATGACTGCTCGCGCCCTACTTTTATGTAACCAAAAACGGAAGTGGCTGGCCACAACAGATTTTTTTAATATTTAATGTATTACTGCAATGATCGAACAAAATATTAATAATGTTAACTATTAATATTTCAGTTTGATTTTAATTCAGGTTATCAGAAGCAACGTGTTTACTTGATATAATTCCAAAATATATCAATAACAACATAGTACAATTCACTATCATCAACTTTCCACTATTTGTATTATATCTACTGACATCACAGCATCCATCGATCGTGTGCCGCTCGCGTATTATCACCGGCTGCATTAATCCGGATAACCGGAAACAGCTTGGCTAGGCAGCCATGAGCCTGAATACTTATGCAGATTATAATATCATCCTATGTAGCTAACTCCCAAGCAGCTCCGGAACTCTCTGATAATCGCGTGCGTGCACTAGCGTTCCAGAATGTTTCTCTGTGCGTCAAACTTAACATTAGACAAGGAATGCTGTAATGAACTCACCACTCACCCTATACGAGATAATAATAGGGGAAGATGTAGAAATTGTTATTAAGAGGTACAGGTTTATATACAATTTTAATTTTATTGATGAAATTTTGCGAATTGATTATCTTGGTAAACGAAAAACTGACTGAGACGCCATACTTTTAGACCAGCTGAAAGCAGTAATTCAAAAAAAAAACGCCAGGAGCTGGCAATGTAAAAGATCTTGAATCACCACGACAATGCGCCAGCTTATTCAAGTCGAATTGCTCAACAAAAATTGAACGAACTGTGGTTTGAAATCTTCCCCTATCCACCGTACTTGACCAATTTGGCTCCCTGCGATTTCCATTTTTTCCCAAAACTCAAAACGTTTAACGCTGGAAATCGTAAAAATGTTAAAATCGAATTGTAGAGACCTTAAAATGTGTTTATTCATTAATATCTGGACATGCGATTTTTAGCATGAATCCAATACCTCCTCCAATAGAAGAATAAATTATGTAATGAGAATAGCGACCATTAGTTGAAATTTGGATATTGCGGATACCTAGATAGGGGAATTTGAATAAGACGAAAAAGTTTTCAATTTCTGAACGTTTTGATTGTAAGTCACTATTAAACCTACAGTGGGCGCGCGTAGTCTTCTATAGACCAGAACAATGTATCTTTTTACCTCATGCTAAAAATCGCATATCCAGATTTTATTGAATAAGCATGTTTTAAGGTCCCTACAATCCGATTTTAACATTTTTACGATGATGTCTGTGTGTGTGTGGGGATGTGTGTGTGTGTGTGTATGTGTGTGTGTATGTGGGATGTTGGAAGGACGATTACTCAAAAACTATAAGACTTTAAATTTGTTTAACTACGTATTTCCCAATCGGACATTCATGGGAAGATCTGAAAAGGTTTTGGTAACAATTGGACAACCGGAAGTAGAAGATTCTTGAAAAAAAATCTTCTAAATATTATTTTTTGAAAATTTTTCGTGGTAATATTAAAGAAAATTAAATTCTCTATCTGATACATTTAAATATTTTATTATATATTCTATAGATTTAGAGATAAAAGAAACATAATATATAAAATAATCTGTTGTAATAAATCAGCCGAAAGAATGCCATGGAAAATTTAAATTGTCAAAAAATGCCAGTGTCAGAAATCCGGAGACATTACTGAAGATTTTTTCTGGGAAGTACATACATTATATTATTTCTTATTGCATTAATAGTTTAATATTTAATATTATAGGTATATTAGACATACCCTTCATATTATATGCTGTTACTTCCGACAATGAATTGGAAACATCTAGAAAAATTAAAAGAGTAGGACAAAATTTCTTCATAGAATGAATTTAAATTAAAAAAATCTAAATATATGGAATAGATATAAGTAGAATTTTTGGTGTAGAGTGTAAGTATACAAGAAATGTTAAATACATTAAGGTGCGAGCAGTCATGTGTCAGAATTATAGCTAGTAATTATGTATATAGATGTCATATATCATAATTTCTCATTCTAAATTTAGTGATTTTCCAATTCCATGTGATTTATTTTCCTCGACGAGTCAATTCCACACTCCTGGTGACAAATTAACTATATGAATTTAAAAAATCTTGAAATTTTTAATGAAAAATTCTGACATTTATGTACATAATTACTAATTATCATTCTGAAACGCGCCTCCACATCTGCTTGTCAAGTCCAACAATGTAACATGACTGTTCGCGCCCTATACTTAACCAAAAAAAGGAAGTGGCGAGAGGTATTGTGCTGGCCACAACATATTTTTATTTATGTCAATAATTATTTATTATTACCGCAGCAAGTATTCGAAGGGTTTTGAAAAATCCATTATAATTAACAATAATTATATTCACAGTCACCCTAAGAAATTAGCTTGATATTCAACAAAAATTTCCTCCCCCTGGTCATTTTAACTAGCCAAAACCATCTAAACAATTTTTCCACCCTGTACTCACATTCACCTATTTTTTACCCCAACATTCCCGACTCCCGAATCCGCTTCTGGCGGGGCGAAGCACCCTTGAGGGGCCCATCCTACAGCCGAGCCAGTTATCGCGTCCCATGCACCAATAAATTCACTTCACATCGGACATGGCCACGCAGTCATGTGGAAGTGTCACGCATGGGGTAGCCTGCATGCGTTGCAATGCGGCCTTATGGGCTGGAATGGGTGGATAGGATACACGGATACAGGATAAGCATATAGGCATAAGTATAAGCAGATGGACGAAGGAACAACAATTTGGAAAGTTTTCAGTATTTAAAATTTCTAGCAATTGCTAAAGTAATAAAAGTATCAAGAAACATTAAAAAATTCTATATAAGAATAAAATAAAATGTAATAAAATTAGTCAGATAAGTACTGATTGATTTAGCCTTAAATAAATAGTTGTTCAATGTTAAAAGTTATTGTTTGTGTGTGTCTTTAAACCTCTTTTGTAATTGACAGATAAATGCAAAATGTCGGTGTCAAAAATCAGATTTTTCTGGGAGGTACGAGTACATTTAATATATATTATTATATTATTAATTAAATATGTATTTGAAATTATAGGTATATTAATATTACATATATCCTTAAGAAATACAGCTAATATTGTCAATGAATTTGAAAATTTTACATATTAGAATAGTAGGACAAAATTTCTCATAGAACGAAAGAAGATATACAACTTCAATTATTTGTGTGTATAAGAAATGTTAAATTCGTTACTTATAGGGCGCGATCAATCATGTGACATTGTTGGCCTTGGCAAGCAGATGAGAATCCGTGTCAGAATGACGGCTAGTAGTTATTTACATACAAGGTGTTATATTTTAGTGGACCCAGCAAATATCTCGCTTATTTATTAAGTTAGTAATTTCTTTCATATAACATGATTTATACAACAACATGTAAGCTACTTGATGACGGATGTACATTCATGATAATCATAATGTTTTGAATGAAATCTTATGATACTTGACACCTATGTACGAGGGTCATTCAATAAATAAAGAGACAAATGGCTATAGCTCAAAAACGGTTTATTTCAATCTTTCAAAATTAAGGCTATTTTTCAACATAATCATCCCCCACAGTTATGCACTTGTCCCATCTTTCTTGCAGCTTCCTAATCCCTTGGCGAAGAATTCTTTCGATTTATCCCGAAGGCACTTTTGCACCGCTTCCTTAACTTCCTCATTGTTAGCAAATCTTTTTCCACGTAGGGCGTCTTTGAGTGGTCCAAACAGGTAAAAATCAGATGGGGCGAGGTCGGGACTGTAGGCAATATGAGGTAAGACCTCCCAACCCAATTCTTGAAGCTTATCACGGGTCAGCTGGGCTGTATGAGGGCGGGCGTTATCGTGCTGAAGAATGACTCCTTTTGACAAGAGTCCACGGCGTTTGCTCCTGATAGCTGGTCTAACTTTGTGTTCTAGCATCTCAGAGTATTATTGGCTATTGATAGTTCGCTGATCTTCAAGGAAATCCTCGATTCCAAGGAGGTACCAGAAACTTCCACTGGACGTCCACATCGGGGTTCATCACCTACACTTGTTCGGCCACTTTTAAACCGATCAACCCACTTGTAAAAATTCGCACGGTTCATACAACTTTTACCGTACTGTATTAACATTCTAGAAAAAAATTCACTTGGTTTTACACCTTCTGCGACTAAAAATCTAATGACTGAGCGCTGCTCTTCTAAGGTGCAATCTTCTAGTGGACTTGCCATGGTGAACTGAAAATTTTGAGGTTATGTTGACATAAAATGATGAAACAGCTGATCAGAGCATATCCCAAGGTTGCCAACCAACACCCCTGAAAAGATTGTACACATTCATTGAATAGTTTTAAAATTATAGAATTTGTCTCTTTACTTATTGAATGACCCTCGTACATTACTAGCTGTCATTTTGACACGGGCCCCATATCTGCTTGCCACGGCCAACAAAGTCACATAACTGCTCGCGCCCGATGCAACATAAAATGAAAATGGCGAGAGGTATTGTGCTGGCCACAACAGATTTTTTTCTTTGTCCTCGTTTTTAAAATAATTTCAATTCCCCCCTGTCTGTTTCACGTCATATCTCACAGCCAGTTTCATTTAAATCTTATTCAGAAACACATGTCCCTGATTTATGTTCGGTTTTTTTGCTCTTCTAATACGTAATTAAATTTCAAGTAGCGATGCCGGAATTTTTTCTTCAACGTTTGGCAATCTTTGAACCTATATGAAACTTTTTTCATCGATAATTCATTTCATATATCCCATGTTTATTTTGCGAGAGAATTCTGCGATGAAATTTAATAGGATTATATTTTAATTTGAAATATATTTTAAACAAATTTTAATTTAGTTACGGATTAAATCGACAAATATTTAAAGAAAATTTCATTAATTTTGATTCGTATTTTCAACAAAAAATTGTATTTGTGAATAACTTTTGATGTAAAGGGTTTTATTTTTGTAAAAAATTAAAAGCAATTTTTTATCAAATTTTATGTATTTTTTATAAGACACAATGATTAAGGGTTGTCATTTTTAATTTTAGAGGGAAGGTGTACATATTGCCATGATCATTTTCCAAAGTATGGTACGAAAATAAAATACAATTATTTCAGATAATTTTATATTCTCTCAAAGGTATAACGATTGACTGGGAAATAATTGTAAATATCATTAATATATACATTACTTAATACTAGTGCCTTTTTACCTTCCGTCACCTTTAGGTAAAAAAGGTATTGTCTTTGGTCAAAAAATTCAATGATGAATTTTTAGTGAATAAGCATGTTTTATTGACATTTAACGTTATTATAACTTAAAGAATATATTATTCTCTATACGATTTGATTGCATTTTATACTTCATATTCAACAAATATAGAATTAAAAAATTATCAAGATATTAAATTTGATAAATCAGCCAGCTATGCTAACCATGAAAATTGCTAATATATTCAGATAAATCAAATTGATAGATGTCAGTATCAATGAAAAGTAAATGAATGTGGCAGAGATGAGGATGTTGAAGTAGATGTTGGAGAAGACATGAAAAGATACGGTAAGGAAATAACTCTAATGTTACAAGTTTCTAGAAAGATACAAGGAGGGAGATTACATTGGTTTGAACATATCATGAGGAGAGATGTAGAATATGTTGGAAGAAGAAAAAATCGCACAGTAATAGAAGGTTGATGAAAAAGAGGAGGACCAAAGATAAAATGGAAGGACTGTATTGCGGAAAACTAAGGAAGAAGAAGATGTCAGTGTCAAGTGCAATTTGCATAGTTTGTTTATGAAATAATTTTACTGGAAATTTAGAATCTTTTGCAAGATAATTTATGTATTGAATTTATACATAATACACATCAAATTTTTTCTTCCCTTTTTAAATAAATAACAACTAATAATTTCTACAACTTATAAAAACCATGTCATCAGCAAAAAGATAAAACCGAGAATATTGAAATATTTTTCTACATCAATAATATATAAGATAAATAACAGTGGCCCTAATATGCTACCCTGTGGTACACCATGTTTTGTTTCTATTTTATCTGCCTACACATTGTTACATTTGCCCTTTGTTGTCTATTATTCAAGTAACTAATAAACCGTTTCAGAACTACTCCTCTAAACCCATACATATCTAGTTTATTTATTAGTCTCTCACTATCTACCGTTTCGAATGCTCTTCGAAGATCTACGAAAATACTACATATCCTTCATCTATGTTTTGTTTCTGCCGAAAACCTGATTGGTATTTCGATAATACCTTATTTTCTTCTACGTACACATAAACTTATTTGAATACAACAGTTTCAAGTATAAATGCTGTTTGACTGAGATTCCGAGTAATTGTTAACACCTTATCTACACCATAGTCGAGAAATTTCCCTCATGTAAAGATTACTATTTTAAAGCTAAAATCAATCAGTAAAAAATTAATTAATTATTAATTTTTACACTCATTAAAAAAGATTTAATTCATATCTTAATAGGCGTGAATTTAAAACAGGCTGAAAAAATAATACGACAACTTTCTTAAAGTGTTAATCTGATAAAATCATCTAACATCATTCAAATTAATTACAATTTTATCTTGTATCTATCATTTACGGTGGAAATTTATGCAAGTATGATTTTTTATTATGTTGGGCTTTAATAATTAACAATTATAATTTCCATCTGGCTAAATAAAATTCATAATTGTGACAAAATTATTAATTATTTCAAGTAGTAATTAATTTTCATGTTATTAAAATTTAATCTAAATATGCATAATTGATGGTTACAACAATTAATTATTAAAATATTTTTATTTAAATATAGTATTTTTTATTTTGCAAATTGAGGGAAATTATCAATTCTAATTTTGGATAACATATCTAGTTACCCTTGGAAAAGGATGTATTACATAACCCTTGTATCCCTGGTTACACAAATGAATAAACAATTATAATAACAAGTGATGCGTTATATGCGCCATAGCAACAGGAGTAATTAAAATATGGTATGATAAATATGTTAACTGATGTACCACTATTTTAAATTATTTTCATACGTAATATAACAAGTGATATGATTATCATCGATGATATTCTCGAGTGAAATGTGCTGCTTCGGTGTCACGAGCAACATCTTCGATTATAAATCATATCACGAGCTTTTATTTAATGAGAGAATATAATGAATTTTTGTTGCACATTATGTTAACCTAACTTTTGATATACATATTCATAATGTATTAAAACATGGTACTTACCAGTTTTATTTAATATATCGGAGTTTGAATTATTGTTATTAATTATTTTAAACTCAAAATTAACTGTCAATGTTGTAAATAAAGAAAACAAATCCCTAAGTAACGACTATAAATAAGGTGATAATTTCTTTGTTTTTTATCATCGCTGTGATAGACATGTAACTAGGGAGATTCTGAATGTTGATTGGCGGAAAACATATCACGTGACTAATGAATTATATTCTCAAAGGAATGAAATTTTAATGTTTATATTTTGTGACTCGAGATATATTCTCCCTACAAATATGCTCGCACAAGTAGTATTATTATTACGAAGGTTGTTTCAGAGAAGACGGGCGTATTGTACCTTGTGTGAAGAATGAAGAATGGACCTAGCAAACAAAACATGGTTTGTGCTGTGTATTCACCTGATGTCAAGGCAACCAAATCAACAACGGCCAGACGTGGACTTTGAGTTTTGGACAGACGGCATTCAGTTTACAAAATTATAGATGCTAATATGAAGTAAATAATATGAGAAAAATAAAATATTGTAAAATGTTGATGATGGTGTATGTTAAAAAAACTGTTCCAAAATTTTAGAAGGTATAGTGAAAATAATTAAGCAGAAGATATTATTTTTATAACAAAGCGAGACAATTTACGAAATTCTTTAACGGATGACAAAATTCTGATCTCTCTTTATTATCTATAATTATAAAATTAGAAGTTTCAACCGTTAAATGTAGAAAAATCATGTAAGATTACATTAAGAAATGTTTAATTTTCAGTACAGTGTTCGAAAGAAAACCTAACTCGCAGTAGGCTATGAATAAAGAAACGTATGTCTTAATGTCATAGCCTACTCCAAGTTAGGTTTTTTTAACACACTGTACCTACAAATTGTAGCATAGTCGTTATATTTTTATCAGCCTAGGGCGCCCAGAAGGCTTAATCCGGTCCTGCTTTCTACCCTAAATCAACTGAAAGGAAGATTCAGTAATTGGAGATTCATCTTCCCTCTTCTTCCCCAACATGTTACAGTGTTGCTATGTAATTTACGAATATACAGTAAAATTTTTGAAAGATGTCCGATCAAGGTTATCTACGAATTGTATGAATTCAGATTTTTGCTCCGCCCATTCCGACAAATTCAGTAGTTTCGTTTGCTTAGTTTTTATGAGGGTACATAAGATACTATTGTTATTTTATTATTATAAAAATATGTCACAATAAAAGCATTCAAAATTCAAAAATAAGTCAACTGGTAAGTTTATTAGCAAATGTAAAACCAAGTGAAAAATAAGATAGTGACTGAATGTCAGTGTCATTGACACTGACAGAAAATAACATTATTCGTATGGCTATGAATCAAGGTAATGTATCTGAATTAATAAATAAACTTACGTTACAACGAAAGCATTATCATTAACGAGCGTTACAGCGAAAGTATTATTAACAACGAGCATCGTTTTAAAATGGAATGTCCTAACTTAGTCGAAACAATATGAATTTGTGAAAGACAAGCGTGTTATATCCATCCTTATCGCACACGCTTAAAGCCTTTGTAGAGGAGGGGGTTAAATGTATGCCAATTTGTTAATTCGTTCATGATACAGATGACCTTGATCGGACATCTTATTCTTAAATTCTAATTTATTAATTAAATATTGTGGATAACCCGTAGTTCTTATTTTGTGTATTAGACAGAGAAGTAGCGTTTTAAAACGGTCATTAATGTAATCAATGTTCGCAACAGAACGGTAGGATATACAGGGAGTTTATTTTATCAGTAAATATAGAGTAGTTTCATTACCATAGTTACAAAATGATAGCACTGTATTACAGCGTTTATTTTATGAATAAACGTAGGGAATAGTTGTCAGACTCGTCAAACTGTCACATTTCAAAATGGTTTTTTTTTTTATAAATTTGCAGATTATAACAGGTATAATTTATTTTCTGTTAGTGTCACTGACACTGACAGAAAATAACGTTATTCGTACGGCTATGAATCAAGGTAATGAATTAATATATAAACTTAAGTTACAGCGAAAGTACTATCAAATAACGAGCATCGTTTTAAAGTGGAATGACTTAACTTAGTCGAATATGAATTTTTGAAAGACAAGCGTGTTATATCCATCCTTATAGCCTTTGCAAAGGAAAGAGATAAATATATGCCAATTTGTTAATTCGTTCATGATACAGATAACCTTGATCGGACATCTTTAAAAAAAATTACTATAGATTTTTAGACTTCTTATTACTTACATTAATAACCACAAAAAATAGAAAGTCGTTTTTGAAGCACATTGTTTTTAATTCACAGCTTCATACCAAAAACTCACATAATATATCTATTTAGCAATATATTCGCAAGTAGTAAGTCAAAACTCGGAATATATATATAATGTTCACATATTACCATATGTGAGCAGTAATTTTTGAAATATATTCAGCAATTTTAAAATTTAAATGAGATGTTGCTGTGCGTGGTGTACCAGATTTCACATATTTCATTTTTCGCAATGTTGTAAATTTAACTGGAGCACGTGATTTAGTGACAGCGCTGTTTTTGATCCAAACAACGATGCATTGGGGTTATTTTATATACTACACAACCCCTACGGGTTTTAATTTCATACACAGAGGGTCATTTACATTTTTAAAAAGACATATTTTAGTGCGCAATTCTTCAGCATACTGAAATAAAGGTTGTCAAAAAAACCTGATAGGGAATTTTTAACTTTTAATTTGTCATTAAAATATAAAGTACGTTTCCACGTCATCTATCGTAACCATATGGTTCACATCGCCAGAGGGGATGACGTCATGTTGTCGGGTGAAACCGGATGAAATCGTGTGGTTTCCGTAGTATTCATACAAATCAAAACTGAAAACTGACAGTACCGTGTGAATTATTTATCAAAATTCGAAGTAAAACATATTTCGCAATAGCAAATCAATTGAATAATTATTATGTAATGTCAATAGTGACATTATTATAATATAACCTATATAGGGTGAGTCTGGGAAGACGCCCCCCTTTAACTTTTTTATTATAATACAAAAAATGGTTCATATAAAAGTTTTATTATTTTAAATATACTATTTTATTTACAAGATACGACTATCAACTTTTATTTTTTATATGGCAAACTATAATTATTTTTCCAAAGTATAAACTGCCATTTTTTTCTCTTTCCAACGAAGTATTAGTTTTTACCTCCCGCTACCCTTGGTTAGGGAGGTATAGGGATCGTGCTAAAAATCGCATATCGAGATTTTGGTAAATGACTACGTTTTAAGGTCCTTAGAATCCATTTTTAACATTTTCACGATGATGTCTGTGTGTATGTATGTATGTATGCATGTATGTATGTGCGTGTGTGTGTGTGTGTTATTATAAAAATTAAAGATTATTCCATTTTCAACAAGTTTGCTTTAATATATCTCGGAGCTTATGGTTTAAACACATCTCCGTGGTTACATAGTTCAGCTCAAATGCATGTAACTGACAGATAAATGTCACTGTCAAAAAAATAATAATTTCAAATTAATAATAGTAACGTTTTAAAAAGAAAATTGTAAATAGAACAATAGTTTTATGGAAAGGAACTTAAAATACATAATTTCTAGCTTTAATAAATATGCAGGTATGTATTTAAATGAATATATTATCACGGCATATTATCCATTGCTGGGTGTGCTAATCTGATTTATATACATATTTCGGTAATGATGATAACATATTTGTATTGTGCGGGCGTTTACCACAAGGATTAATTTTATGCCATTTAAAATTCGAATTATTTGGCGTTGAGCGGGATCAAATCGGATTCCCCAGATTCGCGACCAGACAGCAGGCGGGAGGTATTGTGTTGGCTACGTCAGATTTTTTAAAACATATCCTTTGTAAAATTAAATAAAACCTACTGAATTTTTTTATCACAGAACATTGTTTGCATCCACAAAAACAAATTATTCCGCATCGTATTGTTGAGAAAGTAGGGTTGTCGCGCCACTGATTATAATGACTATCAAAGTCCTTAAATAAAGCGCCTGCGTTGCACAGCACAGGACCTCAACTTAATCCTTCCTTTGCGATTGAATTTTCATTCTCACACATGCCCATGCCCTTGTCCTTCCTTTCCTTTCAATCCCTGGTCCTTTTGTCTCGTGCACTTTCATGTGCTTTGATGCGACTGTCTTCGACATGAAGAAGTGTTCTTGTGCATAACCGGTCTGTAGTCCTTTGAACTCAGACCCAAAGATTTATTAATTAAGCGTGATTTACAATGTCTGAAATCCCAAACTCCTGTTTGTAAATTCAGTGTTTGTAAGTGGCTTTTGTTCTAAAGGAGACCGCCGGAGCCAGACCTTACAAAACAACAGGGTGCTTTTTACGGGGATTATGTGCTTATTTATAGAATAGAAAAACCAAGTTAAAACAGAATATTTAATATTTTATGTAAAATGTATATTTTTATTCCGTTTGTAACACAGTTGTCTTTATTTCTAGCTATTGAGAATTTACCACATGTATTACGGGCAGCGAAAATGGAAACAAGACATGGATATACAGTATTCATTTTAAGTGGTACCTACACTAATGCTATTTCAATAAGTATAGGAACTACGAAGACGATTAAATTAGTAAACAATTTCTATATTATAAGACTACTTTAATGAGCGAAAATAGTTATTTTTGATTCTAATCTTATTTCCCAAAAGTCGACCAGACAATATGAACAAGCTTATAAAGATTTTTTGGACTGGTGTCATTCGATGAATTTTAAGAAAGAATGTGAATGAAAATGTAATATTAGTAGTATTAGTAATTTGACTAGTATTCAATACCGGTATTGAACATAAAAATACCGGATTTTCGGTATATTTCATAATGAAAAACAAGATTCTATTTAATAGATTATCAAAATGTAATGTTTTCTTTCCATATTAGAGTAAAGTAGAAATACAAGATTTATTAACTTATTCAATTTTTTTTTTTTTGTAATTTCAAACCAGCTGGAAGGTAAAAATAGCTACATATTTCTCTTAATTTTTTTCTAGCACTTATAAGTACACTCTTCAATATTTTTATAATTAAAGAATTCGAGGGGGGGAGGGCCAAAAATATCCAATCGGGCCATGCACTATCTGAACCCGGCCCTGTATTTACCTTCTGATTGTCGAATTAAAGATAAACCAAAGTTCTAAAGTCCCAAATAGGTACTTATGTATTTACTCGTAATTTCTATAAACTTAGCTACGAACGATATTTACTACTGAATCTGTTGTACAAAAACAAGCAGCATAATATTCTATCTTAGTACCTACGTAGCCATCTTAATCTGTGAAACAACATTAGATTTATGTGTCGTTGTGGCAATGGCAACTGTTAAGTTGTTGTGTTAACTATAACAAGGTAATGCGCTTAGAGATGAGGTGGAGCAAATATAGACGACTTGAAATTCAAATATTTAATTAAAACTGTACATCAGGGATTCTCAGCGCCGTGCGGTGGTATTTTGGCGCCTGGAGCACATAATATTTAATTTGGCGCCCTAAGCACGGCCGCTCGTGCAGGTTGTGCCCCGCACAAAGGCGCCTGACCATGAGGGGCGCCATTTCATGACAGTAAATAATAGTATTTTTTTTGCAAACTACTCTTATTCGTAAAGAAAAAATTGCCTATACAACTTTCATAGTAAGATGATAGAAGTGAACAATATTTTTTTATTAATTTGTTTGCATTAGAGCTTTAATAAAGTTAAAGTAAATAATTATCCCCCAAACGTATATTTTTTTAGCATTGTTATATTCAAATAATAATTGTGAAGCTGTTGATTACAACAATGAATATTTTAGTTATAGTTCATTCATAGTGATTACAAGAATAAATCTAACAATGAATTTAGTAGAAAAAAATGAATATCCTGCTAAACGGATAATTTTCTGATATTGTTATAACTGTAAAATTATTGATTACAACAAAAGAAATCTGTTGTACCAATCAGTCACAATACCTTCCGTCAATCCTGTGTATAATGCATAAATTCCATACATAATTTTTCTTGGAAAAGATTCTAAATTTCCAGTAATATTATTTCATAAACAAACTATTCAAATTGTATTTGACACTGACATCTTCTTCCTCTTTATCTTTTCCCATTCGTTAGGAGTCGAAATTTTTGCGTGTCGTTCTCATTCGGTTCTTTTTCTCTCAAGTCTTCTGCAATACAGTCCTTCCATCTTATCTTTGGTCTTTCTCTGCTTCTTCAACCTCCCATTACTAAACTACTCATTCTTGTTCAAATATAATTCTTCATTTCTCCTCATGACATGTTCAAACCAATGTAATCGTCTTTCTTGTATCTTTCTAGAAAATTGTAACACTAGAGTTATTTTATTATCGTATCTTTCCGTGTGTTCCCCAACATCTACTTCAACATCCTCATCTCTGCCACATTAATTTACTTTTTATTCATACTGACAACAACTGTCAATTTGAATTATATGAATATATTAGTAGTTTCCATGTTTAGCATAGCTGGCTGATTTATAAAAATTAATTTCTTTAAAATTCTTTAACTCTATATCTATTGAATATGAAGTATAAAATGTAATCAAATCGTATAGAGAATAATATATTCTTTAAGTTATAATAACGTTAAATGCCAATAAATCAAATTTAACCGTTAAATCTTCAAATGAGGCTACTTCCGGTTCACCAATTATAACCAAAATCTAATCACTTGTTCTTCTGGATGTAAAATTGAGGAATACGAAGAAAATATAATTTTTGGAATCGTGGTATTGCAGTTATAGGAACCGAAACTTTTATCACACAAGCACAGAAACACACACACACACACACACACACACACACACACACACACACACACACACACACATACACAGACACACAGACACACATACATACATACATACATACATACATACAGACAACATCGTAAAAATGGTAAAATCGTATTATAGGGACCCTAAAACATGGTTATTCATTAAAAACTCATCATTGAATTTTTTGACCAAAGACAATACCTTCCTGGCGGAAGGTAAAAATGATTACAAGGATGAATATAACAAAGGATATTTCATCAATATTTGAAATCTAGTAGTTTTCGTAGAATTAAAAATATAGTTTAAAATTTACGGAATGTGTTAATTTGCAAATTATACATTATGGGGGGCGCTGAAATATAACTTTGCACAAAGGCGCCTTTTACCCACGGAGCAGCACTGGCCCTAAGAACAAAATTTATTTATAAAAGAGTGAATTTTTCATTCATTTGGTTCAATACAGAAGAATATAGAATGATATGGCTCTAGCTGCTTAACTGGGTAATTATCAAAAGCGTATCAATCAGAATATATCTATTTCAATTCTGCGTGCGCCTTTTAACAAAAAGTGCCTGGAGCGATTGATCCTTTGCTCCATATCACCGCACGGCCCTGTGGATTCTAATATACATATATTCAAGTATCAAAATTAAGTATTCTTGTTGATTTTTTTTTACCAAAGCAGGAAGTTATATTCTGGGCTTATTATACTTTTATAGTCATCATCAACTTGGTAATGATACTTTAAAAATGATGTATTAATATATAAAGCAACGCATGTTAAAAATTAATCAATTTTTCGTTTAATTAAATATGCAATACAGACCAATAAATAAATATCTCATTTACATGTCATTTTATAAAAACTGATGATATTTCCCCGTTACAAAAATGTAATTAAAGACTCATATGCTAGTTTGGATTAACATATTAAGTATGCAATCATTAAAATATAATTATTTCAAACGGTAGTTTAACAGATCAGAGATAATGATGTGTACGTGATTCTTTTAAGTATGTAAATGTTCATTAATATAAAAAACATATCTTCGAGTATTTCTTTCTATGCGAAATGTGTTTCAATGTAGTATGAAAATTATAAATTTGCATAATTATACTTGATTTAATAATACTGAATAAACTACCTTTGCCAATAACATCTAAATACAGGCATTAAGGGATCTTCGATTACATGTAACTATGGTTACAAAATTTTATTACTTATACATACAAAGTAGCTACGGGAACGGGTAACACGCAAATAATACTAACGTAATTCTATATATTAATCAGGTTTTCATCATTTTTTTACATAATTCCATAAAATATAAAACTAATGTTGTTGTATTATACTATACATAGTCCAAAAAATACAGACAAACATATAAAGGGAATATGTCTTTATTATTATGCTCAATAGTGTCTATAGTTTTTTATGTATTTTATGAATAAACTGTAATATGACATTCAACTAAAAATTTAATGCGAAATTTACATGTTGGGAAGACACGGAAAGATAGGATAAGTAATTAAAGGATAAGGGAAGTGGGCCGAGTGATGTAAGTTTCCAGAAAGATACAAGAGAGACGATTACATTGGTTTGAAAATGTCATGAGGAGAGATAAAGAATATATTGGAAGAAGAATGAATAGCTTTAGTAGTAGACGAAACTAAGGAAGACCAAAGATAAGATGGAAGGACTGTATTGCGGAAGACTTGAGAGAAAAGGAACTGAATGGGGACGACACGCAAAACAGAAATGAGTGGAAAAAGAAAATAAAAAACAGGGACCTCTAACGAATGAGAATAACTAAAGTAGAAGATGTCAGTGTCAAGTGCAATTTGCATAGTTTGTTTATGAAATCATTTTACTGGAAATTTAGAATATTTTGCAACAGAATTTATGTATGGAATTTGTACATAATACACAGGATAGACGGAATGTACTGGCCACATCAAATTTTTTATAATATATAAAGTGTATTATTTTATTTTCAAAAAAATTGTAAAATATTTACCTAAAAATACCTACATAGAAGTAAAAAAAGAATAATCCAGAAGAAATAATCATACATAGTTTTTTCTACTCCGATACGTAAAGTAGTAACTTCACCCATTGGATCGCAGTAGATGAAGTATATGACTTTATAATTGCGTAAAACGGAATGCATTTCTTATGGCGTTTAGTTTACACACTACTCCGTTAAGAGCACTTATACTTTTTGGCACCGATAAAATAATTTCAAATTATGAATAGTTTCATTGAATCGATCGTAGAAAAAGTATAGTGAGCAACACATGTGTGAATTGTTTTACACATTTAAAAAGACGGAAAATGAGATAGAAAGGAGAGTGAGTGCGGGATGTAAGGTAATGGGTGCTCTGGGTACGTTTGCACGAAACGTTAACGTATCAAGGAATGCTCGGTTAAGTGTATATACTGGAGGACTAGTACCTGCTTTGATGTATGGAAGCGAATGCTGGGCATGGACGGGGAAGCATAAAAAGAGAGTGACTGCCGTGGAAATGAGGTATTTACGTGGTGTATGTGGGTATGTCAGACGGGATCGCGTGAGGAATAATTTGGTGTATGAAGAATGTATGGTTAGGAACAATGTGATTAAGAGAGTTGGTGTGAGTCAGTTGAGATGGTTTGGACAGGGGTAGAGAATGGTGAGTGAACGGCTTATTAAGCGTTGAAGTTGAGGGTTTTCGATTGCGTGGCCGACCAGTGTGTAAATGGATGGATGTGATTGGTAGGGTGCTTAAAGAGAGAGAGTTTTCAAGTATGTAGAGAAGAAGAGCATGTATGAATGCGATTATGAGTGTGGCCGAGGCGAAAGTCTGCTTAGATAGGAATGTGTGGCGAAGGATGATTGTTTCCTAACTATTATTGTGATCTGGATGCGGTATTTCGCTACCGAAAATCGGTCACATTAATATGTTTAAGAGTAAGGATTATGAGTGTGGCTGTGGCGAAAGAAGTCTGCTTAGATAGGAATGTGTGGCGAAGGATGATTGTTTCCTAACTATTATTGTGATCCGGATGCGGTATTTCGCTACCGAAAATCGGTCACTTTAATATGTTTAAGAGTAAGGATTTATTGTATATTGTATGATATTGATGTTGTTCTTATTGTTATCGGGTTTGTGCGAACCCACTAAGTGGGACACGCGTGATTTTATGTATGTATGTATGTAAAAAGAAATTTCACGCATTTGTTACACAACATATTATTATGGAATTTGATAATATGCCCCAATATTACAATATCTACCTAGATATTACATTTTACGTTCCTTCGAAATAAAATAAATTGATTTTAATAAAAGACATTTACAATTTGTTTGTTCATCGTCTTCGCTCTACGATAACTGGAGTAAGTTTGCTTATAAAGCCCATTTCAAGTTGAGCAAAACTTCGTTTCAATATTGGCAAACAGACATATTGTATCGATTTCTTTCTATACAATTTCATCATGCTTTATTTAACCAAACAATTGGCTCAACGGAGCATAAATATTTCAATTTGAACTTCGGCAGAATGGCCTGGATCTATTCTCATTTAATTCTGTATTTATTACGAGGAATGTTCGTAATAACGTCAGTTCACCTGCGCTTATTTCCAAAATGTAGCTATATATTCACGGAACTTGCGCGCGCTATTATTCCAAATGGCACGTATATATTCTCCGTCCGCGGAGGGAAAATCTAATGCTTAAGTATTCCAATATACAAACTGGGGCACGTTTATTTTCCTTTCTTACTGCATATTATCGCAAGGGGTGCATTTCTCAAACTATTGGACTTTTAACTTGTCCCAAGTCCCAGGATACATTTATGGATTCAAATATATTAAGGACAATCATTTTCAAATAAAAGGTTTCCGAAGCAGGTTACTTGTGTTTGAATGAACGCTATTTGTTAAATTTGAAATCTAGAAGTTTGGTTATTACTTTAAATGAAACGCCATATATTAACGTTTATTCTGTTTATATATTTTTGAAGGATTAACGTTACACTCCAGTCGATATTTACTATTAGTAACTGTCCAAGGAAAGACAGCGTGCGTTTTATGGTTAACCTATACCTATACACTTTAGTTTTTGGGTAGAAGGTTTTCGTCTGAAGAAGAGATTGTTGCTGTAATTCATAATTATTTTGAAAGCATTTAAAGAAGATTGGTTGGGAACTTTTAAGAAGTGAAACATAAAAAATGTACCTATAGTTCAAGGGAACTTCTTTGAACATATTTAAAATAGAATTCGTATAAATTAATCTGTATTAAAAGTGTTTGGGTAATGAGTGTACACGCCTTTTTACCTTCCGTCACCTTTAGTTAAGGAAGGTATTGTCTTTGGTCAAAAAATTCAATGATGAGTTTTTAGTGAATAAGCATGTTTTAGGGTCCCTATAATACGATTTTACCATTTTTACGATAATGTCTGTATGTATGTATGTATGTGTGTGTGTGTGTGTGTGTGTGTGTGTGTGTGTGTGTGTGTGTGTGTGTGTGACAAAAGTTCCGGATCCCATAACTTCAATACCACGATTCCAAAAATTATAATTTTTTCGTATTCCTCAAGTTTACATCCAGAAGAACAAGTGATTAGATTTTGGTTATAATTGGTGAACCGGAAGTAGCCTGAAGATTTAACAGTTAAATTTGATTTATTGATATTTAACGTTATTTATAACTTAAAGAATATATTCTCTATACGATTTGATTACATTTTATACTTCATATTCAATAGATACAGAGTTAAAGAATTTTAAAGAAATTAAATTTTATAATTCAGACAGTTATGCTAAACATGGAAACTACTAATATATTCATATAATTCAAATTGACACATGCTAGTATCAATAAAAAGTAAATTAATGTGGCAGAGATGAAGATGTTGAAATAGATGTTGGGGAAGACACGGAAAGATACGGTAAGAAAATAACTCTAGTGTTACAAGTTTCTAGAAAGATACAAGAAAGGCATTACATTGGTTTGAACATGTCATGAGGAGAAATGAAGAATTATATTTGAACAAGAATGAGTAGTTTATTAATGGGACTGTATTGCGGAAGATTTGAGAGAAAATGAACTGAATGAGAACGACACGCAAAAATAGGGACCCCTAACGAATGGGAAAAGCTAAAGAGGAAGATGATGTCAGTGTCAAGTGCAATTTAAATAGTTTGTTTATAAAATAATTTTACTGGATATTTAAAATCTTTTGCAAGAAAAATTATGTATGGAATTTATACATTATACACAGGATTGACGGAAGGTATTGTGCTGGCCACAACAGATTTTTTATTAATGACAGTAGCCTATTTTCCAACGCGATGTGTGTCAAATAAAAAATAAATCAACCGGAACAGTTTTTTACTTTTTTCAACTGGTTAATTTCCAATAAACTGTAATCAATTGATCAGATTTCATTACCAGCCGTAATACATTGCGCTGTGTTTACAAATAAAAAAGTATATTTCGACAGGTGTTTCATAAATTCACGGACTTAACCCTGCAATTTCGTAAATCAATTTATTTGACAATTATTCCAACAGCTGGTTTGAAATGATACATATTTACAAAAAAATATTTTAATAAGTTAATAATATAGAGTAGCCGACAAAGTTGTAAAAAAGGAGTTCGACATTTGTTTGCGTACTTACCACTTTAGGCTCAAATTAAACCAGTTTTACAGTTTCTGCAGAGGTTTGAGTTCAAGATTATTTTTGTGAAGTTCTTGACAAAACGTAATTTTTATTTTGTAGTTTTTAAATTTACGTTGTGCTATGTGCCATATTTCTTTTAATGCAAAATTAACTTTTTTGTTGTAAGCATTACTCGTATATCTTGGGTGTCCATCCTTTTGGGCCGTATCACCGAACAAAAATTGTGTCTCACTTATTACCTCCCGCTACCCTTTGTAAGGGAGATATAGGGATCATGCTAATAATAGCATATTGAGATTTTGATAAATTACTACGTTTCGAGGTTCATAGAATCCGATTTTAACATTTTCACAATGATGTCTGTGGGTGTGTATGTGTGTGTGTATGTGTGTATGTGTGCGTGTGTGCGTGTGTGAGTGAGTGTGGATCTTCTGGAAACTCTAACTCAAATACATCAATCCCAGAATTTTGAAACCTTTATTTCGACCTTACTCTAATATGGAAAGAAGCCATTAGATTTTGGTGGCAATCGGTTAACCGGAAATGGCAGTTTACTTGAAGCTCAAAATAGTTTTTCTTCAAAAAATACCTTTAAATATTATTTTTTCGCAATTTGTTATTATAAAAATTAAAGATTATTCATTTTCTACAAGTTTGCATTAATATTTTTTATATATTTTATAAATAAATTTGTAAAGTAATATAAAAATTATATCTCGGAGCTTATATTTTAAACACAACTCTATGGTTACACTGTTACACAATTCAGCTCAAATGTATGTAACTGACAGATAAATGTCACTGTCAAAAAAATAATTATTTCAAATTAATAACAGAGTAACATTTTAAAAAGAAAATTGTAAATAGAACAATAGTTGTATGGAAAGGAACTTACATAATTTCAAATTAATAATAATAACATTTTAAAACGAAAATTGTAAAGAGAACAATAGTTATATGGAAAGGAACTTAATATACATAATTTCTAGCATTAGTAAATATGCAGGTAATGCAGGTACAGTAAAATTTTTGAAAGATGTCCGATCAAGGTTGTCTACGAATTGTATGAATTCATATTTTTGCTCCGCTCATCATGACAAATTCAGTAGTGTCGTTTGCTTAGTTTTTATGAGGGTACGTAAGATACTACTGTTATTTTATTATTATAAAAATATATATTACAGGAAAAGCATTCAAAATTCAAAAATAAGTTAACTAGTAAGTTTATAAGCAAATGTAAAACCAAATATGTTAAAAATAAGATACTGATACAATGTCAGTGTCAGTGACTCTGGCAGAATATATTGTTATACGTACGGCTATGAATCCAGGTAATGTATCTGAATTAATAAATAAACTTACGTTACAGCGAAAGTATTATCAACAACGAGCATCGTTTATAAATGGAATGTCCTAATTTAGTCGAAACAATATGAATTTTTGAAAGACAAGCGTGTTATATACATCCTTATCACACACTCTTACAGCCTTTGCAAAAGAAAGAGATAAATGTATGCCTATTTGTTAATTCGTTCGTAATACAGGTGCCCTTGATCGGACATCTTTCAAAAATTTTGCTGTATGTATTGTACACAGCTTTCGGTAATGATGATGACATATTTGTATCGTGAGGGCGTTTACCAAGCGTCACCTCATTACTGGCGTGGAGAGTGCACCACAGGGGTCAATTTTGTTCCATTTAAAATTCGAATTATTTGGCGTTGATCGGGATCGAATCGGGTTCCCCAGATTCGCAACCAGACATCAGCCACGCGGCAACGAGACCCCATAGGGATATTTAAATTAATAAAACTAACTCCTTATTAAATATGAATGTTTAAGCGTAAGCTATGTTAACTGATTTAATATTCATACTTTCTTTAAACACAAGAGCTACTTTTATACTATTTAAAATTTGAATAAAAATAGAGCAAAACAAAATAGTTATAATATCAAACTGAGTGACCTCTGCTCTGCTATAATCCTTTTCTGCTTTCCTGTCTTTGTTCCATTTCTCCTGCGTCATCCCGTGATCTTTCAATTCTAATTCTAACCAAACACCCTCTCTTTATCCCACCCTGCTCTGAATGTAAGACCGTCTCTCTGTCCCTGACCGGTGGTGGAATTCACTTAGCTTGCCCGGCCGCCAGCTGCTGTCAATGAGACATGAAACTCGACATCCCGACCTCGCTGCAAAGCCCGGGTGAGCCTCGGCAAACACGTTGCGAGGAAGCCTTCCACGAATGCTAAGCACTAGCAATAATCACATAATTATATTGGAGACTGGCGTATTTTGCCGCGTAAAATGGAATTTTTCGAGGGAAGTATGTACTACTGGTTAAATATATGGTGCTGATTACAATAATCAAAGTGCTTGTTAATTGTTACAATACAAAGTTGATTACGACAATTAAAATTGTTAAGGAACCAAAATAGCAAAATACCTTCCGTCACCTTACGATTTTACCATTTTTACGATGATGTCTGTATGTATGTATGTATGTATGTATATGTGTGTGTGTGTGTATGTGCGCGCGTGTGTGTGTGACCGCAGTTTCGGCCGCGATATCTCCAATACTAGAATTCCAAAAATTACGATTCTTATGTATTCCTCTTCCTTACATTAAATATTATTTACACATTTAATGTTATTATAAATATAAAGTACATTCTATTATCTATACGAATTGATTGCATATTATATTTCATATTCAATGGATAAAGAGCTAAAGAATTATAAAGAAATTAAATTTTATAAATCAGCCAGCTATACTATAACCATGGAAACAGCTACTATATTAAGAACATTCTGACAGATGTTAGTGTCAATGAAGAGAAATGAATGAGAAATAACTCGAGTATTAAAAGTTTCTAGAACGATACAAGAGAGACGATTACATTAGTTTAAACATCATTTTAGATTGTTTTATTTTAGCTAAAATATGTATATGTTGTACCCAATATTTATGTTTAATGTGATATTTTATCGAAAAGTATATTGTGTCTTTTCTATTCTTCATTTAGTGAAAAAAAAAACTTTATAATAGGTAAAATCTGTCTTTCTTTTTACAGGAAAGTATATAAATTCCTGCTTCCGTCCACTAATTTTGTATTTCCTTGTTATTTTGTAGCTAAAAGAACACATTATTAAACATAACTGCAATTTTAAGAAATTCGTCTTTCTAGAATCCAGCCCTACCGGTTCTTTTACCTTACATACATGTTGCTACTATGGATTAATTGTATGATTACAATAATGTAGACTGCATGTCAAAAAGATGATTACAACAATTAAAATGATATACTATCTAATTCGGCATTCTTCTTTCTGATAACTATAATCATATACATAAACAGGTTGCTACTAAGAAGTAATATGTTTATAAGAAGGATTGTTTGATTACAATATGTACACTCAACTGCTTGTTAATTGTAACAATAAAAGATGATAACAATTAAAATAATATACCTACTATCTAATTCGGATACTCTTTTTTTCTGATTACAATAATCATATTCTTAATAGAGTATACATGTGCTATGAAAGTAATATTATGTTTGTAACACAGATTGTGATTACAGTAATATAGAATGCTTGTTAATTGTAATAATAACATGCTGATTATGATAATTAAATTGGTATAGGACCGAAATTGGCGCTCTTCTTTTTGATTATAATAATCATATACACGTACCACGTATGTATAAGTAGTTTGCTACTATGAGGTAATTTTATGTTAATAACAACAAATGCATAATTGCAATAATTCAGACTGCTTGTTAAATGTAACAATACGAAGTTAATCACAACAATTAAAATGGTTTGAGTCCAAATCGGCACTTTTCTTTCTGATTACAATAATCATTTACATGTACAGGTTGCTACTACGAAGTAATATTTAATGGAACTCTTGATGGTTTGTTAATTGTAATTATGTAATTATAACAAGAAGATGATTACGACAATTAAAATGATATTTTGAATGAAATTCAACAGTCATCAAAAGAAGCTTATCTAAATAATAATAATAAAAAACATGTAATGATGAATATGAAAAAGACAGATTAAATATATTATTTGTAATAACCAAACGCGGTTTGTGCCTTTCAGGAATAAATAGATTTTGTATTCAAAACTATATACTATACTGTCAAAAAATCATGAAAAATGCAAGATTTACAAATATTTAAGTTTTAGTGAGTTTAAAGTTTAAACTTAAGACCAGCTACCCTAAGTAACAGTGCTGCTCCGTGAGTAAAAGGCGCCTTTGTTCAAAATGATATTTCAGCCCCCCCCCCCCCCCCCGATAATACATAGTTTGGAAATTAACACACGCTTTAAAGTTTAAACTATACTTTTGACTCTTCGAAAAATGGTACATTTAAATATTGATGAAATATCTTTTGGTAGAGTCTTCCTTGTAATCAGTATTATTAGATAATAAAAATTGTTTATTGTAATCAACAATTTTACGTTTATAGTTTACATTTCAACCTTAACAATGCCAGAGAATTATCTGTTTGGCTGGATATTTCTTTTACTTTTTTTTCTACTAAATTTTAATAATAAATCAGGGAAATTCAATATCTATCGACAGAAAATAAATATATTCGTTAGATTGTAGAATTCTAATTATAAGCATTTGATTATTCGAAAAATGATTGTATTTAAATATGGATTGGATTAATTATTGGATTCATTCTTGTAATCAATATTTTTGAACTATAATCAAAATATTCTTTGTTGTAATTAACCTTTTCACAGATATTATTTCAATATAACAATGCTAGAAAAATATCCGTTTGGTAGGATAATAATTATATTACTTATACGAGTAACTAGAGCTCTAATGCAAGCAAATTTAATGAATATATTGTTTACTTCTATCTCCTTACTGTGTAAGTTGTAAGGTTTTTATTTTCTTTATGAATAAGAGCATTTATAAAAATTTAGTATTATTTACTCTTTTGAAATGAAATAAGGGGCTTATGGTCAAGCGCCTTTGTACGGGACACAACCTGCCCTTCAGCACGAAGCGGCCCTGCTAAGTAATAAAATGTGAATGAAGATCGCAGATCGCTTGGAAACTGCAAACTGCATAATGAATTCTGCACTGCACTGAGACACTGACTCTCCCCACCTATACCCAAACGTATAATCTCGTCTTGATGTGTACGGTGTTACCAAGTATTGTTATTGGTCGAAGTTCTTGCCTCCTATGTTATGTTTTCTCTCTGTTTAACTTATATGTTGCTTCTTATTTCTTCTGTGTCAGTGTCAAAATTAGCTATTTATTCGCTTTAAAGGGAGATTAGTGGAGATATATTTTAAGATTACCTTCGGTCACCCGATTCATTGAATATTTGCAGAAAATAAAATATTTGATTACTACACTACATCAGTTTATTTATAACCGAGTGCCCTCCTTCATTCCTGTAAGTACTCTAATCAATTTATATTCCGCATTCTTCAAAACTTACAAATTTTATGATGTTTATCTTGAAATAATATGAAAAACATTGTAGAAGTATTTACGACGCCAATACCAATACGATCATAAAGATGGTTTCACTATTACAACAATTAAATGCACCTGACAAACACAAAATTCTTTAGAAACTGTCGGACTTTGTTCTGAGCTCAAAAGACCTTTCCAAACAATACAATTTTATGACTTTATGGGTACTTATTTAACCGTATACTTTTCACAGTTCCCATTTTAAATATTTAGTGTCACAATAAAAAAGCACTTTCCTCTTTGAAATTTTCCACAATGTAACATTTATATTTAATCATCTTCATCCTTCAAATATTTATCAATTAATCTTTCCTCTCGTTATTCTGTAATTTCATTTGTCGCCGGATAGTTGAGTACACAACACATGGGTAGAATCGTCGACTCCAACTTACTGGGTAAACAGACCATCCCAGAGCTCTGTGTCAATATCGGCAACTGCAAAAATACGCGGGAGATAAACACAATGGCCTGTTGTCAAGCGCCTGGGAAGAACTTTGAAAATGCGCGCGCAGATTGCGCCAACTCAGTAAATGATTTGCAAACATCCAGCTAGATGGAACCAGTGGAGGACTTTACCAAATCCCGCCAAATGTAGCACACCCACAGTTCTTTATTTCTTTCTATTCTTGAAAAGAAGTTTTATGGACATAATAAGAGGATTTTCAGAGGTGTGATCTTTCTTCTGAAAGAAGTAAACGTGAAAGTAATTTTTGAATTATTTGAATTTGTTATTTGCTGGGAGAAAAGATTTCGGCTGGATTTTTTAAAGCTTTGAACACAAAAGCGCAAAATTAAATCCCCGGGGCTTCATGGAAAACAATATCCTTTTGTTTATGACGTTCCTGCATTTTTCATACACAATCTTTATTTTAATCGAACTCCGAAGGTATATTGATCGGAACGTTGCAAAATGGAATCGAGAAATATTTATGATTATAAGTTTTGGCATATAAACGATTTTATCTTCCAAGATATTTTTATAGATATATTTGATAGATGAGTATGAGATAGTGGGTTTGCTAGATGTTCGGTTAAGTATGTTTTGGCAAAAATATTAGCCATTACAGTAAAAAATTTGATTTCCGATCAGGGTCATCTGTATCATGAACGAATTAACAAATTGGCATACATTTATCCCCCTCCTTTACAAAGGCTTTAAGCGTGTGCGATAAGGATGGATATAACACGTTGCCTTTCAAAAATTCATATTGTTTCGACTAAGTTAGGACATTCCATTTTAAAACGATGCTCGTTGTTAATAATACTTTCGCTGTAACGTAAGTTTATATATTAATTCAGACACATTACCTTGATTCATAGCCGTACGAATAATGTTACTTCCTGTCAGTAAATTTTCACATATTTGGTTTTACATTTGCTAATAAACTTACCAGTTGATTTATTTTTGAATTTTGAATGCTGTTATTGTAACATATATTTTTATAATACTAAAATAACAGTAGTATCTTATGTACCCTCACAAAAACTAAACAAACGACACTACTGAATTTGTCAGAATGGGCGGAGCAAAAATCTGAATTCATACAATTCGTAGATGACTTTGATCGGACATTTTTCAAAAATTTTACTGTACAAGCGGACAGGTACCTAATTCAGAATACGGAATACAGTTTGGTATGAAAATTAAAGTGGTATAGTGTGTAAGCCAAGTTTTTATAAAAAAATCTGATGTGGCCAGCACATCACCTGTTAGTCCTACGTATTTTGTAGAAATTCCATACAGAAAGTTTCTAAAACTTATAGCAAAGGATTCTCCAGTAAACATACTATGTCAATTGCACTTGACACTGACATCTTTCAATTAGAATTTACTTAATATAGTAGCTGTTTTCATGGTTAACATAGCTGACTACTTTATGAAATTTAATTCCTTTATAATCTTTTAAAATAAAATATTTTTTAATATTTATAATAACAATAAATATTTAACAGGGTTTTTTCAAGAAGAACTGTTAAAACCTTCAAATGAGGATACTTCCGGTTGAGCAATTTCGTATTCTGACGCAGAAAATCATAATAATAGTCCTTTTTACCTTCCGTCACCTTTAGGTAAGGAAGGTATTGTCTTTGGTCAGTGAGTTTCTATTGAGTAAGTACGTTTTGCGGTCCCTACAATACGAATTTACTAATTTTACGATGATGTCTATATGTATGTGTATGCGTGTGTATTTGTGTGTGTGTGTATGTGACGATCGTTTCGAATCGCAGAACTCCAATATCACGATTCTATATGCAGATATGATTACATTTTGGTTATAATTCGTCCACCGGAAGTACCCTCAATTGTAACTATTAACAGTTTTTCTTGAAAAAACGCAGTTAAATATCATTTATAAACATTTAATGATTATAAATTTTAAAAAATATATTATTCTCTATACGATTTGATTGCATTTATACTTTATATTCAATACATATATATTCAGATAATTCAAAATGACAGACGACAGAATCAATGAAAAGGAAATGAATGTGGCAGAGATTAGGATCTTGAGATAAATGTTGGAGAAGACACGGAATGAAAGGTAAGGGAAATGGCTCGAGTGATAAAGTTTCTAGAGAGACAATTACATTGGTTTGAACATGGCCTGAGGAGAGATGAAGAATATATTGGAAGAAGAATGAATAGCTTAGAAGTAGAAAGTAGAAGAAACAGAGGAAGATCAAAATATGAGGACGATACGCAAAACAGAAATGAGTGAAAGAAGAAAATAAAAAATAGCGACCCCTAACGAATGGGAAAGCTAAAGAAGAAGATGTTAGTGTCAAGTGCAATTTGCCTAGTTTGTTTATGAAATAATTTTACTGGAAATGTAGGATCTTTTCCAAGAAAATTTATGTATGGAATTTATACATAATACACAGGAAAAAAACTTGACTTACGCCATTTAATTTTCAACGGCTCAAATATCTTTGGTTTCCAGTACGTGGAAAATATTGCAGCATTCATTAAAACAGAATCGCTGATGTTATGAAGTGACATATATAATTTGGAGGGAAACAATAACACGTCGCCCGTAAATATAATATTCAGCTATTAGTGCTAGTGGTGTTTAACATGGCGTGAAGGTTTGAAAGGCGTGTTAAGAAACAAATGAATATGATAATGTCCGTTTGCAGCTGGAATGAATGAAATAACCTATCCAGCACATTAGGCTACGCGCAATCGAATTCGGATATTCAGAACAAGCAGTCCGTAAGCGCGTTAGCAATTTGCATGGCGTTTTAGTTCGTGTTCCATTTCCATTGGATTCGAAGCCTTCCAGACCCGCATACGACCGTGTATTAAATTAATGAGTTGGCAAGTCGTATAGTGAAATCGACACACCTACCATTCTCTGCGCCGTTTGAATACATATTAGAATTCGGACGGACAATGGGCTCCAACAATGCTATCTCTACCATCTCTCTCACACTAATGCAACGCAGATAAGTTCGTCTCTGTCTGTGCTTTACATATCTTCTATATCTTTTCAGTATAGGATTAATTCCTAGTCTTCGGTGAACTTTGGAATGAGCTATAAAGAAATACGGCAGTTTGGAGTTCTACAACAGTAGGAACATACCGCATGTATTGACGTTGAAGGCATAGATTAAATTTAAAGCCAAATTTTTGGTGTTTACTGAACGTATAAGAAATCTGAATAAATAAAGATGCATAATAACTAAAAGAGAATAAAACAGACGAACACAAGTATCAAAACCAGAAAGAATAGTAAAACACAGTCGAAATAAATAATTTTCACTAGACCGCATGCAGGGGAGTGAATCTGCATTCAGAAACGTGATAACAAGTTTTCAATCTAGTAGCGTTTGGAAATACTTCCCGACCCTTTCATAGATGGCTTTAGTAGTACAGATTTTACAGGGATTCTCAAACTTTAATGTCAAAATACTATAAAAAGGTAACATATGTTTGAGAACTCCTATAAATTTCCCACAATTCTCTATTGCATCGTTCGAAATTCTTTGACATTTAAAACTGTTATTTGTGAATTTGTATCTTTATCATTCAATATATTTTCGGTAAATATATTAGTTTTCATAATACAACAAATTAATATTTCAGAAAAAAAGCACCTGAAATATTTGCAGCTCCTGCATAGTGAAGATACATTCTTGCAGAAGTTGACAGTCCCCAATAGAAGAAATGATTTATGTAAGTGGACCAGGAGAAATTACATCATGGTGGTGCTCTTAGATATTTACACCGTAGAAGAGCAGCAAAATATTACATTATTAGGCGAAAGGACGTGAAGCTTAATAAGATTCATCAATGAATGTTGAATACAATTGTAACACGGTAAATGTCAACCTATAAATACTCAGTAATCATTTACCGTAATACAATTGTTTTAGTTAATTGTTTTATTTCAAGCCATAGTCATGGCTCACTATTCTCTTTTCGACTAGGTGTATAAAAGAGTGCCCACCATTTTACTTTTTAATAATGTAACACATGAATTATTTTACATGATTGTAAAGCAAATTTGTAAAAAAATATAGTATGTTCCATTTGAAATTTCATAGTTGATATTAATTACTAATAAACCGGAAGTAGTATCAAGAATGTACATCCGTCATCAAGTATCTTACATGTTGTTGTATAAATCATGTTATATGAAAGATATTACCAACATAATAAATAAGCGAGATATTTGCTGGGTCCATTAAAATATAACACCCTGTATAGTCTTAACTATTGTAACCTAAATATTTATTTTTTATTGCTGTTAATATATTTATTTCAGAGAGTACGAATACATTTGAGGTTGGGCTCGTAGAAGAGAAGCAGCTAGTCTAACGGAGACCACTTAATTAGACGGATGAAACACAACCACTACATTTAGAAATCAAAATGAACTCAAGAAGAAATAAACTCCGATAGAAGACCTAAAAGAACTAATGATTCCATGTACCACTAATACAACGGAAATTAAACTCTATAACCACACGTTAGAAATAAATAAAATTCTGAAATATCAAAATGAATCAATTATGGAAAATAAAATAAATAAATATATCATCACGGCATATTACCCATTGTTGGGTGTGCCAATCTGCTTTGTAACACAGATATCGGTAATGATGAAATATTTGTACCGTGCGGGCGCTTACCAGTCGTCACCTCGCGGGCACTCAATGCTGGCGTGGAGAGTGCACCACAGGGGTCAATTTAGTGCCATTAAAATTCGAAGTAATTTTTGGCGTCGGTCGGGATCGAACCCGGGTCCCCAGATTCGCGACCAGATACTCAGGCACACGGCCACGAGACCCCATAGCAACACAAGAATTACTAAGTTTTATGTGTATGATATTTACATACTACATAGTTAATGCAACATAATATCTATAATTGTCTTTATTGCAGGTCCATAGGATCGGCTGTTTCGAGTATGTTAAGACGGCCTTCTTGGTTCCGACCGTCTGCCCTTAACAGACACGACTGTGAAATTGTAATTGTTGCTGTGTTTCGTAGCTAATTGGAACCCGGGGCTATGAATTACAGCGCTTTAATAATCTGATGGCTTTTTATTGTTAGAGCCTTTCCTTGTTTCTTTTTGTTGTTGATCGATTCTGCTGATTATGAATCACTACCTACAGCTGGGCTCGATTGTTATTGCTGCTTTGGTTTGTCATTACCACGATTACGATTGTAGTTTTTAATGGTCGGGTCTGAATTCAAATTACTCTTTAACATCGAATCACCATGGAACCGTTAGTATGGTAGGTACAATAACACATCTGGATGTTTCCAACATTAGAAACTCATTTTTACCTCAATTTAAATACATACATAATGTGTGTAACAAAAGTTTTGGGAAAAAGTTCTCTTCATCAAATAAAGAAAAATAACTACTATACTGACGTTACATTTTACGTAAATTACGTTTGCGATTTCAATTGCCCTGTAGCTATGGATACTTATTTGTTCACTTTTTGTTATAAACATTGAAATGAAAATTTTCACGTTTTGACGTTTAAATAAAAACTGCACAATTTTATATCCTCCTTGTATGCAATTATGTCGGAATTTGAAGAATTATAATGTACGCCCCCTGAAGTTGTTAAATTGGATGGAAATCTAACAGTGTGGCTTAAAGATATGTCCTGGAATCACTGCAAAACAATATAATATTTTCTTATCACTTTAATTCTAAGTATTCTTATGCTCATTACCGTCCCTGTAATTGTAATCTGTAAGTCTGCTATTCTTTAATAATGTTATTTCCTCAAAAGTAAACTCTGTTTATATTTCAATTCACAGGTTATATATTTAAATTTGACAGCTATTGATCGTATTTAGTAACTTTACTCTTAGGTTACCTAGCGTGTTATAGTGACATTTAGGCAGATATTACAGGTTTCTTTTATTAAAGTTATTTCTTATTCGTTGATTCTGTAGAGTTTCCATGGATATTTATTTATCTTATTTCTACTCCGGCGGCGTAGAAATTAAACTTATACCTTGTGCATTAAGTCACAAAAGATGCTACTTTTATGACGTTTGAAGAAAAAGAATATTTAAATTTGATTACATGGCCTCCTAGATATTAATCCAATATACAAACACAAAATGGTGGTTGGAAACTAACCTATAGATTGATTTACGTAATTCAAGTTTGCATAACATCTTTCAAAAAAATTCTGGCTATTTTAACATGGTACATTATAAAACAACTATTATGTATTTATTTTGTATAGTTTTCCGATGCCCAAGTCACTAAGCATTTCCTAACCTTGCAAATATATCACAAAAATAACTAGTATGTCGATGCCTACATAAGTATATAGTTAATTCCTATAGGCATTGCTTAGTTTGGTGAAATTCCAAATGTGTAAGTATCAATTAGGCAATTCTTAAATTTAGGATATTCCTAGCTAGGCAACGGTTTAGGGATCGTTATTCTAAACATATGTGATTATTTATGAACACTGTTTACCAAGAAAAAGAATAAAATTCAAATGATTACAACAATGAAATATTGATTACAACAAAGCTTTTTGAAAAGAATACAAGATCGATAGGTAGGAATGTCTATCCATTAAGATAACTAAAACAAATAGTTGTATTACTGTGAGTTATTAAGTAGACAGATTTATATTCCACCATAATTTATATTATTCTGCGCTATTTTATAATATTACCTCTGAGAACATTACATCTTCTTAAATCCACATAAAAAGTTGAGCATGAAACAGACTGTATTTCAGCATTACGTCGAGCATTCCATGCTAATTTATAATTCATGCGGCAAACTAGTTACTGTTTCGCTGCAGAATCGTGTAGAAAGTGAAAAATTATCCCTGCTAGCATCCCCTACTTTGCATTCGCGTCCCCTAGGAGACTGCAAGGGAAGATGACAGATTTCAACACTTCTTGTTCAACGGATGCGTGATTTTTCTTTCAACAAGAGAACAAATATTATAGTCGTGCGTAGGGGAGTAAAACTATAATAGTTATATATTTATATAGTGATATTTGTAAGTGGTATGGTTCATGAGTATTTTCAATTTAAATTGGAAGTAGCATACCCACAATGTAATTTAATTAAACGATAAATTATAAAAGTGCTGACGTCATGATAAAATTTAAATTGTGTTCTCAAACTTCTAATTGGCTAATATTTGTTTTAATTTATTTCCTATTGTTGTAATCAAAATTTCTTTGTTGTAATTATTATAATTACATATCTGGTGGTAGTGGTTAGAGGTAAATATAGGAAAGGGATTTAACATGTAATATTAGTTTTATTTAATTTCCTGCTCTCCTGTTCATTTTACAGCAAAAACTGGAAAATACAAGGTTGTTCAGAATTAAAAGTTGCATACCTATATGAACTGTGTTTTACATTTTTAATGTTTTTGATTTCTTCGTAATTTTAAAAATCTGTTGTGGCCAGCACAATACCTTCCGTCAATCCTATGTATTATGTATAAATTCCTTACATAAATTTTCTTGCAAAAGATTCTAAATTTCCAGTAAAATTCTTTCATAAACAAACTATGCAAATTGTACTTGACACTGATATCTTCTTCGTCTTCTTTAGCTTTTCCCATTCGTTAGGGGTCGTTATTTTTATTTTCTTCTTCCACTCATTTCTGTTTTGCGTGTCGTTCTCATTCAGTTCCTTTTCTCTCAAGTCTTCCGCAGTACAGTCCTTCCATCTTATCTTTGGTCTTCCTCTGTTTCTTCAACTGTCTATTACTAGGCTATTCATTCTTCTTCCAATATATTCTTCATTTCTCCTCATGACATGTTTAAACCAATGTAATCCTCTCTCTTGTATCTTTCTAGAAACTTGTAACACTAGGGTTATTTCCTTACAGTATCTTTCCGTGTCTTCCTCAACATCTACTTCAACATCCTCATCTCTGTCACATTCATTTACTTTTTATTGATACTGACATCTGTCCACTTGAATTTTATGAATATATTAGTAGTTTCCATGTTTAGCATAGCTGGCTGAATTTAGTTTCTTTAAAATTCTTTAACTCTATATCTATTGAATATGAAGTATAAAATGTAATCAAATCGTATAGAGAATAATATATTCTTTAAGTTATAATAACATTAAATGTCAATAAATCAAATTTAATGTTAAATCTTCAAATGAGACTACTTCCGGTTCTCCAATTATAACCAAAATCGAATCAGTTGTTCTTCTGGATGTAAACGTGAGGAATACGAAAAAATTATAAATTTTGGAATCGTGGTATTGAAGTTATGCGATCCGAAACTTTCGTCACACATACACACACACACACATACACACACACACACACACACACACACACACACACACACACACAGACACACATGCATATATACAGATATCATCGTAAAAATGGTAAAATCGTATTATATGGACCCTAAAACATGCTTATTCATTAAAAACTCATCACTGAATTTTTTTACCAAAGACCAATACCTTCCTTACCTAAAGGTGACGGATGGTAAAAAACAGAATCGGTTATACATATAAATCGGATATACATAACTTTTCAAGATTATAATGTCAGTAATTTGACCTATTTAATTTCAATTTAAAAAACGTTGTAGTTTTTTAGAATGTAAAGTAAATGTAATTCTGCTATACTGAAAGTAGTCTAATTTGAATAACAGTTAAATTCCAGTATTCGCTCCTTTCAAAAATATTAAAAGTTATTTAAATTCAAATCAAGTCTCCGTTGGAAAAACTCTGAATAGTTCCATGTAAATTCACAAATATTATCGTACGTCTGGAGATATTTCCATAACCGTAAAATTTATTTCCAGTACCTCTTCTCGAGGTAAATTTATGTTCTTTTTATAAAATACACAATGTTCAGGTAGATGATAACCTTTTTCAAGAGTTGACACTGAACATTTCCACATGCTGGCTCTAAAGTTGACTGTAGCTTTTTATACCGGTGAAGTATAAATTCAAATATCTGATTCCTATTTACACTAAAAGCACTGAAGCTTAGATAGCGAAGGACGCAGACAACAGTGCAATTAACAGAACCCAACAGCTGGGTTCGATCTTTCAGTGCACACGACCAGTAGCGCCGAAGGAGGGTTTTCACAGGGATATTTTCCCCTCTTTTTGTTTGAAACCCCACGCACAATTATTTTTGTCAGGTTTTGCGAACTATCTTTAGCATCAGCGAAGCTTTACGTTAATATAATAATGTTTAAATTAATGTGCACATGGTGCGCTATTTCCACAAGGCCTTATGTGGGCCAAATGCCGAGTGAGGTGAAGCCCTAGATAGTCTTACAAAATTGATTAATCTTATTGAAGAACAACACGCTGGAGACGATTTTATCATCTGGTCAGACCTTGCGCCCTGTTACTACACACAGTGCCACTCCATGGATAAAAGGCGCCTTAAGCGCCCATAATGTACAATTTGCAAATTATCACACGTTTTAAACTATATTTTTGATTCTCCGAAAAATGCTACATTTAAAATATTGATGAAATTTCCTTTATTAGATTCATTCTTGTAATCAATATTACTAAAATCGTTTGTTGTACTCAACAATTTTACTGTTTGTGTGCCATATAACAATCCCAGAAAATTGTCCGTTTGACAGGAGATTTATTTTACTTTTGACCTTCTGTCACCTTTAGGTAAAGGAAGGTACTGTCTTTGGTCATAAATTTTGATAGTGAGTTTCTAATGAATATAATTTTTTTCTTCAATAAGAGTATTTTATAAAAATTTACTATTATTTGTCTTTTTATGGTTGCCGCTTTTGTGCGAGGCACAACCTGCTCACCCGCACTCAAAAGAGCAAAACATATAATTTTTTTCGTGAAATGATAATCCCCCTAATCCCTAATCTTCCCCAGGCTCATCACATTGAAGATTTTTGTCTCGAAAAGGTTATGAAGAGAATGGGAAGCCCAAAATGAGGACGATCTTCAATACAAAATATATAGGAATGCCCATCTTTATTTAATTTAAGTTCATAATTTTATTGCAAGCAAGAGCTTCAATATCTCCCAAAAAGTCAATGCATACGTTCATGATAATTTATATAAAGCTGTAATTTAAGATATGTATTCATTATGAGATGTATTAGGTGTATTTTCTGTGAGTGCTTGCCCCTTTTGCAAAATATGCCCCCTCCTTCACTGGCGTCGACAATGATAAAAGCAAAAGCGGTCGTTTGCACGCATCGCATATAGTATTAAGTTTCATATCTCCCTCAAAATACACACGACCCATATGCTCACGAGATGTCAACTTCGATATGGCGGCGCTCCCTAAAAAATCGTATTTGATAAAGTAAATATTATTGCATGTTTCACGCATAACCAGTCTGCCTCGGACTCGATTCAAACTTTCAATATTTATGTTAAGCTGTGAGTGTTATTTTTAGTGTGTATGGATAATGGCCTACGATGATGATGCTACATACGTACAGTTCAATTTTCAAAAAGGGAGGATGGACCTTTTCCCAACAAATTTTATTGAAAATTGAACTTGAATTTAATTTCATTTCACTAGCTTTTTAAATATTTACTTCATTTTTTTATTTTAACCTGTTCGGTTAAGAACTACACGCAATAATGTTATAGAAAAGTGCATAGGATGAATTCACCGAAGAGTGGTGTGAATCGCATAACCGGAAATGGCACTTTACTTGAAGCTCAAAATAGTTTTTCTCCAAAAAAAAAAATACCTTTAAATGTTATTTTCTCGCAATTTATGTTATTACAAAACTTAAAGATTATTAAATTTTTTACGAGTTTGCATTAATACTTTTTCTATATATTTATGGATAAATTTATAAAATAATATAAAAATTATATCCCGGAGCCTTTGGTTTAAACACAACTCCATAGTTACACAGTTCAGCTCAAAATAATAATAATTTCAAATTAATAATAGTAACGTTTTAAAAAGAAAATTGTAAATAGAACAATAGTTATATGGAAATGAACTTAATATAGTTTCCAGCATTAGTAAATATGAAGGTATGTATTTAAATAAATAAATAAATATCATCATGGCATATTACCCATTGCTAGATGTGCTAATCTGCTTGTATAGTAAAATTTTTGAAAGACGTCCGATCAAGGTCATCTTCGATTTATATGAAATAAGATTTTTGTTCCGCCCATTTTGACAAATTCAGTAGTGTCGTTTGCTTAGTTTTTATGAGGATACATAAGATACTACAGTTAGTTTATTATTATACAAATATATGTTACAGTAAAAGCATTCAAAATTCAAAAATAAGTCAACTGGTAAGTTTATTGGCAAATGTAAAACCAAATATGTGAAAAATAAGATACCAACACAATGTACGGCTATGAATCAAGGTATGTGAAAATTAGATACTGATTAGATTACTGACAGTGTCAATGTCAGTGTAACTGACATAAAATAACATTATTCGTAGGACTATGAATCAGGGTAATCGTTTTAAAATGGAATGTCCTAACTTAGTCAAAACAATATGAATTTTTGAAATACAATCGTGTTATATCCATCCTTATCGCACACGCTTATAGCCTTTGTAAATGTATGCCAATTTGTTAATTCGTTCATGATACAGATGACCTTGATCGGACATCTGTCAAAAACTATACTGTACACAGATTACATTGTTTAAAATTTGAAATAATTGTCGGGATCGAATCCGGTTCCCCAGATTCGCAACCAGACACTGAGGCACGCGGCTGCGAGAACCCATATGTATGTATTTAAATTAATAAAAATTAATGGCGAGAATATTTTAAATTTTAGTAGACACGAATTTAGTTTTTATGAGGATAATATATGGAGCACATCATCATCATATATTATTATCTATTTTCAAAAGAAAAACTTCTTCGTATATTGCATATTCATCGTTGAAAATCTCTCCAATGGTCACTAATGAATCTCTGACCACAGTCATAATACAAGTTCGATACCCCACAATGTGGGCTAACAAATGCCGGCTTATTTGTTACACCCTTTGCAGCAATTTATCTTCGTTTTAATGCTGTCAGAAGCGCTGAGCATCGCAACAATGAAGTATACCGCTCGCTTTATCCTAATACCAACGCGAGACACCTCAGTGCTTGTCAATAGATGGCGCAAAGGAAACAGGAAGTCGACATGAAATATTAGAACCGTGGAAGGAGAATCTAAGTGTTGAATATGACACCTACCAAACATTGTGTGTTTATACGATATCTACGGCGTATGGATAACCTGGTAATTTTGGTTTATGGTTTATGATTCACAATATAAAGTGACAGAATGTGCAATCTACACATACAGTACTATCCATAAAAAAGCAACTTTGAAAATGGTCAATTATTCTCAAGTAAGAATATTAAAAATAACACTGTTACACTAACACTAAAGGTATATTATAAAATATTTATAAAAACACTTCCGGTGTCCCTCAAGGCTCGAATCTCGGTTCTTTGTTGTTCAAATTGTTTATAAACGATATTGTTGATGTCAAAAATTATGCTGATCTATTTTTTTTAAAAACTATCAATTCTTGAATTCAAAATGATATAATGTATTGACTTGGTCTCAAAAATCTAAACTGTTTTTCAATTTCAGCAAATGCGAAATAATGAGTTATCTAATAAAAAAATCTGTTGTGGCCAGCACAATACCTCTCGCCATTTTCATTTTATGTTGCATAGGACCAAGTATCATAAGTTTTTACTCCTCAATCTAACAGTAATGGGAAGAGTTGAATAGGTTCTGGTAACAATTGGACAACCGGAAGTGGTAGTTTCTAAAATAAAAATTTCTAAATATTATTTTTTGAAAATTTGTTACTACAAATAATGAAGAAAATTAAATTCTCAACCTGACACATTTAATTTTTTTTATTATATCTCGTATAGGTTTGGAGATATAGTATATAATAATATAGAATAATCTGTTTTAATAAATCTCGTTGCCCAAAAAATAGTTGAGATATTTAAATGTTTGTATAATTGACAGATAAATGCAAAATGTCAGTGTCAAAAATCAGATTTTTCTGGGAGGTACGAGTACATTTAATTTAATTCTAATAAAGCCTATTCAGTCCTCAGATAGCTTCACAAATACTTAATACACCTGTCTTAAGTACAATCTTTTGAGTGACTAATTATTTTCATTATTGTAATCAAATTTTCTTTGTTGAAATCATTTTTTTTATAACTAAAAGGTCACGAAAAAGCATGGTACGTTAATATTGAGAAAAACAATATTTAATCCAAGTTCAATCATAGCGAAAGAAAAGTTTAATAACCATTCACGTTAAAATGAAATACCTACTTTGTCAATATAGAGATGAGATGATGTCTAAAGCTTGAAGTCTGCACAGCGTTGAAAGATAGAGTTCAAATTAAAAGCTAATCCTGTTACACGAGAAATAGCAATCGATCTTTGATACACGAGATAAGGAACTGAAAGAATTGAAACACTAACGAATATTACGGCAGCATAGAAGACACAGAAGGTAAGAAGAAGTATTTAGAACTTGAGAAGTTGAAATTGTTTTACTTTTAATTTTTCAACTTTTGACAAAACCTTTATATCAACATTAGATAATCCTAACCACAATTAATGTTGTTTCAAACTGATTTAAAAATCTAACCGCATTTATAATCGTGGTTAATTAATCTTAACAACTTAAGTAATAAACAAAAACAGGATAGTTTTACAATCTTTATGAAGCTTATCCACTCCAGCAAGGGAAATGGGTAGAGAATTTATAGAGGGATCCCGACGATGAATTTTATTGAAATATGGGCATGATAAGTGAATGTTTCACACCCCTCACTAAGGTCCACTTCCAGTATTAATCATTCTTATGGGAATCTTCAGATAGGGGAGAGATATAACGATATAACGGCGTTTTCAAAATAATAGTACAATTATGAAAGTGTGTACTACTTTCAGAATTTTAATATTATGTAAATTTAGTTTATTTATTTATTTATTGAAACAATCCAACAGAACTGTAAGTTTCAATTACAGGATGATTATACAATAATTTAAATACATAAAAGCCCTGCAAAACGTACACAATACAAAATAATACAAATAACTGTGAAAAAAAAATCTGTTGTGGCCAGCACAATACTTCTCGCCATTTTCATTTTATGTTGCAGATATGGGGGCCCGTGTCAAAATGACAGCTAGTAATAATGTACATAGGTGTCAAGTATCATAAGTTTTCATTCAAAACATGATTTTCCAAATCCATGTGGATTATTTTCCTCGACAAGTATATTCCATACGGTTGATGAGAAATAAACATGAAAATATTTTGAAATTTTGAATGAAAAATTATGGCATATGACAATTGTGACATCTATGTAAATAACTACTAACCGTCATTCTGACACGGATCCTCATACCTGCTTGCAAAGGCCAATAAAATCACATGACTGCTCGCGCCCTATAAGTAACGAATTTAACATTTCTTGTACCCACAAATAATTGAAATTGTATTTCTTCTTTCGTTCAAAATTCTTCTAATTCATTGACAGTATTAGCGGTATTTCTTAAGGATATATGTAATATTAACATACCTATAATTTAAATACATATTTAATAATACACCAGTAGTTTTACTATATTTTATTTTAACTAAAGATATTTGCAAGCATTTTTCTCAAGACAATTGTTAGATATAAAAATAAATTTAGTTTAATTTTTATTTGATTACATTTCAGTATACGTCATTATAATATGTCCAATAAAAAACGCCAACAAAATACATTGGACTCTTTTTTATCAAAAAACCAAAGCAGTTTTAATTCGAACGATTAAGTTAAAGTATCTTAATTCGCCCCCTCCTTGGATATTTCCTAGATCCGCCTATGAGTAAGATTCAGGTTTTGTACATTTTTACAGATAAAAATGTTTATTATTGACAAAGTTAGGTTTCATGAAGTGCCAACTACTATTTTTTTACGTGAAACGAAATAATATTGATTACAAGAATGAATCTAACAAATATACATTATGGGGGGGGGGGGGTTCTGAAATATAATTTCGCACAAAGGCGCCTTTTACCAACGAAGCGGCACTGCTATACCTAACCTCTTCCATGCAGGTTTTAAAATCTCTTTAATTTTAATTTAAACAATAAACACTTCCCACTTAAAAGTAATGCCGGTAATCAAACGACAATGAAATGCTTTAGTGCCCTTTTAAAATAATTGCCAGGAGAACGAATTAAATGCAGTTAATTGCATCGCAAGTACTTCATGTGTAAAATGTCGAAACGCCTCATGAAACTGGACACGAGACACGATATTAAAGATAAAATTAGTTTGGCAGGAGATATAGGTCGCCTTTATAGGTCAATTGGGTAATAAAGTAATTTAGACTATTATTAAAAAAAGAAATTGCTCCAAGAGCGCAAAATGAAGCACTTGTTAAGTAATTTAAGGCTGTTCGAAGTTCGGACCCTAGACGCCGAGGAGAAATCTATTAGAGATAGTGGTCATTTGGACCCCTGTAATACTACAATTGAAATGGCACAATAGGGGAAATGTATTCAGAACATTCTTTCATATGTGTTATATATTACTGTAATAAATTATGGAAATGTTACACAGAACCAATAATGGCAATAACTATTATTTATATTTTCTGGATTCGGGATTTATGAATATTACTATACGAGTAAGTATAATCCATTATTTTATCAAAAAGGACTACAAGTCTTTTTAATTACTATAATACGTTATTACTTTACTTATTATAAATGAAGTCATCAGCAAAATCATTGACACGGAACGGCATATCTTATGTTATTGGTTGTTTATTCAGAATTAGAGCAGTACAAAATCACTTCTGAACAAAAACTATAAGAACAAGTAAGTTAGCACACACGTACGTCCGTAGCTCACTTCATACTGTACGGTAAGTACACGACTTCCGTTTTACCAATGATATCAACTATATTGAAATTTGAAATAGTTATTTACATACTAAGTGCGGATGACGTCTTCCCACAAGAAGTTTGTACAATACTTTTTGTAACGAACAAAATCATTATTAATAGAGTATAAATGTCAAGATAATTGTACAAAATTCGCAAATATACAAGTAAATAGCACAGCAGCAATTTCATAGAAACGGTTGTTAAGTAAATTGTTGATTTCGGAAACATAATTATTTGCATATTTTTTCAGAATTAAAAGTTGTCAAAATGTCTGATTCTGATATTTCTCGTACGCCTCCCGAAATTTAAGGCCGGAGACAATGAATAAACGTTTTTTACTTCCTTGTACGTAAGTAAAGGAAGTATTGTAATCGCGAAAAATTTCGGTTTTCAGATATCCATTTTGATCATCCCTGAATCCATTTTGACTAATTTCGTCGTGACGTCCGTACGTACGTATCTCGCATAACTCAAAAACGGTAAGCCGTAGAAAGTTGAAATTTTGTATTTAGGACTCCTATAACATCTAGTTGAGCACCTCCCTTTCTGGTTATTATACAATTTCCAGAAGTGGCACTTTACATGATGCCTATAATAGATTTTAATGAAAAACTGTTTTAAAATATAATCCAAAACTTTTCAAATTTGGTATACAAGACTTTTATGTCAATCGAAATAACATAATAGATTTTGGTTAAAATAGGTTAACCGGAAGTGGTACATTACTTGAAGTTATTAACAGTTTTTCTTGAATAAAATGATTTTATTTTGATTTTGGAAATAAATGCTTCAAATAAAAGTTTTAGAGAATTAATTTCTGCATAGCCCTTTGTATAAGCGAGATATGTAAATTTAAAATTTATATACTTTTTTCTTTTTGTAATAAAGCTTGCTATGGATTAGGACAAAAACATAAAAAAAATGTTCATGTCAAATTACGTTAAATACGTGCAATTTTATGATTCGTACAATAACAAATATTATATTTTTATTGTGAAATTAGTCATATTCATTGTTGTAATCAAATATTTCTTTGTTGTAATCAAAACTCTCTTTAAAAAGAACCGGGTTAGATTATGGTCGCTATATATCTTACCGTTTTGAAGTTAAAATTAATATTTTGTAATTTATTTATTAAAAAAATATGTATAGTTTAATAATCGTACAAGGAAGTCGTGTGGTGTCCACATCAGATTTTTTTAACTTACCTCAAGGCAAATGTGTTAATTCACCTGTAATTCAGTACGTAATAAAATATAAACTAAATTAAGCAGAAGTTCTAACGCATATTGTATGTTGTACTTACCAACTTTTCAAATAATTAAATAAAGAACAATGTCCGGCACATGCCTCTATTTTACTGGTAATTTAATTGTCAGTGTAAGTGTAATATTTGATAATTTAAATTTAAGGTTATGTGCTATTTTGATATTGGACAAATGACAGATTGTCGTTCTCCAACAGATGGCACTGATGGTAGGGAAATTTATTATTTATTAATAAATTATTTCTTATTATTGGTTTTTAATGCTTGAAAATCGTTAATTTTCGAAAAAAATATATACTATATTTTGTTATTTTAAAGATTATTTTGTTGAAGAATACCCAGAAATTGTCAGTGTTTTTTGCTTAATTTCCTGTTGCAGTGTATCGGGAAAGTGACGTTTCCGGTTGTCTATAGCGTGTGTCAAATGTCACTTCCGAGGTTGTGAGTACAAAAACAAAATTACAATACTACAATAAAAATCTGTTGTGGCCAGCACAATACCTCTCGCCACTTCCTTTTTTGGTTACATAAGTATAGGGCGCGAACAGTCATGTTACATTGTTGGCCTTGACAAGCAGATGTGGGGGCCCGTTTCAGAATGATAATTAGTCAGTATGTTTCATTCAGAATTTCAAGATTTTCTAAATACACGTAGTTAATTTGTCACCAGGAGTGTGGAATTTACTTGTCGAGGAAAATAAACCATATGGAATTGGAAAATCACTAAATTTAGAATGAGAAATTATGATACATCTATATACATAATTACTAGCTATCATTCTGACATGAGTCCCCATATCTGCTTGTCAAGGCGCCCTATTGTATTTAACATTTCTTGTATACCTACATTCTACACCAAAAATTGTACTTACATATATCTATTCCTTATATTTAGATTGTTTAATTTTAAATTCATTATATGAAGAAATTTTGTCCTCTTCTAATTTTTCGAAATGTTTCCAATTCATTGTCAGGATTGACTGAATTTTTGAAGGATATATGTAATAGACCTATAATCTTAAATATTTAACTACTAATACATTAAGAAATAATATAATGTATATGTACTTCCCAGAAAAACTCTTTAGTAATATCTATGAATTTCTGACACTGACATTTATCTGTCAGTTACAAACAGTTCAACTGGTCAACTATTTTCCATGGCATCCTTTCGGCTGTAAAATTTATTATAACGTTATTTTATTTATTATATTTCTTTTATCTCTAAATCCATAGAATATATAATAAAATATTTAAATGTATCAGATAAAGAATTTAATTTTCTTTAATATTACCAAGATTTTCAAAAAATATTATTTAGAAGATTTTTTTTCAAGAATCTTCTACTTCCGGTTGTCCAATTGTTACCAAAACCTTTTCAGATCTTCCCATGAATGTCCGATTGGAAAATACGTAATTAAACAATTTTTAAGTCTTATAGTTTTTGAGTAATCGTCCTTCCAACATCCTACATACATACACACACACATACATCCACACACACACACACACACACACACACACAGACATCATCGTAAAAATGTGAAAATCGGATTGTAGGGACCTTAAAACGTGCTTATTCAATAAAATATGGATATGTGATTTTTAGCATGAATGCAATACCTCTCTTAGCGAGAGGTAAAAATTGTAATGATTGTTGCAATTTAGCCCATTTTTCTGTAATATTCGTCCTTTTCTTCCTTATTGTTGTTTCTGCGAAATCAATAATTTCCAATATTGGTGCTGAGTAGATTACTAGCTCTCTATCGCATCGCCACGTTCAGTCGCTTTCCCGCCGGTCGGCACTAAAACTTAATTGATATACGCGCAAGGAATATTATTGCCAGCTTCCCCGATTTTAATTCATCGAATCTTTGGTACGTGCGACCGGCAATTTCCTTCGGCCCGACGAGCCAAGTTATTAAAGTGTGTTATTACTATAATTAAGAGACGGAGAAGGAGATGGAGAGAAGAAGACTACGCCTAGAAGACTAACTGCATTTGAATTATAGACGGAATGACCGGTGACCTTACCAAACATGGGGAAGAGAATTTTCAAAGAAATAGCAGACAAGAATATGTTTTAGATGGGAATTTAAAATTAAGAATGGTTAGAAATGATGTATCTGATTACTTTGATGTGATCTGAGGTACCAATTTCGAATCTACCAATTGGTTAAGTTCCTAACAGTACCGCTCCGTGGTTAAAAGATACCTTTGTGTTATATTTCAACACCCCCCTCCTTAATGTATTATTTGCAAATTATCACAAATATATTTGAATCTCCGAAAAATGCTAAATTTTAAATGATGAAATTTCCTTTGTTAGATTTATTGTTGTAATCAATATTATTAAAATCGTTTGTTGTAATCAATAATTTTATAGTTATTGTGTGCAATATAACAATACCAGAAAATTATCCGTTTGACAGGATGTTTGTTTTACATTTTTCTACTAAATTTGAATAGTAAATTAGGGAAATTCAATATAGGTAGAAATTAAAATAATCAACACCTCCCTAGTTATTATTTCAATCAGAAGAGATCTAATGCGAACAAGTTTAAAAAATATTTTTTTCTATTATGTATTTGTCTTGAAATGGCTCCTTATGGTAGGCGTAGGCGCCTTTGTGTGGGGCACAACCTGCCCACCCGCACGGAGCGGCCCTGGTTGCTAAGTATTTGGTTTCAATACACCTGACATCCTGACAATTATATTCGGACCGGATATTATTAGTGTATATAATCAATATTGGGTGTATTGTATTGTACGCGTACTCAGCACATACTTAATTTCTACATCATGATGACATTTTTAAATTTGTCATGTCAAAATTTAACACGTTGTTAAATATAACAATAAATTAAATTTAAACATGCTTTTATGAAACCGGCATTACGGTATTTATTAAGTGTATGCTGTTGCCAAAGTGCCACAAATAGAGGGAAAACAACCAAACCTCGATTTTGTAAAAATATTACTGGCATTAAGGTAGTTGTCACTCGACTGTACCTATTCAAAAACCTGTTCTATGTTCAATATAAAAATTAAACTAATGCAGTTTATATTTGCAATATCTTATATTTTTTAACATTATATTATAAACACAGATTGTGCAAAAATAGTTAAAAGCCAATATCAAACACTATAACAGATGAACTTTCTTTATTTTTTCGTAGAAAAGTTTTTTTAACTGTATCACTCGCACTAACACATACACAAGTGTCTATTTCAATATACTTACACTACAGTATGATTGTTGAAGAATAACTGTGGCAACGTCGCACTTAGACATTTATTGGTACATTCGGGTATAAAAGTAATAAGATATTTTGAGATATAATACTAATTCTAAATTACAAATGGACACTGCAAAACAAATTAATATATTTATTTCTTAAAATTTCAAAAGTAGTGTTATACTGTTTAAAGTTTTCATGCTTTTCATTTAAAAAATATTTCCTTCGAATGTACGTCTGAAATTCCTTTAACCAAAGATCACCTCTTATTCGCTAATACCAAGCGGGCGTTGTTAACTTAACTGATACTCCATCTGGAACGCTTGTACATCGTTGTCAAGTATAATTGTACCTATTTATCGTATCTACAGATTATAATTTTCTAGAAGCAATGAAATTAAATCTGGGTGGTAAATAATTTTTACATTTTTATATAACATACTAGTTTTTCAATTAAATGTCGGTTTGGATGTAAAAGTTATAATTTAAAATGTTATGTTTATTTTGCCATTTCCTATTCTTCACGTGTTAAAAAGGCCAAATTTAATTGCAAATATTTCAGCTACCGCGTGGTCAATTGTTTTAAAACTTGGAGAATAGGTACATTATACTTCAGTTGAGATATACTTAAAATTTCAATTAATACGATATAACTATCTTAACCAATTTTAGCTAAGCATGCTAAGAGATTCCTTTGTAGTTTTACAGTACAGGTGCGTGTCATCGTTTTATGCCGATCCTTTGAGATTTTATAGATTAAAGTAAATATATTTTCGGAAGGGGGGGGGGGATCGAATTTGTTTGAGAATCACTGCTCTAATGGAAGTTATTCCAAAGTAAATACTTCGTTTAAAACATTTTCTCGGTATTACCATATTGTTCAGTATTCAGAAGATTTTAAACTACATAAGTACTTTTCCGTAACAAAGAAATCCTTGGCATATCCTATCCAGAAATGGTGAATTTCCTTCTGGAAACAGTGAAACAGATGCACCCTTCACAATTTAATCCATTTAATCTTATTCCCAGAATATGTATTGTTGTTCCGTCTTTGTGTAAGATCTGCGTAATTTAAACTGATGTGTGGTTGGAAGACTCGTAATTATATGCTTAATTATAACGGGGATTAAAAACGGTCCCGTCTTTTTGCAACGTAATTACATGACGTTTAAGAGGCTATTGTAATGAAAGAAAAATTGGAAAAATTCGCCATTGTGCGATAGGGTATTGTGGATTGAAGGCTTTACAATTCGTTTGGTTTTGTTGGATGGAATAGTATTGTTTTATTTGTACAAGAGGTGGTGATTGCAGTTTTTGCTATTGTTTGAAATAATGTTGATACCGCAACCATACTATGCATTTCTATACTGACGCGAATGACTTACAATATAACATTGTGTTGGAGTATATTCATATATAATAAGATATTTTTAAACAGTTTTAAAATAATTGTTTAATTATTATATGACATGCAAATTTTATTTTATATTAATATACATGTTGTAAATGTCAGGCATCGCAAGTAAAAAAAATCTCTGATGTAGCCAGCACAATACCTTCCGTCAATCCTGTATTAAAAAGATTCTAAATTTCCAGTAAAATTGCACTTGACACTGACATCTTTTTTCTCTTTAGCTTTTCCCATTCGTTAGGGGTCGCTATGTTTTATTTTCTTCTTCCCCTCATTTCTGTTTTGCGTGTCGTTCTCATTCAGTTTGTTTACTCTCGTCTTTCGCAATTCAGTCCTTCCATCTTTTCTTTGGTCTTCCTCTGTTTCTTCAAGCTTTTATTAATAAGCTATTCATTCTTCTTCTAATATATTCTTCATTTCTCCTCATGACATGTTCAAATCAATGTAATCGTCTCTCTTATATCTTTCTAGAAACTTGTAACACTAGCGTTATTACCTTCCCGTATCTTCCCGTATCTTTATGACGCTCCATACCTGGCCAAAGTCAAAGGTATCATATTAGAATAAGAAATAGAGACATAAGCGTAGTACTAAGAACGAAACCGATATTAGATTTTATAGAACAAATACATATTTTAAGGACAAAGGACAAGAGACCTGCGATCCTGGGCAGCTAAAATTAGGGTACCTATATACTCAGGGTATGGCCATGACGTGGCTCGCGTTTCGTCGGCCATTGGCGGGCCACTGTCATATTCGTTGTTGCTGCGCAAATTATGTATTTTCGTGGCTGCTTGTTTTATTTTAATGCAAAACACATTTACATATACTTCTAATATTTATTTAAAGTGCATAATTTTATTTTATTTATTTGTATATTTTCTTGAGATACTGACTACGATGACTGGTAATATTGAAGACACATACAAATTACCAATATTAAGCACAAACATTTACATTTATAAAAGGTAAGTTTAAAATATATGCTTATTATGTAAATAAAACCACATTTATTAAATTAGATGTGATAATAACAACCTATGTCCTATGCTCTACATAACCTCTAAGTCTATATAATAATAATTGTGTATCTCTTAAATAAATGAATTTTTATTACCTTTATAGATTCATAGTGTGATTATTTAATATTCCTGTATAATATAATATCACATTTCTTACAAATAAATAGGGAAATGAATTATCAGTATGTTTGACATTGGCTCGCTTATGGCGGCGATCTTGTCCCATGGCCATACCCTGTATATAAAGGTACTCTAGCTAAAATAAAAGAAAAAGACAAGAGAAGATTAGGATGAATCTTGGGGAAGATAATAATGAAGAAAGAAGCTACAGTTGCAAATTTTTTTGCAAGAAACAGAAAACAGTGGAAAAAGTTTATGCAGGGTATGAGCCTTCATTCATGCACAAACCTAATTTATAGTTTTCAAATATAAAAGTTCTTTTAAACTAATATTTCCATGTTAGTTCCACAATCTGATAATCAGTTCTCATATTTCTTAATATATTTCTTTCTCGCGTGCAAACTTAGACTAAGCGTTAACCTACTAATCATTGCGTTTAGCGCCAATAACTTGACAATTTGCAGCGTTTATTTGCATGTCGAACACTGCCATCTACTAACAGAACAGGTAAGCTATCATAAAGCAAGCGATAATGATCAGCGTGTATCACACAATTAATTAGTTTAGTAATCAACTTGAAAGTAGTAATTCACATTGTGTGTGCCATGTTATTACAATGACGCAACAATGGGTTCATAAATTGTGCGCGAAGTGTTCTTGCCGCGTTATTTATTACTAGATGGAGTAAAAGTGTAATTAGGGAATTTTTGTTTTTGCGTGATGTATGACTGGTATTCGTTGCGCAGTTAAATAGTGATGCATTGTTTTCCGTACGCAAAACAAAATATTTCAATAAACCAACCTATTATTTTGACATTGTAATCCAGGACTAAATAAAAAAAATCTGATGTGGCCAGCACAATACCTTCGTCAATCCTGTGTATTATGTACAAATTCCATAGATAAATTTTCTTGCAAAAGATTCTAAATTTTTCGTATTATGTGATTCCCTTTCTCGGCAACTGAATTCCATACTCCTGATAACAAACAAACCACATGTAATAAGAAAATTATGAAATTTTGAATGAAAAATTATAACACTTGTCAATTATGGACTTAATTAATTGCTGTAATTTTGACACGGGTCCCCATATCTGTTTCCCAAAGTCAGCAAAGTCATGTCGCTGCACGCGCCCTATATATATATATATATTTTCTTGAAAAAGATCCTATATTTCCATTAAAGTTATTTCATAACCAAACTATGCAAATTGCACTTGACACTGACTTCTTCTTCTTTAGTTTTTCCCATTCGTTAGGGGGTCGCTATTTTTTATTTTCTTCTTCCACTCATTTTTGTTTTGCGTGTCGTCCTCATTCAGTTCCTTTTCTCTGAAGTCTTCTGCAATACAGTTTTTTCATCTTATATTTGGTCTTCCTATGTTTCTTCCACCTTCTATTAATATATTCATCTCTCCTCATTCAAACCAATGTAATCGTCTCTCTTATATCTAGAAACTTCTAACACTAGAATTACTTCCCTTTTTCTTTCATTGATTTACATTTTATTGATACTGACATCTGTCAATTTGAATTACCTGAATATATTAGCAGTTTCCATGGTTAAATTAGTATAGCTGGCTGAATTATGAAATTTATATAAAATATATTATCTTTATTCTTCTTTAACTCTTTATCTGTTGAATATCAAATATAAAATGCAATCAAATCGTATAGACAATAATATATTCTTTAAGTTATAATAACATTTAACTGAGTTTTTCAAGAAAAACTGTTAAAATCTTCAAATGAGGGTACTTCCGGTTGACCAATTATAACCAAAATCTAATCAAGTCTGCATATGGTTGCAAGGAAGAGGAATAAGCAAGAATTGTAATTTTTGGAATTCTAGTATTGGAGATATCGTAGTCGAAACGGCGGTCACACACACACACACATACACACACACACACATACGCACACACGCACACACGAACACACACACACACATACAGACATCATCGTAAAAATAGTAAAATCGTATTGTAAAGACCCTAAAACGTGCTTATTCAATGAAAACCCACCACCGAATTTTTTGACCAAAGACAATACCTTCCTTACCTATAGGTGACGGAAGGTAAAAATGATATTTTCATTGTCTTAATAATATTAATATTTCATGTAAATTTCCATTTTCATAACGGTCAAATATCTGTATGATAATTAAACTCAAAATAAAAAAAAAAAACATCCCCAAACATTACCGTGCACATTTGCACCTGTAATTCACCCTATGGTCTACGCTTAATGATATGCTATGCTTAATATAGCATCATATGACACACACATAATTACAATCATTATAATTTTAACGTTTATCCTACACGGAACATTAAAATTCGAAAAATGTTTCAAATTTTTATCTCATGGACTGAATCTACAATATCTGGGATAGATTAAAATCATTCGCATATTGTTATACTTTGGAATTATTTTTTTTTATTTTAAAAAAGGTTCATCAGCATTGGAAGCTATTAGAATGGTATTATTTTTTACCTTTTCTACCGATATTTCCTTGATATACTATAAAAATTTAATATTTTATAGAAAAACAGATTTTTAGCTGCCAACAGTTTGTATATTCATTTATAGAAAAAATAATTGGTGCAGACTATAGAGAAAAAAGTCACAAAATAATTTGAAAAATTTGCGTAGTTAAGGAATAATCTCATTAGCCATGAAACTGACAGAAACAAAGCAATTTTTGACTCAAGACAGCTGATTAATAATCGTTTATACACAATCATTATAGTAAATTTCGATTCCTAATCTTTTAGAGGTTGGGAAATATGTCATTCCTAACTGTAACTACTATCTCTTGGGTGGGAAATAACAGATTTCACTTCCACCCCACGGGTTGGAAATGTAGGAAGGAATATTGTCATAGATCGCTTTAATAAAGTAGGCTTAACAAATTTTAATGGAACTGTCAAAATTAAATGTTATACAGTAAATAATTTGAAAGATGTTCAATCAAGGTCATCTACAAATTGTATGAATTCAGATTTTTGCTCCGCCCATTATGACAAATTCAGTAGTGTCGTTTGCTTCGTTTTTATGAGGGTACATAAGATACTACTGTTATTTTATTATTATAAAAATAATTTACAATAAAAGCATTCAAAATTCAAAAATAAGTCAACCGGTAAGTTTATTAGCAGATGTAAAACCAAATATATGAAAATTAAGATGACACGATGTCGGTGTCAGTGATTTTGACAAAAACTAACGTTATTCGTACGGCTATGAATCAAGGTGATGTATATGAATTAATAAATAAACTTACGTTGCAGCGACAAAATTATCAACGACGAGCATCGTTTTAAAGTGGAATATCCTAACTAGTCGAAAGAATATGAATTTTTGAAAGACAAGCGTGTTATATCCATCCTTATCGCACACGCTTATAGCCTTTGCAAAGGAAAGAGATGACTGTATGCCAATTTGTTAATTTGTTCATGATACAGATGACCTTGATCGGACAACTTTAAAAAAGTTACTGTATAGTTTGGTTCACGAAAGATGACAATTCAAGGTTATTTATTAACCGTATGGTATAATATTACTAGCAGATAACTTCACTGCATTTCATATACATAGACGTGCAACATGAAATATTTATGGATACATTTTAACTGAAAAAAATAAGTATAATTTATTTGAAAATTATATTTCTTTTTAAATAATGCCTTTCTCAAATATTTATGCTTTTCACCTATGTATTTGCAAAACCCAAAAACATAGACTTGACAAAAACCATGGAATAATATTTTGATTTAAATGTCAACATCACTGAGTAACTATTAGGACAGAGGGCAGTGCAGTACATAATTAGATATCTGTAACTCTACGACATACGGCATTATTATTTGTAAAGTGTTGGAAAATAATGTCACCATTTACGTATATCTGTCACATAATATAGACATACGTCAAATAATCTTTCTCTTTCTAACATGAAATGTTGCTAAGTTACTACTGTATAAAGTGCTGTGTATTCTTTCTTCGAACAAGTGACCATGAATAGTCATCTTTCGTGAACCAAAGTATACCTAATTCAATGATTTATTCTGAAAATTATTGATTTAAAAAGAGGATGATTGTGAATAAAATAGTATACATTCCTCGGTTGGAATTTCATTACAAGTCTCATTTTATTTGAGGTTTATTATTATTTTGGTTTTTCTTAAAAATTGACAATATATTGTTACTGTCAGTTTCATGTTTAATTAGTGGCTTTATATGAAACAGAAATATAACGTGCATAGCCCTATGACCCTGCATAGAAATGTATAAAGGAAATATAGATCTATCTGAAATAGGAATGTAAAAAACTACTAAACTACAAAATTATCAAGAAATTGCTTCCTCTAAAACGTTTTTCTTTCTCGATAATGATACGATATCTCCCGATATGTCATTATTAAAAATTTACATTTTAATTGTAGCCAAGAACTTTGTATTAGTACTGGCTCAAAGGTAAAAAGCAAGACTATATTTAAAGTCCTCTTCCAAGTTAATTGCATTCATTATTTTCTGTATAGTGATCTCTCTTGACTGGAATACTAATTTGTATGAAAAAATGATACTGTTAGACTAACGTGGTACTTATTACCGTATGTGTATGGGGAGACATGCACGTATGGCGAAGCTAGTATTTGATGAGCAAATTAGTGTTCTAACTTTAACTCACCATTTGCATTAGAAATGAAGATGGATTATTTCACGTACCTGGAAGCCTGGAAGCCTGGAACAGAAATTAAAACATTAGAAAACTGTTTGTTACGATGAAGACAATGTTGAACAGGGAATATTATTATTATTAGAGCTAGGAAAATATGCAAAATGCATATTAAGTGCATGCTTGCATATTTTTAAAAAAAATTAATAATGCATATGCAAAATAACATACTTACATCTTTTGCCAATATTTAACAATTGATAATTATTGAGATCAAAAGAATGAATTATGCATTTTTATTAAATCCATATTTTGATTGTTGTAATCAATTGTTGTCATTGTTATTTTTATTTATAAAATATTGTTATCCATTTTAGAATCTATCATCTATTTCCAATTTCAATAATTTAAAAATAAGCTTTTTTCTATAAAAACATATTTAAAGTATTTTTCTTTTCATGTCAACAATGTGTTCATTGTTTGCTTTTTGTTTTGTTTATATCAAATATTCGTGTCAAAATGAATTTCTTAAATGCTAACGATCGAGTGAATATTATAAAAATGTATTACAATTCGTAATTAATTCATAAATAAAAAATAAATAATGGAAAGTTTAGCTTGATGGAGACTCGAACCCCAATCTTCAAAAATTCTTTCATTCAACAGGCAAACATGCTAACCATTCAGCCACAATGACAATTAGAAATACTTTTTATTACATAATAAAATATTGAAACATATATTTATTGACAGTTATTTATAATTTTCTTTAATTTATGCACTGATAATACAGTAAGTAGTATTAAATAACGTACAGGAGGTAATGTACTATTGCATGTCTTAATTTTCTGCCGGACACTTTTTATTTGCAAAAAACAGTTTTCCCATGTTACACGCCTTTGTCAAGGTTTGTTTGGGACACACGGTATATACATATATTAGAATTAGAATAATATCGATGCTGAAGTATATAATATGAATTTGCATCTTTTAGCATGCATCTTTACTCATTGGCAGCCATTTATTTCCCAAAAAAAAATAAAGCTGTTTTCCACAGTAGAATTACTTTAGCATAGTATTAGCATAGAGAAGCGATATTTCAGTAACTAGTAACCACAGTGCCGTACATATTTTACTGAAAAACGAATTAAAAATATGAAATTCAGCTCACAGGGGTAATAAGTCCGGCAAATTATTTATGAAAGTTTTAGTTGGCATGAAATAGGCTGAAATTTTTCACGTGCGCAATACAAATTACACGCACGTATCCAGGCCGCACTGCAAGGCACTAAATCATTCACCAGCGGCGGGTGTGGGGTTATTACATGGGGTCCGCCAGCCAATACACGGGCCAGCCAAGCAAATATGCCAGAAATTATTCATACAGAACAATTACTATAGTCCGGTTTGGCTAACTTAACTAGAATTCGAAACAAACTTTTCGAAATGAATTGGTATTTAGTATTACACAGTGTATAGACCATAAAGATAGTAACTTTTAATAAAAATTTAGTAGTTGCTATCTTTATGGCCAATAACTTATACTGTATATGTAGTAATACATTCAAATATAACTATTTTGGACGTTCAAATCATGGAACAATCATTCTTCGTGAATCCAAAAAAATAACCTTGTATATTATGATATATACGATTCAAAAGTAGAGAAAAAAATGTAAAAGAAATATATCTTGAGTAAAATGTTTAATCATTTTCGTTTCTTTAAACTGATATAGAAATGACAAATGTTAAGCAATTGGTGCCAAATTTGGAGATGACACTATAAAATATCTCAGAAACTCGACATAAATTGTCACGATAGCTTATTGTTTTCATAGCTAGGTAAAAACTCCCCTCGTATATCAATTTGAATAGAATTATATTCGCATTCTTCTCTAATTACTGTTGTTTAAATATCTGTTTTCTATTTATATTTAATTTCGTATGTTGTATGTTTCAAGTTGTTGTTAAATAAACAACTAACATTTCCGTGGCAACCGCTATCTATAAAGTAGAATGTAAACCAGTCATTTAAATGTGTGGAATGTATTTGGCATTTTTGTTTTAAGTTTCGTTCTGTTGAGAAATTCAAAACAACAAAACACGCTAGTTTGCAGTTTTTCTCTGGTATTGCAAAAACATTCATAAAACGTTACGACAAGCTTTTTTTTATTATTTTGCCTCGAATTTAGATCAAGCAACGATACGCGTTTTGTGAAACAGTCCGAAAAGTGAAGTTACAAATTATATAGTTGGGATAGCACGGCAAATTACAGGTTCTGATAATACGTTATAAGTATGCTGGGCAATAATGATATGTTAGGTAAAACGTACGAGAGTCATAATGTGCAGTTATGTACAATCTAGTTGGTTTAATAGTTCAACGTGACGCGTAAATACATTCCGATATTATTTTCCACTTACTGTTTTTTTATCTGATTACGCGCGTAAATATATGCGAGCGATGCTATTAAATTTAAATTCTGACGTTTTCGGCGCATGGAAAATCAATTTTATTAAAATGTATTCATAGTTTAATGATGAGTAGGATACGTGGGATTGCCAAGCACCGTTATTAACGTTTACTAAACTCGGAAAATATGCACCATTACTAATTTTAATTTTTAGCTTACATATGTAATTTAGATACTTTCTACTGTGTTAAATTATAGGAACACTCGAGCAATTTAAACTATTTAAGAATATTTCCATGCGAAAGATATTAAGTATTGCTTTGCAGCTCTATACAGGGAATTTATTTTAACATGCGACATATGTTCAATCAATTCCATGGTTACACACAACTGTCAAAGAATGGCAGCTATGTAATAAATGTCCATTTTAAAATGTAGCATATCTTAACAAAATTTGGCTTACAAAATGTCATAATTATAATGTAAAAAATTTGTTGTGGCCAGCCCAATACCTTCCGTCAATCCTGTGTATTATGTATAAATTCCATACATAAAATTTCTTGCAAAGATTCTAAATTTCCAGTAAAATTATTTCATAAACAAACTATACAAATTGCACTTGACACTAACATTTTCTTTAGCTCTCCCCATTCGTTAGGGGTCTTCTTCCACTCATTTCTGTTTTACGTGTCGTTCTCATTCAGTTCCTTTTCTCTCAAGTCTTCCGCAACACAGTCCTTCTTTGGTCTTCCTCTGTTTCTTCAACCTTCTATTACTAAGCTATTCATTCTTCATCAAATATATTCATTTCGCCTCATGATATGTTCAAACCAATGTAATCATCTCGCTTGTATCTTTCTAGAAACTTGTAACACTAGAGTTATTTCCTTACGCATTTTTCCGTGTCTTTCGCAACATCTACTTCAACATCCTCATCTCTGCCACATTAAATTACTTTTTATTTATATTGACATCTGTCAATTTGAATTATATGAATATATTAGTAATTTCCATGTTTAGCACAGCTGGCTGATTTATAAAATTTAATTTCTATAAAATTCTTTAACTCTATATCTATTGAATATGAAGTATAAAATGCAATGAAATCGTATAGAGAATAATATATTTTATAAGTTATAATAATGTTAAATGTCAATAAATCACATTTAACTGTTAAAATCTTCAAATGAGGCTACTTCCGGTTCACCAATTATAACCAAAATCTAATCACTTGTTCTTCTGGATGTAAACTTGAGGAATACGAAAAAAATATAATTTTTGGAATCGTGGTATTGAAGTTATGCGATATGAACCTTAAAACATGCGTATACACTAAAAACTCATCATTGAATTTTTTGACCAAAGACAATACCTTCCTTACCTAAAGGTGACGGAAGGTAAAAGTTGTTGAAACTTGCGCCGAAACGTATGGTACACACTTTATACTCGTATTTAAAACTATGACTGATTAGCAACTGTTCCATTTTTCCGATTTATGACGCATGAATGTGGGATATATAACGGCATTTATCGTGGGATTACATACGTTTAAATTCTGAATAAAATGTATGAATTTATCGCCATAATCATGCACTGAGAAGAATTTTTATGTGTTCCATCTGACTTTAATTCGTTGTATTAAGTACTCATGCGAGACCAATAAAAACATAACAAATTCTATAGCCCCTAGATACCAAAAACAATAATTTAAAGCAATAAAATCCAATATTACCAACATTATCCCTCCAACAATGGTAATAAACAAAACTATCGTTCTCTTCTGTAGTCATTATGCCCCTTTATCTGTGTTTTGGTTGCAACAATGCAGGTAGCATTATAATCACCCGTAAATTACAATCCCTCGTGCATTTGTGAGTCCGTTGGAGCCTAAAAATTTAGTGGCACGGTATGGAGGTTTTTAAAACGGACGAAGCACGCACGTAGCACAGGCGGCGAAGTCACGAAACTTTAATTATATGAGTAATCCCGCCTGTATTTGTGTACAAGTACGAGTGAATGTGGATGTTTGTTGCACAGCGAAATATGCACTCCACTGCCAGGCAAATGTAAGCGGGAATGTCTCGTGTGAACTGCAATTTTTGTTGCATTTTCATTTTTTGTCCTGGGTGAAAATATTAGCACTACTCTTGCACATATGTTGTGCAAATTTGTGAAAAAATATTTAATTTCATATTATACACACATAATGATTTTCTTCCCTATTGTCAAAATTGCTCAAAATTTACTTTAAGTTATTTGTCACTCGAATGTACCTATTCAAAAACTTATACTTCATATTCAATAGATACAGAATAAAAGAATTTTAAAGAAATTACATTTTATAAATCAGCCCGCTATGCTAAACATGGAAACAACTAATATATATTCAGATAATTCAAATTGACAGATGTCAGTATCAATGAAAAGTAAATTAATATGGCAGAGATGAAGATGTTGAAGTAGATGTTGGCGAAGATACGGAAAGATACAGTAAGGAAATAACTGTTAGTGTTACAAGTTTCTAAAAAATACAAGAGAGACGATTACCTTGGTTTAAACATGTCATGAGAAGAGATGAAGAATATATTCGAAGAAGAATGAATAACTTAGTAATAGTAGGTTGAAGAAACAGAGGAAGACCAAAGATAAGATGGAAGGACTGTATTGCGGAAGACTTGAGAGAAAAGGAACTGAATGAGAAGGACACGCAAAACAGAAATGAGTGGAAGAAGAAAATAAAAATAGCGACCCCTAACGAATGGCAGAAGCTAAAGAAGAAAAAGATGTTAGTGTCAAGTGCAATTTGCATAGTTTGTTTACGAAATAATAATACTGGAAATTTAGAATCTTTTATGTATGGAATTTATACATAAGACACAAGATTGACGGAAGGTATTATGCTGGCCACATCAGATTATTTGGTTTACATTGTTGCAAGTAAATAATTTTCTGATAAAAAAAAAATATTACAGATAAAAGATTTCAAAATACTAATTGAAGCATGCTTGAAATAGATAATAGAATCTATTGTAAATATTGTTTTTAAGTGTCTTCTAAATGTCAGTTATTTTCCTTGAAAAAATTCTTGGAAAAGTATTTACGTTCTTATAATTGTCAGTAAATAACAACCAAACCAACAGTGAAAATATTTGCTAAATATTTACTGAAATCTGTTTTTCAAAACAAGTTATCGTTAAGTTTAAGACAAATTCGTTATTCGAACCTGTAAAATTAATTCCTGAACGATAACCTCAGGCGTTTTAGTAAAATTATAATATATCAGTAACTTGACGAGAAATATAAGCAATTACGTACAGCACGCTATGGAATTTTCGCTAATCGAAAGATATGAAACGAAATTATAGAATGTCAAATGAAAACTCTATTATTACACAAAGATAATTGCTTACATAATGCATTGATGTCATTCCTAGAAACTTTTATCATCACATAAAGGAAACTTTCTTTTTAATGTGAAGATAACAATAAAAGTCCCGTACTGATAAATTTAAATGTGGAGTTTGTATATCATATTAATTACTGTACCACAAAAAGGAAGCAGATATGGATTGTTTTTATATGTGTCAGAAATTCCACAGATTTAAAAACCTAAAAAGGAACTCGGTTTTAGGAATAAGTACCTACTTCCACTTCCGCAGTTCAAAGTCTCTGCGGAAAACATGGATAACCAAATTATTGTTTTTACTATAGATAAAATAAATTTGAACTATGTACGAGGTTCAGAATAGCTATTTGTGTATTAAGAGCGGTTGAGAGGTTGTTGCCGCGCTCCAGCGTCGCGCGGCGTTCTCTCGAAATCGACAATGTCCATTTGTGCTCAAAACACAGACAAGATTTTTTCTACAGTCGCCACAGTGGGGTCCTCCACCATAACAAAAAATAATAAAATGTAGGTACACTTTGTACTTACACTACTACTCAATTAATAAGGATTAATATAAAGAAAAAAACGTCTTTTATATTTAATTTTAATTTATCGTTATTTCCTATTAGTCTTGACCTATTGCTTCAATCTAATCTAAACATTTTATACTTTCGTTTTTGTAAATGAATGCCCTATTTTATTTTCACAATAGTGCGGCATTTTTTTTTTTTGGTTATGTAATATACAGACAGAGCAGTTACGTCAGATTTATTTGTAAAGGTGGTAAACGTGTCACTACAGTCCCATTAGTTCCTGACTAAACGTTTCCATTAATAATGTAGACAAGTGACATTTCTCATCATTGTATAGTTAGAAATTTGGACAGCGAGCGTTTTTTTTACTTTTTCGCGCTAGAGCGGCAAAGTGACATTTTGCGTTGACAAAAGAGAGCACAAATGGCTACTTTCTATGTAGACTGTAGAAAAAATAACTTTCCGTTACCTTAGGTAAGGAAGGTATTGTCTGGTCAAAAAATTAGATAATGAGTTTTTAGTGAATAAGTACATTTAGCCCTATAGAATACGATTTTACCATTTTTACGATGAAGTTTGTATGTGTGTGTGTGTGTGTGTGTGTGTGTGTGTGTGTGTGTGTGTGTGTGTGTGTGTGTGTGTCTATCATATTCCTTTTCTTTACATCTATATGAAGAACTGATTAGATTTTCATTATAATTGGTTAACCGGTAATACCCACATTTGAAAATTTTATCAGATTTCCTTGAAAAAACGCTGTTAAATATCATTTTTTGGCATTTAATGTTATTATAAATATTAAAGAATATTATATTATATATACGAATTGATTGCATTTTATAGTTCATATTCAATAGATATAGAGTTAAAATATTATAAGGAAATTAAATTTCATAAATCAGCCAGCTATGTTATAACCAGGGAAACAGCTACTATATTATTAAGGAAATTGTAATTGACAGATGTCAGTGTCAATGAAAAGAAAATAAATGTGGCAAAGAGATGTAAATGTCTTCCAAAACTAGTGGTGGGATCCGGATCCGGATAGTTTCGGTTTCGGATCCAAAAATATCCAGATAATTGAATATTAATCAGGATCTCGGATCCAAATCTCGATATCGGATTTTGGATCTGTGAAAGTATAAATATTCTATTTCTTTACACTTGCACAAACTATCTAGCTATTTTAGAGGGGTTTGCCTTCATATTCAAAATCTTCAAATGAGGGTACTCTAATCTAATCACTAATCTTCTGGATGTAAACTTGAGGAATACGAAAAAAATATAATTTTTGGAATCGTGATATTGAAGTTATGCGTCACACACACACACACACATACATTCATACAGCCGTGTTATTGGTAATACTTTTTATTTACAATTTGTACTCTGGAGTGTACTTGCTAGTGACCTTGTCGAACGGTGCATAAGACAAGATTTGAGCAGAACTAAATTGCATTTTAAGGTGTCTAATACTTTTGGTCACGGCTGTAATTTCATAAGAATGTAACTTTCAAAAATGTAACTATATAATAAACAATTTTAATAATAAAACAATTGTTTTTCTCGCGCGGAAGAAAAAACAAAAACTTCATAATTAAAAGACGTCACGGAACATTTATATAAAAATCCTCATTCAAAGTTTTCAAGTTCCATGATGTAGACGAATAGCGCACAACAATCTGCATTTAATTAAAATGATTGCCAGAGAATAAAAGTTTAAAGACAGCACATTAGAAGAAATAATAAGAATTCAGTGGTGCAGTTCAGAAAAATGTCTATTAATTTAAATTTCTAATGAGGTCTACTCATATCTGAAAAGCAATAAAAGAAACAGCTTGGAATTCGTTGCGTGACATGATTGTTCACCGAATACTGCTCACATTTTGCTGCTTAATGTGCCGGTATAATCAACACGAGGATATTACAATCGTTTCCTTTATTTCAACAATTTGAATCACATACGATAAAGAAATCTTTACTAGGGTACTTCAAAAATTAACAGAAATGACTTACAGAGACTGTGCAACCTGCAAACTGTTTCCATGGAACCTATGGAACCTCCCTATCACCTTTACAAACACTATAGTCAGTTTCTGCACTATTTATTAACATTTTTATTCACTTTTTCATGTAAAAAATATGGAGAGTCTACATATACATACACACACCCACTGGGAACTGACGCCGTTCAAACAATATTTATGCAACGGTTCAGACAGTTTCATTAGTAACAAATATAAACCCTGATATTTATTTTATTTAAATGATAATATTAATTAAAAATAAGTGTTTATATATTTGAATTTGGGAAAATTATAAACTTTGGTAATATATTACTGCAATAAATAAATAAATAAATAAATAAATAAATAAATAAATAAATAAATAAATAAATAAATAAATAAATAAATAAATAAATAAATAAATAAATAAATAAATAAATAAATAAATAAATAAATAAATAAATAAATAAATAAATAAATAAATAAATAAATAAATAAATAAATAAATAAATAAATAAATAAATAAATAAATAAATAAATAAATAAATAAATAAATAAATAAATAAATAAATAAATAAATAAATAAATAAATAAATAAATAAATAAATAAATCAATCAATCAATCAATCAATCAATCAATCAATCAATCAATAAATAAATACATAAATAAATAAATAAGTGTCTGGTCGCGAATCTGGGAACCCAGCTTCGATCCCGACCGACGCCAAAAATTACTTCGATTTCAATGGCACTAAATTGATCCCTGTGGTGCACTCTCCACGCCAGCATTGAGTGCCCGTAAGGTGACGCCTGGTAAGTGCCCGCACGGTACAAATATTTCATCATTATTGATATCTGTGTACAAAGCAGATTGGCACACCTAGCAATGGGTGATATGCCGTGATGATATATTTATTTTATTTATTTATAAATAAATCATCACGACATATTACCCATTGTTGGGTGTGCCAATCTGCTTTGTACACATTTCGGTAATGATTATGACATATTTGTACTGTGCGAGCGTTTACCAGGTGTCACCTCACGGGCACTCATTGCTGGCGTGAAGAGTGCACTATTGTGAGCTATTTAAAATTTAAAATGTTTGATGGCGATTTTTCGTCCCGAATCACACAAGAAATAAAAATACCAAAATTGAAGATGGAAACGTTATGGAAGAAATAAAAGAGAAATAGAAATACCAATTCGACAAAAATGTTGGGAGAAAATTAGAAAAGGAGATGCAGATAAAAATAGATTAACAAATTGGGAAAAATCAACAAAAATTTTAAGAAAGAAATAGTTTGAATTGAAATTTATATCATCGGAACCACAACTAAATTAATCATTCATTAAATTCCAAAACGTATTACTATCCAACACTATCTCGAAATACATATATCCACTATCATAATAATAATCATCAGCATCATATGAGAATGTCTCCTCTGCTCGTGACACATGAGGAGGAAGTGGCCGTCCGTTTGGTGGTTTCAGTTATCAGCTACCCAACCCCCCTTGCCCCACATGCCCCGTTCGCTTCGAGCCACTGTCGAGAGCTGACAGCTGCAATATGTACCGACACACGACATGCACACTACTTTTTGCCATCAACTATATTGTTGATGAAAACGTATTTGACAAGGAAAAACAGAAAATGGAAGAGAATTATGTTTGATGGGCAATAAGGATGATTGGAAATGATGTTTTCTTATTGATGCAGGATATATTGTTGTAATCAACTTGTCATTATTGTAATCAGAACGCCGCAGGAATTACGTGACCATTGAAAATTGATACCAAACTTATTTTGTTAAATTGTATGTTTGCGTATATTTTCTTACGATACAATACAACATAATTTGATTGCCACTTTAATATTACAAAAAAATAGTAAGTTTCCGTTCCGAAACGCTAATTTATGAATTGAATAAAAAAGAATAAATACTTCTGATTTCACTAAAAGACTACAAGATATGGATCCAAATTAAAATGAAGTAGAAATACTAATTTTAGTAGTTTTCAAAATTGACTGATAGGTTGAGTTTAAGCAAAGCGCACATCACCTTAAAAATATTAAATTTGTATTTTATGGACCTTAAATATGCGTTTTTACCTTCCGTCACCTTTAAGTAAGGAAGGTATTGTCTTTGGTCAAAAAATCCAATGAGTAGTTTTTAGTGAGTAAGTACGTTGTAGGGTCCATACAATACGATTTTACAATTTTTACGATGTTGTCTATATGTATGCATGTGTGTATGTATGTATGTATGTGTGTGTGTGTGCGTGTGTGTGTGTGTGTGTGTGTGTGTGTGTGTGTATGACGAAAGTTTCGGATCGCATAACTTCAATACCACGATTGCAAAAATTATATTTTTTTCATATTCCTCAAGCATACATCCAGAAGAAGAGATAGTTATAATTGGTCAACCGACAGTACCCTCATTTGAAGATTTTAACAGTTAAATATGATTTATTAACATTTAACGTTATTATAACTTAAAGAATATATTATTCTTTGTACGATTTCATTGTATATTATACTTCATATTCGACAGATATAGAGTTAAAGAATTATATAGATATTAAATTTCATATCAGCCAGCTACGCTAACCATGGAAACTGCTAATATATTCATATAATTCAAATTGCAGATGTTAGTAACAATAAAAAGTAAATGAATATTGCAGAGATGAGGATGTTGAAGTAGATGTTTAGGAAGACACGGAAAGATATGGTAAGGAAATAACTCTAGTGTTACAAGTTTCTAGAAAGATACAAGCGAGACGATTTCATTGGTTTAAACATGTCATAAGGAGAGATGAAGATTATATTGACCAATTCCAAATATAAGATGGAAGGACTGTATTGCGGAACTGAATGATAACGACACGCAAAAATAGCGACCCCTAACGAATGGGAAAAGCTAAAGAAGAAGAAGATGTTAGTGTCAAGTGCAATTTGAATAGTTTTTTTATGAAATAACCTTACTGGAAATTTAGAATCTTTTGCAAGAAAATCTATGTATGGAATTTTTACATAATACACAGAATTGACGGAAGGTATTGTGCTGGCCACAACAGATTTATTACTTTATACCTATAACGCTCTTATACCTACTGTGGCGAGAAATAATAAGATACGGAATACTAAGAAAAATCTGAAATAAATTAATAAAAGTTATTATTGTATGAGTATAATATAAAACCTTTTTTTACTTGTATTGCTGCTGATGGTTTATCTTGCATTCCAGCTACTGTAGCTCGGAACCCAACTATCTGCTGTTATCTCAATCAGATAATTAGTAGGAAGATTAATTCGAGACGAACCGTAGTTTATACCAGAAACTAACTTTAATGATTATGACCAATTAAATTAAGATCGAAAACTGATTTCTTCTGGGTTTGCTTTCTGTGTTTCAAAATATAATTAAGGAGGTTTAATGAGTAATTAAGAGTTTTTAATTTCTGAAGCATCCATCTCCGAAGTAATTAATCATTGTAAGGCTTTAATCCCGTCGTAAATTCAGTAAAAATATCCCATTTATCTTTTTGGTGTGGCAAATTACATTCCATTTCTTACATTTACAGCAATTCTGGCTTAATGGCGCCGCTGGTATTTACATTACATGTAACGCGCTATTCTTCTCAAATATTTTAATACGAAGAGGAATTTTTAAATTGTCAGTTACTGCTTGTTTGAGATTTTATTAAATTACTTCATAAGATCGACCGACGAGTTTATTTTTCACGTTGAGATTGTGGCCACCTTTCTTAAGCCGATTAACCGACGCTGGGATACAGATTATAATATCACTGTAGTAGATTATGTTAAAAAGGTTTGCGCAATTTTAAAATATATTTACATACATATAAGTTCTTTTACAATACACTTTGCTACGAGGACTTTATTCCTTTATATATCTACAATCGTTTCATTTCGTTGCGTATTTTATATTCATAATACAATTCATATTCATTCTTACATGCATTCATATATGTATTGTGAATGCAGTATTTTCTAACAATTTGAAATAACAACTTGCATCACTTGAACATATCTTCTTATAAGGGTGATGCTGAAAATTTGAGTTTTGAATAGCCATAAAAATAAACACGTAGTTAAATAAAGGGTTTTCCAATAAGAGGTGTTATTTTGAATAGCCCGCTATTTCGGTAGATGTCGCTTTTGAAGCTGTCATTATTTGACATTTGACAAGTAGAAACTACGCCATTAATAAAAATGGAACGATACACGCTTCAACAACGCAATGAAATTATTAAAATTCACTATAAAAATGGTGAAAATTTGGCAGAGACGGTTCGTAAAACTCGACAATTTTTGGGTCGTCGTGAAGCACCTTGTCGGACCGCAATACAGAAATTGGTGGAAAAATTCGAGCTGTCGGGACAAGTTAGTGATGTGAAGAATAAAACCCGTGCACGTCGCTCAAGAACAGCCGAGAATATTGCTGCTGTAGCCGAAAGTGTTGAAGAAAACCCAGGTTTGTCCATTCCTCGTCGTTCTTTGGAATTAGGCATTCCACAAACGTCATTACACCGTATTTTGCATAAAGATTTGGGTCTTAAGGCTTATAAAGTCCAGTTAACACAAGAACTCAAGCCGACCGATCATCAACAACGTCGTGTCTTTGCTGATTGGGTCGTTGAAATGCATGAAAATGGTCCGGAATTCCATCGAAAAATCATCTTGAGTGATGAGGCCCATTTCCACCTCGGTGGCTTCGTCAACAAACAAAATTGTCGCATCTGGGGCTCAGAAAACCCAAGAGTTATTGTTGAAAAGCCTCTCTATCCTCAACGTGTGACTGTTTGGTGCGGTTTATGGTCCGGCGGAGTCATTGGACCTTACTTTTTCGAAAATGAGGCTGGAGCAACAGTTACGGTGAATGGATTGCGCTATCGAGAGATGATTAACGATTTTTTATGGCCGGAATTGGATGGTATTGATCTGGACAACGTTTACTTTCAACAAGACGGCGCTACGTGCCACACAAGCAACGAAACCATTGATCTTTTACGGGAAAAGTTTCCGGACCGTGTTATCTCTCGAAGAGGTGATCACAATTGGCCACCGAGATCTTGTGATTTAACACCTTGCGACTTCTTTCTTTGGGGCCACGTGAAAGAGAAGGTCTACGCCAACTGCCCAGCGTCGACTCAAGACCTCAAAGATGGAATTCGTGAGGCTATCGAGGACATAGGACAGCCACTTTGCGATTATGTTATGGAAAATTTCATGAAAAGGATATTGTCCTGTCAGCGTGGTCGTGGTGGTCATTTGCCTGATGTTATTTTCCACTATTAACGGCATACCTTCCTCTTTATAATGAAATAAACATCCGATCATTTATATTAAAAAATGGCATTTTTCTTTGAATATCAAAATAACACCTCTTATTGGAAAACCCTTTACAAACCATTTTAACTAAAGTTTTAAACCTATAATTTTTGTTCATTATGATAAATTTACACAATTACCAAATAATCCAGTTCGCTGAACAATGTTCAATTTTGTTAGTACGCCTTCAACCATTTTTACCAGGGCCGTGCGATAATATGGAGCAACGGAGCAATCCCTCCAGGCGCTTTTTGTTAAAAGGCGCACACACAATTGAAATGATAGATATATTCTGATTGATACGCTCTTGATAATCACCCAGTTAAGCAGTTAGAGCCAGTTCATTCTATATTTTTCTGTATTAAACCAAATGAATGAAAAATTCACTCTTTTATAAATAAATATTGTTGTTAGGACCAGTTCCGTGGGTAAAATGCGCCTATGTGCGTTGTATTTCAACGCCCCCTTTATGCATAATTTGCAAATTAACACAGTCTTTAAATTTTACACTATATTTTCGATTCTTTGAAAAATATTCTTGTTAAATTTATTCTTGTAATCAAATTTGTTTGTTGTAATCAACAATTTTACCCTGTAACATTACCGTGTTTCTAAATATTTCTAACACTTAATAGACACCTTCATATACTCAAAATGATTTCTGTAATATATTAAGAGGTGGAAAAGTCAAGTCGCCGAACTTTTTATTTAACAGGGAACTACCTTCCGTCCTGTTTATCCTCCCTACTCATCAATGCATCCATCATGCGTTCACTCTGGTAGGAAACGAGCTCTCAGACAATTTAATAATTACGGTACTTGTCCCCTATAGTATTCGAAGCCGTATGATTATGTAACATGCGTGTCGTGCACGGCCAAGGGCCCAACAGACTTGGTTCCGCGAACACTACACGCGAAAACATCTATTTCTATGGAATCTCAAATACCGCACTGATTATAATTATATGGTAGCCGACAGCTGATTGACTGTCTTAATTGCAGCAGATCAGGTGGAGATAAATAAATATAAGGTATATAACTGTTGTAATAAATCACACAGCCCAAATAATGTCATAGAAACCAATTGAAAACTCGTCCCAGTTTAAAAACAGACAACAGACCTTCACAAGAGTTAGTAATTAGATATACAAGGGCTAAAACCTGAAACAAATATAATTTCCACTTTTGCTTACTCACGTTTTCAAATTTAAACTTTAATTATAAAATTGGAAACGCATTTAGGTCTAACCACAGCTAATAGTAAAATCCTCTCTCTAAGCAATTTTACCGCAATGCTTTTATGCCGTAATTGCACTACAACAAAATTTCAAACTAACGAATTTAAAAGGAAGTTTCAAATTGTGTTACATTAACATATTATAAAACCAATATTGCATATTCATTAAAATTGATGTACGTTTTACTCATTATTACTGTATATAGGTGCAGGATTTCTTAGTTGGATCATTTCAAGTATTGCTATAGTTAAATTTTTATTATTTTTTTGAGCATAACTTGAATCAATTTCGCATGGCATCTTGTAACATTAATTTTGGGAGCCCTAATTTCAGACTACGACGAATAATAATTTTTTTGGGCTAAGAATTCATGATTGACAAACTAATTCAACTATTTCATTAAATATTCTGGGTCCTCCCGATGATTTTTATCTTTCCACAGAACATGTCTCCTTGTAGTGTGCACTGCCGGATTACTCAATAGGCAGACTCGGAAATTGCATATGGACCCCGCGGCTTTTAGGGGCCCCGCGCCCCTCTACATTAGATTAAATTAATATTGATTTGATTTTGAGATTTTTTTTTATAACAAAGAAATCCTTAAACAAAGAAATTTTGATTACAACAAAGAAATGCTTATTTACAATAATGGAATCTAAATTACAATAATAAAAAATGTCAATCTATTACAAGACCCTACTGTTACAACTCGATTTTTATAATACCAATACCAAATACCAGTGTTTACCATTTTATATTGATTTTCGTAATAATTCTATCGCATAACAATTAACGATGCTATAAAATTTTTGTATTTACAATAAATGAAGGGCTTATTTTTAATATGTCAAAAAGTGTTATAGGTAGATTACTAACACGTATACTTTAAAAAACCTTTCAGCAACAGATATTAAGTATTATAGTTTTTGAGAAATCGTCCTTCCAACCTCCCTACACATATACACACTCACACACACACACACACACACACACACACACACATCATCGTAAAAATATAAAAATCGGATTGTAGGGACCTTATATAAAACGTGTTTAATCATTAAAATCTGGATATGCGATTTTTAGCATGAATCCAATACCTCTCTTAGCGAGAGTTAAAAGTATCATTAACAACAGCTCCCCTCCCCCTGGGCCCAGGGATCCTTCTTGTTTACGAAGAGCCCTTTCATGTCTGCAGTCGATATTTTGCGCGTCTGCTTCACATGATAGCTAAATAAATTGCGGTTCCCATTGTAAAGAAATTCTTTGGAAACTTTTTTAATTTTGTGTGGATTCCTATCGCGAGGACTGCTGCTGCTGCATTCTTTTCTCTGCCCAAGAGATGCGATGACAGGACGTATAAATATTTTCTGTCAAGAAAAACGGAGGGGAACATAGACGATTTCAAAATAAACTTACTTACATGGGGGAATTGTCAAACTGTTTTATTTACTTTTATATTTACATACTTAATTACGATTTTAATTCACGTAATGTAAACACGGAACACATGTGGATAGAGAATTATAATTATAAAAATTATTTAGGAATGGTTTGGAATACAACAGTACTTTTGAATACCTAGCAGTTGCTTATTCGTCGTTCCACCATGTCAACCGATTTTTATACATTGACGTGTATTTTCTATCTATAATACTTAAACTTTTGTTAGTGAAGTCCTCCATCATGAATCGCTGACTTTCTAATTGGACCGGAATTTCTACCAGAAAGACTTACCGGCGAGGTGTATCGCAACTTTTTGGAACATACTCTACCTCAGTTTCTGGAGGATGTACCATTGGCAACAAGAAATGCAATGTGGTTTATGCACGATGGTGCACCAGCGCATTTTAGTGTGGTTGCTCGTGATTTTTTAACAATAACATACGGAGATCGCTGGATTGGTCGAGGTGGACCTCACTTATGGCCTGTTCGATCCACGGACTTAAACCCCCTGGATTTTTTCCTATGGGATCTAAAATCATTAGTATATGCTACTCCATTGGCAAATTTGGAAGATTTAAGACATCGGATAATTGCTGGCTGTAACTCCATAAGAAACGACCCTGGTGTTTTTGAAAGAGTTCGGCAATCAATGAGAAGAAGATTGGATTCTTGCATCGTAGCTGGAGGTAGTCATTTTCAACAGTACTTGTAGATTAAGAAACTTTACATGTAATTTTTGGTATTAAATGTTGTTATTGTCGACAATTTTTTTCGCCCTGTATCTTCGAAACAAAGCGGCTTTTCAAAAATCATCAAAGGAAAAAATCATCTTAGAATGGTCCAGGGAATAATCCCTTAAATTTTTGCCCTATGTTTAATAAACACCCTGTATATGCAACAATCTCAATATAAAACTCATATAAATTAGCTACAAATTTAGTAACTTTTTTGCTGATGACGTAAATCGGTTGAAAAAAATTAGAAAACCTGGTTCCATCTAAGGATTTTTTGGTCAAATAGTTAAAAACTAAGTACATGTAGTATATTTACTGAACAAGCTCGTACTTCTTGTCAGTTTTATTTCATTTCAGAATGTTTCCATTTATAAAGTTCAAATAAATTTAATAAAGAATTATGCTGTTATTCCTGTTTTGATATTGAAAATTCATAACAGATATTTTCATATTTCGCAATATTAAAGTAGTAAAAATAATTTCGAAGTATTTGCAACAAGATATAAAAAAGCCATTACGTTGTTTATGGGCACTAGTAGCGTAGAACGCATGTATGTACTTGCTCATGTAATTTTATATTCTCGAGTAAGTTTTCCTTCAAACCGGTAATACCGGTAACGGAACAGCAGTTCCGGTTGCATTTCTATTTGTATAGCATCACGAACACGCAGAGTTGGCTTTGAATTATTCTCCGGAACGGAGAAAGAGGTTTCAGACATTCAAACTTTAAACTAGTAAAGTTAGTGCACAAAATTTTTATATTATCATAATTATTTTGAACAATATTTTGAGGTAAATTTATTAACAAATAAAAGGTAGTAGTAAGTATAATGTCTTGATTACAACAATGAACAATTTGATTACAACAGTTATGAATTTTTTTATAGCTTGAAGATATGGGAGATTTCTTATTTATTATTTATTTCCTAAAGAGTATTATTAATTCCAATGGGGCATTGCATCTCTTTACAATCCTTCCAGCCCAAAACGGAAGAGGGGGCAGATTTCTGAATTAAACTTTTATCATGGCGGGGTCCATGTGGGATGACATGCTATAATACACAATAACAAAAGGAAACAACACCATTTTTACGAGATTTAGCTGCAATTTTTTTAACTATAACTTCAACTAATTATTCCTTATTCGCGAAATCCACTTACGGTGAACTGTTGTTTTGTTGATCTGAACTTACATCAAGGAAAACAACAGTGATCTTTGTCAGAAAATATAAAATTGAAGTTCTTCTCATAGATGAAGCGAGTGTCTTTATTTCGTAATTAGTTTGTTTAAAAATGTTTAAAGAACAAACCATTTTTCCAAAAATTTGTGATCCATCCTAAATGTTTTAAATCGTAGAAATGGGCTTCATAGATCAAGGGAATTTTAAATAAATGAATATAGAAATTGTGAAACATTCATGGACCCCGCTGGGCTTTGAACCCATGAACTATATATATATATATATATATATATATATATATATATATATATATATATATATATAGTTTCTTTCTTCGTTTACAGTAAAAAATTTGAAAGATGTCGGATCAAGGTCATCTGTATCATGAACGAATTAACAAATTAGCATACATTTATCTCCCTCCTTTACAAAGGCTATAAATGTGTCTGATAAGGATGGATATAAGACGCTTGTCTACAAAAATTCATATTGTTTCGACTAAGTTAGGACATTCCATTTTAAAACGATGTTCCTTGTTGATAATACTTTCGCTGTAACGTAAGTTTATTTGTTAATTCAGATACATTACCTTGATTCATAGCCGTACGAATAACGCTATTTTCTGTCAGTGTCACTGACATTGACATTGTCAATAATGTAATTAGTATCTTATTGTTCACATATTTGGTTTTACATTTGCTAATAAACTTACCAGTTGACTTATTTTTTAATTTTGAATGCTTTTACTGTAACATATATTTGTATAATAATAAAATAACAGTGGTATCTTTTGTACCGTCATAAAAACTAAGCAAACGACACTACTGAATTTGTGAGAATGGGTGGAACAAAAATTTTAATTCATACAATTCGTAGATCACCTTGATGAGGCATCTTTCAAAATTTTTACTGTATTTCAAATTTGCTTGATCTATTAAGCCCATTTCTACGATTTGAAATATGCCATTTTTCCCCTTGCCCTCCTTATATACGCCTATGGTAGTCTCCCTGCTTCTCAAACCGCAACACCTTTAAATCTCAAAACCGTCGCGAAGAAAAGAAATCATTTTCAAGATTCTATTTGTTTTACCTTACATTCTGAATGTATATCTCCAAATTTACTTTGTTCCTCCTGTTATTCCAGCTGTATTTTAATTACCATAATTTGTGCAACATTCTTGCAACAAAACCAAAACAATCCGCATTCAAAACAACTCTTTTATCAACAAAAGAACTGTAGTGTCTCCGTCATTCTAGGAAACTCGTACAGCTAGAGTAGAGGCAGCAATTCAAATGAGGTACTCGACGAAATACTCATCCAACAAAAATAAGAAAAGTCTGGCGGTGCGGTGTTCTCGGAAGAGCCGACGAGAGATGGCTTGTTAATGGCGGGCTACTTCGAGAGGAGAGGATATTAGCTCAAGTCATGCATTACGGTAATGTTTGATGTGCAAAGCTCGTGCATCAATTAGGAGGATTGGTAAATATGCCCGGACTTAAAAGGGTTTTGAAATATGCGACAAATGGACGGAGGAATTGTTTGTGTCTGACAAGAAGTTGGGATTTTGGGAATGTCTTTTATGAAATTTTAAGATTTGTATTTTGTATTCGAATTCTCTTATTGTTCCGCTCCTAATTTTGTTTCATCGTTACTCCTAGTTTTCTTTATTCATAATTTAAATTTGCAATTTTATATGTTAATTTTTAATCTAATATAACAATATTTCAAATACATACTTAGTTCAAATACTTTTACTTTTAATTATTTACAAATTGATATTGTAAAAATATTTTTCGTATTGAACTTATTCGTATATTTTTATTTATAATAAAAAGAAACTCTACGTTAGCATAGGCAACTGTTTATTTCAAGAAAAGTTAGCGAATTATTTCATATTATATTTCAAATAAATAAATGTATTTCAAATATTTCAAATATTTGGGGTCTAGCAGCCGCGTGCCTGAGTGTCTGGTCACGAATCTGGGGAACTGGGTTCGATCCCGACCGACACCAAATATGTCGATTTTAATTGGCACAAAATTGACCCCTCCACTCCAGCAATGAGTGTCCGTGAGATGACGTCTGGTAAACGCCCGTACGGTACAAATATGTTATCATTACCGAAATCTGCGTACCAAGCAGATTGGCATACCCAGCAATGGCTATTATGGCACGATGATTATTTATTTAAATATAATAAATGTATTACTACTGTTCTTTTATTATTATAAAAATATATGTTACAATAAACAAAAGCATTCAAAATTCAAAAATGAATCAACTGGTAAGTTTATTAGTAAATGTAAAACCAAATATATTAAAATTAAGATACTGACACAATGTCAGTGTCAGTGACACTGACAGAAAATAACGTTAATCGTACGGCTATGATTTAAGGTAATGTATCTGAATTAATAAATATACTTACGTTACAGCGAGAGTATTATCAACAACGAGCATCGTTTTAAAATGGAATGTCCTAACTTATTCGAAATAAAATGAATTTTTCAAAGACAAGCGTGTTATATCCATCTTAATCGCACACGCTTTGTAAAGGAGGGGGATAAATGTATGCCAATTTGTTAATTCGTTCATGATACAGACGACCTTGATCGGACATCTTTCAAAATTTTTACTGTACCTTGTGTTTTAGCCGAATGGCCCCTTGGACCGATGCTTCCGGTTTTGTATTGTATATTATAAATGGGTGTATGTTTCCGAGGGTTAAGTAATTAATTGTATTAATATATTTCAAAATGCACAACTATATTAGTAATACATCAAAAGTAACGAACGTTTCATAGAAATAGTGTAGGTGTAGGTGTTACAGAGTTGTAGGTTGTTCTGCAATAACACATTTTTAATTTTAATCTTTTTTTACTGTAGGTACTGTGATTTATCGAAGGTGTTTCGAATGATGATGTAAATTATATTGCAATTAATTGATTTATTGATTTATTTCTGTTCAAATACATTATTTATTATAATGCTATCCGCGTTAGCGTCAAATATAAATAATGAGCTTTGTTTAAATGTCAGTAATATTTCAATGGAAATTTACATTATAATATAGTCATTTTATTGCAAAAATCCGCGCTGTAATTCCACCATTTATATTAACTTGTTTTCGATACAAAACCACAAATTTTAAATTCCAGTAATTATTGTAATTTTCCAAGTGCTATTGGCTAAATAACGCTTTAATTTTATGTTGGAAGTGTATGAATTAATGATTTTAGTAGGAAATAATTTATTTGAAATCCCAAATTGCTGTGAATTAATGACTATGTGCAATCAAATTAAAATATTTATAAACAATTAAAAACAGGGAAATTTTCTAGTAATTAAAAAATAATTATAAATTGCTACAATTTAAAATTTTATATTTTCCATATTTTTATTACTTATCCACATCCAATGGCTTACAATATTTTTTACATACCCATGTTATATTGTGCCACAAAATATAATTTTATCTAGCTATACTTTGTGAAAAAATATGCCCTGAATTTTGGAATAGAATTATTTTCTCAGAAAACAATAAATTTAATTTTATTTAGATCAGATAGTTTGGAGAAAATCAAATACAAATAATTTGCGTGGACGATAAAACACGACTTTGTAAAAGACGCCTTTGTCCAAAGTTAAATTTCAAGGGGGGGGGGCTCCCCCACTCTTTAAATTTTAAACTATATTTTTGATTCTTCGAATAATGCTGGATTTAAAATATTGATGAAATATCCATTGTTAGATTCATTCTTGTAATCAAATTTGATTGTTGTAATCAACAATTTTACAGTTATTACAATATCAGAAAATTATCCGTTTAGCAGGATATTCATTTTTTTTATTTCTACTAAATTCATTGTTAGATTCATTCTTATAATCAGTATTAATGAGCTATAACCAAAATATTCATTCTTGTAATCAACAACTTCACAATTATTATTTGATTATAATTAAGTTTAAGTAAAATAATTATCCTACCAAACGGATACTTGTCTAGCATTGTTATATTGAATAATAATTTGATGTTGATTACAACAAAGAATATTTTGATTGTTAAGAATATTGATTACAAGAATGAATCCGACAATTAATGCAATATTTAAATACTAGCATTTTGCGAAGAATCAAATGCATAAATTTACAGTTCTAAAATCTTATTTTTCTTTTCTGCCGATAACTATTGAATTTCCCTGATTTACTTATTAAAATTTAGTAGAAAAAAAATAAAAGAAATATCCTGTTAAACGGATAATTTTCTGGGATTTTTATGATGTTATGTTGCAAACTATAACCGTAAAATTGTTGATTACAAGAATGACTCTAACAAACGGAATTTTATTTTTTGAAGAATCAAAAATATAGTTTAAACTTTAAAGCGTGTGTCAATTAGCAAATTATGCATTATGGGGGGGGGGGGGGGTTAAAACAGCCTATTTTATTTATTTATGTTGTATATTTTGCGTGGCTCACATTTTACCTGCATCATTAAATCCTCCATCATTTGGTCTTACGTCTATATTTTATCATTTCGGTTGATATGTATTTTCTCTGGCGAGGTATAAAGCCCCATGTTTATCAAGGATAAGTGATCTAGCAAGCATGCCCCACTTAAAAAGACGGGATTGGAATGAATATATAAATGCTTGTCACATCGGTCAAAGAATTTTTAAGCTCCGCAGGGAAAAGATTTTAAATGCTTTTCCATTGGCAGCTGTTCGCTTAAAGCTAGATGGATTAATACGTGAACCAGAACGTTCCAGCCGCTCCAAAACTGTTTGGAATCCAACAAGAGAAACACTACATTAATGCCAACATGGGTGTATGTTACGATACTTCATAAATGTGTTAGATGCACTTTTGACTACCCAGGGCTTCACACTCGGCCCACATAAGGCCTGGTTACACCCCTAGTGGAAATAACACACCACACACCATACCAACACCTTATCTGTGAATATCTGACAATATTAGAGACTTTTGCAATATTGTCAATATAAAAATGGGCATTTCCCTTAATTTCGGAGTTCCTCAGTGTAAAGTTCGAGAAATCATAATTTTGTTGCTTATAAAACAGTCAATAATTAAGTATTACAAAACTTTATGTAAATGCATTTTATATTACAAAAAAAAATTGAAATTTATGTCAAAACTTTTAGGACATACGATATGTTAACTCCAAATCACATTCCCGCATAATGTTTTGAAATATATCAACAACACCCCTTCAATATTTCCCCCATTCTACGCCCGGGGGTTCCCAGCGTCGTTGCGCGTCTCTCGCAGTGGGATACGGCGTCGTAGTTCTCAGGGACGCCGGCGTCCTAGCTACGGAGTCATGTGGGTCCAATAATTACATTTGGGTGTATCGGTCGCCGGACAAAGCAGCTTAACAACAGGGATTAGGTACGAGGTTATTTGAGTTGAGGGAAAAGAGACATCGAAGATTAGAGGAGAAAATGATAGTGTTATGAATTTAAATATAAAGAGATTTGACAACAAATAAGGAACTGCAAAATTTTCATTTTTGCTTATATCGTAAAGCTATCAACAACTGGTATATTGAAGGTACACCGTGATTCGTGATTCAGAAAAACAAATTATGTCAGAATTTATTCATTTCAAAGTGCCAATCCGTTAAAATATTAGTAGAAAAAAATCATTAAAATGCCAAAATTGAGCAAGTAACCTTTTGAATTTCAAATATCTTTCCTTTTACAGCATCATTTTTCGTAAAATATGTTAATTATTTCAGCTTTCCTTTTTCAATTTTGTTTCATTAATATTTATAATAGTTAATTAATTTAATTAAAAATCTTTTATTTATTGCAGTGAAATGTATGTATTTCTAATTAAATATATGATATAAATTTAATATAACCTAAACAATTACCTGATATAATATAAATATATAATTAAAATTTGTAATTATAATATATTTAAAAATATTCAACAAAAACAATTACTATTAATTAAATACCCCGTATTTTCATTTAGAAAAACAATAATAACATAACGTCAGCAAAACGCAACAAAGAATCCAAATTACAAATGTCACAATTTGCTTCTATTGCGAGAAATTCTATCCGACTGACGTCATGAGGTCTGCGAAAGCAGCATAATCCAAGTTCAAAAACAGACGAATGACGCAATCAACTAAGAAGCAATCAGAGACAGTCATTGACATTAACATTAACCATGCAAATATTTACAATTAGAAACATCTGAATCATGTCTATAGTTACAAGGCAACAAATAAATAATGTTGCAATAATTACTTTTTACCTACCGTCACCTTTAGGTAAGGAAGGTATAGTCTTTGGTCAAAAAATTCAATGATGAGTTTTTATTTATGTTTTAGGGTCCCTATAATACGATTTTACCATTTTTACGATGATGTCTGTATGTATGTATGTTATGTATGTACATATGTATGTATGTATGTATGTGTGGGTGTGTGTGTGTGTGTGTGTGTGTCTGACAAAAGTTTCGGATCGCATAACTTCAATACCACGATTCCAAAAATTATATTTTTTTCGTATTCCTCAAGTTTACGTCCAGAATAACGTGATTAGATTTTAGTTATAATTTGTGAACCGGAAGTAGCCTCAATGAAAGATTTAACAGTTAAATATCATTTATTGACATTTAACGTTATTATAACTTAAAGAATATATTATTCTCTATACGATTTGATAGCATTTTATTCTTCATATTCAATAGATATAGAGTTAAAGAATTATAAAGATATTAAATTTTATAAATCAGCCAGCTATAACCATGAAAATTGCTAATATATTCAGATAATTCAAATTGGGAGATGCCTGTATCAATAAAACGTAAATGAATGTGGCATAGATGAGGATGTTGAAGTAGATGTTGGGGAAGACACGGAAAGATACCGTAAGGAAATAACTCTAGTGTTACAAGTTTCTAAAAAGATATAAGAGAGACGATTACATTGGTTTGAACTTGAACATGTCATGTGGAGAAATGAACGTATTTATTCGAATTTCAGAATAAAAAAGATTTTTTTTTTGCAACATCTCATTGTAACAAAGAAATGCTTGATTACAATAATGAGAATGTGATTCCAACAATGAAAATGACCAGTCGCCAGTCGCACAAAAAAATGATTATAATAATTGTTTTTATATGTATTTATTCAAATTACAACAGAATTTTTTGATTATAATAAAGGAAATTTGATTGCAATAATAAATATCAGTAATCACACAAAAATAAATTGATTAGATATAATCGTTGTTGGATTTATGCGCGAAACTAATCAGACTACTAGGTACAGACTGAAAATCATATATTAAATTTAAAATAAACCTAAACATATTTTTTTTTTGTAAATGCAGGTTTAAAGTTTAAATTTCATTATTTTTCTTTTTATCGTATTTTTGTTTTATATATAAATTTTATTGAAATTTTCTTGTTTGTAAATAAAAATTGATTCGTTTTATAACTATCGCTGGCGTCTCTCGTCTATCCGATTAAATATTGTCTCAATTTTTTAAATAAAGTTTATATTTAATCAGCAAATAGTGTCCTCTTTTAAAAGTAAATATTATCTCCAAACACGAACAATTACAAAATATTTGCGAAATGTATTTGGTTTTGATATTTGTACTAATTAAACATAGCATTTTTTAGAATTAATAACATAAGATTAAACTTTATTTTTAAACCTTGGATATAGAAAATTTATATTTATAAATAGAACTTTTATAAGGTAAAATTATATGTTATTAAAACTAATATGATTTCCTCATATATTTTACGTAATATGTAATATTTAAATTTAATAATTTATTAATTAGATAAAAATTAAAATTACATACTGCGATTATTTTAATTAAATTATTTTAATTTAAATGTAAAATTTTCTTGTAATTATATTATGATTCATTTATTCATTGAAAAATAATTATATTTATAAAAATATAATTTTTGGGTAATTTTAAAAAATTACAAAATAAATAACTGAAATTAAATTATATATACTATCATTTTATTATAGTTTTATAATAAATAATTATGAAGCAATATATGCGAACCATTGTCTTTTAATGAAAATATGTAACAGATAGTCTGTAATTATTATTACTATCTAAAGCAACAGTAAGTACATAGGGGGTGTAACTCAGTGGTAGAGTGTCCGCTTCGCATGCGGAAAGTCCTGGGTTCAAATCCCAGCTCCTCCAAATTTACTTTTTAGTTTTATATTTTTAATATATTACAATTTGTTCACCATTTCCATTTGTTATAAAATATTTATAATTAAAATACACATTGTATTATAAATTTATATAAATCAATATATGTATCAGTAAATTTTATTTTAAAACTATTAAAATATGTATAAAACCAATATTTTATTAATAATATTTTCAAATAGGTACAATATATTTATAATGAAAATGAAATAAATTATAAAATGTATTATTAATCATTTTAATTATTTTTCTTTTTAGCTTTAAATACCTTCATTAATAACAATTACTAAAAAAAATGGCATGAAAAAACTAATCAATAATTTGATCACCGCCTTTTAAACGATCTTTTACAATAGCTTGATATTATGCCTCTTCGTTAAGCCATATTGTCTGCAAGAGAAATGATACTCATTCATAAATATTCTGTCTTTTTCTACCTCATTGAAGACCATATATCTTCGGAGTTGTGTAGGCGACGGTATTATCAAAGACGGATGTTCTTTGCACTTTAAATGAAGTGATTATGTATATTTTAACCTTAAAATATGAGGCATATATTCAAGAATAAAAATATGAAAAGGGCAGAGGCAGAGAGTTATTGATATTATAGTATGGTAATGGTTGTACTCTAGAATTTTTAAAATATAGGTACCTATATTATACCTACACCGTTCATTATACTCGTAGGTACTATTATAGTGTAAGAATAATTTTTAATAAAAGTATTTTATGTTATAGTTCATCCAGGGATCATGTTCCGAAGACTCGTTATCGTTTTATTATGGGTTCACAATAGCTAAAACCGCAATGCCAAAATATTTCGGTCCGTACAGTCGACCAGTTCAGTATTTGCAATGCTGGTATATATTTTACGCCCAGTATTAATTCGACTGCAGACCAAGACTGCACTTTTCAGATTTTCTAAACCAATTACCAGGGCTGTATTTGCTAATATTTAAAATTTTAATGCGTTAATCTTTTGAACTTAGAATTTCCCTAATTTTCTTATAGCTTATTATAAGGTCTGTGAACTTGTCTCCAAAGGATAATAAAACCGTTATTTGTGGCTATGTAGGTATATAAATAGGTGGTGAGTTTAATTATTTTCACTTGTCATTTGTACCTCCTAACTAGTGTACGAAGGCTGAAAGTGTTTTTTGTTTTGTTAAATTAAATTCAACAGTCAACAACGTTAACAATGTTTCGCCCGTGGGAAGAAAACGAAGAATTAGAAAGTGCTAGTAAAAGTGTATTACCATCGCCTAATATATTTAAACCTTTTTTGCACGAACATGGACAACAAATTTTGAAAAGTAAAATGTGTGAAATGAAATATTTCAAACCCCTACTCAAATTTTTCATTACAGCCCTGGCACATGCCAGGCTATTGGGACCCTCTATTGTACTGCCGTAATAAAACGATAACGAGTCTTCGGAACATGATCCCTGGATGAACTATAAATTAAATTAAACGGGAGGTATTGTGTTGGCCACATCAGATTTTTACCTCCCGCTACCCTTGGTAAGGGAGGTATAGGGATCGTGCTAAAAATCGCATATCGAGATTTTGGTAAATGACCACGTTTTAAGGTCCTTACAATCCAATTTTAACAATTTCACGATTATGTATGTGTATGTATGTATGTGTGTGTTTGTATGTATGTGTATGTTTGTATGTATGTGTGTGTGTGTGTGTGTGTGTGTGTGTGTGTGTGTGTGTATGGATCGTCTTTACGCTCTAACTCAAATACTATCGTTCAGAAAATTTTGAAACCTTGTATTTCTACCTTACTCTTATATGGAAACATGCCATTAGATTTTGGAGTAAATCAGATAACCAAAAATGGCACTTTACTAGAAGCTCAAAATAGTTTTTCTTAGAAAAATATCTCTAAATCATGTTGTTTCGAGATTTGTGTTATATAAAAATCAAAGATTATTAGAATTTCTACAGGTTTGCGTTAATACTTTTTCTATACATTTTATGGATAAAAATAAATTTTAATAATTTTAAACACAACTCACACACATGGTTACACAATTCAGATCTCAAATGTTTGTAACTGACAGATAAACTAATCATTTCAAATAATAATATTAACGTTTTAAAATGGAACAATAATTATATGGAAATGAACTAAATACAGTTTCCAGCATAAGTAAATATGTAGGAATATAGGTAAGATAATAAAAATATATAATATATCATCACGGCATATTACCCATTGCTGGGTGAGCCAATCTACTTTGTACCCAGATGTCGGTGAAAATGGTGACATATTTGTTCCGTGCAGGCATATACCAGGCGTCACTTCACGCGAATCAGGAGAACGGGTTCGATTCCGACCGACGCCAAATATTTTAGAATTTTAAATGGCACAAAACTGACCCCTGGGGTGCACTCTCCTCGCCAGCAATGAATATAGGTAAGTATATAAATAAATAAAATAAATATATCATCACGGCATATTACCCATTGCTGGGTCTGCCAATCTGCTTTGAACACAGATTTCAGTAACGATGATAACATATTTGTACCGTGCTGGCGTTTACCAGGTGTTATCTCACAAGCACTTATTGCTGGCGTGGAGAGTGCACCACAGGCGTCATTTTTGTGCCATTTAAAATTCGAAATATTTGGCGTCGGCCGGGATCGAATCCAGTATTTAAATTTAATTTAATTTTAAGTATTTACATCAATAAAAATTGTGTGTTGGCCATATCAGATTTTGTGATATACAAGTTTTGTAAACATACATAAGGGGTACCAACTTCCATTGGCGATATTAGCTTGAAAATAATCGCCAGACGTTTCATTTCCAAAGACAGGCTTTTGACATTTCCTGTACAATCAGAATTCAATCAAAACGAAATGCAAACTTTAATTTCCATCCGAGCATGACAAGCAATTAAATCAAACCAGTTTTTAACGACAGCAGAATGATATTCGCGTCCCGAGTCCTTCACAAACACTCGGAAAGGTCATCACAATTTTATTCATCATCCCTTGTCTTTTCAAATTTGAATATTAAACCAATTTCGTCATTTAAATTCAGAAAGGTAACAAAACAAATACAATGACGTGCGCAAATGTTAACGTCAGGGGAAAGTCGACGGTGGTTGGACAGTTCTCCTCTTCTTCTGTTACGTATACAAGGGGATTTGCGTCATTACGATCAACCGAGTTGAATTCAACCCTTCTTAACATAACTCTACAACAATACAAAATACGCGCGAGGTTTTCTCACAATAATTGATTGTTATAATCAATGGAAATATTGTCAGTGGCGTACCTAGGGGGAGGGGGAGGTCCGCCCCGGGCCTATATTTGTAGTTCTCAATGATATTTAAAAACCGACTTACATGTGTCTTTAGATTCAGATCTAGAAATTAAAATATTCTAATTTTCAGTTAGTTCAAATCAATATATTTTTGTCGTATCAAGAGATTAAATTCATCATTGTTATCTTATCGCCTAGCACTTTGCGCATGCGCAAGGGTTGTGTAGGGTGAGCGCGACAGATTTCATACAAATGTTCATTGTCATTCTGTCTTGAGGATTGGTAAATTAACAATACTTTGCGAATACAGATTGCCTATATAAAGGCAAGATTTTCAAAGTGGGCGGAGCTAACTACTTCTGTGGAAACTATGATTATCGTATTTGTAGGGATTCCTTACAAATACGATAATCATAGGGGTACGGTAATATACACAGACACAATGTTATAATGAATTGAATACAAAATATTTCACTAATTATTAGTTTTTGCTTTGTAAAGTTGATAGTTGCCAGTACCCTTTCGCTTGTGCTTCTGTATTGTTACATATTGTTGTTAAATTTGTCTGTTTTGTTGTTAAACTTGTTTGTTTTGTTGTTATATTAATTGTTGTTGCTAATATTACACATATCATTTGGTTTTATACCATTTAGGTAAGTAACTTTCTACAATTCCTAATCTTTGTACCAGTAAATATTGCAATTTATTTATTATTTGAAAGGAAAAAGAATATTGATAACAAGAATGAATGCAACAAAAAAAAATCATCAATATAAAATATAATTTATAATAAGAATACTTGTGATTTACTATAACATATTTTTTTACCTATTAAGAGAGACTAGGTATTCGTCTTCTGTCGACAATACCCTCATTTACTATTAAAAATTAGTTGAAATAAGTAAAAGAAATATCCTCCCAAATGGATATTTTTCTGACATTAGGTATTAAATAACAACAGTAAAATTGTTGGTTTCATTCTTGTAATCAATATTGTTGGGCTGCAATCAAATTATTCTTTGTTGTAATCAATAAAGGAATTTCATCAATATTTAGACAAAATTAAAATTTATGAAATGACACTTACAAGAGACACCAGAGAGCCGATTTTTGTAATCACTTGTTTGATTTTTGTAATCAATTCTTGCCATATTGTTGTAATCACTGGTTTGATTTTTGTAATCAATTCTTGCCACATTGTTGTAATCACTGGTTTCAGTTTTGTAATCAATTCTTGCTACTCTTGTAATCAATAATTATCATATGCGTAACTTGGGGGCAATTTTATTGTAATTTTTAATTACTCATATATCTATTTCTCTTTATTAGATCTTAAAGTGTTTTTATTGTTTTAATTTTCTTACAGGTATCTATATTATGCTGTGTTTACATTACAATTAATTTTATATTACTTATCAATGCAAAGAAAAGATCATCATAATCAAAATCTGTTGTCCAACAATGATCTATTGTCATAATCAATTGTTCTTTTAGTTGTATTAAGTTTGATTCGCAGATCAATACATTATTTTATATTTTTGAAATTCATAGTCCAGCCCAGGATTACAATTTGTACAACCAGTCAATTTGTAACGTCTTTAAGCTTCACACGGTTGGTCAAATAAAAATTTTAAGTCCCTGAAATCCCTTTTTAGAACATCAGAAAGGCTTTATTCCTTTGAGTAGACTTACTTTCCAATTTTCTTTCATCTGCTTTCAGCCCTGGTTGTATTTTGCTAGTAGGTGGTCTTTTATTAGTCCCGATGACGTATTTATCTTTCTGAGTGTTCCCTGCGACCCCTAGGGCGAAGTCGCCGAGTGGGGTGGCTTATGAAGCATTTTTATGGCATGCACGTTTCACTCGTTGCGAAAAAACTGCAAATTTGTTTGTGTGACGTCCTGATGTTTACTCGGCAAATTTAAATTTGCAGTTCAAATAACAGGTTTTGTAATTTTTGTCTTGTTGGTTATAATGGCGAAATATTCCACTCACGGTGAAGATATGATAATGTTTGACGTACAGAAAAAGTAATTATAATTAATTTATTAATAATATAATTTATAAACTTGATTAATAAAAATATTACATTGTTGTAATCAATATGCGTTTTCATTGTTATAATCAACTTTACTAATACTATCAATTTTCTTCCAAATTATTTTGAAAGTTTATATTTACTTGAACAATTTTTTTTTTTACAATGATCAGTATTTTATAAAAAAGACCAATAAATATAAATATTGTGTCCAGGCTAGACTAGGTTAAGTTCATGTTAGGTTAGTCAGTAGATTAGGTTATATTAGGTTAAATTGCACTTTTATTATAAGTACAAGAAACAGGGTAAGACCAAAGAGAAGATGGAAGGACTGTATTGCGGAAGACTTGAAAGGAAAGGAACTAAATGAGGACAAGTAAAATAGAAATGAGTGAAAGAAAAAAATTAAGAATAACGACCCCTAACGAATGGGAAAAGCTAAAGAATATAAGAAGAAGAAAATGTCAGTATCAAGTACAATTTACATAATTTATATATTAAATAATTTTACTGGAAGTATAGAATCTTTTGCAAGAATTTCTGTATGGAATTTGTATATAATACACAGAATAGACGGAAGGTAATGTGCTAGCTACATCAGATTTTTATTTCTGAACATATAAATAAAATTATGAATAAAAATCTGATGTGGCCAGCACATTACCTTCCGTCAATTCTGTGTATTATGTACAAATTCAGATTTTTGCTCCGCCCATTATGACAAATTCAGTAGTGTCGTTTGCTTAGTTTTTATGAGGGTACATAAGATACTACTGTTATTTTATTATTATAAAAATATATGTTACAATAAAAGCATTCAAAATTAAAAAATAAGTCAACTGGTAAGTTTATTAGCAAATATAAAACCAAAAATGTGAAAAATAAGATAATGACACAATGTCAGTATCAGTGACTGACAGAAAATAACGTTATTCGTACGGCTATGAATAAAGGTAATGTATCTGAATTAATAAATAAACTTACGTTACAGTGAAAGTATTATCAACAACGAATATCGTTTTAAAGTGGAATGCCCTAACTTAGTCGAAACAATATGAATATTTGAAAGACAAGCGTGTTACATCCATCCTTATCGTACATGCTTATGACCTTTGCAAAGGAAAGAGATAAATGTATGCCAAATTGTTAATTCGTCCATGATACCGATGACCTTGATCGGACATCTTTCAAAAACTTTACTGTACATAAATTTTCTTCCAAAGATTCTCTATTTCCAATTTTATTTTAAAATTCAAGTAAAGTACCTTAAATTCTAAAAATATATAAAACAAGTTACTTAGAGATGTTTAGTATTTACAATTTACGTATTTTTATCTAAGATAGTTAAAATTTGACTATGATATAGTTCTCCATTGCAAAAAAATTGTTTATCGAATTTGATTTTGAAGCATCTTCTGAGATACATTTATATTATTAATTCCGCCAAATCGAATGTGTTATAGTTAAGTGCGCATATTTACGACATGGCGTGCACATTGAAAGTGGAATAATTGTTGAGTTTGCAACAATTGCGAACAAAGTTATAGTTAATTAATCTCACAAAGTACGTTCCTGACACGACTAACAAGCGCGCAAGCAATATAGATTACATTTGCGCGATGGGCGTCTTCGTCTCCCATTACTCGCTTTAATTGCTGAAGCAACGACCGTCCGTAAACTTTATTTCCCGAAGACGCCGCCGCCACAGCCACAGCGGCAGTCGTTCTGCGAATCTAGGCCGCGGTTTATGACAACCGCACGTGAAAAAATCCTATTACACCGCCCGCAGTTTTGTATTCTACCCAGCCGATGCGAACGGGTTTATTTTTTTCGATTGAATTCGTATGGAAACTGGATTCCGAGCGGGAGCGACCAACTGTGCCACTAAACTTTGCTGTATTTCCTTTCATGATTCATCCTTTCATAATTAAGTTTCTTAACTTTAAAACCCTTTCAGTTCGACCAGATGTTTTCATTCGCTGTGCATATGATGTAAGCCGCAGCATATGCTTCTTTTCATGCCTTTAATGTCATGAATTTTTCATTTTTTCCTTTCAAATTTAAACAACTACCGACATACTTAATATACCTTGCAACGAACCGCAAATTGACTTGATTACAACAATGGAAATATTTGATTGCAACACAGGAATCGTTAAATATTTCCTTCTAATCTTGAGAGATTAACAAAAATGTCAATTTATATTGGCAAGAAAATATGAGTATAGTTATTTAAGTATTAAGGGCAGTAAGTACACCTTACCGGTTGAGGATTAGGAGATCGTGTTCAATAAACAAAATATACATTCGCGTTGTCGTCAAGTAAAAACGAGCAGCGAAGTGTATGTTATGTTAGTGTATCTAAATTACAAATAGGTCTTTGAAAATAAACTGCTGCGCGTCTGCCTCTCTAGTTGACAACAATAAACAAATAAACTAAGTTTCTACAAACTCACTAACTACTAGATAGCACAACAGAGAACGTATGTATTTACACGACATCATTATAATTGCTATAGTTTTCCACGGCGAAAACTAAGTTATCCAACTTGTGTGTCGTCTACGTCATGAGTATAATTTAAGTTTTGAATCATCGATCACTGTTTGACGTGCCTTTGCGTAGGAAGGCCTCCGTTGATACTTTTTTATTCCTTTATTATCAACGATACGCTTCAAGGTTTTCGTATCTTTTACTCATCATAGGAAATTTATTAGTTTGTCACAAATAATGAAACTCTAGAGAAAATATACTGTAGCTTGAATAACCGAACGGATAGAGCGTTTCGTTGTCTTTTGACACTTATTAATTTTCGCCAGGATAAAAACGAAAATTAATAAAGAACTGTTAACATGTGTATGTGTACTGTGCGAGAGTTATGAACGTTTTTTTGATCATACTGATTAAGAATGTGAAAATGATTCTGGACAACTTAAAGCTAAAAATTATGTAGAAAAATGTTTCCTAAAATGACTAATTTATACATTTCAAACATTTTTGATTGATATACGAAAACGACAACCAGCGCCGTGCGGTGGTATTTTGGCGCCTGGAGCACATAATATTCAATTTGGCGCCCTAAGCAGGGCCGCTCCGTACGAGTGGGCAGGTTGTGCCCCGCACAAAGGCGCCTGACCATAAGGGGCGCCATTTCATGACAGTACATAATAGTATTTTTTTGCAAACTACTCTTATTCGTATAGAAAAAATGTCTATACAACTTCCATAGTAAGGTGATAGAAGTGAACAATATTTTTTATTAATTTGTTTGCATGAAGTTTAAGTAAAATAATTATCCTGCCAAAGGTATATTTTTCTAGCATTGTTAAATTCAAATAATAATTGTAAAGCTGTTGATTACAACAATGAATATTTTGGTTATAGCTTATTAATATTGATTACAACAATGAATTTAACAATGAATTTACTAGAAATAATAAAAGAAATCCTGCTAAACGGATGATTTCTGATATTATTATAACTGTGAAATTGTTGATTACAACAAACAATTTTGATTACAAGAATGAATCTAACAAAGGATATTTCATCAATATTTTAAATCTAAAATATGGTTTAAAATTTAAAGAGTGTGTTAATTTGCAAATTATACATTATGGGGGGGCGCTGAAATATAACTCTGCACAAAGGCGCCTTTTACCCACGGAGCAGCAGTGGCCCAAAGAACAATATTTATTTATAAAAGAGTGAATTTTTCATTCATTTGGTTCAATACAGAAGATTATACAACGAACTGGCTCTAGCTGCTTAACTGGGTGATTAGCAAGAGCGTATCAATCAGAATATATCTATCATTTCAATACTGTGTGCGCCTTTTAACGAAAGGCGCCTTTGGTCCATATCACCGCACGGCCTTGACGACAACATTCATTCATAGAATAGACACTGTTTGAATTGCCGGCGACAAACATTTTAAATTTGCTTAACTTTGTATAATTATTGATTGGGCGGCAATTTTAAGAATTTTCATTGTTGTAATCAAATTTTCTTTATTGTAATCAAGATTTTTTTTAATAAACAGAAAGGATATGTATAAAGAAGTATATTTTCTCTAAATGCTATGTTGAATTGAAAAATTAAATAAAACTAATTATCAAATAAATACACACAAATTAAATACAGATATGATCACTTGTGAAAATAAACTACACTTGTAAAAAAGTTACAAGACTTGTAAATTTCTTTCAAAAACAGAATTTACATGTCCTTGTAAATAATCTACTAATACTAGTAACTTGTTAACTTGTAGACTTGTATTTTTGAGAAACAGGGCCCAGAGCGTAAAACCGAACAACTATTGCACAAACCGACAGGTACTCTAGACCCCAGAAACCTTCATTCCACTAAACCACCACCCAGTCCTTGCCTGTTTTATTACACCCTTATAATTTCGCTCTCAAAATCGAAACTAGGATGACCGTCCTAAAATTTTCAGTCCGGGCAAACGATCTTTTTTATCGCTCGATCGGCACCGCGTGCGTAATACCACTCTCTAGTCTGTATTCTCCTCTCCCTCGATGGAGATTAGGCCGGGCAGCAGTAAAATGTTTTACAGGCGGATTTGTCTGACGGATGTAAATAAATGGGGACACTTTTGACACTGGCGTGCATATCTAATCGGCGATAGTTCCACACAGCGTGGATAGTGAATAGTTTCGATAGCGAGCATGGTTTGAATATTTATAAGTCAACAAATGCGGTTGGAAACGCGAAGTTTTGTGCTATCCCAAACTTACACATGTGGAAGTTGATTGCCAAGTTTGATAAACTAACTGATCGAATAACTTAACGAGATTTGGGCTTGTATAGCCAAACTAGTTTTCTAAATATAAGTTGAAATCTTGTATCAGAATAATTGTTATTATACTTTTGTGACTTTGTCAAAAAAATCTGTTGTGGCCATCACAATACCTCTCGCCCTTTCCATTGTGGTATATATAAGTATTGTATTTAACATTTCTTGTACACAAAAAATTCTAATTACACCTAATCTTTATATTTACGTATTTTCTATAATTTTAAATTCATTCTATGAACAAGTTTTCTCCATTTCTTCTAAATGTTCGTTTTTCCAATTCATTAACGGGATTGGCGGTATTTTTAAAGGGTTTTAAATATGTAATTAATAATACAATAAATATCGTTCCCAGAAAAGCCTTCAGTACTATCTCTGAATTTTTGTCACTGACATTAGTGACATTTTAATTGCTCAAGTAGTTACCATGGAGATGTTTGTGCTGTGAGATTTACTACAACAGATTATTTTATATATTATATATCTATATATTTAAATCAATAGAAGGTATAATACAAAATTTAAATGTGTCGAATAGAGAATTTTGTTTTTTAGTATTTGTAATAACATAAATTTTCAAAAAATAATATTTAGAAGATTTTTATTAAAATATTACTACTTCCGGTTGTCCAATTGTTACCAGAACCTATTCAACTCTTCCCATTACTGTTAGATTGAGGAATCCGTAGTTATACAGGTCTTTAGTCATAGAATTTGAGAAATCGTAACTCCAACAACATAACATACACAGACATCATCGTAACGTGCTTATTCACTATAATCTGGATATGCGATTTTTAGCATGATTCCAATACCTCTCTTAGCGAGAGGTAAAATCATATGGTAATATTTTGTTCTCCAATTCTTTGTTAAAATCAGTATTATTCATTGTTGTAATCAATATATTTCTAATGAATTACTATGTTTTGTTATAATATAATATATAGAACAAGTGACTCATTCTTCCAAAAATGAAAAAAAAACAAGTAATTAATATTTAAAAATATGACTATTCAAATATATAAATTATAACAACACTTTGTTTAATTTATTATTGTAATTTATTTTATTTTTATCATCGGTTTAATGTTTTTAAAAGTCACTATACGCGTCACACTTTTTGTTGAATTAATACCTAATAAAAATAAATTACCCTAACATGACAGATAAACCGTTAGACATTTGTTATTTATTTTGCCTCAATTCCATGGCTATTGCTATTTTTGAGGTGATTTTCGATATTTTCATATCTAATTTCCGCCGTTACAAGGCATACAAAATTAATTTTGCTTCTTGATTCAGATGCAGAATTTTATGATCTACAATTTTTATTTGAAGCTTTTTTACCCAAAATAATCAGGGAAGCAGGAAATTTGGAAAGTCTGATTTTACATGTTAAAGTAAATAAAATGATAGTAGTATCTTATGTACCCTCATAAAAACTAAGTAAACGACACTACTGTATTTAGCATACTGTTCGCTAATCACCAATCACCATTAATAATTGGATAATACTAACAGTCAATATATTACAGTCTTCAACGATTTTGCCCAACAGGAAGTTGTCTATTTGTTTTACCAACTTTTGCCCCAAAACAAGAGGGCAAAAAATATGCAAACAAATAAAATTCCAACTTCTGCAACTCTATGCAAATTCGCGACTCGATAGTTATGCAAATACAGCAGTTTCAATTCAAATTCCGTTGTTTTAACTTAAATATGATTTTCTGCATAATCGCTTTCAACGAATTTTATCGACAGCCTACAACATCCGTAAAGACAATCTAGGTCTGTCTGTCTGCGTGGTGTTAGTATCGTGTTTCGCTTCAAAAATGCCAGCTAAACTTTTGGCAAGATTGGAAATTTCCGTTTTAGAAGAATTTTAATTATCTACTGTAACTTTGACCAACTGGTCGTTATAAGTGAGATAATAAGTTGGTTTCCTTATTGGGATGACGTTAGAAGGTTTAATTGATATATATGATTGATTGATACTTTGAGAGATGCAAATTAACATAATTTAATCAAGTATCTGATTTTTCCCAAATAAATGTGCAAATAAGCTAAATAAGTATAAGACTCTATTTAAAAAGAAACCCTGAAAACTTGAAACAAGAAAAATATTCTTTTTCGGATCAAGATCAAACATTTTTTAATATTTTTTCTTCAAACGTATCAAGTGTATATAATAAAGTGCTAGTGCCTACTTTGATGTATGGAAGCGAATGCTGGGCATGGACGGGAAACCATAAAAAGAGAATGACTGCCGTGGAAATGAGGTATTTACGTGGTGTATGTGGGTATGTAAGACGGGATCGCGCGAGGAATAATTTGGTGTATGAAGAATGTATGGTTAGGAACAATGTGATTAAGAGAGTTGGTGTGAGTCAGTTGAGATGGTTTGGGCATGTGGAGAGAATGGCGAATGAACGGCTTGTTAAGCGTATATATCTTGATGAAGTTGAGGGTTTTCGATTGCTTGGCCGGCCAGTGTGTAAGTGGATGGATGTGGTTGGTAGGGTGCTTAAAGAGAGAGAGTTTCCAAGTATGAAGAGAAAAGCATGTATGAATGCGATTATGAGTGTGGCCGAGGCGAAAGAAGTCTGCTTTAGGAATGTGTGGCGAAGGATGATTGTTTCCTTACTTTTATTGTGATCCGGATGCGGTATTTCGCTACCGAAAATCGGTCATTTAATATGTTTAAGAGTAAGAATTTGTTGTATGATGTTGATGTTGTTCTTATTGTTTTCGGGTTTATGCGAATCCACTAAGTGGGATACACGTGATTTTATGTATGTATGTATGTGTCTACTACTGACATTACATTTTATGTAAATTACGTTTGCGATTTCAATTGCCCTGTAGCTATGGATACTTATTTGTTCATTTTTTGTTATAAACATTGAAGTGAAAATTTTCACGTTTTGACGTTTAAATAAAAACTGTGCAATTTTATATCCTCCTTATGTGCATTTATGTCGGAATTTGAAATATTATAATGTACGTCCACTGAAGTTGTTCAATCGGATGGAAATCTAGCAATGTGACTGAAAGATATGTCTAGGAATCAACAAAACAATGTAAACTTTTCTTATCACTTTAATTCTAAGTATTCTTATGTTCATTACCGTCCCTGTAATTGTAATCTGTAAGTGTGCTATTCTTTAATATGTTATTTCCCCAAAAGTAAACTTTGTTTATATTTCAATTCATAGGTTATTTATTTAAATTTGACAGCTATTGATGATATTTGTTACCTAGTGTGTTATAGTGACATTTAGGGCGATATTACAGGTTTCTTTTATACAAGTTACTTCTTATTCGATGATTCTGTATAGTTTGTATGAATATTTATTTATTTTATTTCTATCTTGTGAATCAAGTCACAAAAGATGCTACTTTTATGACGTTTGAAGAAAAATTAATTTATAATAAACTGAATATTTTTTGGAAATATTGAATTAAAAAGAATCGCTCTAAAATTTCTAGACAAAACCACCCCTCACTCTTATGACTGGCAGTTATATATTGCCAACGGAGGACATAATTATTATAGTAAAAATAGTTGTTTGTGAGTTCATAATACTTCAACACATTTTAATGAAAAATAAAATTATAAAATATTCTTCTTCTGACGCACCGGCACTGTATTTATCCCGTTGTGACAGTTTTCAGTCTCTGAAATCCTCGGAAGAAATCAAGCCATTAGCGCCCCAATCAATACCTTTCGAATCTCAAGATCATTCAGCCTCTCTCTCTCTCTCTCTCTGGTCGGAAGGAAGCAACCGTCGTTCTGTGAAACGTTCAGCGCTCAACGTTCGCCTTCGCTGGTTATGACAGCGTCTCCCTACAGCAATGATATCGAGAACGCGGACATGGGTCTATTGATCGAAACCGCGATCAACGTGCAGTCAAAGAAGAAATAATTGGTGTGTTGTTGGCAGCACAAGACAATACACTCGTAAACTAACGGGATAGTTTTATACTTTATGTGACAGTAAAATTATCATCTGCAGTTCAAGAAGATCATTTGAAGTTTACTACTGGTGGGTGACAAAGCTATAAATAAAGGTTATGTATTGTGTTTAATTGTATGCTACTTCAACATCATTCATTAGAAGAACGACAATGTCGAGGTGTTGATTACAACAAATAATATTGTTAATGGTGTTGTTAAGATGGATATTTAACTCATATGTGGTCTATACAGCCAAATAAGGATGGACATGTTAGAACTGGTAACCGTTTGGACACAGCATGATACCGAGAGCAATAATTTCTTGATTAGAAAGAATAACAACATTGTTTTTGCGATGATTACAACAATAATATTCATTCAGGGCTTTCTGGACGTAGTTCCAGAGTTCTTATGAAGCCAATTACTGCTCCAGGAGTCAGTTTCCCGATCTCATTTGCCGCGAGGTACCTTTTACCAAGATGGTTAAGTTTACTTACAACCACAACTGGATATTCACATACATTGTGTTCCGAAGTTTCTTCTTCCTCTTCGCAGAGTCGACAAATATTGTTTCCAGCTATACCAATCTTACATAGATAGTATTTCAGAGGACAATGACCAGTAACGATACCTTTTCATTGCCTAGAACTCCCTCAGTTTCCGGTACCCACCACAAAGTGACGGTTATCTTTGGCCAATTGTTGTAGGGTGTTCATGCAATTCCAGACTAGCTTTGACTCTCAAGTGAAGGCACTTAGTGCCTTTAAAGCAGCCTGGCTGTCTGACAATATGTTGATTGTTGCTCCTTTGAGACATCTTTAAGTTTATTTGAGCAGAGAAGTTTATTGCGTAGATCTCTGCTTGAAATATGGTTGGACTGGTGCCTGTGGATTTTTTTACTTAGTAACCTGGATCAAATACACACACTCCCGTTTCTCCTGACTCTAGGTTTGAACCTTCCGTAAACCAGGACAAAGTCCCTTGGGAAGTGTGGTCCGCCTACTGCCCACTGAAGGCGATCACCAATGATTACCTTATACGTCTGGTCAAAATTGTATCTTGTCGTCATTGTATTGTAATCAGTGTTGTTACTATGTACATATATAGGTGTCAAGAAGAAAGTGTCAAATTTTAGGAATGTATACTAGCACCTAAATATATGATTAAAACCCCCAAAATTTTCAAAACTATATCTATGAACCTTTAGACATTTTCTAGCTCGTTTACAAATAGCACGTGCTTTGGTCTTGTAACTGTTATAATGTTTCGTATAATCGTATGTGATCTATATAGTCAAGAAGAGGATAGTAGAGGTAATATTTGGATGGGTAACCATCTGAGTACTTCCTATACCATTGGTTAATTACATAATAAATAATGACCATAATAGTTACATGGTTATAGAACTTACAACGTTACGATTGTGATTACAACAATGGTCTCGTTAATGTAGTTTCAACGAAAGTACAAAGTCCATGTGTTATTGGTGAGCTTTACAACGTAAAGATGATAATTAGATTACAACAAATAATATTATCAATACTTACAAAAGACAATTTGTATTCGATTCATCGAACCAATGATTTGATGATAATTGTATTTCATTGTAACAATTTTTGTAGTTTAGTATATTACATATGAAAATATCAATAATTATAATGTTAAATGTTGTCCACTTAATTATTATTCAACAATTTGAAACATAAGACAAATAGTAAAACAAAAATATAAAACAAATTTCTTACTTACAAGGTTAGAATGAGGTTAACTTCTGATCTTCAGCTGTGTATAAACAAAATATTGTTTAAATATGTCTTTTGAAACTATACTATATAAAATTATAGTCTACAAAGTCTAATGTTCACTATATTCACAAATAATAGGTTTAATTTTCACAAAGAACTTACTTTATAACCTTTATTACAAACAAATTCACTGCAATAACAATTACACTGACACTTTGACATTTTATTATGAAATGCGCATGTGCGACCACACAATAAATAAATTTTCAATATTAAAATGTATTATTTACAAATACAAACGTGGAAACTGTATAATATATGTTGTTTTACATGAAAATAACTTATTTATTATAAAATTTATTATATATTTTTTATTTTGTACTGTGATTTAATTAATAAAGTTATATTTTTAACCTCATTTTGTTGTTCGGCATTGTTACATATCCAAGCAATTATAGCAGCACTAATAAATATAAACAGAACAATGCAAATTGACTCTCGCAAATTATAACAGTAGTACAATATGTCATAGGTAAATACATTTCATAAACAGATGTGCATATGAAACAATAATAATTATAACACTAATAATGTAATTGCCTTGTCATCATTTGCATCAGTTGCAGTGGCATTTCAAGCAGAAACGTTTTGCAGTCTTACAAAACAACAAATAATGTTTTTTTACCTCCCGCTACCCATGGTAAGGGAGGTATAGGGATCGTGCTAAAAATCGCATATAGAGATTTTGGTAAATGACCATGTTTTAAGGTCCTTACAATCCAATTTTAACATTTGCACGATGTCTTCGTGTATGTGTGTATATAATACTATCGTTCAGAAACTTTTGAAACCTTGTATTTCTACCTTACTCTTATATGGAAAGATGCCATTAGATTTTGGAGTAAATCATATAACCGGAAATGTCACTTTACTGGAAACTCAAAATAGTTTTCGAAAAATACCTTGAAATGTTATTTTTTTGAGATTTATGTTATATAAAAATTAAAGATTATTAAATTTTCTACAGGTTTGCATTAATACTTTTTCTATATATTTTATGATAGCAATATTTTTTTTTTTGAAGTATAGTTTAGCCAGCACCTTAATTTCCAAATTTTAAAATTTTATGTTAACAGAAATTTTGGTATAATTAATAAATATTGACGTAGTACAATGGAACATTTAATTCTGAATAATTTTCTTCAAATAAACTTTCTTTAAAATTTAATAATAAAGCCAAGAATTAATGTTTTATTTATCAATAAATCCAATACAATATCAGTATGGCCATCTATAGCATAAAATTATAAATAATCACTGACATTTGTTAATATTTATATAGGTTTTTTCAGAAACTAATATCACAAAACTTAGGCATTAAATCGAAAAAAGTTTCAAATAAAATTTACTCAAAATAATATATTTTAGTTAATAATATATTAATTCTACTTATTTAGTTTTTATTTGTAGAGATTTAAGTTCACACATAAATATATCTTTTTTTTTCAAAAACAAAATATAAATAAAATAATTTATTACCTAAAACATATTTAAAATTAAAAAATAATAGAAGTTTATTTAGAAAATTTGATTGTATAAAATTTTCCCCACGTATAATAAACAAATTTTAGTTCTACTCATTATCTCTGAAACAAAAGCAAAAATAAATAAAAGCTTCAACAAAACTCGCCTTCATTTTTAATTATAAATAATTTCTATTTAACCAATTTTGTTTAAAAGTTGTTAGTTTGGGTAGAAAATGGATTTTCTCAAATTTGTTTATCCAAAACGAGACTACTACTGTAATCTATGATGATATTTATGAACTATTGTTTAATGTTTTGTTGTAACAAAGTACGTTGTATCGTGTAAATGGGAGAAAATCAATAGCTTCGATCAATCGATTGACCAATCAGATTCAAAGAAATGTGCAAATGGAAACCGCGGGATACAAAATTGTTTAAACAAACGTCATTTGATTGTTAATCAGCTGTTAAGTGTAAAAAGTGTTAAATTTATTTATTATGAGTTAATAAACTGTTGAAATATTGATTGTTATATGATTTTATGTATCAATTGAATTAAAATAGAAGTATTTTTTGTAATTATTATTTATTTATCATACTATATTTGTTACAACAATAATGAAAACAATGTTATGTACTAATAATATGTTAGATCCAAGGTGGAATTATATTTTATTACAGATTACAGCTAAAAGGGGAAGCGAAAACTTTGCTCAGAACTAGTATTGTACACTTGAAAATGCCCAAACCCGAATTCATCTTCACTTCTACAGATATTACTTATCAAAATTAAACAATAAAATAATACTAGTATTTTTTAGGTTATGTTACAATTTGGTTTCAAAAATAACAAATATCATTCTTTGTAAGTTTAAATAAATCCAAAACGTGTTGCGGCTGATTTTCTGGTTTGGGAATGATCAGGAGTTCTACTATTATCATCTGTTATCATCATTATCGATATCATCACCTTTATTGTCCCGTGGTATTTGGGTTACTTAAGTAAATTATTTATTATGTTGTGTATGCCTGACAAGGACAAGAAAGATGGAAGAATTCGGTATTGGTAGGTGAAGAAAACGATTCACAGAAGCACTGAAGACTCACAACTTCTATATTTGAAAGAAACGCTGTTAACGTTGTTGGTCACCACGGTTGCTGAGTGTTGTGTTTGTATTGTTGTTACTATTGAGAAAAACAGATAATTTGGCATGTAATTTTATATTGTGAATTTGAAATAAATATTTTTTGTTTAAATCAAATTTATTTTAATTTATTTCAGGTCAATTTTACAATTTTAACTTCCAGATATATAAACAATAACAAATCGGATTATTGACAGCAATGAAATATTTATCATTTGACAGTTTATTTTGTTTAATTCATTTCTGTTTTGTTTATTTAACTGGAAATTATAAAATTCGCCCTTAAATAACGACAATATTGTTTGTAATTTTAACAAAGTTTATTACAATTATTTAATTTCACCGTCAAAATTATATCGTGAAAGTACAACCGAACTTTTCCTTCGTGAAAAAATCCTACATATGTGTTAATATCTATAAAACCTGATTCTCTAAACATAAGAAAATACTTATGAAATTATAAACGTATACATGACACTGAAAAGTAAACTTAAGTCTAAATTGAAAGTGAAAATAAGTTTATTCAAAGTTATCAGTATTGAATGATGAAATTATAAATATAGAAATAGAAATATATGTCCATATTATATTTTGTACAATTTTTTTTTCATAAAAAACTAAAAAAAAAATTATTTAATAAAAATACACAATAATTATACAAAAATTACTTCTTAATTATTGAAATCTATGTATAATATTTCATATTTACTCATAATTTTGTTACAAATGCATTATAAACGTAGGCCTAGCATTAAACATTTCGATTCATAAATTCTGAACTGGAGATATCAAATTTATATATTTATTTATTTTTGAATACAAAATATCACACCCTCAAGTGGGTAAAAAAGTTAAAATACAAACTTCACAATAATATTTTCAGAATCTACGGGTCAAATTATGTATTAGTTAGCTTAAAATACACAAAATTAACTCTTTTTTAACTGAACAGCTGATTAACAAATCAAGTGACATATGTTTAAACAATTTTTTATCCCGCGTCTTCCATTTGCAAGCTTTTTTGAATCTGATTGGTCAATCGATTTGTCGATATTATTGATTTTCTCCTATTTACACGATACAACAACGTACTTTGTTACAACAAAACATTAAAAAATAGTTCATATTTATCATCATAGATTACAGTAGTAGTCTCGTTTTGGATAAACAAATTTGAGAAAATCCATTTTCTGTCTAAACTAACGACTTTTTGATAAATATTGTTATATAAAAATTATTTATAATTAAAAAGGAAGGCGAGTTTTGTTGAAGCTTTTCTTTATTTTCGCTTTTGTTTCAGAGATAATGAGTAGAACTAAAATTTGTTTATTATACGTGGGGAAAACGATATTTTCAAAATAAACTTCTATTATTTTTTAATTTCAAATATGTTTTAGCTAATAATTGATTTTATTCATATTTTGCTTTTGAGAAAATGATTTATTTATATATGCATTTAAATCTCTACAGATAAAAACTATACAAATAGAATTAATATATTAATAACTAAAATATATTATTTTGAGTAAATTTTATTTGAATCTTTTTTCGATTTAATGCCTTAGTTTTGTGATATTAATTTTTGAAAATACATATATAAATATTAACAAATGTCAGTGAATGTTTATAATTTTATGCAATAGATGGCCATACTGATATTGTATTGGATTTATTGATAAATAAAACGTTAATTTTTGGCTTTATTATTAAATTTTAAAAAAAGTTTATTTGAAGAGAATTATTCAGAATTAAATGTTCCATTATACTACGTCAATATTTATTAATTATACCAAAATTTCTGTTAACATAAAATTTTAAAATTTGGAGGTATTGTGTTGGCCACATCAGATTTTTATTTATTCAATCCAACTGCCTTATAAAATCGTGAATTAGGTGACTGTTGATTAAGTCGGAAAACACATCATTAAGTTTCATAGAAATAGAGCTCTTCTCTCTTCTCCCATGTGTAATTTCCCAACAACCGGGATAAATAATGGTTGTAGTTTTTGCTGTGTATAAAGTGGGCGGTTTTTAATTACACCAGTATTGGATTCCCCAACAAACCACATGGAATGAGTTTTTGAGTTCCCTTGACAAAGTGACAGCTGATTCCATGGCACTGAATCGATAGCATAACAGCGAATATTCCCTGACACTTAGACTGCATTAATTGCTTCTCTTGATTGGATGTGGTTTTAATTCAAATATGAATTATTTTTACGAATTGCGCGGATTTTTACCTCTCGCTAAGAGAGGTATTGGATTTATGCTAAAAATCGCATATCCAGATTTTATTGAATAAGCACGTTTTAAGGTCCATAGAATCCGATTTTAACATTTTTACAATAATGTCTGTGTTTGTGTGTGTGTATGAGATTGTTGGAGTCACGATTTCTCAAATTCTATAAGACTAAAGACCTGTTTGACTACGGATTCCTCAATCTAACATTAATGGGGAGAGTTGAATAGGTTTTGGTACCAATTAGAAAACCGAAATGGGTAGTATCTTAAAAAAAATTCTAAATGTTATTTTTTTGATTTTTTTATTATTATTATTAAAGAACGTAAAATTCTCTATTCGATATATTTTAAAATTTTATTATATCCTATATATTGAGATAAAAAAGTAATATATAAAATAATCTGTTGTAATAAATTTCAGAGCCTAAACAACTCTATAGTAACCATCAGATGTTTGTAAATGACAGAAAAATGTCAGTGCCAAAAACCAACAGTAGTTCATAAACCTATTTGGGCGGTATTGGCAGCTTAATTCTAAAACTTGACCGTAAGTCTATTTTAACTAAACACATGACAGTGGATAAGAACCGATTCAAAATTTGTCATAGTACGAATATGGTTTTATGTAGATTTTAGCTGAAACTAAATCTTAGAATATTTTTGGCAACGTCAAATTACGCTTTTACGTTAAATGAAGAAGTTTAACTGACATTATTGAAGCAATGGGTAATATGCTGTGATGAAATATTTATTTATTTATTTTTATTTAAAATTATAGCTATTTACATATACCCATCAGAAATCCCGTCAAGAAATTGGAAGAAATTCGAATATTTAGTAAGACGCGAGCAGTCATGTGACTTTGTTCGACTGGACAAGCCAATATGGGGGCCTGAGTTAGAATGACAGTAATTATGTAAATAGATGCCAAATGTCAGAAAGAGATAAATGTATGCCAATTTGTCAATTCGTTCATGATACAGATAACCTTGATCGGACATCTTTAAATTGTTTTACTGTAATTGCTTATCAATGTTTATTTATCTTTTACAACCATTAAATAATTTCCTAATATTTAAATATAATCCCAAATTAAATTAAGCCACTTGTAAAACCAAATCTATCGTTGATTGCTAAAGATTTCCGTGCTGGTCTGGATTTCATAATCATATCGACGTCTTTCACCATAATACCATAAACCTCTAGATATTCCGTAATGTGTTAATCTATGTACATATAAACTTTACTATTCTACGTCAATGGAATCCCCGTTTTCCAGGGGCGCTCGTGTCGTGGCCCCGCATATAAAGCACAATAAATGTGCTGTCCATAAAGATAAGGCATAATGATAGATTATTACGTTTTGAATGTATGTGTGCCCCACACAGGTACTACGAAGCGAAAATCCAGTTACTTGCGTCTAGCGATATTCACTTTTCATGCTTACTCATTTTTTACTAACACGTGAAACCTGAAGTGCAACAAAGCCATTTTCGTTGCTATCGCGACATTGATGAGTCGAAAAATTTATAGCCACTATTGTAGTTTTTGTATGGTGTAATTTGTACTGTTGTTTATTAAACTTTGGATACATCAATCAACTTCATAAATTGCGTTTTACGTCAAAAGGAATTTATAATTTTATGATGCGTTCATTAAATTTAGCAGTTAATTATAGATGGTGACTTGCGGATCAAAAATTCAAATGTGGTAAACAAAAATCTAATGTTGCCGGCACATCACTAGTTTAATATCGCTCACATATATAATCTCCTGTCTCTCCATAACAGTTCCAGTATACAAGAGTCCAGCAAATGTCTAGAAGTTATAGTGACAATGATTAGGCAGAAGACTCACGTCATCAACCTGAAAAAACCTTGTAAAATGGAATATAATTGGAAATTATTGGATGATATTTATTTAAAAAAAAAAGATAAAAAATCTGTTGTGGCCACAATACCTTCCGTCAATCCTTTGTATTACGTATAAATTCCATACATAAATTTTCTTCCGAAAGATTCTAAATTTCCAGTAAAATTATTTCATAAACAAACTATGCAAATTGCACTTGACACTAACATCTCCTTCTTCTTTAGCTTTCCCCATTCGTAAGGGGTCGCTATTTTTTATTTTCTTCTTCCACTCATTTATGTTTTGCGGGTCGTTCTCATTCAGTTCCTTTTTTTTCTCAAGTCTTCCGCAATACAGTCCTTCCATCTTATCTTTGATCTTCCTCTGTTTCTTCAACCTTCTATTAATAAGCTATTCTTTCTTCATCCAATATATTCTTCATTTCTCCTCATGACATTTTCAAACCAATGTAATCATCTCGGTTGTATCTTTCTAGAAACTTGTAACACTAGAGTTATTTCCTTACCATATCTGTCCGTGTTTTCCCCAACATCTACTTCAACATCCTCATCTCTGCTACATTAATTTATTTTATTTATTTATACTGACATCTTTCAATTTGAATTATATGAATATATTAGTAGTTTCCATGTTTAGCATAGCTGGCTGATTTATAAAATTTATTTTCTTTAAAATTCTTTAACTCTATATCCATTGAATATGAAGTATAAAATGCAATCAAATCGTATATAGAATATATTCTTTAAGTTATAATAACGTTAAGTGTCAATAAATCAAATTTAACTGTTAAAACTCCAAATGAGGCTACTTCCGGTTCACCAATTATAACCAAAATCTAATCACTTGTTCTTCTGGATGTAAACTTGAGGAATACGCCTATGTTTCACTTTCCGTGATACGTATGTGACATAGATATCTTTTATAGGTAAGTATTGACTAAAATGCTGAGCCCTTGTAAATTTCCAATCTTAGCTACGCCACTGACGACGCAGCAGTTTCACTATAGTCAAATTTTTTGACTCTGCCGGGTACAGTAATAAAACTATAAATGAACTATAAATATCGCAATTATGATAAAGCGGCATATCCTTCACTTTCTGTAGTATAATACTGTTTGGTATCGGCCCATATTTTTGAGCCGCTCTATTCATTTATGTTAAAGGTCTGTAAGACTATTTTCCTATACATACCTGGTAGACGTTTGATTCAATGCATGAATAGAGCGGCTCAAAAATATGGGCCGATGCCAAACAGTATTATACTACAGAAAGTGAAGGATATGCCGCTTTATCATAATTGCGATATTTATAGTTCACTTATAGTTTTATTACTGTACCCGACAGAGTCAAAAAAATTGCCTATAATAGTACCTTCCGGCAATGTAGTTAGTAAATAGTAAACGAAACTCTATACCATCTTCGACGGCGCCTCCAAATATAGCAGCACTGACCTCGGTGACACCATCTCAACAAGCACCAATTTATTATTCCCAAATTATTTTATTTATGTGAAGACTGTATTACCAAAAGCTAAATAAATAAATAAATGTCAAGAAAACCAAATTCTTGAAATCAACATCCTGGTGGCATGAATTGGAAACTCTGGATCAAATTATGTTTTTATTGGCACGCCTATGATATTGTGTATAAAATAATCACACCATACACTTTTTATGTTAAAAAGAAATTAATAAACGAGCCGCATATGTTGAGCTCATATTCAAATAATGGGAAAAAATCACACGTTTTATTTGTTTGGTGAATTCATTATGATTAGATATACATACATAAGTGTGAGATAAAAAATTTCAAATGACGGTAGTGAAAATAATAAAAACTGTTGATAAATAATGTATACGTTTTTGTTTCAAAGCCAATTTTAAATTAAAAAGAAAATTTCACAGATAATCAATTAATGTTAATTATTTTAATAATAATTTTTTTTATTATTTTATATATTGTAACAGTAAATTTTTGTAATAAAAATTATTGGATATCTGCAATCATACAATTTGTGATTCATTATTTTTCTTTTATTATCCAATTTATATTTATATCTAAAAAATTTAATGGTGTTTTAAAATTATTCCGTAAATTACTATTAAAAGTTTTAAATTTTTATGGATAAAATGTTTAAAATCCATTAGAGTGTTTCAAAACTTTTAAATGCTTTCGCAATCTTTATTTCAAAAACTATTTAAGTAATATTATTTTTTCTATTTTACGTCTGTAATAATGCTATTAAATTACCCAAAAGAGTTCGCTAAATAAACGAACACAAATGTTTATTAAGAATTTTATTTTTATATAATTTTGAATTTAAATAAATAAATATTTCATCACGGCATATTACCCATTGCTGGGTGTGCCAATCTTACTTTGTATGCAGATATCGGTAATGATGGAATGTTTGTAGCGTGTGGGCGCTTACCAGGCGTCACCTCACGGGCACTCATAGCTGGTATGGAGAGTGCACCACAGGGGTCAATTTTTTGCCGTTAAAATTCGATGTAATTTTTTGGCGTCGGTCGGAATCGAACCCGGGTCCCCAGATTCGCGACCAGACACTCAGGCAGACGGCCACGAGACCCCATATTAAATATTTCATCACGGCATATTACCCATTTTGAATTTAAAAGTAAGAATAAAAAGAGAAGAAATATAGTTGACGTTACAAAAGCCAAGACTTTAACATGTAGTATCAGACTTTCCTAATTTCCTGCTTCCCTAATTACTTTAAGTAAAAAAGCTTCAAATAAAAGTTGTACTACATCTGAATCAATAAGCAAAATTTTATATGCCTTGTAACGACAGAAATTAGGTATGAAAATGTCGAAAATCACCTCAAAGTAGCAATAGCCATGGAACTGAGACAAAATAAATAACAAATGTCTAACGGATTATCTGTCATGTTATGGTAATTTATTTTTATAAGGTATTACTTCTAATTCTGTTCAAGTTAACAATGGGGTCATTAAAAAAAAATCGTTGTTCTTATTATAAAATCGTGAAATATGCGACTTTTCATTCGTAAATTTGCTAATAAACTTCCGCGGCTGTAAAATTCGTGACGTTACACAAAGATATTCCTATCACACACACACTACGGTCCACGTAGTTTCCGTTTGCTGTTGTAAACAAACTAACCTAAAATTGTGACAGGTGACAGCAGAGGGAAGAGTAAAGGTATGTAAATAAAACATTTATTAAAATAAATACCAAAAGTTGTATGAAATATGTTTTCGTTAACAATAATGTTGCTGTCACAAAGTCAAACTGACAAGTGATAACCCAAACAATCATCGTTCCAAACACAACCGGTAGAGTGTTACTGCCGCATCCGCCAAGCCGTGACGTCAGCTTCTAAATATTTGAAATGAAAGACAACTTTTAAAAAATCATATCTCTGATTCTAAAGAAAAATAAATTAGAAAATGTGAAATGACCCCGTTAATTTAAATTATATTTGTTCACTTGAACAAAAATTATAGGTAATTAATAATAAAAATTAATTAACCTAGCTTGACAGATAAATCGTTAACATTTGTTAATTTTTTGTTTCAATTCCATGGCTATGCTATTTTTGGGGTGATTTTTGATATTGTCATACCTAATTTCTGCCGTTACAAGACACAATATTAATTTCGTTTATGCAGAATTTTATGCTGTACAACTCTTATTTGAAGCTTTTTTTACCTCAAATAATTAAAAAGAAATTAGTAAATAAGTTTCCAGCTTCAGTAAATACTGGCGGGAGGTATTGTGCTGACCACACCAGATTTTTTAATATACTAGTATATCACTTTGATCCTTTCGAATATATCATTTTAATTTACTGTTTTTCATTTAACGAATTTTAATTTGTTTTGACGAAGCCAATTGTTGCAATCAACAAAACATGTTGTTGTAATCAAATCGATATACAATTTTATTATTACAATCAACAAAATATATTTCAAATTATCAAATACGTCTAGATTTTTATGACATCATTTTATATAAAAATTATATACAATATTTTTTTGTCTTTTTAGATTCCTTTAAATTTAAATGCTCCAATTACATCCATAATACACCATCCCTTTATAAATAACTTCCATTCTGTAGCAAATATCTTTAAAAAAACTCTCTCTGTCCGTAATGACTATGGCACAATGTCTTCGTGTGTGGTTGGATTTGAACCCAGCACCGTAACAGCTGCTTGTGACGTGCAGGACCTCCCGGCATGAAGTCCCCTCCCCTCTGAGAGCATGGCACAAGCTGCTTGATCGCCCACCGACATCGACGAAGCCGAGATTCAGTTGGTGATCGAGAATGAAGAGGGAGCGAGAGAAAAGATAAGGAATTAATTGATAAGAAGTGAAAAGAGAGTGAGAGTTTAATATGTAGAGTAAAAGATGATGAAACGAAAACATAAGGAACAAAAAATAATAAATAACGGAAGGAATATTTGAAAATGATGAAAATATAATGAAACTAGTAAGAATCAAAGAAGGTCAAATATTAATAAATTTGGAATTATGCATAGAAATAACGAGACGAATAAGTAAGGTACCTGAGGCAAATAAGGCCCAGGCCCATGTGGTGAAAACCACAATTTTCTTTACTAGCCTTATTATACTAACCATTTCTGGACGTACTGGTTATTCGAAACAAAAACAAACTAGAGTTTGATATTTACAAAAAATCCATTAACACTAACAGATTTATAACTGCAAACTCGGATCATTTCTGGCAACATAAATTAGCATCGTTCAATTTTTTAATAAACAGATTAACAAAGTTTCCTTTAAACAAAAAACGATTTAATATTGAATTAAACTATATTAAAGAAATAGCGAAGTATAACGGTTTCCCGGTTAAAACTATCGATAAATTAGTTCATAAATTTAAAGATCGCCGACCCGTTTCTAATTTTACAATATTAACACCATCTAATAATAAAAATAATAATAAACACTATCGTACGATAATGCTTCTAAAAATTTAAATAAAATAAAAATTTAATCCTAACTTAGAAATCAAGTAATACCATTAAATCTTTATTAGGTAATCCTAAAGATGAAATAGATACTAACAAAAAATCCGGTATTTATAAAATTGACACTCGGTTTAAAGAACATTTTTATCATCTAAAAAGCGGTAATCACGAAAAATCTAGCGTAGCTCAACATATGTTCATTAATAATCACAAAATTAACAATTCTTATATTAAACTTTTAAAACATATTGATAATGATAGATATTTAGATACATATGAGAGCTTTAATAATAAATAAATTCAAAAATAATTTGAGGAACGCATATCTTTATATAAACTTAAATTCTATTCCTTATAGAACGTTATAAATTTTAATATCAATGGACGGTATAATTTTACTTTTAATTGGTATTCATTCACTTGTTACTCCCATCTCTATATAATCCCAGTTATCTCCCTTGTTAGGATCGTTGGCATGGTACATGTTGAGTAATCTTAGCTACTCTGCTTAAATTTGTACTACTGTTGATGAAAACTTAGTTCCCGAAATATGTATATAGCTTATTTTACAATTTTAAGGTTAAGGGGTAAGCATATTAGTTTTAGTTATAAAAACACAGTTTAAAAAGTCCCAAATTTAATTTTAATGCTAATTTTAAAATTCTTTAGATTTATAATGAAACATAGTTTAACATTAACAAAGCCTTAAATAAAGATTTCTAATTATTCAAAATATTTCATTAATAATTAAGGTGGGCCTTATAAAATGGAAAAAATATTATGAAACTATTAACATTCTGCATTTTTTTTTTAAATAGTCATGAATTAATTCGAAAAATGATTAATGAAAGAATGTTATGACATTTCCCAGATACATACATACCAAGAAAATAAAATGAAAACAAATTTATATGAAAATATACGAGTGACAAAAATAGAAAATTATTAAAAATGAAATTTCATCAATATAACAATTTTCGTTGAAATATAATTTGCTTGTTTTGAAAACATGAAAACGTAATAACAATAAATTTGTTATAAAATTAAATTGCTGAAATTTAATATTATATTGCTATTAAATTTCTTGTAACTTTTATTTCATTTTATATTTAATATTATCGTACAGCGGAAATAATAAAAAACTAATTTTATTTATGACATTTTATTTTCGAAATTATAAATTCAAATTTCGCCATTTCCCTTGATTAAGTAAATTAGTAGGAAAGGCATTAATTTAGAGCATATAATTCTAAAAATTATTTATGATAATATATGTCATTAGTGAAATAATTATTATGCGACGTATATTTAATATTTACAGTAATTTTATATACAAACATAATTACATACATACTGTCTGTAAATCATTATAATAAATAGACTATGACGAATATATGAAATATATTTAATAAATCACGAAATGACATATGAATACCTAATGAAAACAAAATTTGTTACAGCGTTTGAAATAGTTACAGAAAATATAAATATTTCAAACGAATTTAATATTTGTATTTGTAAATAACTGTTATATTTAGAAACGAACACTAATATTTTTATGTCCGCTTTTTGAATGTACTGACGTATTTTTAAACGAAAATGGAAAAAGTAAGTGTTATTTAATGTGTTAATTTTGCATTTGACATAAATAAAGAAAAAATCTGATGTAACCAGCACATTACCTGCGTCAAGCCTGTGTATTATGTACAAATTCCATACATATATTTTCTTGCAAAAGATCCTACATTTCTGTAAAATTATTTCATAAACAAAACTATGCAAATTGTACTTGACACTGACATCATCTTCTACTTTAGCTTTTCCCATTCGTTAGGGGTCGCTATTTTGTATTTTCTTCTTCTATATATGTATATATATATATTATTTATTAGCAGTTTCCATGGTTAGCATAGCTGGCTGGTTTATGATATTTAATATCTTTATAATTCCATGGTGCAGCTTTTAGCAGAATTAAATTTCAAGTTATTTCTTTATAATTATTTAGCTTTAAATTCATTGAATATGAAGAAAATAATATAATTAAATCGAATAGAGAATAACATATTCTTTTATTTATAATAACATTAAAAGTCAAAAAATGATATTTAACAACGTTTTTTCAAGAAACACTGTTAAAATCTTCAAATTAAGGTACTTCCGGTTCATCAATCATAACCAAAATAAACGGTTCATATGGACGTACGAAACAGGAATATGAAAAAAATATAACTTTTGGAATTGTAGTATTGGAGCTATCGAAGGAGAAATTTTTGTCACATACACACACAAACCACACACAAACACAACATACAGACATCATCGTAAAAACAGTAAATTCGTATTGTCGAATCGAAGAAAAAACAGAAAAATACGTTATTGTAACGTTACATAACGTTATTTAGTTTTTTATTAAGTTATTTATAACATTATATAACGAATTAGTTTTTTTATAACGTTATAAAATAACGTAACAATTCGTTAACGTTACCCCATCCCTGTTTATAAATGATTTATTCATTTTGTTTCTCTACAAAAAACTATCCTTCAAGTCTTGCGTCCCGCTTATAAAATAGAATAAAACCAGCGAGTAATTAATTTATTAAGAAAAATTCTCTTACATACATTTTCTTTTTGTCTTGCAAGAAAATAATTTTTAATTCATTTAATCGCTTTTAAGAACTTCAAAAGAATTTTTTCCTTGAATACAAACGTACATTTTTATTTATGTTCCACTTCTATAGTTTCATTTTATTCCAATGTAACAAGCAAGAAGGCAAAATTACAGATTTAGATCATTTCATAATTAGTTTCAAATCATATACTCATTCAATAAATTGTGATAATTTTCTAATCAATTAAAATTTATAAGGTGTTAGATTATGTTCGTTCTTTTTGCGTTACTCATACTAAAAGTTATCTTTTAAACGACCCGATAACATTTTGTTGGAAACATTACTTAGGAAAACTTTGTACTTATTCATAAATATTTTATCCAAGTATATTTTTTATCAGCTGGTCGTTTATATAGGTATAGTTCATTACCACAGTATTTATTTATGACTCATACTCGGAATATTATTATTATTATTTACGTATCTAACAAAAGTTTCCAGAAAATTTTAACCTCCAAATTTTATTACTAAATAAGTTCTAATTTAGTTGTCACTTGACATACTAAATACATAATAATTATTTTATAATATGCCATATTAAAATTGCCAGCAAAAGTTTTGAAAGATATACAAAATTAAAATAATTAAATGTATCTATCCGAGCCTAACCCCAAATGTATTCGTACCCTCTGAAAAAAATATATTAACAGCAAGAAGAAATAAATTTTTAGATTACAATAGTTAAGACTATATTTGAGTATTTTTATTTTATGTATTAATAAAGTGTACTGGATTTAAATATAATGTTATTTATGTTAGTACTCGTATTATTTCTAAAACTAAAGGTAAAGGAAACTTATTTATTAAAGTACCACCTACAATTATATTAAAAACAAGAATAAATAAACTTCTGGATGCTATGATTAATACTCGAATTCAACAAATTTTGATATGGTGTATTAATAGAGTGTATAGAACTTGAATACATTGCTTATAATAAAATCTTAGGTTTAATAATAATATATTTGCAAATAAACCATTGTCTACATGTGACAAATGTTTTCGTCTTTAATAATTCGCAAATAATTTTTATTAAAGTAATAAAATTTAAGATGGCAATTAATTGAGTATATTGTCAATTACCTGTACCCTCAGTTTTATAGCTAATACTAATATAAATATTGCATTATTTATTGTAGGAGCGAAAAATTTTGGGAATTGTCTTTTGTAATATATTTGCCCGTAGATTATTGTGTAAATGACAAATTTAGTTAATAACATTGTATTTAAATCCAGGACACTTTATTAATAAAAAAAAACAGTTATAAAATTTATTGGGAAAAACAATGATTCTGATATTGAAAAATATGAAATTATCAGTTTATTTTCAAGTTTATTTCCTTCATTTTTAAGGAAATAACATTGAATATTATTGCAATAAATATTTTGTAGTCTCTTATACAATCAGAAAATTGACATTGGTTATTCTTGCATGTTTACCATGGAATTTTTTTCTTACCTGTATCGGACTGAACAATGTTGATTACCTGTAACAAAACAAATTTGATTAAAATTTAATACTATATTTGTACCAAGAAAAAAACTTTATTTTTATTTTCGTTTAAACATGATTAACAATGCTGCCAATGCACCTAATCTTGGACGTACTACTTCCTTAATTCACCAAAAATCCTTTTAAGATAGTTTCAAACTGAAAATAGAACAAAGACAATTTAACAACACCCACATTCTATTCTTGTAATTCTATCTATTTTCGCGAAAACACTCTCCATTTCCCTGATGAATGTACGAGTTGTTAATAAAAGCAGCCATTCATCGTCTCCGCCTCTGTTCTCTGTTCGAATCGCACCGACAAAGATATCACATATGAGAGAGAGGTTTCCGTATGAGAAAGAGAGAAGATGTCACAGCTCAAGTATATTACGAGACATCAGCGATCCTCTACTCACGATGCCATGTGTAATTCAATTAAACTTTCATTCATTCATACGGTGAATCACACGGACCGGATTAAGTGAGAAATAAATAGTTAGTTAATAAATAAAAATAGATATAGGTAGGTTGGTACATACTTATTATTTATGTGCAGATAGAATTAATCTATAGCTGTATTATTTTTGGTTAAGCTCATTTCAAATAAACCCAATAAATTGTTTGCTATTAGATCAAATTATTATGAAAATATCTAAACGACTCGTTAATTTATGGGGGTAACAATGCTAAAAATATGAGAATTCGAAAAAAAGTTATTGAGAAATATTGTTGCTCTCGACGAGTTAAATTTAATGTACTTATTTTGTACCCGCGAGACTCTGGGCTGCAGCCCATAGGGCCCAGTCCTAATTCTGCCCCTGGTACCAAGATTATCATTCGGAAACAACATAATATTCAAATATCAAATGTCAAAATATTTAGTCAAATCACTTCTTCATTTTATGTTCACTATAGCTACTATATTCTTGAACCCCACATTAATTTATTTTACAATACTATAAATGACATCAAAAATTGTATGATTATTGAGTAAATTTCTCGACTGTGATGCGGATTAGGTGTTAACAATTACTCGAAAGTCCAATCAAACAGCATTTATTCTTACTATACCAACGTTTCGGTGCACCCTTGCACCTTCTTCAGGGTAGTAAGATCTTACAAATTGTTATAATTCATGTACACAAAATACATTCGTACACAACATTCATTTAATTTATTAAAAATGGTACCAAAAAATTTAAAGAGCATACACACATCGATTTGCTCTAAAAAACAACAATTTTTTACCTCTCGCTAAGAAAGGTATTGGAATCATGCTAAAAATCGCATATCCAGATTTTAGTGAATAAGCACGTTTTAAGGTCCTTATAGAATCCGATAATAACATTTTGAATGGGATTTAATGAGATCCGCTAGCCAGCGACGCAGAACCAGAGTTTTGTTCATGGATACATCCCAACGTCACACGATGAGTGTTTTAGATGATAACATGCTTTGTTACACCAAATTCTATCAAAATTGGACGGGAGAAATACGAAACTAACTACGAAGAGATGAATAGAGGAATGTAATAGTTTAAAGTTAGTCAAATTAAGGTGTATAGACTACTAACTTTAAAGATATCTGTAGTATTTGCACAAATTTCTTTAAAACGTAATAATATGTGAAGCAACTTTAATTTACATTAGTATAATACCAAAAATAATATCATTAGTTATCACAAAATCCTGTGTATTATTTACAAATTCCATACATATATATTCTTGCAAAAGATTCTAAATTTCCAGAAAAATTATTTCATAAGCAAACTATGCAAATGGCACTTGACACGGACATCTTTTTCTTTAGCTTTTCTTATTCGTTAGGGGTCGCTATTTTTTTTTCTTCTTCCATTCATTTGTGTTTTGCGGGTCGTCCTCATTCAGTTGCTTTTCTCTGAAGCCTTCCGCAATACAGTCCTTCCATCTTATCTTTGGTCTTCATCTGTTTCTTCCACCTTCTAGGTACTAAGCCATTCACTCTAGTTCAAACATATTTTTCATCTCTCCTCATGACATGTTTAAACCAATGTAATCGTCTCTCTTGTTTTCTAGAAACTTTTAATACTCGAGTTATTTCCCTAATTCTTTCATTGCTTACCGTGTCTTCCCCAGTATCCACTTAAACATCCTCATCTCTGCCACATTAATTTTCTTTTCGTTGACACTGGCATCTGTCCACCATCAGTCAATATAGTAGCTGTTTCCATGGTTATAGCATAACTGGCTGATTTATGAAATTTAATTTCTTTAACTCTATATCCACTGAATATAAAGAATAAAATGCAATTAAATCGTATAGATAATATCTATAATATTTACAATAACATTAAATGTGTAAATAATATTTAACTGTGTTTTTCAAGAAAAACTGTTAAAATCTTCAAATGAGGGTACTTCCAGTTGACCAATTATAACCAAAATCTAATCAAGTCTGCATATGGCTGTAAGGAAGAGGAATACGTAAGAATTGTATTTTTTAGCACCAGTGCTATTAAGTCACTCATAAGCCTAAGATAGGTGCGGTTTTTATCAAATTGTATTGCATTTTCGACCTTTATTATATTGCTTTTTTACTTTTTTATATTTATAACTTCTAATAGTTATGACAAAATGTTAACTGACGTTGGATTTTTCCATACAAATTTTATTAATGCTGAAGATGAACCACTTTGGTTCGAAACGTCCTGAAATAAATAAAGAATATTAAAAATCTGGATCACCAAGGCCTTACCCTATTTGATGATTTAGATTGCAAATCACAGCCCCAAGGAACATACTATTATTACAATATGCAAATCATTATAGTGAAGCATATAATACCTAGATGGGTGACCGTTTCCATTACAAAAAAAGTTATACAACTTTTGATGGACATCGTATAAATCGTAAACAAAAATCATTAACCCAACCTATCCAGGGTGTTTTCCTACGGTCCTTACATCCCTTGGCCCTAGAAGGTCTAAACAAAGCCCTTGCTCAAGAAGGAAACGAGCAGGGTTCTAACCGCTGTAAATACGACCTCTATTGGCATCACTCTCCCACTTCGAAACTCTGTATGGGTTTAAAGAGAGACGCACAAGGATCGACAATCTACTTCATGCATAATCAGTCATAGTTAGCATGGTCCGTACCGAGTGATGCTTTATGCATGTTCGGTACAACATCGGGGCTAAGTGGTTCAGTGAACCAGGCAGAGAATCCCAAACTTTTTCCAATTAGGAATATACAGTGTTCATTAAAATGTACCCACTGTATTTACCGACTTTATGCACACACATCAAAAGAATAAAATTTGAATCTAGGCAGTTTTTAAGACCAAATAATAAATTTTCTTGCAAAAGATTCTAAATTTTTGGTATTTTATGATGCCCTTCCTCGGCAACTGAATTCCATACTCCTGATAACAAATAAACCACATTAAATAAGAAAATTATGAAATTTTGAATGAAAAATTATGACATTTGTCATTTATGGACATAATTAATTGCTGTCATTTTGACACGGGTCCCCATATCTGCTTGCCAAAGCTAGCAAAGACACGTCACTTCACGCACCCTATACATAGATTTTCTTGCAAAAGATCTAATATTTCCAGTAAAATTATTTCATAAACAAACTATGCAAATTGCACTTGACACTGACATTTTCTTCTTCCTTAGTTTTTTCCATTTGTTAGAGGTCGCTATTTTTTATTTTCTTCCTCTCATTTTTGTTTTGCGTGTCGCCCTCAGTTACTTTTCTCTCAAGTCTTCCTAAATACAGTCCTTCCATCCATTTGGTGGTCCTATGTTTCTTTTACCTTCTATTACTAAACTATTCATTTTTCTTCGAATATATCCACATGACATGTTCAAACCAATGTAATCGTCTCTCTTATATATTTCTAGAAACATTAGAGTTATTTCCCTTATTCTTTCATTCATTTACTTTTTACATGACATCTGTCAATTTGAATTTTCTGAATATATTTGCAGTTTCCATGGTTAAGTTAGCATATCTGGCTAATTTATCAAATTTAATATCTTTATAATTCTTTTAACTCTATATCTGTTGAATATGAAATATAAAATGCAATCAAATCGTGTAGAGAATAACATATTATTTTAGTTAAATAATATTTAACTTAGTTTTTTGAAGAAAAACTGTTAAAATCTTCAAATGAGGGTACTTCAGGTTGATCAATTATAATCAAAATCTAATCAAGTCTGCATATGGTTGTAAGGAAGAGAAATACGTAAGAATTGTAATTTTTGGAATTCTAGTATTGGAGATATCGTGTCCGAAACCGCGGTCACATACATACACACACACGCATACACGCATACACACGCACATACACACATATATACAGACATCATCGTAAAAATAGTAAAATCGTATTGTAAAGACCCTAAAACGTGCTTATTCAATGAAAACTCACCACTGAATTTTTTGACCAAAGACAATACCTTCCTTACCTATAGGTGGCGGAAGGTAAAAATATAAATATTTTATTATAGATAGCGTAATCTTAGATTGAAATGGTAATTGAGTCCTCCACCTTTGTAACATAAATAATAATAATAAAACATGGGTAATTTATGTTAAAATTGGACCTTAAATGTACCTTAAAGACATAGATTATTGAGTGTGACAAATTTCATTTTAAACGTCAGCTTGTTGGAAGAGATAATCATAAATTTTATTTCCTCCAAAAAATACGTAGGTATCCAGTTAATGCTACTCGGATTTAAAAAAAATATCTCGTTTTACGATATTCGTCGGACCAATTAAAAAAACATTTAGTATTAAGTGCGTTCCGCTACAAAATCTCATTACGACATAAAATTCAGAGAGCGGGGCTCATAAACCGACGAAAGTTGAGTGGCAGCTACGCTACGGCTTCGTTGAGGTTATGTTAACCCGTTCTTGGCAGGGACAACTATGCCTCTTTGTCCGCGGCGGCTCTTATAAACATTCCGTCGGGAAATGGGCCAGGGTTTCAAATTCATAGAATCTTTTATTGCTAGAAATATAGCGGTCGTGCTATAAACTCAGCAGGCTTTGAAATTTTCGAGGGGAACAAACAATCAAATGCTAATTCAACCATGGAAAGATATGATTTAACATGAACCTAATATCACTGGAGATCGGGTACAATAAATATACTTGTAAAAGATTGTGTTTTATAAATTGGGAAATAAAAATATAGAATCGTATTCTCACTTTTTACCTCTCGCTAAGAGAGGTATTGGAATGATGCTAAAAATTGCATATCTAGAATAAGCACTTTTTAAGGTCCTTAGAATCCGATAATAACATTTTTACGATGATGTCTGTGTGTATGTGTGTGTGTGTGTGTTAAGTTGTTGGAGGTACGATTTCTCAAATTCTATAAGACTAAAGACCTGTGTAACTACGGATTCCTCAATCTAACAGTAATGGGAAGAGTTGAATAGATTTTGGTAACAATTGGACAACCGGATGTAGTAGTATTTTAACAAAAATCTTCTAAATATAAAAAAACAAAATTCTCTACCCGACACATTTAATTTTTTTATTATATCTTCTATAGATTTGAAGTTATAGATATATAATCTATAAAATAATCTGTTGTAGTAAATCTCATAGCCTACCTGAAAAAATTAAAATGTCTGTAATTGACAGATAAATAATGTCACTAATGTCTGTGTCAAAAGTTCGGAGATAGTACTGAAGGCTTTTTCTGGGAACGATATTTAATATTTGTTATCGTATTATTAATTATATATTTAAAATTATAGGTATATTACATGAACCCTTCAGAAATAACGCCAATCCCGTTAATGAATTGGAAAAACCTCGAACATTTAGAAGAAATGGAGAAAACTTGCTCATAGAATGAATTTAAAATTATAGAAAATACGTAAATATAAAGGTGTAATTAGAATATTTTATGTGTACAAGAAATGTTAAATACAATACTTGTATATACCACAATGGAAAAGGCGCGAGAGGTATTGTGATGGCCACAACAGATTTTTGAAGTAGCACTACTTGCAAAAAACACTATACTTGGATTCATGAAAATGAATTGGAAACATTTCGAAAAATTAGAAGAGGATAAAATTTCTTCACAGAATGAATTTAATATTAATAAATCTAAATATAAAGAATAGATGTATACGTAGAAATTTTGGTTTAGATTGTAGGTATACAATAGGGCGCGAGCAGTCATGTCACTTTGTTGGCCTTGACAAGCAGATATGGGAGCCCGTGTCAGAATGATGTGCATTATGTCAAATATCATAATTTTTTATTCTAAATTTCATGTGATTTATTTTTCTCGGCAAGTAAATTCCACACTCCTGGTGGCAAATTAACTACGTGAATTTAAAAAATCTTGAAATTTTTAATGAAAAATTTTGACATTTGATATCTATGTACATAGTTACTAATTTTCATTTTGACACGGGTCCCTATATCTGCTTGTCAAGGTCAACAATGTCGCATGACATTAGGAGCCTAGACTTATGTAACCAAAAACGGAAGTGGCGAAAGATATTATTGTGCTGGTCACAACAGATTTTTCTTTGGGGATAAGAGCATTTTATAAAAATTTACAAGTATTTACTCTTGAGATATGGCGCCCCTGGTCAGGCGCCTTTGTGCGGGGCACAACCTCCCAACCCGCATGGAGCGGTCCTGGATACCCACAAAAGTAAAGTGGGTATGTTGGTAGCCAATAAGAAGACAGTATACAGGTACACTGACTTCAAATAATTCATATTTATTTTTATTTTCAAATCAGAATCATGTGTAGCGGATAAAACAGCACTCCACCATTTCCGAGACTTCATAATCTGCTTGTTATTTATTTTTTCACGTAGTCAGCGATAAATAAACAAGAGGCGGTTGCTTAGCAACCGGACGTTGTTCCGTTTTCTACTACGATAATTAAAACCGTTTACTGGTATTTTCTTTCTTTTTTCAGGATTACGCGAACCTTGCCTCAACGGAAACATTAAAATTTTGTATTAATAAATTGGTTTCGTTGACGTATATGTTGTTAATGTCACTTGTTTCCTTGTGTGAGATATTTATATACCCGCGTGCCTATATAATGTGAGAAAAACATTCATACTGACAAGCAAATGGAAATTTGTAAATAATGTATTAATGTTTTGTGCGACAGTCTATCTACATGCAATGTTCTGTTACATTTATAATGTTTTTGCTCTGTTACATTCAATTTAATTATACACATTGACTACAAATGGGGAATTTTATATCGCTCTCCAAAAATAGACGTATGACAATGTCATGTGTTAACATATAAATTGAAGCGGAGTTGAGTTATAAAAATATATGAATCCAGGGAATATATTTGGGTCTATGTTTATGTACACAACCATAAAACGCCAAATAGATACAATATTACCCTCATTTTATTTAGGCCACGAGATATATTGTGTATTTTCATGAAATATTGCATATACACTGGGCTCCGCGTATATGTTATCAGATTTATATATTTACGAATCAAATAACATTATTCTACGGAATACTAAATAGTATGTTCTTCAACAACAAAATTTAAAACGGTATTCACAAATTTTACAGAAGTTTTGGCAATTGGCACAAATTAAATCATATACAGTAAAAATTTTGAAAAATGTCTTGTTTGAATTCAGCTTTTTGCTCCATCCATTCTGAAAAATTACTACTGTTATTTTATTATTATAAAAATATATGTTACAATAACAGCATTAAAAATTCAAAAATAAATCAAATGGTAAGTTTATTAGCAAATGTAAAACCAAATATGTGAAAATTAAGATACTGACAGTGTCAGTGACACTGATAGGAAATAAGATTATTCGTACGGCTATGAATCAAGGTAATGTATCTGAATTAATATATAAACTTACGTTACAGCGAATGTATTATCAACAACGAGCATCGTTTTAAAATGGAATGTCCTAACTTAGTCGAAACAATATGAATTTTTGAAAGACAAGCGTGTTATATCCATCCTTATCGCACACGCTTAAAGCCTTTGTAAAGGAAGGGGGTAAATGTATGCCAATTTGTTAATTCGTTCATGATACAGATGACCTTGATCGGACATCTTTCAAAATTTTTACTGTAGTTAGCCATGTATAAATTGAGCCTTTCTTTTAAATCTTGTTGACAGGTGCTTCTTCAATATTATTAATTAGAAAAAGTGAAGTAATAAAAAATAATACTTTTCCAGACAGAAAAATTGTTTTCTTTAAACGTCATAAAAGTAGCATATTTTGTGACTTGATTCACAAGGTAGAAATAAATTAATTAAATATCTATAGAAACTATACAGAATCAACGAATAAGAAGTAACTTGTTTAAAAAAGCCTGTAATATTGCCCTAAATGGCACTATAACACACTAGGTAACCTAAGAATAAAGTTATTAAATACTATGAATAGCTGTCAAATTAAAATAAATAACCTGTGAATTGAAATATAAACGGAGTTTACTTTTGAGGAAATAACATATTAAAAAATAGCACACTTATTACAATTACAGGGATGGTAATGAACATAAGAATACTTAGAATTAGTGATAAGAAAAGTTTATATTGTTTTACGGTGATTCCTGGACATATCTTTCAGCCACACTGTTAGATTCCATCCAATTGAACAACTTCAGGGGGCGTACATTATAATACTTCAAATTCCGACATAATTGCACACAAGGATATAAAATTGCACAGTTTTTATTTAAACGTCAAAACGTGAAAATTTTCACTTCAATGTTTATAACAAAAAGTAAACAAATATCCATAGCTACAGGGCAATTTTTTTAAATACTTTTTCTACTCTAAATACTTTGTATTGAAACGACAATAAAAGCAGAAATGATTGTTAACCCTTGATTTATAGTGAACACGAATTAAACCCCCCCTATTTAATAAAATTAAAGACCAAGCAAAAATTAACGATAAATGATAATTAATCTTTACTAGGTGACTATATTTAGGTGTTAAATCGTTATTTATTATTTGCTTTAGATGTAGAATTGCCAAAACAAATATGAAACACAAAGGGTTCATACTTTTTAAAATAGGTACATAGCTTTTTTCGGCGTTTCCGTAATTTTGCCGGTGAGTAAAATAATTATCTTGCTAAAATTTCCATACAATTCTGGTGATAAATTTCAAGACTGATAACTGTCCACGTGAAAACGACTCAGATATAATTTTTTTTATTATCAACGAAACAATAATAATTGTTTTGTTATTTTCCAGCACCGTGTAATTAATTTGGGAAATTTTCAGTCATTATTTATCTTTGCAACATAAAAATAATCATGTGCAATTATTAGAAAGTTTCTAAACATCATAAATTTTAGTTTAACGCCATGATTCACTTTGTATGATTCACTACTTACACAAAGAATGTTTATTTAATTGTTTGCCCATTTATATAATGAAATATGGGTTATTAAAACACGCTATTTTTCAATTAACATGTGTACACTCATAATTTTTCCTTATTTGTGAGTTTCACTTTCTAGGAATGGAAGATTATTTCGAAAACTTATTTGTGATTGAATTGCTTTTGATGAATATAATAGCTATTTGTGTATTAAGAGCTCAAAATAGGACATTGTCGATTGAGAGGTTCTCTCGAAATCGATAATGTCCATTTGCGCTCGAAACACACACAAGATTTTTTCTACAGTCGCCACCATAACAAAAAATAATAAAATGTACACTTTGTACTTACACTACTATTCAATTAATAAGGATTAATATAAAGAAAAAACGTCTTTTATTTTTAATTTTAATTTATCGTTATTTCCCATTCTTCTTGACCTATTGCTTCAATCTAATCTAAACATTTTATACTTTCGTTTTTGTAAATGAATGCCCTATTTTATTTTCACAATAGTGCAGCATTCTTTTTTGGTTATGTAATATACCGACAGAGCAGTTTTATGTCAGATTGATTTGTAAAGGTGGTAAATGTGTCACTACAGTGCCATTAGTTCCTAACTAAACGTTTCCATTAAGAATGTAGACAAGTGACATTTCTCAACATTGTATAGTTAGAAATTTGGACAGCGAGCGTTTTTTCTACTTTATCGCTCTAGAGCGGCAAAGTGACATTTTGCGTTGACAAAAGAGAGCGCAAGTGGCTACTTTCTATGTAGACTGTAGAAAAAAATATTTACGCGCACTAATGTTGATCAATATTTCTTCAAATAAGTTATTGTTATTTTGAATGATTAATATTTTTTAAACAAATATTAGTGAGTACCATTGGTTTGCTAACATTCGACTCAAAAATAAGTCGAGAACCATGTTTGATCATTAAAATCAACAAATTCAAAATTCTAAACAGTCTCAGTAAACAACACTAACGACGGGTTAAAATATTGATTATAACAATGAAAAATTGATTACAACAATCATTCCATTGTTGATTACAATAATAAAACCACAAGTGTCTTCTTATTATTGTAAAATTTGGAACGAATTTATAACCGCGCATATTCAAATGAAAACTGACATTCAAAAAATAATTCGTATGTAATATATTCTTAAAGTAACCACATACATCCGAGTCAAGACATACGATCATCAGTACTTTACAATCATACGTATTCCTCTTCACAAAAACTGTCATTATCGTCTCATCTACGTATCAAAAGCGAAAATATGCACGCCCCGCAACAAATAAAATATGTAAATTCGAATTTCCCCCTTCTTTTGCGATGTTCTGTCAATCCCAGTATTATGCAGTCAAAAAAAGAAATGTTGAATGCACCATTCGGTTGATTGGCACGCATCTAAAGGCTATCATCTGATAAATATATTCACAAAGATGAATAGCAAACCAAACTACTTTCTATAGACAACTGCAGGGAGATATAACAAAGAGGTTTTCTTTTTAAGGGCGTCATCCGTCTTACCTGACACCAGACCCTTATCACTTCGAAACGAAATTAAAAATTTACAGACTGGAGTTATTGCACACTAGTTTGGATTTTAAATTAGAATTTTGATCATTAGTAGATATACCTTTTCTAGAAATTAAATACTCTTTTTTACCTCTCGCTTCAAGAGGTATTGGATTGGATTCAAGCTAAAAATTGCATATCCAGATTTGAATAAGCACGTTTTAAGGTCCCTACAATCCGATTTTAACATGTTTGCGATGATTTCTGCCTGTGTGTGTGTGTGTTGATGTATGTGTGTGTGTGTGTGTGTGTGTGTGTGTGTGTGTGAGTGTGTATGTGTGTGGAGGTATTGGATTCATGCTAAAAATCGCATATCCAGATTTGAATAAGCACGTTTTAAGGTCCCTACAATCCGATTTTAACATTTTTACGATGATGTGTGTGTGTGTGTGTGTGTGTGTATGTGTGTGTGTATGTGTGTGTGTGTGTGTGTGGATGTATGTGTGTGTGTATGTGTGTGTGTATGTGTGTGTGGGGGACGTTGGAAGAACTATTACTCAAAAACTATACGACTTAATATTTGTTTAACTACGTATTTCCCAATCGGACACTACTAGGAAGATTTGAAAAGGTTTTGGTAACAATTGAACAACCGAAAGTAGCAGATTCTTGATAAAAAATCTTCTAAATATTATTTTTTGAATTTTTTTCTTGGTAATATTAAAGAAAATTATATTCTCAACCTGACACATTTAATTTTTTATTATATTTCGTATATATTTGGAGATATAGTATATAATAATATCTTGTTGCCTAAAATATAGTCCAGATATTTAAATGTTTGTAATTGACAGAGAAATGCAAAAAGTCAGTGTCAAAAATCAGATTTTTTTGGGAGGTACGAGTATTGTATTATTAATTAAATATGTGAAATACAATTTCAATTATTTGTTTGTACGAGAAATGTTAAATTCGTTACTTATAGGGCGTGAGCAGTTATGTGACTTTATTGGCCTTGGCAAGCAGATGAGGATCGTGTCAGAATGACGGCTAGTAGTTATTTACTATGATGATATGAGAAAACTTATATTTTTTGCTATAAACCTTCGTTGGTATTTTAACTTATTTGAATTAGTCACATCACATATAGCATTTTAAATAATTTCTTTATGCATTTCAATATACTATGATGTATAATATTCATATATAATAGTAAAAACTCAAAATAAAGTTGTAATTTGTATCACCTTCTCGAAATGTCAAAATTTATTCGGTCCAAAAGTAACAAAGTAGCCGTTAGAGCCGTTGACGCTCAAAATATGCACATGGCTGTAGAAAATTTGCGAAATTTAAATCGTAGATACAAACATGTTTAAAATGAAATTTAACTGCACAAAAATAAAATATACAAAGGTTTTATTTGTGTCTGGGATGATTAATCAAAATATGGTTCTCTGCTCTTTGTCTACCAACAAATAGAAATATTTTTAATTTCAAGTTTGAGGTAGGTATACAGTTCAATGGTTTTCCATCTGCAAAAAATGAATCGGGGTTTCATTAAAAAAAGCTAAACCGTGCATAACGCGTTTGAACGCGCTCCCTATTAAAATAGGGTTGGGCGCCTCGAACAGGATTTATTAAGAGGGTGCGAATGAAGGGAAGTGGCCCAATTTAACCAGGAATTATTCCTGTACCAAATAATAGGGAAGCATATTTAATCTCCTTATTAAATATACGAGACCTCGGCCGTAAAACAACACTATGAGTACAGTCAACGTGGTTCTAATATGTATTTGTTGATTACAACAATGAAAAATTGATTACAATAATGATAATATCCATTGTACATCTGTTGAATATAATTATCGGAACAATAATTTCACTTACAGTAAAAAATTTGAAAGATGTCCGATCAAAGTCATCTACGAATTGTATGAATTCAGCTTTTTGCTCCGCCCATTCTGACAAAGTCAGTACTGTCGTTTGCTTAGTTTTTATGAGGGTACGTAAGATACTAGTGTTATTTTATTATTATAAAAATATATGTTACAATAAAAGCATTCAAAATTCAAAAATAAGTCAACTGGTAAGTTTATTAAAACCAAATATGTGAAAAATAAGATACTGACAAGTGTACTGACAGAAAATAACGTTATTCGTAGGGCTATGAATCAAGGTAATGTATCTGAATTAAGATATAAACTTACAGTAAAATTTTTGAAAGATGTCCGATCAAGGTTGTCTACGAACTGTATGAATTCAGATTTTTCCTCCGCCCATCATGACAAATTCAGTAGTGTCGTTTGCTTAGTTATTATGAGGGTACGTAAGATACTACTGTTATTTTATTATTATAAAAATATATATTACAGGAAAAACATTCAAAATTCAAAAATAAGTCAACTAGTAAGTTTATAAGCAAATGTAAAACCAAATATGTTACAAATAAGATACTGACACAATGTCAGTGTCAGTGACTCTGACAGAATATAACGTTATACGTACGGCTATGAATCCAGGTAATGTATCTGAATTAATAAATAAACTTACGTTACAGCGAAAGTATTATCAACAACGAGCATCGTTTATAAATGGAATGTCCTAACTTAGTCGAAACAATATGAATTTTTGAAAGACAAGCGTGTTATATCCACCCTTATCACACAGTCTTACAGCCTTTGCAAAAGAAAGAGATAAATGTATGCCTATTTGTTAATTAGTTCGTGATACAAGTGTCCTTGATCGGACATCTTTCAAAAATTTTACTGTACGTTACAGCGACTGTATTATCAAAATCGAGCATCGTTTTAAAGAGTCGAAACAATATGAATTTTTGAAAGACAAGCGTGTTATCCATCCTTATTGCACACGCTTATAGCCTTTGCAAAGCAGAGAAATAAATGTATGTCAATTTGTTAATTTGTTCATGATACAGTTGACCTTGATCGGACATCTTTAATTTTTTTTACTGTACTTGTTTTTTGTATGAAACAAATTTATATTTTTTAAGGTATGACTAACATGCTAAGCATTCTTTGATATATGAAGTTCTAAATGTTCTCTTGTATTATGAATCGTAATTTTTGTACATTTACGAGTACATATAAAGCTCATTTTAGAATTTTAATGTCAATACGAAATTCATATTTTAAACAACTGCATGAGGTATGAGAGAAAGGAATTCACAATAATACGAATTATGCGTAAAATGTGCAATAAACAAACAAGTATGACATAATAACGTTTATATTTTTATAGTTATTGTTTTCCTTTGAATACGAATTTATATTTTTATAATTTCCGTGAAAATCTTTTATGTAAATGATTAATTTTCTCTTATAAATATTTTGATTACTTGAATTATGATTTTAACTGTTTCCTTAGAACAAAAATTTATGTGTTTAGTATGTATTAAAATGTTAATTTATTTTAAATTCCGAGAAACTAAATTTACAAGTTCCGAGAAAGAGAAACTAATATCGGTTGTAATAAAATAAAAAGTTAACAATCAAAATTAAAAGTTAGTAACTGGAACAATTTGCAAAATTTATTTTAATTAATAATTAAATAAAATACAGTACAGTCGCGAAATAGTGAACACTCATTAAAATCAGGTAGAACAGTTACATTTTTATGGCGAAAATATGGGGTAGTCATATCGTTCAATAAAAAAATCTGATGTGGCCAGCACAATATTCATATTCATTTTTACCTTCCGTCACCTTTAGGTAATGAAGGTATTGTCTTTTTAATGTGAATAAGCATGTTTTAGGGTCCCTATAATACGATTTTACCATTTTTACGATGATGTCTGTATGTATGTATGTATGTGTGTGCGTATGACAAAAGTTTCGGATCGCATAACTTCAATACCACGATTCCAAAAATTATATTTTTTTCGTATTCCTCAAGTTTACAGCCAGAAGAACAACTGATTAGATTTTGGTTATAATTGGTGAACCGGAAGTAGCTTCATTTGAAGATTTAACAGTTAAATTTGATTTATTGACATTTAACGTTATTATAACTTAAAGAATATATTATTCTCTATACGATTTGATTACATTTTATACTTCATATTCAATAAGAGTTAAAGAATTTTAAAGAAATTAAATTTTATAAATCAGCAAGCTATGCTAAACATGGAAACTACAAATATATTCATATAATTCATATTGAAAGATGTCAGTATAAATAAAAACTAAATGAATGTGGCAGAGATGAGGATGTTGAAGTAGATGTTGGGGAAGGAAATAGCTCTAGTGTTACAAGTTTCTAGAAAGATACAAGCGAGATGATTACATTGGTTTGAAAATGTCATGACGAGGAATAAAGAATATGTTGGATGACTGCTTAGTAATAGAAGGTTGAAGAAACAGAGGAAGACCAATGATAAGATGGAAGGGGTGTATTGCGGGAGACTTGAGAGAAAAGGAACTGAATGAGAACGACACGTAAAACAGAAATGAGTGGAAGAAGAAAATAAAAAATAGCGAGCCCTAACGAATGGGGTAAGCTAAAGAAGAAGAAGATGTTAGTGTCAAGTGCAATTTGCATAGTTTGTTTATGAAATAATTTTACTGGAAATTTAGAATCTTTTGCAAGAAAATTTATGTATGGAATTTATACATATGATCGAAAAATTAATATTTTCATATTTAACTTGTATTAAAGAAATTAAAACTAATAAATGAGGTTAAAATTATATTGTAATTATTTCATAAGAATTCGAAAAAGTGAAGAATCTCGATATTGTGATATGGACCTCCATTATCTCTCTTCGAAACTCTACTATACACATAGGTATATGGCGCGACATACAATAAATAAAATGACAAAAAAATTGCATTTTTCTATCGAGAAATTATACCAGTAAATACAGTAAATGATAATTTAAATTCTTTACCCATGTTGCAAATTTAAAAAAAAGATGTTTCATCGTTTCCGTTTACTTTATGTATATCTAAATAAACTTAACTGTAATTGAAGTTCAACAGAGAGAATTTTAATTTGGAATTAAACATGTAAGTTAATGGAATCCTCGAGCCAGATTTACACTGTACAAAAATAGACATTTCGATTAACGGTGTCGAGATTTTTTCGAAACGAAATTGGATATTTCCATTTGTGTGTATTTAAGGCTCCGTAATTGGTGAACAGAGGAAGGTAGCGCACTTATTTATGAAGCACAGCATAAAATAAGTTAATTTGTAGAGGAGAGATTCGTGCTGCAGTGCCATTATACATGCACATGTGCAATGCAGTCTAATCGAATCAGGGGTTGCTATTTTTGGACACCAATTTGTCGCAAATTCGAAATAACTGCGACATGAAATCTGGAATGTAATCATTACTGTAACAAGCTCAGAAATAAAAAAAAATAAGATTAATTGGAAATGAATATGATTCTATAATTAGAGGAACAATTACTTCGAAAACGTAGTTTAATACGAAAAGAATGTCAATAATATTTGGTTCAAAACTGACTAACTAATTTCGCATTAAGCTACACTGTTTGAGAATAAACATAGTAAGAAAAATGGCGCTTGAAACAGTGAAACTGCCAGTTGGGTTGTCAAACGAAACGTCAAAAATATTGCACTCACTAAAATCCCTATATTGTCGGTGAAAATTTGCACACACACTTATGTTCAAAATTCTTCAAATTCATTGACAGTATTAGCCATATTTCTTTAAGGACTCACGATCTCGGACGGGGAGATTTATTTATTTTATTTACATACATGTACAAAGGTGCGAACGTTTAGAAGATGACAATTCGGAAAAAGGGCCAAATATATTTGGTGGGCTTCGGTATCGTTAATAAAACAACATAAATAAAACAATATAATTTTAAGTAGGTACTATATAGGGTGTTTATTAAACATACGGCAAAAAATGAATGGGTTATTCCCTGGACTATTCTAAGATGATTTTGTCCTTTGATGATTTTTGAAAAGCCGCTTTGTTTCGAAGATACAGGGCGAAAAAAAAATTCGACAAAACCAATTTTGACATTATTCAAATTATTAATCCAGTAACAGCAGGCAAGTTATGTGTGAAATTTGTTGAGACTGATTGACGTTTGGCTGTTTGACGTGTATTTTCTGTCTATAATACTTAAACTTTTGTTAGTGAAGTCCTCTATCACCAACGCATTTTAGTGTGGTTGCCCGTGATTTTTTAACAGTAACATATGGAGATCGCTGGATTGGTCGAGGTGGACTTCACTTATAGCCTGCTCGATCCCCGGACTTAAACCCCTTGGATTTTTTCCTATGGGGCCATCTAAAGTCATTAGTTTATTCTACTCCATTGGCAAATTTGGAAGATTTAAGACATCGGATAATTGCTGGGTGTAACTCCATAAGAAACGACCCTGGTGTTTTTGAAAGAGTTCGGAAATCAATGAGAAGAAGATTGGATTCTTGCATCGTAGCTGGAGGTAGTCATTTTCAACAGTTCTTGTAGATTAAGAAACTTTACATGTAATTTTTGATATTAAATGTTTTTGTCGAAAAATTTTTTCGCCCTGTATCTTAGATACAAAGCGGCTTTTCAAAAATCATCAAAGGACAAAATATTCTTAGAATAGTCCAGGGAATAACCCCTTGAATTTTTGCCGTATGTTTAATAAACACCCTGTAGAGATGATAAAGTTATATTTTGCAAAATCTCTAGCACTTTGTTAATTGTGTTTTTGAAAATATTTTGATAAACATTAAATTCGAAAGTTGTATGAAATACAATGACAAGAAGTTTGTATTTAAATAAACAATACAAAAATTTTGATACATTTTTTTATTTTAAACAATGCATATTGTTTCGTAATTTATTTTATATTTTATTTATTATATTGTTTTGTTAAACAATGGATTTAATAGTATATTTTTGAAAAGATTATTATTTATGAATATTATTACAATGACTTCAATAATTACGACAATATATACAACAATGAGATTTACAAAACAAATATATCTGCAAATTTTAATTATTAATGATTTCAATTTGATTACAACAATACATTCAACAATAAGATCTTCGAAACAAATATATCAACAAATTATTTATTGATTGTGGCAATAAAGTAATCTCATATTTGAGATAATGAATTTCGATACAATTTGCAATTAAATAAACTGTTAATTATAATAATGACAACAATTGTTCTTTATACTGGGTGGTAAACATATAATTAAACCTTATTGAGCTTGGGTGTTTTTATCTTCGTATAAAAAGCCAATCAACTGAAAGCAGCGTACTAAATTTAAATCATAATTAAATTTCTTTCTCGATCGGTTACGTGTTATGGGTAACAAAACCCCTTATAGCATCCTTTACATAAAGGCCATTTTCGCAGGCCTTTTCATACTCTCCTGATACCTAACAAACCGTGCCGAGCCTTCCAAGGTACCTGAGGGTTTTTTCATACTTCCACTCTTTCAGATTATAAGGGTTCGTATTAAATTCCACAGCAAAATATTGGTTTCATATTTTTTCGGGAATTATTTTTTCGGCTTAACATCAAGCGTGAATGAAAGGATATACGAGATTTTGAAAGGGGCTGCACATGACAAGGGATGTTTACGAAAATAATAACTTGTGAAATGAGATTAGATTTTAAAGTTTACCCCTTTGTAATTGCAGGCCGTGTTGCTGACGTTGCAAGAATAGTGTTGCCTCAGGCAAAGATTAGTGAGATAGGCAATTATTTTGCGACGAATATTATCCATAATAATTTAACAATAATAGTAATTATTTATATAACAACCTCTCAATCGACAATGTCCTATTTTGCGCTCTTAATACACAAATAGCTATTTTTCAAATGTCATAAAAGTAGTATCTTTTGTAACTTGATTCACAAGGTAGAAATAAAATAAATAAATAAATATCCATAGAAACTATACAGAATCAACGAATAAGAAGTAACTTGTATAAAAGAAATCTGTAATATCGCCCTGTCATTATAACACACTAGGTAACCTAAGAATAAAGTTACTAAATACCATGAATAGCTATCAAATTTAAATAAATAACCTATGAATTGAAATATAAACAGAGTTTACTTTTGAGGAAATAACATATTAAAGAATAGCAGACTTACAGATTACAATTACAGGGACGGTAATGAACATAAGAATACTTAGAATTAAAGTGATAAGAAAAGTTTATATTGTTTTGTTGATTCCTAGACATATCTTTCAGTCACATAGTTGGATTACCATCCAATTGAACAACTTCAGGGGGTGTACATTATAATACTTCAAATTCCGATATAATTGCACACACGGAAGATATAAAATTGCACAATTTTTATTTATACGTCAAAACGTGAAAATTTTCACTTCAATGTTTATATCAAAAAGTGAACAAATAAGTATCCATAGCTGCATGGCAATTGATATCGCAAACATAATTTACGTAAAATGTAACGTCAGTAGTAGATATTTTTTTTTAAATATCTACGTTTGAAGAAAAAATATAATGTGTCATTCGGAGTAAAAGTGTCTTTGTGTGCCTCGAGAGCAATTGTCCGACTCGCTTCGCTCGTCGTGAAAACTTCCCCACTCGCCATACAAAGTATAAATTTTGCTCCTAATAACACAATATACGATACCATTCCATTTAAAAAAATATACTTTGTATTATAACCTAAGAACCACTCGTTTAAAAAATATTCTGTTATAATCGAAAGTCCCGCCCCTTCGTCTTCTGTAAGATTGTCTTATAATATTTTATGTTGTATTTAATTAATTATTTGAAATAACTCGTTCAGCTGTTACACCCTGTATATGCCGGTATTAAATGTTTAATGACACCTATTTACTTGATTTATTTTAAAATTACTTTTTTACTTCCTTGTACGTAAGTAAAAGAAGTATTGTAATCGCGAAAAATTTCGGTTTTCACATTTCAGCGGAAATATCCATTTTGATCATCGCTGAATCCATTTTGACTAATTTCGTCGTGACGTCCGTACGTACGTATCTCGCATAACTCAAAAACGGTAAGCCGTAGAAAGTTGAAATTTTGTATTTAGGTCTCCTATAACATCTAGTTGTGCACCTCCCTTTCTGGTTATTACACAATTTCCAGAAGTGGCACTTTACATGAAGCCTATAATAGATTTTAATGAAAAACTGTTTAAAAATATAATCCAAAACTTATCAAATTTGGTATACAAGACTTTTATGTCAATCGAAATAACATAATAGATTTTGGTTAAAATAGGTTAACCGAAAGTGGTACATTACTTGAAGTTGTTAACAATTTTTCTTGAATAAAATGATTTTATTTTGATTTTAGAAATAAATGCTTCAAATAAAAGTTTTAGAGAATTAATTTCTGCGTCTATCACATCAAGTATTATTAAATTAGCCCTTTGTATAAGCGAGATATGTAAATTTAAAAATTATTTTTTTTGTAATAAAGCTTGCTATGGATTAGGACAAAAAAATAAAATGTTCATGTCAAATTACGTTAAATACGTGCAATTTTATGATTCGTACAATAACAAATATTATATTTTTATTGTGAAATTAGTCATATTCATTGTTGTAATCAAATATTTCTTTGTTGTAATCAAAACTCTCTTTAAAAACTGCCTTTATTGGTCGCTGTATATCTTACTGTTTTGAATTTAAAATTAATATTTTGTAATTTATTTATTAAAAAAATATGTATAGTTTAATAATCTTACAAGGAAGTCGTGTGGTGTCCACATCAGATTTTTTAAAATAATGTGGACAATAAAATACAAGTATATGAAAACAGTTTTATGGCAAGTTCAATGTTATTCTAATAATTATAAATAAAGTTATTATATTTAGAATACGTTCCACATGCTGTCTACTTTTAACAAAACAATGTGTGACATTACTCAAGGAACTATTACAATATTATTGTTTCATTTTTTATTTTTTTTAGTATTATGAATAATAAGTAATTAAATTTTATGTTATTGTGACAAACATGCTCGTCCTATAATATACAATGACATATATATTTTTCTTTTATATTATAAACTTTATTTTTGTTTTTGACATCGGTAAAAAATTACAGAACACATTCGTCTTTTCTTAGTACGTTGACGTTTTGGATAATTAATGATTATTATAATAATTCAATAACAGTAATTTCAATTTGATTACAACAATATATATATATATATACAGGGTGATTCATCGGTCTGTCCTCTCTTTATAACTCTTTTATTTTAAGTCATATAGAAAAAACTCTTCAGATAAAATTTATATAATATATTATTGTCTATCTACATACTATATGCACTTGTATACAGGGTGATCCGTTGAAGCGCAACAAAATGTAACTTTATATTTCTTAATGGAACACTCTATATATATTTATTTATATTGATAGTAAATTAGATTTCCTTTAAAAAAGTATTAAGTAGTAAGGGGTCTAAAATTATAAAGTAAGAAGTTATTTACCTTTATTCGTTGAATGATATTTTTGTATCATATTATTAACAAAGTAAGCTATGGATAATTTGATCAATAATTTTGCATTATTTAGTCTGTCAATAAATTTTAATAGCCTCTTCGTAATTAGTGTAATGTTTAAAATAAGTATTAATAAAAAAGGATCAAAATTTTGTATTAAATTATGGTTTTTTCCACTATGAACTACTATTTTTTATGAACGTAAATAACTTCTTAATTTATAATTTTAGACCCCATATTACTTAATAGTTTTTTAAAGGGAATCTAATTTACTATCAAAATAAATAAATATATATAGGGTGTTCCATTAAGAAATATAAAGTTATATATTGTTGCGCTTCAACGGAGCACCCTGTATACAAATGCATATAGTACGTAGATAGACAATAATATATTATATAAATTATATTTGAAGAGTTTTTCTATCTGACTTAAAATAAAAGAGTTATAAAGAGAGGACAGATCGATGAATCACCCGGTATATATATATATATATATATATATATATATATATATATATATATATATATATATATATATATATATATATACAACAATAAGATGTTCGAAACAAATATACAAATAAAATAAATATACCATATTGCTGGGTGTACCAATCTGGTTTGTACACAGATTTTGGTAATGATGATGACATATTTGTACCGTGCGGGTGAATTTTGTGCCATTTAAAATTCGTAAATACAGTCGAACTTCAGTAAGTCGAACTTCGATAACTCGTATTTTTGATAACTCGAATCAAACTGGTTGGCAATAGCGCCAAGAGTGAGAATTATGGGTAATTTTTACTTGATAACTCGAACTTCGATTACTCGAATATCTTTATAATTCGAACAGAATATTTGGCGCCAGTTTCAATAAGTCGAATTCTGGGGAAAATCCTCTAATTATGTGATTTTGTAACAGATGTTTATATAATATAATGATGGAGGCAGTTCGGTTTCTGCACTACTGAAGTTCAAACATACGCATTGTTAATTATTATTAAGTGAAAAAAAAATACTGTGCCTACTTTATTTATCACGTTTAAGACATTTCATTGCTGATGATATGTCATTAAAACGTACTTTAAAAACTTTATCTATTGATGAAAAATTTAAACTGATCAAAGAAGTAGAAAGTGGTTCACGAAAGAAAGATGTACTCCGAAATATGATGTTCCGGCAAGTACAGTGTCTACTATTTTAAAAAATAAGCAATCAATTATCATTGCAATTGAAAGTGGTGGTGCAAGTGGAAGTTCTAAGAGGTTAAAAAAACGAACGTATGAAAATGTAGACAAAGCTGTATTAGAATGGTTTAAATCGGCAAGGAGGCAGAACTTACATATATCCGGTATATTTTATTTAATAACCCGAAGTCTTGATAACTCGAACTTTTTTTGTGGCAAGTCATGGTTTGAGTTATCGAAGTTCGACTGTATTTGCCGTCGGTCGGGATTGAAACTGGTCCTCCAAATTCGCGACCAGGCACTCGGCCATGAGACTCCATCAATTAAATCAACATATTATTTATTGATTTTGAAAATATATACAAAATAATCTCATTTGGAGATAAAATATCGGTCATCCTATTTTTGTTTTTTATTTTGCAAACTTTATTAATGCTTTTGACATCGGTCGAGGACTATCGATAAAAAATTACAGAACACATCCGTCTTTCAATTCCAAGTTGACGTTTTGGACGTAAAAAATAAAGGTTTACTGATTAGGATCATATGAAATGGGACACACACACAAGAAATGTATGACAAAGATTATAAAATCTGTTGTGGTCAGCACAATACCTTCCGTCATTCTCGTGTATAATGTATAAATTCCATAATTTTTCTTACAAAAGATTCTAAATTTCCAGTAAAATTATTTCATAAACAAACTATTCAAATTGCACTTGACACTAGCATCTTCTTCTTCTTTAGCTTTTCCCATTCGTTGGGGGTCGCTATTTTTGCATGTCGTTCTCATTCAGTTCCATTTCTCTCAAATCTTCCGCAATACGGCCTTCCATCTTATCTTTGGTCTTCCTCTGTTTCTTTAACGTCCTATTACTAAACTATTCATTCTTGTTCCAATATAATTCTTCATTTCTCCTCATGACATGTTCAAACCAATGTAATCGTCTTTCTTGTATCTTTCTAAAAACTTGTAACACTAGAGTTATTTTCTTACCGTATCTTTCCGTGTATTCCCCAATATCTACTTCAACATCCTCATATCTGCCACATTAATTTACTTTTTATTGATACTGACATCTGTCAATTTGAATTATATGAATATATTAGCAGTTTCCATGTTTAGCATAGCTGGCTGAATTACAAAATTTAATTTCTTTAAAATTCTTTAACTATGTATCTATTGAATATGAAGTATAAAATGTAATCAAATCGTAGAGAGAATAATATATTCTTTAAGTTATAATAATATTAAATGTCAATAAATCAAATTTAACTGTAAAATCTTAAAATGAGACTACTTCCGGTTCACCAATTATAACCAAAATCTAATCAGTTGTTCTTCTGGATGTAAACTTGAGGAATACGAAAAAAATATAATTTTTGGAATCGTGGTATTGAAGTTATGGAATCCGGAACTTTTGTCACACACACAGACACACAGACACACATACATACAGACATCATCGTAAAAATGGTAAAATCGTATTATATGGACCCTAAAACGTGCTTATTCAGTAAAAACTCATCACTGAATTTTTTGACCAAAGGCAATACCTTCCTTACCTAAAGGTGACGGAAGGTAAAAATTGATGTGAGCAACACAATACCTCCCGCCATTTACCTATGGAATCTCGTTGTTGCGTGCTTGATGTTTAGTTACGAATCTGGGGAACCCGATTCCCGATTCGATCCCGATCAACGCTGATTATTTCGAATTTTAAATGGCACAAAATTGTCCCCTGTGTTGCACTCTCCACGCCAGCAATGAGGTGACGCTTGGTAAACGCCCGCACGATATAAATATGTCATCACCATTAGAAATCTGTTTACAAAGCAGATTAGCACACCTAGCAATGAGTAATATGCCGATATAAAATATTTCTTTTATTTAAATACATACAATGCTAGAAATTATGTATATTAAATTCCTTTCCATATAACTATTGTTCTCTTTACAATTTTCGTTTTAAAACGTTATTATTATTAATTTGAAATTATGTATATTAAGTTCCCTTCCATATAACTATTGTTCTATTTACAATTTCCTTTTTAAAACGTTATTGTTGTTAATTTGAAATCATTATTTTTTCGGCAGTGACATTTATCTGTCAGTTACAAACATTTGAGCTGAAATGTGTAACCATGGAGTTGTGTTTATAGCATAAATTCCGAGATATAATTATTATAGTACTTTATAAATTTATCCATAAAATATATAGAAAAAGTATTAATGCAAACCTGTAGAAAATGGAATAATATTTAGTTATTATAATAACAAATTTCGAAAAAATAACATTTAAAGGTATTTTTTGAGCTTCAATTAAACTGCCATTTCCGGTATTCGATTGACTCCAAAATCTAATGGCTTCTTTCCGTATTAGAGTAAGGTAGAAATACATGGTTTCAAAAGTTTCTGAATGATAGTATATGAGTTAGAGTACCCAGAAGATCCACACACACATGTACACCCACAGACATCATCGTGAAAATGTTAAAATTGGATTATAGGGACCTTAAAACGTGGTCATTTACCAAAATCTCGATATGCGATTTTTAGCACGATCCCTATACCTCCCTTACCAATGGTAGCGGGAGGTAAAAATATAGTCAGTTATATTTTCATGAAACGACCAATTCATCATACCACAAGTTTTATTTATCTTCATCACGTTTTAAGTTCCATCTTTTGAAATTCCAAACAATACTTCTCCCCCAAGTACAACTATTTCTAAATTTAGCGTGAAGTTAGCGCTGTTCTCTAACTTCGCGTTGGTCCTTTGTAGTAAACAAAAACTAGCGATGACGCAGGTCTCCTCACAAAAGAGCAATTATAGGCACTTTGTCTTTCTTGGCGCTAGAAAGACTCACGCATGTGTTTGAAATTCTCACTAATTGCAAGGCGTAGTTGGGATCGGGTGATGCAGTATGTTCTTTCTCTGAAGAATGTTAGGAATTAGTCATAGAGTTTATGTTTAATATCAAACATATGTTGTCATAACACAGAAGATGTTAGCAATTTTAGAAAATAGAGGTAATTTATACTCAAATTGTAAAAGTAGCTAATGCATGGTCGTCATATAGAATGAAAAATGAAATATGACGATTTTGTCTGTGTGTGTGCTTGTCGGTGTGTATGTGTGTGTGTGTGTGTGCGTGTATGTGTGTGTTAGGATGTTGTAGATACAATTTCTCAAATTCTTTAAGACTAACGATCTGTGTTAAAGGGATTCCTCAATCTAACAATAATAAGAGTTGAATAGGTTCTGGCAATAATTGGACAACTGGAAGTGGTAAAAAATTCTAAATATGTATTATTTTTTTAAATTTATGTTACTATAAATAATAAAGATAATTAAATTCTCAATATGATACATTTAAAAAAAATATTATATCTCCTATAGGTTTAGAGATATAGTATAATAATACAGAAAAATATGTTGTAATAAATCTCGTTGCCCAAAAAACAGTTGAGATATTTAAATGTTTGTAATTGACAGATAAATGCATTATGTCAGTGTCAAAAGACAGCAGTTTTACTAACATTACTGGAAGATTTTTCTGGGAGGTACGAGTACATTTAATATATCTTTTTGTATTATTAATTAAATATGTATTTAAAATTATAAGTATATTAATATTACATATATCCTTAAGAAATACTGCTAATACCGTCAATGAATTTGAAGAATTTTGAACATATTAGAAGAGTAGGACAAAATTCCTCATAGAACGAAAGAAGAGAAATTTCAATTATTTGTGTGTACAAGAAATGTTAAATTCATTACTTATAGGGCGCGAGCAGTCATGTGACTTTGTTGACCTTGGCAAGCAGATATCGGAATCCGTGACAGAATGACACAATTGTCATGTCATAATTTTTCATTCAATATTTTAAAATATTCTGATGGATAAAATTATGATACTTGATATGTACATTATTACTAGCTGTTATTCTGATACGGGCCTCCATATCTGCTTGCCAAGGCCAACAAAGTCACATGACTGCTCGCGCTCTATACAACATAAAATGACAGCAAATATTATATGGCGTTATGGAGTTATTAGTAAGATATCATGAGTGTATTCTGAACACATTTCGATAATAAATATTTATACACCAAGTGAGTTAAGATAATGTTTATTCATGAAAAGAAAGTTTTAAGGATTAAGTTAGTCACGAATGGGTTAGAATTAAACTACGCCAATATTTTTGGTTAATAAAAAAATAATGCCTGGAATCTCACTTGTTCTTTCGATTACAGTGTTATTAATCTTATTACTATTACAACTATAATTACGTGTAACGCATGATTATAAAACGAGAAGTACTCAGTACTATATACTTTCTTGCTTTTCACACCTGTGCTGCAAGAAACAAGAACTAGTTATCGTTAATAAGATCACCTGCTTCTTCGAGTTTTACAAGAATTTTGAAATGAAGACTTCCTGAATTTTATATTCGTAACACATGTGTTATCGAATGCAATGTAGTAATTAGTACATCAGATAAATTATTACATACAAGGTTTTTACATTTACGTTGATATATTAATATTTACATATGATAATATTTGAAAATATTGGAACAGATTATTTATACAAATACATAGACGAATACCTACCAACTATAAAATAAATGTAGTTTTATCCAAATAAAATTAGATAATGTTTGTATCACTTTCAATTTTCTGGTTGGTAACTTAAAAATGAAGATATGAATTTGGTGATTGTTAATCAATTCTGTACCTTTAGTGGGCATTCTTGGGGAACAGATCAATTTTGAAATAAGTACTATACTTTTAATTGTGTATGAGTTTGTGCGTGTGTGCATGTGTGCATGTGTGCAAGCGAACGTGCGTGCGTGTGTGTGTGTTGTGTGTGGGGGGAGGTTGGAAGGAAAATTTCTCAAAAACTATATTACTTAATATCTGTTTAACTACGTATGTCTGAATCGGACATTACTGGGAAGGTGGGATGAGCTGAAAAGATTTTGGTAATAATTGGACAACCAGAAATAGCAGATTCTTAAAAAAAATATAATTTATGTTCTCTTCTAAGAAGAGTAAATTCTCTATCTGATACATATCAATATTTTATTATATCTTTTATAGATTTAGAGATAAAGAAATATAAGTTATATAATAATCTGTTGTAATAAATCTCACAGCCCAAATAATGTCATGGAAACCAATTGAAAAATTAAAAAACTGACAGATAAATGTCAATGTGAAAAATTCAAAGACATTACTGAAGATTTTTGTGGGAAGTACATATATTATATTATTTCTTATTGTATTAATAGTTAAATATTTAAAATCATAAGTACGAGTATATTAAATATACCCTTCAAAAATACTGTCAATTAGAAGAGAACAAAATTTCTTCATAGAATGAATTTAAAATTAAAAAATCTGTTGTGGCCAGCACAATACCTTCCGTCATTCTCGTGTATAATGTATAAATTCCATAATTTTTCTTACAAAAGATTCTAAATTTCCAGTAAAACTATTTCATAAACAAACTATTCAAATTGCACTTGACACTGGCATCTTCTTCTTCTTTAGCTTTTCCCATTCGTTAGGGGTCGCTATTTTTGCATGTTCTCATTCAGTTCCTTTTCTCTCAAATCTTCCACAATACAGTCCTTCCATCTTATCTTTGGTCTTCCTCTGTTTCTTTAACGTCCTAATACTAAACTATTCATTCTTGTTCCAATATAATTCTTCATTTCTCCTCATGACATGTTCAAACCAATGTAATCGTCTGTCTTGTATCTTTCTAAAAACTTGTAAGACTAGAGTTATTTTCTTACCGTATCTTTCCGTTTATTCCCCAATATCTACTTCAACATCCTCATATCTGCCACATTAATTTACTTTTTATTGATACTGGCATCTGTCAATTTGAATTATATGAATATATTATTAGTTCCCAAGTTTGGCATAGCTGGCTGAATTATAAAATTTAATTTCTTTAAAATTCTTTAAATCTGTATATATTGAATATGAAGTATAAACTGTAATCAAATCGTATAGAGAATAATATATTCTTTAAGTTATAATAACGTTAAATGCCAATAAATCAAATTTAATTGTTAAATCATCAAATGAGACTACTTCCGGTTGACCAATTATAACCAAAATCTAATCAGTTGTTCTTCTGGATGTAAACTTGAGGAATACGAAAAAATTATAATTTTTGAAATCGTGGTATTGAAGTTATTGGATCCGGAACTTTTGTTACACACACACAGCCACACAGACACACGGACACACAGACACACAGACACACATACATACAGACATCATCGTAAAAATGGTAAAATCGTATTATATGGACCCTAAAACGTGCTTATTCAGTAAAAACTCATCATTGAATTTTTTGGCCAAAGACAATACCTTCCTTACCTAAAGGTGACGGAAGGTAAAAATCTAAATATGAAGAATAGATGTAAGTAGAATTTGTAGTGAAGAGTATAGGTATGTGAACCTGTCTTTTGCTTTTCCGAAGTAAAAAACAATGTAATTTCAATTTATATTATGCGTAAGGCATACCACCAGAGTTTTTTTTTTTACCTTCTGTCACCTTTAAATATTATTTTTTTGTAAATTTATATTATTATAAATATTAAATAATATGTTATTCTCCATACGGTGTGATTACATATTCAATAGATATAGAGTTAAAATATTATAAATTTATTAAATTTCATAAATCAACCAGCTATATTATTATAATCAATTTTACATAGTTTGCTCATGAATTAATATTACTGGAAATATAGAATATTTTGCAAGAAAATTTATCTGTGGAATTTGTACAAAATATACAGAATTGACGGAAGGTAATGTGCTAATCACATCAGATATTTTGTTGAGATTACTCTTAAGGTAGGTAACAAATAAAATAATGACCTGCGATTTCAAAATTTGGAATCAGCATGATACGAAGTACCTATCTAAAAATGTAAAATTTGAACGCTACATTTAAAAACTATTATGTTTAGAGCACTTTATACAAAATAAAAACGAAATTAGCCAAAGATAATCTGTTGACAATATCACATCATTTCAAATTCAATTAAAATTTTGATTGATTACAACAATGACAAAAATATCTTTGATTACAACAATGAATAAAATACATCACCACAGTAGACAGCAAGGCTATACGTTGTTTGTTACTTTCAAAACGCACCCTAGAATTAATGCACATTCAAAACTACTGACACACTGAAATAAACCTTCTTTTCATCGGCTGAGCGAAACTTCTTTGATATTATCTCCACTTTTAAAAGCCTGTAATAGGTAGACCTTTCCATCTGAAAGCATAAATCTGTTGATGAAAGCAACGTTTCCTTTTTAAAAGCATTTGAATTTGTTTAGCTACGATCTCAGTCATTGTACCATCACATGTGGGTACAATTGACACGAATGAAACCGCGAGCTGCGTCGTTATACAGGCACAAATGACGTGGAATAGTTTTTGTTGGTTTACATGTATTACGCGGGCAGATAAATGATGCTGTATTATGTGATGATGGATGGTGGTAAATAGTAAAAATAATTTCGTATGAAGAGGGAGTAATAAGGAAAATGTAAATATATCATCGTTCTCGGATCTCCTACGGCTGTTATTCGCAAGGTTACGAGGCAAAATTTTGCAGAGATGATCTTACAAATAAAAAATCTGATGTGGCCAGCACATAACCTCTCGCCGTATATTTTACCTGGCTGTATGCATAAAGCAAAGAATATTTTTATAAATACAAATAATATATTCATATAAATCTATGACGTATAAACTTCTTTATTATTCAATAATAGCATGTCTCAACATGAAGACATTTTATAAATTATGTTACAATAAATTACAAAGTAGAGTTTACCATATATAAATATTAGGCTGGTAACTGCAATTTTCAATTCGAACAACGTTGTTTACTTTCTCTTCATATTCTTCTAGTAAAAACATTAATTTTGGGCGGTCTAAAATGTATATATGGATTGTGCATCTATTCTTACATATCTTCTTTTACATTTTATTTTTTCATACATGTTATATCTAAATAACACTAATTCCCTTTAATAAAGTGACGGATAGATTGCACTCCGATTATTCTTATATCGATTTGTAATTTTGTCAATATTTACAACTTACTTGAGAAGAATTTGATAGCTTTTTCGCAATTCGAAGTTACTCTAGTCTATAGTACTGGTGTACATTGTCCCATAATGTTTGAAACAAATTTAAGTCCTTCAACCTAGACTTGTCATCTCCATAATAGTCACAGATCAAGAACTAAGGGATTCTCCAAGTACATTTTTCTTTCATTACTCATTATTTCTGACACTGACATTTATCTGTCAGTTACAAATAATTTAAATTATCAACTATTTTTCATGGCATTCTTTCGGCTGTCAAATTTATTACAACAGATTATTTTATATATTATACTTCTTTTATCTCTAAATCTATGGAATATATAATAAAATATTTAAATGTATCAAATAGAGAATTTAATTTTCTTTAATATTACCACGAAAAATTTTCAAAAAATAATATTTAGAAGATTTTTTTTCAAGAATCTTCTACTTCCGGTTGTCCAATTGTTACCAAAACCTTTTCAGATCTTCCCATGAATGTCCGATTGGGAAATACGTTGTTAAACAAATTTTAAGTCTTATAGTTTTTGAGTAACCGTCCTTCCAACATCCCACACACACACACACACACACACATCCACACACACACACACACACACACACACACACAGACATCATCGTAAAAATGTTAAAATCGGATTGTAGGGACCTTAAAACGTGCTTATTCAATAAAATCTGGATATGCGATTTTTAGCATGAATGCAATACCTCTCTTAGCGAGAGGTAATAATATACCTTTATCAATTTTTGATGCATATTAGCGATTTGTACATTTTTAGCGTTAGTGCCTGTAGTGACTACATATATATTACTGGGAAAAGATCAATTTTGAAATTTCGCGAAAGTTGTTGAAGCGTGTAGGTCTTCCAAAAATTTAATACTTATTGAAAGACCTACACCTATAAGATTTTGAGTAAATAAAGAATCCTAACTCACGTGGTTTATACAATATTTTATTCAATTTCGACGAAATAATAAGAAAAACCGTTATAATATTTAATGTAAATCTGTTGTCGCCAGCACAATACATCTCGATTTTGGTTACATAAGTATAGGGCGCGAGCAGTCATGTGACATTGTTTAGTAATTATGTACATACATGTCAAATGTCAGAATTTTTCATTAAAAATTTCAAGATTTTATTTGTCGACAAAAATAAACCACATGGAATTGGAAAATCACAAAAATTTACAATAAAAAAATATGATATTCGACATCTATGTACATAATTACTAGCTATCATTCTGACACTGCCCCCCCCCCCTATCTGCTTGTCAAGGCCAACAAAGTGACATGACTGCTCCCGCCCTATTGTATTCAACATTTCTTGTATACCTAGACTCAACACCAAAAATTCTACTTATATCTATTCCTTATATTTAGATTTTTACTTCCTTGTACGTAAGTAAAGGAAGTATTGTAATCGCGAAAAATTTCGGTTTTCAGATTTCAGCGGAAATATCCATTTTGATCATCCTTGAATCCATTTTGACTAATTTCGTCGTGACGTCTGTACGTACGTACGTACGTATCTCGCATAACTCAAAAACGGTAAGCCGTAGAAAGTTGAAATTTTGTATTTAGGACTCCTATAACATCTAGTTGTGCACCTCTCTTTCTGGTTATTACACAATTTCCAGAAGTGGTACTTTACATGAAGCCTATAATAGATTTTAATGAAAAACTGTTTTAAAATATAATCCAAAAGTTTTCAAATTTGGTATACAAGACTTTTATGTCAATCGAAATAACATAATAGATTTTGGTTAAAATAGGCTAACCGGAAGTGGTACATTACTTGAAGTTGTTAACAGTTTTTCTTGAATAAAATGATTTTATTTTGATTTTAGAAATAAATGCTTCAAATAAAAGAGAATTAATTTCTGCGTCTAGCACATTAAGTATTATTAAATTAGCCCTTTATATAAGCGAGATATGTAAATTTAAAAATTATTTTTTTGTAATAAAGTTTGCTATGGATTAGGACAAAAAAATAAAAAAAATGTTCATGTCAAATTACGTTAAATACGTGCAATTTTATGATTCGTACAATAACAAATATTATATTTTTATTGTGAAATTAGTTATATTCATTGTTGTAATCAAATATTTGTTTGTTGTAATCAAAACTCTCTTTAAAAAGAACCGGGTTAGATTATAGTCGCTATATATCTTACTGTTTAAAATTAATATTTTGTAATTTATTTATTTAAAAAATCTGTATAGTTTAATAATCGTACAAGGAAGTCGTGTGGTGTCCACATCAGATTTTTTAATTTTAAAATCATTCTATGAAGAAATTTTGTCCTACTCTTCTAATTTGTCGAGATGTTTCCAATGCATTGTCGGGATTGACAGTATTCGACCAAATATTTTGCGAGAAACTTTCTGTATGGAATTATTAAATATAGAAATAACAAAACATAACCCTCTTTATAAAGTAGAATAAAATACAAGGTACATATTTCTATTGTTCATAAAATAAATACAACAGCAGACAAAAAATTACCATTCTAAGAAACTGCATGTGCAAATCTGTTATTTAGTTTTGCAACGTAATACAAAGTCTACAGAGAAATTGTCGTTCAATAGTGGTGCGTTAGAGTTTGTTGTGAACAAAGCACAAACACACAAATTTATGTAGGTCCAACAATATAAAGTGACGCAACATACATTATTTAAACTTTAAACACGTATTGTGCTACATAAAGTAAATGTGAACTACTTTCTTGTTTACATATAACATTGTTCAAAAGTTTTATGCTGGTGTATTCTTATCTATATATGTTACTATTGCTTCATACGAAAACATATCATTTAGTAACACGAATACCTTTGTGAGCCATCATTTTATTGTATTTAATAACACAACACGGCTTGTTTAACATAGAAATACTGCAGAGTCTTTCATTAGTAAAAAAGGAAACGAATAGTTTCTATGTTTAAAGTGAAGCAATTACAACAATGGAAAAGAATTTTAAATCACTGTTGCCTTCAAATAAAAAGAAGTTCCTTTCAAAATGAAAAGAAAAACTCAAGGGGAATGAAGAAATATAATCAATACAAGTCCGTATAACCAATAGGCATGCCAAGACCAGCTTTTTAATTAAAAGTTTATCAGAGTATAAATTTTCGAAACCGAGCTATTTTCTTCCACATTAATTATTTCTGGGGTTATGCCAGACAGATATCATTTGAGGATACTTTAACAAATAACTTATCAATAAACAGGGAATTAGTATGTGTAATCAGGGCCGGTTTTATCAGGAGAGCATGAAGCGGCCAAATCGAGCAGACAGTGGGGGCCACATTGTGAAAGAAATTTAACATTTCTTTACATTTTATTACAATCTCTGGTAACAAACAAAATTGAAAGTAAACTGCTTTATTACCATTTGTATCGCACATGGCCGAATATGAAATATGAGGACCTGGTAACCATCTTTGATCTCGAACCATTAACGGTAAGGCGCAACAAATGTCAATTGCTATTTTTATATAAATTAATTAACAATTTAATTAGTAGCCCTAGCTGAACTCAATTTTCATACACGGCCATGTAATACTCGTTCAACCATATTATTTCTCTGTGATCTCACAAGAACAAATTGTCACTATTCTAGTCCCATAAACTCTATGTGCCGATTATTCAATAAATTTAGCAATGAACTTAAGCGATTCTATCTCTAAATTCAGTGGCAAAATCGACAAATGCTTGAGAAATCATCCTGAAAATAGTTGAATTACAAATTTATTTCGTGTATGTATTTTTCTAATATTTTTGTTTCATATTAACTTGTTATAATTAATTGTAAAATTGTATTAACACTGTTGTCTTGTATATTCCATACTATTATTACTCTGTAATTGGGAATTTTTTCCTGTTAGGTGATAAATAAATAAATAAATAAAGTTTCAGATGACAAAACATTTTTAATATTAATTTTTTACCACTCGCAATATATATATATATATATAACTTGTAAGGCTTCGTTATTCTTATCTACCAGAAGAAAAATCTGTAAAAAAAATATTAAACCGACACTGCTCATTGTTCATTGCTTAAGCAATTCAAGCTCCCTCTCTGTATTCTAGATAATAAAAATAAACTTTCAGAACTTGTACACAACATTGTTGTGTTATTAATTACTCTTGGACATTCGCCAAAGACTTGTTATTAATTAATTCACAAAGAAAAAAGAACGAAAAGCACGCATTACGATTTTAGATAAGCAAATCTCTAAAGTTGAAGTTATCAAGTTTTGGTTTTATTATTTCTTTTTTGGTCTTCAATTTTAAGTAGAAAATAGTTTTACATTTCACAAGGAATAGTTATCAATAATAATAATAATTAACTGAAAATATAGTTGTTTTTTTGTATTTCGATAAACTAATTGTTGTAATCAAATTTTTATATTGTTGTAATCATAATTATTATAGCTTTCTTTTAATGTCAACTGTGAGAAATGGCAAATATGTAGAAAATCCAAACATATTAATTATTAAATGAATATTAATATTTCCTCATTTCCTCGATTGAAAACTGGAGAAAGCTAGCATATTTCATCCATTCCATAATAAATTATTACAAATTCCAAGATCCTTAATAACATCAATTAAAATATCATCTAATTTCTCATTAATGGCTTAAGTATCGTGCAATAATTATAGAGATAAAAGAAACAAATTTAAAATATGTGTCAATGGGTGACGTAGGTTCAGTTCAGTGGCCTTACCCGCGGTTTCTGTATCCTGACGTCATCGCAGTAAATCTAGATTGGTAAATTAATTGTAGCAGATTACTCTGGGGTCCAAGGCAATATATAATCCGCTCTTCGTTTATTGGTAACATAATGCCTTCTTGATCTCCTATAAGGATCAAGGATGAAATATTCAGAACCGTCGTATTGATTTGTTGCGAACTTTCAAAACGCGGAATTTACAATCGAAACACAATCCAACAACAACAGCATTAATCAAAAACAAAGTAACAATAAAAAATCTGATGTGGCCAGCACAATACCTTCCGTCAATCCTGTGTATTATGTACAAATTCCATACATAATTTTTCTTGCAAAAAATTCTAAATTTCCAGTAAAATTATTTCATAAACAAACTATTCAAATTGCACTTGACACTGACATTTTCTTCCTCTTTAGCTTTTCTCATTCGTTAGGAGTCCCTATTTTTGCGTGTCGTTCTCATTCAGTTCTTTTTCTCTCAAGTCTTCCGCAATATAGTCCTTCCATCTTATCTTTGGTCTTCCTCTGTTTCTTCAACCTCCTATTCTTCATTTCTCCTCATGACATGTTCAAACAAATTTTCTTACCGTATCTTTCCGTGTCTTCCCCAATATCTACTTCAACATCCTTATCTCTGCCACATTAATTTACTTTTTATTGATACTGACATCTGTCAATTTGAATTACATGAATATATTAGTAGTTTCCATGTTTAGCATAACTGGCTGAATTATAAAATTTAATTTCTTTAAAATTCTTTAACTCTGTATCTATTGAATATGAAGTATAAAATGCAATCAAATCGTATAAAGAATAATATATCTTTAAGTTATAATAACGTTAAATGTCAATAAATCAAATTTAACTGTTAAATCTTCAAATGAGGCTACTTCCGGTTCACCAATTATAACCAAAATCTAATCACTTGTTCTTCTGGATGTAAACTTGAGGAATACGAAAGAAATATAATTTTTGGAAACGAAACACAATGTGCTGACCAAATACATAGATTTCTAGTGTGTTGATTACAACAATGATACTGTTTGATTACAACAATGAATATACAGAAATAAAATAAATATATCATCACGGCATATTATCCATTGCTGGGTGTGCCAATCTGCTTTGTACACAGACATCGGTAATGATAAAATATTTGTACCGTGCGGGCGCTTATCAGGCGTCACCACACGGGCACTCAATGCATGTGTGGAGAGTGCACCACAGGAGTCAATTTAGTGCCATTAAAATTCGAAATCATTTTTGGTGTCGTTTGGGATCGAACCCGGGTCGCCCGATTCGCGACCAGACACTCAGGCACATGGCCACGAGACCCCATAAAAAAGAAATAAATAAATTAATGAAGGATAACGATATTTTTGCTGCTTTCATTTTTGATTCGTATTATTGATTACAACAATGATATTGCTTGATTACAACAATGAACATACAGAGATAGATAAATAGATGTATATTTTTTATTCTTTTGTTTTCTCTTTTCATTGTTGCTGTTTCCATTTTTGATTCTGCTGTATGCATAACTCCCATGTTTCATGCCTATGATATATATCGCTGTGATAGCCGAAACGTACGGAATAAGTAAAATTTCAAGAACCTTTTCCGCATGAATTTGTATGCAAATTTCTTCCTGGATTGCTACTGATATACCAAAGGAAGCCTACTTCGAAGTCTAAATCTTTGAAGACACACAAAACCGGATGCAGCGCAAGAGCGAGAGAGAGCGCCGAACAAAGAGAAGAGAGATAGAGATAACGATGTCAAGTTACCCTCAAAGCCTCGTGAGTGTCTTTCAAGAGTCCACGGGCTTTCTTATTTCACATACGCGACCAGATACGTGGGGCAGTAGACGGCCATAAGCGTACGGAGGATTTTTATAAAAGCAGGGGCGTACCTGTAAAAGAAAAAGTGAATTAGTGAAAATAAAGAAACAAATCGTTGAAAGATAATATAATTTTCAAACTATATGAAGGGTGAATTTGACATTAGTATTTTTTATGAAGCTTATTACCCTTACCATCAGTATTGGACTCCTGAAAATTTCCAAACCCGAAAAACAGCCACAACACATTGCGGATTTATTTAAACTTACTAAGACTGATATTTATTTGTTATTAAAAAAAAAAAAAAAACCCGTAACATAACCTATAATCATTACGAGTATTGTTCAATTCTTCAGCAGCGACGAGGCACATTTTCACCTAAGCGGGATTGCTCACGAAAGACCGCTACATTCTCCTAAACTAACGGTGTGGTGTGCCGTATCACAATTTGGCGTTATAGGCCCGTACTTTTTTGAAGAGGGAGGCGTGACCGTGACCGTGAATTCCGGGTGTTATGTTTCAATGTTGCAAAATTTTCTGCAGCCCCAATTGGAAGTGATTGCTGAAGAAGAGGGATTAGGGGACTTTTGGTCCCAACAGGATGGTACTACAGCCCACACAGCCCGAAATTCTCTAAACGCTTTAAGAGACGTCTAGTGTCTTTGTGAGGTGGCGTGGAGTAGCCTGCACGGTCGCCCGATTTAAGCATATGCGACTTCTTTCTTTGGGGATATCTTAAGGAAAAAGTGTTTAAACGTCGCTCCCAAAACCTGCTAGAGCTAAGGGAGCAAATTGTTGAAGAAATAAACGCGATACCCCGCGAAATGTGTCAATGGGCTGTTCAAAGCTTCAGAAATCGGCTCCAGCAATGTATTGCAGCTAACGGCCGCCATATTAAAGACATTATTTTTAAAAATTAATGAGTATAAAATGGTAAGTCCTACTGATTTCAAAAATAAAAACATTTTTTTCATATATACCCTGGTTTCTTTTTTATAACTCTTCAAAACTGCTCAATTGGTTCTGCCGCACCCTGTATTTGACATATTTTCACCCTGAAGGCAAAATGTATTACTTCTGTCTTAATTTGACCTCTTAAAAAACCCAAATCCATCCTTCATTTTTATTGGGCATTGTGAATCCAAAACTATCACCGATACCCCAATATATTTCGAATTTCGCGCTTTCAAAAAACCACGTGGGGAATCCCAATATTTTATTTCGTTCGACCAATCCTCCAGCATCAGACACCTAACACCTAATTCCCATTAAGTCGAAAGATATTTGAAAACGCTAAATATTACAAGAGAAGCACATTTTTAATGAAAACTAAAGGAGTGAATCAAATATTCATCACAAAAAGTGTGCTGATGTAACGAGAAACATATCTTTCTTTATAGAGTGACAGTATTATTGTATCATTTTCCATTAGAGTTTATAAAGAACATCACTATACCATTATTCATTGTAATATAATAAAAATATTAATCAAGCTCGTTTTAAAAGGTCATCATCCTTAATATCATACGGGCTAGCCGTATTAATTTCCGATACATAATTACATTCTGGAATAGATACATTATTCTAATCATGTTATATTATACATAGGCGTGTGTCTTGTGTTACTATGAGTATCAAAAATCACTATACGAGACTAAAAGACCAAAAGGTTAATGCACGAAGCACTAATGAGTACGGATAGAAGTTATGAAAGGTAAATGACTTATTTTGACAGTTCTAATCGATAATATTCAAGAAATGTGTCTGGTGTATCGTATTTGACCTTTTCTATACAAAAATATATTGTTTATGGAAACTTTCTCATTCATATTATTTGGGGAAGTCTGTTTTTCTAATAATACCAAATACATTTTGTATTTTTTCAAGAATTTGCGTTGCCTATGTTACATGTGGGATTCTAGGTATTTTTAAAAAATCTACAAACGTTTAATATAGTGGCTTACAGATGTTATTGAAAGAATTCAATTCTGAGCGCATCTATAACTTTGACAGCGGTTACCAAAGTGTGTTCCGCGGAACGTACGGGTTTCGTGGAAGCCCCATAAGGAGCTTTATCAAAAAACATCCCACATACAAAATTCTAAAGACATCATGCACATTATTAAGTTGTTTTATAATTTTTATTATTTGGTACTGCTCAATATTTTCTTGGATCACAATGAACATTGTATTTTGAAACTATTTCAAACATGTTTTGCAAAGAACTTTTGGTACAAGAAGCTTTGTTTCGTAGGTAAAAGGCGCCTTTGTGCGAAAATTATATTTCAGCGCTCCCCTCTTTATTGAAGGCTTCACACACTCCGATTATAAAATCTCATGATTGCTCATGTCTCTTCCCTAGACGGAAGTTCGAAATACTAGCATTTCACTGTAACTTTTTTAATCAATCTCATATTTCTGTTTTTTTTTGTCAAGCACTATCTGTACCGACTGCTTCTCTGTTAAAACTCTACGCCACTGTTGAACTAAACAACCTCGTGTCCGCCGTCCGCATCTTTCACATACATTCAGTACCAGGGCTTTCCTTGTAAAGGTATCCCTCTCGCTATAATGATACTTGTAGCATAGCATACATCCTTCGACCACGCACCAGGTTCTGCTTCAGTTCACCGGGTTCAAGAATCTGCCCGCATATGACGTCACGCACGCTCTAATTACGCACGTCATGCGGCATGTGGCACGTGAGGATACCAACTACGCGTGAGTGAGATGAATACACAGTAGAGATAGACCACAGTTGATTGGGATCATGATTAAGGCAAAGAGAGTGATTCAGGGAGGAGAAATCAGTGGAATATTGTGCTCTTAGATGTTTATTCATCTAATTCTTTTACTGTTTCAATGAGCTTGATTACAACAATGCAACTGATTTTGGAAAACTAAGAGACCAATGCAGGGTGATGATTACGACAATGAGGTGATTTAAAAAAAAAAGTGTCAGTGGAAATAGTATTCTTAAATGGTATTACCAAAAAATGTTTAATTTTTTTGAATGTATTTGATTACAACAATAAAACTGAGTTTACGAGTGGACTGAATAGAAACTCCTTTAATAATAACACTTAAACAATCCTTAAATAATTTTGGGAGAAAAATAAATTAGTAGAAAATGGTGTTCTTTTATGGTAACCCTTAAAATCCTTAACTTTTTAACTGAATTGATTACGACATTGAAAATGATTTAAAGATGTCCGATCAATGTCATCTACGACTTGTATGATTTAAGATTTTAGCTTCGCCCATTCTGACAAATTCAGTAGTATCGTTTACTTAGTTTTTATGAAAGTACATAAGATACTACTGTTATTTTATTATTATAAAAATATATGTTACAGTAAAAGCATTCAAAATTCTAAACTAAGTCAACTGGTAAGGTTATTAAGAAATGTAAAACCAAATATGTGGAAAATGAGATACTGACAAAGAGTGACACTGACAATAACAATGTAAATAACTACTAGCCGTCATTCTGAAACGGATCCCGATATCTGTTTGCCAAGGCTAACAAAGTCACATGACTGCTCACGCCCTATAAGTAACGAATTTAACATTTCTTGTACACAGAAATAATTGAAATTGTATCTCTTCTTTCGTTCTATGAGGAATTTTGTCCTACTCTTCTAATATGTTCAAAAAAAATTAAATTCATTGTCGGTATTGGCAGTATTTCTTAAGGATATATCTAATATTAATATACCTATACTTTTAAATACATATCTAATTAATAATATGTACTCATATCTACCAGAAACTACCACTGCCGGTTGTCCAATTGTTACCAGAATCTATTCAACTCTTCCCATTACTGTTAGATTGAGGAATCCGTAGTTACACAGGTCTTTAATCTTATAGAATTTGAGAAATCGTACATCCAATAACCTAACATACATACACACACACACACACATCCACACAAACACACAAAGACATCGTAAAAATGTCGGTACCTTAAAACGTGTTTATTCACTAAAATCTGGATATGCAATTTTTAGCATGATTCCAATATCTCTCTTAGCGAGAGTTAAAAATAATACGACTTTGTTTCATTCAAAAAATTTCACGTAAAATAAAATTTGTCTGTTTATATCTACGAAGACACACCCATGTGATACGATTTGTAGAACTGTGTTGGTTTATGTATGGTATTTAATACAAATTATACCTTCTCTCGTTACAATTTATTAAAAGTTTTACAATATCAAATACTTCTAAGCTGCATTAAAAGTATGTTTCGATGTTTTGCAGTACCAAACCCACTAAACCCAACACCCAACATAGTCTAGTGTTAAATAAAAAAAAAAATCGTGCCCTCTTTAATGGAACCGATTGTACTCCAGCAGTGTCGAAAATGCAGAGTGTGCTTTGCTGCTTGGCTCCCCTCCTTGTTACGAAATTGAAAATCAGTAGGGTAAAATCCCTCCGATATTTTTAAAGGGAAACGCATTAGTTGGCCTAATCGCCTTGGGCTACTCGTCTCTCCGTCGTGATTGGGTGCTGCCGAATATTGCCAGATATATTTTATTAAATCACTTTGATGGGAACCGAACGTTCTGCGAATTGATGATTTCGGATTTCATGCCTGTATACAAAAAAGACCGGGAGAGAGATAATATTTTTTCTACCGGATAGAATCACAGGATGTTTTAGGAGTTTACCCCATTTTGATGTTTTTACAAAGAAATGAACAATATAGATTTTTTGTGGAAATATGACAATTTTGAAAGCATTGTTATGATGTTATAGATGTCAGAATTTGATTTAGATTTTTATACAAACAATAAAAACGTGGAAAATTTTGTCAAATATAGCAGATGGTCTTAATTTTAACTATTTTGTCAAAATTGTCTGCCAAAGTCTAAAAAAACTATTGAAATAATTATTTAATAAATACGTATTGTTGCAATCAAGATCAAAATTAGTTTTAACTGAAACTAAAACCGATATTTTATTAATTTTTTAAATCGTTTTTATAATGAAAGAAAAATTGCATTTTTTTCTCATCTAATATAACAATAGCCTAATCTAACGTACAAAATTCGTTTTTAACACATCCAAACATAACCTAATTTATTTAACGTACATTTTTGGGCCCAATAAGTTGGTGCCTGTTAAATGCCTACATCGTAAGCGGTAATGAATATTAAGCATGTATAGTTGTTCCACGAATCAACCGATTTACGTCATCAGCAGAAAGTTACTAAACTTTTTAGCTAATTTATATGAGACTGGATCGTTTTATGTTGTGATTTTTGCCTATAGTGCGAGTCAAAGTAAAATAAAATGCTTGATTACAAGAAAGAAAATTTGATTACAATAATGAAAATGATTATGAAAAAGAGATATTATAATTATTGTCACAGTAAATTGTAAATGAATTTACTCCCGCCATATTATTCCTATGGCCATGACGTGGCTCACGTTTCGCCGCCATTTGCGGTCCACTGTCATATTCGTTGTTGTTGCGCAAATTATTATGTATTTTCGTGGTTATTTGTTTTATTTTAATGCAAAACACATTTAAATATACTTCTAATAATTATTTAAAGTGTAAGTAAACTTTTATTTTATTTATTTGTGTATTTTCTTGAGATACTGACAACGAAGACTGGCAATATTGAAAACACATAAAAATTACCAATATTAAGCACAAACATCTAAATATTTAAAAGATAAGTTTAAAATATATACTTATTATGCAAATAATAACTACAGTTATTAAATTTGATGTGATAATAACAACCTATATCCTATGCTCTACATAACCTCTAATCTATGTCATAATAATAATTGTTTATCTCTTAAATAAATGAATTTTTATTACGTTTATAGATTCATAGTGTGATTATTTAATATTGCTGTATAATATAAAATCACATTTGTTACAAATAAATCGGGAAATGAATTATCAGTATGTTTGACATTGGCCCGCTTATGGCGGCGATCTTGCCCCATGGTATACACTGACCTCACTGGCAAGTAGATACACAATGACTTGCGTCTTACTTGATTGTAACTAAAATGACAATTTGTAATAAATCTAAATTTGAAAGTTTGTTTCGCTATTATAGTTATCTCCAACAGCATATGTGAACCGATCCATTCATTACATTTCAACTTCAATAACGATTTATATGTATTGTACATGAAACATTGTAACTATGTATCTTTCGACTTTCTTTTTTATCTATGTAATTAATTTCACTTATTTTCAATAAAAGCCACGTAAAAACTAAAGAATGTTATCGATTTTCCTACTTGCGTAGAACGAAGAGGAAAGTTTCAAATGCTTTCATTTTTATTACCCATTATATTTTATAGGTTTTTTCAGCAAATATATGTGTATTAAAATTCAAAACTTTTATATTAAAAATATAAATGTTCAGATAAAAATAATGGTAAGAGTTTTTTTAATTCTTTTATCGTACTGCCATAAAAACTTATGTGAAACTTATGTTAATATTATTTTGTGTCTACATATATATTTATCAAGTTATTCAAAATATTAACCTTTGTAAAACTACAAATTTTTATCTCTACCTTGATGTATCCTTCAATAACTGTTTATAGAGAAACATTATGCTTTAAAATTCACAACTCTTTTGTCCTCACAAAAAAGGTATGATGACATAAGACATTTTAAAGTCTTTCAAGTACTCAAACACATCACCTATTTAGAATAATTATTTCGAGTTGACGTTAAGAGTCACTCATGTTTAGAAAATACTTCAAATAAATATATCGTTTCTTTTTGGTGACCGCTTTTAATTTTGGTTTAATTTCTTCATCTAAAATATGGCACACTCTGTGGTCTAAATTCTAAATTTATATGATGTATTGTCATTTATTAAATAGATGTTAGTTTTTTAACCTCCCGCTACCCCTGGTAAGGGAGGTATAGGGATCGTGTTAAAAATCGCATATCGAGATTTTGTTAAATGACCACGTTTTAAGGTCCCTAGAATCCAATTTTAACATTTTCACGATGATGTCTGTGTGTATGTGTGTGTGTGGATCCTCTTTACGCTCTAACTCAAATACTATCATTCAGAAAGTTTTGAAACCATGTATTTCTACTTTATTCTAATATGGAAAGAAGCCATTAGATTTTGGTGGCAATAGGATAACCGAAAATGGCAGTTTACTTGAAGCTCAAGGTATTTTTTCTTAAAAAAATACCTTTAAATATATTTTTTTCACAATTTGTTATTGTAAAAATTAAAAATTATTCCATTGTCTACAGGTTTGCTTTAATACTTTTTCTATATATTCTATGGATAAATTTATAAAGTAATATAAAAATAATACCCCATAGGTAAATGGCGGGAGGTATTGTGTTGGTCAGTATTATAAGAAAATATGAATTCCAAATGACGGTTTTATAAAAATAACCTGAAAAATCAACAAAAAAATGTCTATCGATTTAAATATAATTAGATACTTGCATTTAGCTGAAAAAATATTCGTGATACAATTAATAACAATAATATATTATTATTATTATTGAAAATACAATACCCAACAGGCACTTGCCCAATTGTAGGGTAAGGAGAAGAAAAACACTAAAAAAAGTTAATACATTTCTGTATTTCATGGACTGAAGTTTGGAAAATATCAATCTCACCTTCAATGCCATTGTACGATTTAACCATATGATGTATAGGGGAATTGGTCAGAACATTTGATTTAACTCTTTTTAAGTGGAGGATGTTTTTAAATCTTGACGACAATCTGTTGACTTCGACGAATGTTATTACTAATAATTTTATGTAAAATAATTAGTGCAGATATTTGTCGTCATTGTACGAATGAGGCTAAATCAAATTGCGGTGTTCCTCTTTGAGGATAAATTCCTTCCAGAATGTAAATTGTAAATTTTAAAAACTTCCTTTGAATTTGCTCTAATGATTCTAATTGGTTACTTTGTATCGGATCCCAGATCACCGAACAGTATTCTAGGTGAGGACGAACTAGAGCAACAAATAAGAGACGTAAAGTACTCAAACTGGAAAATGTCGGAATTACGGATTACGAATCCTAAACACTTTAATGCGGACGATGTTTTATTTGCAATATGTGTGGTGAAAGACAGTTCACACATGATTTCTGGGCTACGTAAGATGTTATTGTTTATAGTGTAATCAAAATGAACTGGATTATGTTTTTAGTAAATGACATAGGTACTCTGACATTTTTCAATATTTCATAATACCCTTTTTTACTGCTCAATTTTTTATTGTTATACACGTAAACATAAAATTATTCATATAGCTCAAGTTACGACACACGGAAACAAATGCTGCGTAAAAATAAAACAATGAAGACAATGCGTTGCTAAAAGCATATGTGATTTCTTTATTCATACTCTACAATCACGTGATCACATTGGAATGTAATTCTAATAAAAAATTGAATATAAACTACCTATGCTGGACGAAGGCACAAAAAAAATTATTTGAGAAATTCTCGAAGAAAAACTATGATAGGCGGTGAAAATTATCCCTTCTATCTATGTTTCTCGTTTCATTATTCCCATGGGTGTAATAATATCCACATATCTTGTTACGTGCGCTATACGCTATACCTAAATTGCCCTTTGTTGAGAATCTATCTTTTTATCTACACCAATCATTCAACGCGCCATTATTTTAAACGAGGAAAGTAAGGCGTTTTGAAAATGTATTTTACGGTACAAAACGAGATTACACACTAAGAAATTCGGTGTTAATTTTTACTCAATTTTAACAACCGAAAAATACTATATAAGTTCACACAGATTTTGAAATTAAGCAGAACACTCTTGTTCGAGTATAAAATTCAGCACACAATGTAGAGCTAATTTTGAGTAAGGAAACAACTTTTCTGGTGTTATAACTCAACCAGTACGAGTAAATCAAATACTATCAACAGAGTCATTTTAACACTTTTACACAGGAATGTAACACCAATTTGATTAATAATTTGACACAAAATAGAGTAAATTAAACACGACAAACAGAATAATTCTAACAAATTTAGTACTAATTTATCTATGGAATTACAATATGATATTTTAAAACAAGATAATTATCAATGGAGTTTCTTTTAAGCCTTTTCACGCCACTTGAATAACATCCATGAAAATATTAAGTTCACCGTAGAAGTCGAAGAAAATGACATTATTACCTTCCTCCTTCCTGGATGTATTACTGGAAAGAAAAGAAGATGGTTCTTTACTACATTCAGTCTACAGGAAGCCTACGAACACTAATCAATATATTAATGCCAATTCACATCATCATCCTTCTCAGAAATACAGTACAATTAAATGCCTAATGAGAAGAGCTTCAGAAATTTGTCATTCAGAGAAATTAGAAGAAGAGATGAAAGAAATTAATATTATTTTTATGAAGAAAAGACCTATTAACAATGCTAAAGAAACGGACATATTGCTTGCTTCGCTACTTTATGTCAAAAATATCACGGACAAGATTGGTAGAATTCTTCGTAAGAACATGCAGATATCGTTTTCCCCATATGTTAAAATTCGACATATGTTGAGACAGGTAAAAGACGTCATCCTTCTTCAGTCATCAGGGATTTACCAGATTCCATATGTCTGCGGGAAAGTTTACATTGGCCAGACTGGTAGAACTATTTCAACAAGATTGAATGAACACCAGCGATCAAATTGAACCAACCAGAAAAATCTTCAGTTGCAGAGCATGCCTTGGAAGAATTCCACCGTATGAAATTCGAACAAAAATACTAGCGAGACCAACACACCTCAACGACAGGATTGAGATTTTCAAAACCAAGAATAATATTCTCAATTATTGTAAAGGTTTATATCTTAGTCGGGCATGGCTTCCTATATTAAATATTTTGTAATTTATCAACATAGTTTTGTAATTATTTATTTATATATTTGTTGTTTCACAAATTTTATTTAAGGTCATATAAAAAATATTGTATGCAAGTCAAGTGTAAACAATCTTTATGACACTCTTGTTTCATAAATAACTATTTACCAATTACACAACTTTTTTAGAGTGTAGTATTGTTGTAATCAACACAGCTTCATTGTTGTAATCAATAAAATTCCACATCAATTTAAAATGTAAGGATGCATATGGATAATTTGCATATGTAGAAGTATTCAAAAACATTCAACATTTTATTATTAGATATATGCTCACCTAACGCAACCGAACTGAAGTTAACGTACTGTATAAGTATCCAAAAATAGCTACTTTCCATTTTAAAACAATTTCTATTTTAAATTGCATCACTATAAATAATCTTCGTTTAAACAAATTTCAATAACAAACGCATTCCCCTTTAGAGCACAACAGCTGTACAAATCCCACGTCAGACACACTAAATCATATTACAATTACAGTCACAGAATGGATACTCAGCTACGGGAGCAGAGCAGAACAATATCGCATTGAAGTTAAGTAAAAAGTTCGTAAAAAGCCCTGCAAGTATGCGTTTGGAATTTCAATGCACATTGTGACAATGCCGCGTTTAGAAACGAGCGCAGCGTAGCTTAACTATATGGAGCCAGCGACGGAGGGTAGCTATTTTTTCATCAAGATGGGTAGATGGTAGATTGTAATTGGTTTTGAAACATTGAAGCCTTCTGTCAACTGCAGACGAAAGTGAGAGAGAAGCTGTGGAATTTGTTTGAGGCTTTTAAAAATAAGTTTTTGTACTATCGTTTTATGAAGAAAAAGTCTGATGTGGCCAGCACAATACCTTCCGTCAATCCTCTGTATTATGTGTAAATTCCATACATAAATTTTCTTGCAAAAAGATCTAAATTTCCAGTAAAATTATTTCATGAACAAACTATGAAAATTGCACTTGACACCGACATCTTCTATCCCTACTTTTTATTTTCTTCTTCCACTCATTTCTGTTTTGTGTGTCGTTCTCATTCAGTTCCTTGTCTCTCAAGTCTTCAGTAATACAGTCCTTCCATCTCTGGTCTTCCTCTGTTTCTTCAACCTTCTATTATTATTTCCCTTATTCTTTTATTCCTTACAGTATAATTCCGTGTCGTCCCCAACATCTATCTCAACATCCTCTTCTCTGCCATATTCATTTTCTTTTCATTGATACTGATATCTGTCAATTTGAATTATCTGAATATATTAGCAGTTTCCATGGTTAGCATAGCTGGCTGATTTATGAAATATAATACATTTATAATTCTTTAACTGTATATCTATTGAATATGAAGTATAAAAAAATGCAATGAAATCGTATAGAAAATAATATATTCTTTAAGTTATAATAACGTTAAATGGCAATAAATCATATTTAACTGTTAAAATCTTCAAATGAGGGTACTTCCGGTTGACCAATTATAACCAAAATCTAATCACCTCTTCGTCTGGATGTAAACTTGAGAAATACGAAAAAAAAAAAATGTGGAATCGTGGTATTGAAGTTATGCGATTCGAAACTTTCGTCACACACGGATATACACACAGCACAAACACACACACACACACACACACACACACACACACATACATACATACAGACATCATCGTAAAAATGGTAAAATCGTATTATTCACTAAAAACTCATTGAATTTTTTGACCAAAGACAATACCTTCCTTACCTAAAGGTGACGGAAGGTAAAAAGATTTATGTTTTATTTATAATTATTATTATTGTTATTATTATACATTTGAAAAATAAAGCATTATTATTTTTGAATGCATAAAATATTTGAAAAGAAGGGTGCGTACCCTAGACAATCATAATATTTAATGCAGTATCAATATCTTTCGGTCGGCATATTCCACATCCCATATATAATGTTTGTTTTGCCAAAAAACATTTTTTCTTCGTAAATTCAGTTTCTCTTTTCCGCAGGTAACATATTTCGCCCGGAGCAAATCTCCATTTCTTTCATCTTCCCTGTTTCAACAAAAATTTGCAAAACAACGTCCATTCCCTGGAAAAATACATCCTTCCATCCAACAAATCCTAAGTAACAGTTGAGAAAAAGTTCCCCTCGACGTATCGTATCCAAACACTGACGTTGACGTGGTGACGCACCCTTCTTTGCGTTGAGCTGAAGCCTTCGTAGGCTCGGCTTGTACCTTTAAGCTTCAAGCTCAGCAAACATAGGTACATACAGACGTCTGATTAATTTCCACATGTGTGATGCATTACAAGGGTCATTCACCAAGAAAAGGTGAAATGGAATACGGTTGTAGCTGCGCACAAAGTTTCGTTGTTAGATTGTGAGAATGGAACTTATTGTTGTAATCAAAAGTTGGAGAATTGCTGCATTATGCAATCCAAATCAACAGTAAAGATATCTATGAGGTTTGTCCATACTTAGCAAAATGTATATACGAATCCAATATCACATGATCATCCATTTTTCATTATCACTAATTTTAAAATCTGATGAGACCAATAGGATGTTTCAAAAGGTACAGTAAATTTTTTGAAAGATGTCCGATCAAGGTCATTTACGAATTGTATGAATTCAGATTTTTGCTCCGCCCATTCTAGCAAATTTTATTATTATAAAAATATATGCTACAATATAAGCATTCAAAATTCAAAAATAAGTCAACTGGTAATTTTATTAGCAAATATAAAACCAAATATGTGAAAAATAACATACTGACACAATACCAGTGTCAGTGACACTGATAGAAAATAGCGTTATTCGTACGGCTATGAATCAAGGTAATGTATCTGAATTAATAAATAAACTTACGTTACAGCGAAAGTGTTATCAAAAACGAGCATCGTTTTAAAGTGGAATGTCTTAACTTAGTCGAAACAATATGAATTTTTGAAAGACAAGCGTGTTATATCTATCCTTATCGTACACGCTTATAGCCTTTGCAAAGGAAAGAGATAAATGTATGTCAATTTGTTAATTCGTTGATGATACAGACGACCTTGATTGGACATCTCATGAGGCAAGACAGCACCTATTAAACTTTGTCGTATAGATGAAAACGGTCCACTAGCCCTATTTTAAATATGTATGTTATCTTTTTAATTTTTCGTCTTTAAGTTTCCAATTTTATTCTATACACACTTATTTTTACCTGTCGCTAAGAAAGGTATAGGAATCATGCTCAAAAGAGAGAGAGGTTGTTGGAAGGACGATTTCTCAAATTCTATAAGACTAAAGACCTGTGTAACCTGAAGTAGTAGTATTTTAAATATATATAACTGTAGTTATTATTTACATAATAAGTACATATTCTAAATATTATTTTTTGAAAATATCTGTTATTACAAATATTAAAAAACAAAATTCTCTCTCCGACACATTTAATTTTTTTATTATACCTTTTATAGATTTAAAGATATAGATTTATAATCTATAAAATAATCTGTTGTAGTAAATCTCACAGCCTGCTCACAGCCCAAACATCTCTCTAGTAACTAAATTAAAACGTCTGTAATTGACAGATAAATGTCACTAATGTCAATGTCAAAAATTCAGAGAGTACTGTAGGCTTTTTCTGGGGACGATATTTAATATTTCTTATTGTATTATTAATTATATATTTAAAATTATTGGTATATTACATGAACCCTTCAGAAACAACGCCAATCCTGTCAATGAATTGGAAAAACCTGGAACATTTAGAAGAAATGAGGAAAACTTGCTCATAGAATGAATTTAAAATTATAGAAAATACGAAAATATAAAGATTAGGTGTAGATTTTTTTGTGTGTACAAAGAAATGTTAAATACAATATATATATACCACAATGAAAAGGGTGCGAGACGTATTGTGATGGCCACAACAGATTTTTTTATAATTAATTTTTGATAACGACACACAAACACTCATGTCATAATCTATACTTGGTCTCGACTCTGGGACCATGCAGTGTACAATGCGCCAACGCTACTAATATACACTATATTGGTTCATATTATTGTAGTATGTATTTTTAAATAAATTATGTTGGCTATTAAAAGTTTTCGGCATAATATTGTCTAGTAGATTCATTGAGTGATAACAATAATGCTGATTAACTGATTGCAACAATCAACAAAGCATTTCACTGATTACAACAATGCAAATTTGTTGATTACAACACAACTCTAATGTTTATTGGATGTTCACCATCCCATTTGGTTTCCATATTGAAATTACCATAAATATAACCTCGTCATATTAGTAAAAAATTGTTATTCATCCTACAAATGATTCTCTGCCATGTACAAATTTCCCTGAGCGCTTGCAATTCATTATTTACACACACTCTCCACACCAGGATAACTTGTTTGCCGCTTGTGCATAAAAAACCCATTAATTTTAATAATCAGCCGGCGACGCCGTGAAAGACCGGATCACGAACATTGAATTGAAATTTGTGCATGCGTACACAGCGGGAAGTCGTGTTAGCAGTGCCACAGCAAAGTTGTTGGGATATAGAGAGGGGTCAGTCGTTACCCTTGTATGCTTTTGAGAAGGATTCTTGGGAATACAGACAATGCAGAACTTTCCTTTGCATTACCGAGGAGTATAATCAGGGTCTACTGGCTATTGCTAAGCAAATTTGTTTTTATGTGATGACCAAAAAGATATGAATACAAAGAAGCACTCTTTCGTGGTCTCGAGTGATCGTTTCTACGATTCTAGTCAGCAGCATTGTGCATATATCTTTTAGTGGAATTCTAGACATTTCTATAAGATCTATAAACTTTTCTATAGAGACTTATACGGCTGTTGGTAAACAAATTTGTTTTTATGATTAAGATATGACCAAAACGATATGAATACAAAAACATCTGATGTGTATTATGTACAAATTCCATACATAAATATTCTTGTAAAAGATTTTATATTATCAGTAAAATTATTTCATAAACTATGCAAATTGCACTTGACACTGATATCTTTTTCTTTATCTTCTCCCATTCGTTATGGGTCGCTATTTTTTATTAATAAGATGATAATAGGTAGTAAAGATTGCTCGATTCGGAACAGCGTTCCGGAACTTTAAAAAAAAACCCCTTTTAGCTCCATTGGGTTATATACAGCGAGTTTATTTTATCAGTAAACATAGAGTAGTTTCATTACCATAGTTACAAAATGAAAGCAATGTACGGAAGCGTTTATTTTATGAGTAAACTGAGGCTGCATTCGGTTTTACGTTCTGAGCGGTCTAAGCGCTCGATTCCGTTTGGTAATTACATCTGAGCGATCTTTTTGCTCAGGAGCGCACAGAGCCCGATCTGTTTAGGGTACCTTTATATACAGGGTATGGCCATGGGGCAAGATCGCCGCCATAAGCGAGCCAATGTCAAACATACTGATAATTCATTTCCCTATTTATTTGTAAGAAATATGATATTATATTTATTATACAGGAATATTAAATAATCACACTATGAATCTATAAAGGTAATAAAAATACATTTATTTAAGAGATACACAATTATTATTATGACATAGATTTAGAGGTTATGTAGAGCATAGGATAGGTTATTATCGCATCTAATTTAATAACTAGTTATTATTTACATAATAAGTACATATTCTAAACTTACCTTTTAAAAATTTAAATGTTTGTACTTAATATTGGTAATTTTTATGTGTTTTCATTATTGCCAGTCATCGTAGTCAGTATCTCAAGAAAATACACAAATAAATAAAAAAAGTATTACACTTTAAATAAATATTAGAAATATATTTAAATGTGTTTTGCATTAAAATAAAACAAATAGCCAACATAATAAATTGCGCAACAACAACGAATATGACAGTATATAGGTACCCTAAAAAATCCATGCCAAAGTAAGAAACATAGAATTATTTACGACAATAATTATCATCATCATAATATACTAACCAAAAACTTTTAAAATGTTGGCCATCAGTTTCCATGTATGACATTATAAACTTTGCTGTCAAAAAATCGAGTTGCGTTTGTCCAGTTCATTAAATTTATCTTGGAACTAAATATAAGTGGTCCTTTACAAAACCGGCCCATAATAACGAAGTAATTTTTGGAGAAAGACAAGAACTATGTATGTATATTCAAGACGAAAGCCTACTTATCTTAGTAAGGTTTTTTCCGCATGTTTTACAGCTTCGTAAAACTGAAATATTCCCGAGTTGAAGGTAGTTAGTATGCGATGGCGCGTCGCTTACAGATACTTCTGATTAATGACCGCCGAGAAAAGTGTTTTTGAAACTAATGAACTTTATAAATATGGGCATGATTTAAAAGCAAACTCGAATTGTAATGACGATAAGTGCCCAAGTAACGGGGCTGTGCACATTTCACACCTTTCTCCGGTTTATCAGCTTGCCAATGGCCGATTGGGCGCGTACGTGACTCAAGATTCAAACGATACGTGATTGAAATGTTTCGTCAACAATGTGCAAGAGTCGTGTTGACTGAAATCATTCACAAATCGAAGAGAGAAACGTATTATTGTGAAGGTGACGATCAATATTCAAAAAATAGAAAGTAAGAATTGAAATTCAAATAAGATAATGTGTCGGCTGATTAGAATAATATTGAACAACTACATACAAGAAATTAATCTTCATGTCCGATTTGAAGGTAGACTAAATATTTAAAATATAAAATCATAGCTTATTACCCATTTCTGGATGTATTAATCTACTTTTAATTAGTAGATTTCGTTACAAACAACATTTTTTTACCTCTCGCTAAGAGAGGTATTGGAATCATTGCATATCCAGATTTCAGTGAATAAGCACATGTATGTGTGTGTGTGTGTGAGAGAGAGGGTGTTGTATGTACGATTTCTCAAATTCTATAAGACTAAAGACCTATGTAACTACGGATTCCACAATCTAACAGTAATGGGAAGAGTAGAATAGGTTCTGGTAACAATTGGACAACCGGAAGTACTAGTATTTAATATTAAAAAACAAAATTCTCTATCCGACACATTTGAAAATTTTATTATACCTTCTATAGTTTTAAATACAATCTATAAAATAATCTGCTGTAGTAAAACTCACAGCCTGCTCACAGCCCAAACATCTCCATGGTAACTACTTGAGAAATTAAAATGTCTGTAATTGACAGATAAATGCTATTAATGTGAGTGTCAAAAATTCAGAGATAGTACTGAAGACTTTTTCTGGGAACGATATTTAATATTTCTTATTGTATTATTAATTATATATTTAAAATTCAGAAATACTGCCAATTCCGTTAATGAATTGGAAAAACCTCGAACATTTAGAAGAAATGGAGAAAACTTGCTCATAGAGTGAATTTAAAATTATAGAATATACGTAAATATAAAGATTAGGTGTAATTAGAATTTTTTGTGTGTACAAGAAATGTTAAATACACTTTTATATACCACAATGGAGTGGGCGCGAGAAGTATTCTGATGACCACAACAGATTTTTTACTAATATAATGCTAATTTAAATATAGAAAATTATGAATTTATGGAGAATTGCTTTGTAATTAACAAATTTTCATTGTTGTAATCAGTGACATATTTTGTTGCAATCAGTATATCGACATTATTGTCATCAATCGATGAATCTCCTAATGCAAAACTTAAAACTTGTATCAGTCAACAACAGGCCGGTAATACAGGGTGGGGCAGAAAAACCTATCCGATTTCAAATCCCTTTTTCTCAAAAGAGGGAGCAGGTAGAGTAGTGGGGTAAAAACCGTTAGAAAGCCGGTTTTATGCCATTTGTCAGTAGTCAACATGCCTTGGTCTGGTGAACATCGTGCTTTTGTTATTGAGCGGTTTATCGAATGCGGCGGTTCGATAATTGCTAGACAACGTGCTTTTCGAATTCATTTCGGACTCGGGCGTCATGATCCTGTTCCACATCCATCAGGAACCCCTCCATAGCCCAAAAGTGACTGTGTGGTGTGCTCTTTCCCGCCTAGGCGTCTGGGGGCCTTACTTTTTTGAAGAAAATGGGCAAACCGTAACGGTCAACAGCGAGCGCTATTGTTTCATGCTGGAAAATTTTCTTAGACCCAAAATGGAAGAAAATGGCGTGGAAAATGTGTGGTTTCAACAGGATGGGGCAACCGCCCACACATCGCGACGATCAATGGACATTCTCAGGGAACTGTTTCCCGGTCGCCTCATTTCCCTGAGAGGTGATCTTGGCTGGCCGCCGCGCTCACCGGATCTCACTCCATGTGACTTCTTCCTTTGGGGTTACCTCAAATCGAAGGTTTACCAGCATCGACCAAGGACCCTTCTTGCTTTACGAAGGGAAATTGCTCGGGCAATTGAAGAAATTCCTGTGGAAATGACGGTGAAAGTCATGGAAAGCTACCGCGAGCGCCTAAATCAGTGTATCCGCTCCCAAGGACGACATTTGAGTGATGTGCTTTTCAAAACTTAAATTTAAAAATGGCATAAAATTTGCGATATGTTAATAAAAAATTTTTTTGACAAGTTGAGTGGTTTTAATTTTATAACGTTTTGAAATCGGATAGGTTTTTCTGCCCCACCCTGTACATAGCAATGACCTTGACGACGGTAGACATTTCAAAATTGACTATTACTTAGTTTGTAAATTGTAAATTAGATAAAAAATACGTTTAATAAATTTTACCTTAACAACGCTTTAAAACAATCGCGACGTTTTTGATAAAATAATTATTATAAATAATTTGCAGAAAAAAATTATACGATACGCGGCCGGTAGCTGCATTACGATCTCGCTAGTTCTCGATGTACTAGTTCGCCCATAAATGCTTTTAGCTACTGGCGTAACGACGCAAATAGCTAATATCGGTTATTATGGAGTTTGAAATACTCATTACATAATTGATCAAAAGACATGGCACTCATTTTCGCCGCGTGTCCTAAGTATGAACCTGTAAATGTTAAATTACGTTCTAGAAGTGTATTGAAGATTATTTGTGTATTTCAGTATTTCTTTCAACGTTTATCCAATCCCGTATCCCGTAATATAAACGACTCTGTATACAGCTATCTAGTACTAGAGCTATCATTTCATTAACATTCCTAGTTACATTTCGGTTATCTACTTTTACATTTGATTGAATTTGTAGGCCGCTTAGCTTATATGGAAATACAGTGTTAATCATTGATATTTGTATTCACTTCGTGCTTTCATACTACTTTTTTGCTTCATTAGTTTTTTACAGAAATTCTTTATCGTATTTTCCTTTTAACGCGAGAATTATTTTGGAATATGCTCATAAATAGAAGTGGAATTGCAAAATGCGAGCGTGCATACTTTGTTTAATTGATTTTTAATGTTGCTTTCAATCTAATGATGGACGGTTTACTTGTTTTTTAACGTGAAATTGATTAGCCGGCGTCTAGGTTATCTAATTTATTTAATCGGTTTATATAGACAGATGATATGAGTTTTATTCAATTAATTTTCAAAATGATACATGGAGAATCCAGTTTTTGTCATATTAATTTATATTAATAAATACTAAGGAGATAAAAATGGGTGGTATTAATATTTAATTTAAAATTGTAGTAATCGGATTGGCGATTTAATGTTAGTTCAGCTGGTAGATTTCTACATCAATAATAAATTGATATTACTTTTCGTCGATTTCCCTCAAATAAAAATGTAGAAATAGTATTTTATTTTTAGATCTTTAGAAGATATGTATGGCCTTTCCACAAAATCAACCGATTTACGTCATCAGTAGAAAGTTACTAATTTTTAGCTATTTTATAAGAGACTGGATCATGATTATTGCCTATAGTGTGAATCAAAGTAACATAATATGCTTGATTACAACAAAGAAAATTTGATTACAATAATGAAATTGACTATCTAAAGAAAGAGATTATAAATATTGTTACAGTATACTGTAAAAATAAAGATATTTTTTCATAGATTGTTACAGTTATGAACAACTCCGTGTCGTATGTATGGTAAATTTGACCATTATTACGTTTTTCTGCTTCAAAATACGTTATCAAATTAGCCACTAATTCCTTACTTTTCCTAGATAACGTCTTCAGTATGCCTTCGTACTCCAATTATCCAAGTTAACGCTAAAATATTATAAAATCTTGTTTTCTTCGGAAACCCGATTTCAATAAAAAATCAATGCAAATATATACTCATATTGTCGCAATAATCGTAAGTCTTAACAACAGGAGCTTAAATAGAAAAATACATTTAAAAGATTTACATCGAATAAAGTTACATTTATTGTTTTATTTCATAACGTACATACTAAACGTAATTCATATTTCCGAAAACATTTCAAACGTTTGGGGATTTTAATTTTTTCATATTTTTTGCAAGTTGAAAACGTAAATCGGTTGATATTATGGAACAACCATAGTAGGTGTTGTTCATAAAATAAATACAACTCAAAGAAATTATTCTCCATATTAAAATTACAGATAGACAAACAATTTTGAGGTATAAAAATAAGTGTCTAGGTTTGATGAACCAAACTTGGATATTTCGACTTTCAAAAACAGTCGAATTGGTTATTGTTGTAATCAAAGAAGTTCATTATTATAATTAATAGCAGTAATACAAGAATTCCAATACTCAGATTCGGATTCAAAATTCGATCCACCACTAATTTCCTCAATACCATTGACAAAGTGAAAATTGCTCACTCCTTTGTAGACATGCAGCCTCATAGCATAAATAAGGCTAACAATTTAATTTTTCGTTTCAGGTTTCAATTTGTCGACCACCAAAATATCTACCAGTTCTACAGCGCAAATGGTTTAACCGATTTTAATGAAATTACAAGTTGTTATTTAGATTTCGTCTTTGTACTTTGTAATATAATGCACATTAAATTGCTCGATTAAGTATGAAATACCATTTATTCTATTCTTAACTTAAACTAAGTACACAATTACAATTACTATGATTTTATATTGCATTATCCTTTATCAATTATTTATTGAAAAGTTTATGAAATATTTTATTCTGAAAGTAAAAATAGATAGTTTGCATTGTGTTTAAATTGGTTCTATAACAAATTTGATTTACAGTAATACAATATTAATCACTTCAAAAATATATTCGTTAGATTGCATGTCATGTTTAGATTGAATTTAAATATAAAATTAATAAATGAAATTATTGATTTTCCCATCAATACTGTGTACACATACGCAGTTACCAAAGCATATTTAAAATCATATTAGTAACGGCAGTCACTGCATTTTAATAAATTATTAAACCAAACTCATATAATAACTCTTATTCAAGTTATAATAATGACTCACACAGCGCGATTATATTGGCCGTCATAAGTGTTCTTAACTCCCTCCCTCATTTCAAATATTACCGGAAATAAATTGAACCGGAAATTACATTTTCCTCGACATTTGTGATATTCCTTTCTATGGCTGATTGATCGAGCACCAGTGCAATCATGCCCAGCTCATAAAAGATTCCCAAAAGAAATTAGTTCACGAATCCGCATGGGATTCTATAACTCAACTCGACGATTAGAAGACTGTTCTTTACTTCTTATTCTCTGATGATGTATTAATACGGATTACTATCAATCGATACGCCATACAGCATCGGTGGAGTTGATTACAACAATGAATTATTGATTGCAACAATAGGAAATGAAGACATTTCTAATTTGCAAAGTATACCTGAGATATGAAATAGTTTATGATGATATTTGCATAAATTTGTGGCTTAATGCAAGAACAACCAATGTCAATATTTGATAATTTTGGGAATAAACAAGGAACTTTTACAAATACCAAGAGCAGATACCTATGAAACTCGACATTCTATTAAGTTCATTACATAAATTTAAATGGCACGTAAGTGACCCTTGTGGTGCATTCTTTACACCAGCAATGAGTGCCCGTGAAGTTGATGCCTCGTCGCCTATAGTAAACGCACGGTACAAATATGTCATCATCATTACCGCCAGTTTTCAAATGTCTATAACGTATAAACAAAAGTTTTCGGAAAAAAATTGTTGCTTATAAATTAATTTAAAAAAACTTAGCATCTAGTTGTCATTGAAAACAAATGTTCAATATTGTTTAAATATTAATATGTCATATATTTGTCGAATATTAACAAACTAGATATTCGAAAAATATATACAATTTGGTTGGACGGGTGTCAAAATCTGAAATAGTAAATATATTTAGAAGAAAAAATATTGCTGTTTCGACCATTTATAAAACTATAAGTGAATGTGAGGAAGGCATACCATGTGTAAACCATCCAAAAAGTGGACGGCCTAAAGCTTTGACTAATGCCCAATCATATAGGTTGGTGGAAATTGCAAAAGATCGGTTGAGAACTTCGACTCGAAAATTGGCTCGCCGATTTCGGGTTTCACACATGACAATCAGCCAAAAACTCAGCAGAAATGGACTTAAACATCGGAAGAGGAAGAAATGTTCAAAATATACAGAAGATCAGTTACGTTGAATTCCGATATGTTGCCGTGCATTAAGAAGATATCACTTTACAGCTAACAGAGTTTTCATCATGGATGATAAAAACTATTTCACGTTTTCTAATTCGGAAATTAAAGGTAATGATGAATTTTACACGGATGATATAGAAAATTGTCCAAATAATGTGAAATATAAAACAAAAAAGAAATTTGAAGACAAGATTTTGGTCTGGTGCGCCATATCAGCGGCAGGTATTTCACGTCCTTATGTTGGACATCATCCTAATGATAATATTATATTTTGACCGGATCTAGCATCTTGCCATTACGCTTGAATAACCAGAGATTGGTTAGATGCTCACAACATCCCATTTGTGCCTAAAAATGACAATCCCCCAATGTTCCCCAGGCAAGGTCCATTGAAGAATTTTGGTCAATATTAAGTACAAAGGTTTACGATAATGTATGGGAAGCCCAAACGATGTCGAATATTTCAAAAAATTCGCGAAGTAGAAAATATCACCGTCCAGAACATGATGCGACATGTTAATCAAAAATTGCGTGCTATTGAAAACAATGGACCTTTAAGTATTATTTAAATTATACATTCTGTTAATCATTTATTCTAAAAAAAGTTGCTAAATAAATTATTTGAATACATGATTTCTATATTTTTAAATTTCACCAAAAAAAATTCCGAAAACTTTTATAACATACGTTAGCTAGAAGAGTTTGTAGTTATTTATTGACATCCTAAGATGTGCAAATACTCTTCTAAGAAATTTTAATGTATGTTGGCAAAATTACTTTAATTCGATATTTTATCCTTCTTGTAAACATTTTGAGAGATCGCAAGATAATTCAACATGGTTTCGAACTAAATCTAAATATAGCTAAATGTATAAAACATGCAAATTAATTCGCAACATACTCCAAAGCAGCGAAGATTAAATTGACAAGGCGTATTCGCGCGCAGTCTTATCTTTTTACGTGTACATCCTGATCCGAGAATATAGAATACAAAGCGCCCGTTTATCCTCAATTTGGGGAGTCATGTTTGCGAAGTACGAGTATATTTCATTACATTAAAATTTACGGAAGATGTGGACGAAAGAGATAAAGAAAACGTAGAAGAATAACTCTCCCAGAATATTATGATGCATGAAAGAAACTTTTCACGGAATTTCAGAATGAAAGATTCTATTCAACTACGATAATTTTTCGGTGCATTTATTCCAGAAGAAGAATAGTTTTTAGGTTATAGTTTGGTTCACGAAAGATTACTATTCAAGGTCATTTATTAACCGTATGGTATAATATTACTAGCAGATAACTTCACTGCATTTCGTATAGACGTGCAAAATTGATACATTTTAACTGAAACAAATAAATGTAATTTATTTGAAAATTATGTTTCTATTTAAATAATGCCTTTCTCAAAGATATGTTCTTACAAAACCCAAAAACATATACATGACAAAAACCATGGAATAATAATTTGATTTAAATGTCAACGCCCCTGGGTAAATATTAGGACAGAGGGCAGTGCAGTAGATAATTAGATATCTGTAATTCGGCGACATACGTCATTATTATTTGTAATGTGGTAGAAAGTAATGTCACCATTTACGTATATCTGTCACACAACATAAACTACATAGACTTACGTCAAATAATCTTTCTCTTTCTAACATGAAATGTTGCTAAGCTACTACTGTATAAAATATTCGAACAAGGGACCTTGAATAGTCATCTTTCGTGAACCAAAGTATAACTAAATTTTATACGAATTCTCGGCTCAAATATAGGGTATCTTATAGGCACGCACAAAAGTAGTCAAAAATGAAAGTTTTGAATCGTTTTGAAAACGTAACAATGTTATTTTTTATTTATAGCATAATTGTAATTTATGTTTTGGAATCAATTTAGTTTTACTTCTTATGTACATCTACATGTTTCAATAGATACTATAAATTACCTCTTATGAATATTAATATCGAAAACATATAGAGGCAAGGCTGTATTAATATTTTTTTTGCTTAAATGTGTCTCTGCAGGAAGCTACCCCAGTTTAAACATATTTCTTATTGCTAATTTTCGTAGCTTAAAGTCTTTCAAGGCATAACTTAAAACTGATTTAAATTTGGCAAAATAAAATGTTTTAGCCGGTATAACACATGATATATCAACAATTCTTTTTATAATATAACACATGGGTGCTAATTATTGCATTTTTTGTCAATTTCATCATTCCATGTAGAATTTTTGTTTAATATTGCACCTAAAACTTTAACAACTTCAAATTGAGGTAATATTTCATTATTGCTTCTAATTAGCATGCTACTATTTCTTTCACGGGTAGAAAAATTTACTATAGCAGATTTTGAGACAATCAAAACGAGTTTCAAAAAAGAAAACCATTGTGATACCTCATTTACCAGACGTGATAGTGTGCCTATGCTCGATCCTAATTTGTATTAGTATACAAGTCGTTCATAATAGTTCAAAAATAAAAGTCTCATTGCGACTGTGGCTATATTTATTGTATATTATTATTAATAAACAGAATTAAGTTGTTAAAGGTGAAATCTTAACCAATTTTCATTGATTACAACAATTACTTTTTTCTGATTACAACAACAATTTTCTCTTCTTGTCGTTTTCTCTCCTCAAAATTTCATTTTCAACACGTTATTAATTAAATAATCATTATCTTTCAACTGGTAATGTGTTCCAAGCGTGATAAAAAAAGCTAAAACGTTGTATATCTCCGCTATATTTCGTATTTTCAGTAGACCAATGCACGCGTTAATGATTTAGATGTCCGCCACCCGTATATTAGACTAATGACACTAGAGGCAGTGACATCCGTTTCAGGTACATCCCAACTGTAATTTATTTTATGTCAGGTGTTTCAGAAACGCACTTTTTACATAAAATTAATGATAATTCTAGCATTTTTTAGTTGGATAGCATGTTATGAACGCGGATGTTGTTATTACTGACTTGGATTCTAAAGTTTTCAACGTAATTTTGTAACGAAAAGGAGGAAAATTCTAAGTGTTGAACAGTTTCCGGCTTTTTTTGTTACCTTTAAAATAAATAGTTATATATGTAGGTATTTATACTATAATAGATATTATATAATAAATATAGAGAAAAATTATAACAATACCCATTTTGACCACATATAACCCATAGTTCATAGCCAAAACTTTACAGATGTTGTTGAATGTTGTTGAAATACTTTCCATCCATTGAAATTTTTGTTGACAAGTTCAAAAAATCTGTTGTGGCCAGCACAATACCTTCCGTCAATCCTATATATTATATATAAATTCCATACATAAATTTTCTTACAAAACATTCTAAATTTCCAGTAAAATTCTTTCATAAACAAACTATGCAAATTGCATTTGACACTAACATCTTCTTCTTCTTTAGCTTTCCCCATTCGTTAGGGGTCGCTATTTTTATTTTCCTCATCCACTCATATCTGTTTTACGTTCTCATTCAGTTCCTTTTCTCTCAAGTCCTCTCATCTTATCTTTGGTCTTCCTAACCTAACTATTAGTAGAATTGTTAAATTCTGATTAAGTATATTTGTTGAGTAAAACTCTGGTTTGGGAATTTTCAAGTGTACAAAACTAATTCAGGATAATAATCCTCATTTCATCCTTATCTATAAAAGTATTTAAATAAAATAAACAAATGTGTAAATATTTTGTGGTTGACAAAGTAATTTATAAATATTTATTCTTAAATATAGCAGTTGATAACTATTGTTTGTGAAGCAACACAATTTTTCAAAGCCACAATTCATTTGGGAAATTATCCTCAGTTCAATAATCAAAGAATCTTTTTCCGAAACTAATTTTGGCAGTTTTAAACGCTAATATGGTTAGTGAACCTTTTTACTCTAAACATAATCCGGCAGATGGAAGCTAGCCAAATGTCAAAGGAAACAGCATAAAGAAACTACTCGCGTAATCTTTGAATTAGTGTAACCACATACACGTCAGGAGATCATTTCATATTTTATCTCCTTGTAAACATGTTCTAAAAAATTTAAAGATAATTTAACATGATAGTAAATTAAGTTTAATTATAGTTGTAATATATGACATGTTAGAATTAATTAGAACTAAAATAATAAAGTCAATCATTTTACAACAGTCTGCCACTGTTGTTCAAAAAGTTTTATAATTTTATTTTTCATTAAAATGTAATGACTAATGAAGTAATATAAATCTACAATCCAGCATTCATTTCTATAGAAAAGAAATTGGTAACAGACTTATCAAAAAAAGAACAATTTTACGTTGACATAATCAACAGATTTACCAATATGAAAGAACGCCGGATTAATTTAATATACAAATACTATAATTATTTATTTTTTTTAATTTTCCGTACATTTATAATAGGTATAATATCTAATTGTGTGTTGATTATTCAAAAATGTTTGACCTCGAACCGAAAAAGATTTTTTTTCAATATTTGTACTCATTCTAAATTCACACATCGCCACTGCTTTACAACAGTAAGACATTTTGACATTTATATAATTTTAAACATTGCTTTGTCAAATTGTATTGGTTAACAGGGCCGCTCCGTGCGAGGGGCAGGTTGTGCCCAGCACAAAAGCGCCTGACATGTGGGGCGCCATTTGAAGACAGAAAAATAAGTAGTAAAAAATGCTTTTAAAAAAATACTATAAAACTGACATCAAAAGTAATAGATGTGAACAGTATGTTTTTATTTATTTTTTTGCATTATTTATCGAACCAAATAGATATTAGCATTAGCATTATTATATTGACATAATAACTATGAAGGTGTTGATTACAACAAAGAATAGTTTGATTATAGCTCAAAAATATTGATTATAAGAATGAATCCGACAATGAATCCAATATTTAAATACTAGCATTTTTCGAAGAATCAAATGCTTATGATTTGCAATAATTTTGAAATCTTTGTAAGGTAATTTTATTTTTCTTTTCTGCTGATACTGAATTTCCCTGATTTACTATTAAAACTTAGTAGAAGAAAAGTAAACGGATAATTTTCGGGCATTATTATGTTGTGAACTATTACTGTAAAATTGTTGATTACAACAAATGATTTTGATTTTAACCTAATAATATTGATTACAAGAAGGAAATTTCATCAATATTTTAAATCTAGCATTTTTCGAAGAATCAAAAGTATAATTTAAACTTTAAAGCATGTGTTCATTTTGAAAATTGTGCATTATGGGGGCATCAAAATATAATTTTGCACAAAGTCGCCTTTTACCCACGGATTGATTAATGTTTCTTATAAAATCAACAGAAGTAAAAATGCTACAATTTTTTTTCAGTACGTGGTATCAACCTTGAACCCTGAGCTGACACTGACAATGTAATTATTTTACACAGAAATATGTAGAATCCAAACAGTTATTTCTAAAAATATGATAAATGTCAACAAAAAATTCTGTAAAGTAAAATGAATAAACACTACTATTACAGTGAATGCATCCCCATTCTCTAAAAATAAACATGTTGTTTTTCTCGAGAAATGAAATCAATTACAGAAAATAACAAAGTATTCTTGCGAGGCACATCTGGCATAATCTGAGGACGAAGAAAAAACACGTCTGCTCGTTTCTAGGGCGCTTCGCTGAAAGACCCTGTACGGAGATATCGCAAGGCTTCCGTTGTTACGATTATTGTCCAGTGCGCGAGCACTTTCCAAGGCATGGAAACAAATTACATTTGAAGAGGTTAGCACAATCCTCGCAATAGGATTGCGAGATGGAGACCATTAGCTTGATTGCCGCACGATTCGATAATAGTTTTTTCTATGGTCTACACGTGGAAGATAATAATATGGTTACATATATTATTTTTCATTTTTTTATTGCATGAATTAATATGAATTACTATCAACTAATGATTAATTCTGGGTTAATATTGTTGATTACAACAATCAATTATTGATTGCAACAATTAATTTGAAAATATGTTGCTTCTAATTTTATTCAATTTTGACGTTTTAAACTGATATTATTAACCCCATAGCCACAAATATAAGTAACTGGTTATTTGCTAGTAAATTAATTGTTTATCAAGGCACTGAAATTCTATTTTTATCACGAATGTGGAGTTTAGTTGCCGAGATGCTTAAGGCCGAGGAAAATAAACCATATGAGTGATAAAAAGGAACTTCAGTGCCGGGGAGTATTTTAAATTTTATTTGAAATTGAAAAATTGTGAAAATGAAAAGAATATTTATTTGTATATGCGTTTACTTATCTGTTAGTCTGAGTCTGACGAGTGTGACATTCAATGTAGCTAATCTCGGAAATTGAAATTATTTTAAAGAACACTCAAAATGTGGTCTTAAAAAAATCGTATTTTTTATAAAATCCGTCTCATTGAATAAATATGTATTTAGCATCTAATTTATCATTATCCTTTTGTTTTCATTTCTTTCCTTGTTACATTTTATTTTAGCTGCGGTCTTTCTAAATTCCAACCCCAAATGTATTCGTACCCTCAGAAATAAATATATTCATATTATAATTGAGTATTTTTTTATTTTATGTATTGATAAAATGTACTGGATTTAAATACAATGTTATTAACTAATTTTTTCATTTAAACAATAATCTACGGGCAAATATATGACAACATACAATATTTATGTTAGTATTATCTATAAAACTGAGGGTAAAGGTACCTGACAATATACTCAATTAATAGCCATCTTAAATTTTATTACTTTAATAAAAATTATTTGCGAATTATTAAAGACGAAAACATTTGTCACATGCAGACAATCGTTTATTTGCAAATAAATTATTATTAAACCTAAGAAATTTTATTATAAGCTATGTATTCAAGTTCTATACACTATTAATACACCATATCAAAATTTGTTGAATTGAAGTAATAATCATAGCACCCAGAAGTTTATTTATGCTTATTTTTAATATATTTGTAGGTGGTACTTTAATAAGAAAATATCACTTTGCAAATAATTGCACTATAAAAAAAATGAATATAGTAATTAATTGAATATATTGTCAGTTTTATAAATAATACTAACTTAAATATTGTATTGTTGGAACTAAAAAAAAAAATAGCACGTGTTTGTTGTTATATATTTGCCCGTAGATTATTGTTAAAATGATAAATTTTGGTAATTAATAACATTATATTTAAATCCAGTACACTTTATTAATACATAAAATAAAAAAATGCCCAAATATAGTCTTAATTATTGTAATCTAAAAATTTATTTCTTCTTGCGGTTAATATATTTCTTCATAGGGTACGAATAGTTTCGCGATCGTAACTAAATTAAAAATTGTGAAACACCCAAGTGTTATTTTACTCCTACATAATTTTTTATTTTTGTAAAGTCTACATCCACACAATAATTCTACACTACGTTTTTCGAAAGATGATTATTAAAATCGTATTAGATCTAACCTGTTTCTCGTATAGGATTTGTGTTCCACGTAGGTAAAATATCATTAGTGTCACATTGACTATATTGTATCAAAAATTCTGTTGACAAAGGATTCTAATCTTTTTAATAGCTGCGATTATTCCAAAGCCAAGTGACTGTTCTAAATGACACGCTGTCACCATAAAAAGCTTAATAAGTCATATTGAGCAGCACTGTGTTTGAAATGCCATTACAGAATTTTACGTCCATCGTAAAAATCTCTACGCCCGTATAAATAAGGTTATGTTTTCTAATAAAACCTTGTACAGTGATATTGATTTCTGATGCTGGGTATTGCTGGCGATATTACGAAAACAGTTTATTTTGTCGCGTTAAATGTAATGTATTTGTATGGCTTCTGAAATCTGAGCTTACGTTTATGGTATTTTGGACGAACACGAACAGAAACTATTTTCGTATTATGTTACAGTAGTGTTCGACGTAAATTCAATTAGCAATATTATCTTGTGATCAGTGGATATTTCACATTCCTAACTTAAACAATAATTTAATATAACGTGGTTATCGTTTTTCGCTGGAATTCTAACTGGCATACTTACTAATGCAGTCCATGCCTGCACATTATATTCTCGAAATACCCAAAATAATGCTGATTGCAATAATGTAAACAATTAATTACAACAATACAATATACTCATACCTCCAGAATATTGTATTTCGGCGGCAAATGTGTCAGATTTGTTATCAATATTCGAACTGAGGATAACATCACAAATAATAATTTAAATGTGGGGTTGGGCTCTGCCAGAAGTACAGAGACAAAATTTATTTTTTCTAAAGTCTACATAGAAAGTAGCCATTTGCGCTCTCTTTTGTCAACGCAAAATGTCACTTTGCCGCTCTAGCGCGACAAAGTAGAAAAATCTGATGTGGACACCACACGACTTCCTTGTACGATTATTAAACTATACATATTTTTTTAATAAATAAATTACAAAATATTAATTTTAATTTCGAAACAGTAAGATATATAGCGACCATAATCTAACCCGGTTCTTTTTAAAGAGAGTTTTGATTACAACAATGAATATGACTAATTTCACAATAAAAATATAATATTTGTTATTGCACGAATCATAAAATTGCACGTATTTAACGTAATTTGACATGAACATTTTTTTTTGTCTTTGTCCTAATCCACATAGCAAGCTTTATTACAAAAACAAAAAAGTATATAATTTTTAAATTTACATTTCTCGCTTATACAATAATTTAATAATACTTAATGTGCTAGACGCAGAAATTAATTCTCTAAAACTTTTATTTGAAGCATTTATTTCTAAAATCAAAATAAAATTATTTTATTCAAGAAAAACTGTTAACAACTTCAAGTAATGTATCACTTATGGTTAGCCTATTTTAACCAAAATCTATTATGTTATTTCGAGTGATATAAAAGTCTTGTATACCAAATTTGAAAAGTTTTGGATTACATTTTAAAACAGTTTTTCATTAAAATCTATTATAGGCTTCATGTAAAGTGCCACTTCTGGAAATTGTGTAATAACCAGAAAGGGAGGTGCACAACTAGATGTTATAGGAGTCCTAAATACAAAATTTCAACTTTCTACGGCTTACCGTTTTTGAGTTATGCGAGATACGTACGTACATACAGACGTCACGACGAAATTAGTCAAAATGGATTCAGGGATGATCAAAATGGATATTTCCGCTGAAATCTGAAAACCGAATTTTTTAACAGGTTCGTTATACATAGTGTTCCTGATATTCGTTATCTGATGTATTTTCTTATTTGATAATAACGCCCAGTTATATTTCGGGCAGTACTTCTGGGAATAATCAAGGCTAAAGTGATATTTTGAATAATGTGATCATCTTCATGTGAAGATTCTATTCATAGGTTGTATTTTCGATTGAATTACACACCAAGCCTCATTAACCAACGATAATTGAAGAGTTTATATTTATGATTGAATTTTTAAAAACAGATAATTTTGCACAGATTTAGTTTTCTTTCTTTTTCTTAATAAGTGTTTGCTACATTTGTTTTATTTTCTAATCTTACTTTACAGACCAGTTGTTCATATTTTAACATAAAAATAACAAATAAATCCATATTTCATTTGTTATAAGTCGTTAAAAAAACTTTTTTTTTGGTGTTTTGGGTGACAAATATGAACTCTATCGAATGTCAGTACAGCGAAGCAACTTTGTTTTATCTATAATTTTTCGCATCAAATTCGTCTCTTTATTTCTGGCACAACCTCTTATTCTTATTATTGGATAATTTTAGTAAGGTTATGTTTCTTCTTAAATTGCTTACTGTGAAACAACTACTATCAATTTATTTCTTGAAACAAATTATACTCCTCTGTTGTATATTTAATGCCTCTTGAACAACTGCCGTCGTTTGCTGATTTTTTGTTGAAAGTTTCGCGTCTGGTTGAGATTTACTTTTCCTGTTTGAGATGATAGTGATTTATAAGCATTCACCAACAATCTAGAACGGTTGTCTGCATTACCAACACCGAGTGCTCTTATCTCTAGCAATTAAGACAAACAACGCGATTGTATATTGTAAGAATGTTGTTATATAAATTTTAACTGATAGAATCTTTTTGTATTTTTTAATTGGTTTTAATTTATTATAGGTTTCTCTCTTAAATTTCACGCAGCGCAAAAAATAGAATAAAAATTCTTGATTACAACAATGAATTGGTGTTTTTGGACATGATTTTTGTATTCTTAGGTATTCTCTATATTCCAGACTTAATTGTCTGACATTCTTTAAAGTAAATTTTGTTATCTATACTCTGTTTTAAAATGAGCTGGAATAATTAAGCAAAATCAAAACAGGGACTAAAAACGAAATGAAAACGAAATAACGAAATAAACCGAAGTTTTTGTAAGAACGAAAACAGAAACGAAAACGCAATATTTTTTTTCGTTCATGATTGAAAACAAAATAATTAATATCGGTTACCGGTTTTAACCGTTATTTTATTTAATATTTTATTTTATTTACAGCAAATATTTACACGCAAATATTATTGAATTTTCAGATATTTGAGTTGCAAATAAGCAGACTTTCAAAGTAACTCTCCAGTAGCTAACCCTGTTACGTGTTGGGTTAAACGGTATACTCGTAGTTTCATCTATTGAACACTGACTGCGATAATTTTCACTTGCACACACTGTCGGTATTCGTCTTATTAGTTATGTTAAGTACTTATATAAGAGAACTAATATAAAGGAAGATTTGCTTGCAAACGTACTATTAGTTAGGTGAAATAAAATGTAATTAATGTTTTATTGTAAAAAATTCAGGCCATAGCATAAGCTTTTCTTTTTATTTTTATATATGTATATCTTTCCTTTATATGTATGTTTTATTTTCATGTTTAATAAAAAAAAAACTTAATATATTTCTATATTTTCATCAATTGTTACTCACTAATAGTTATAACCGGTATTTAACTACTGTGAACGAAAACGAAAATATTTAGGTGGGAACATTAAGAACGGAAACGAAATTTTTCGGTTTCGTTCGGATAAGAACTGAACGAAATATTTTTCGTTTTTAGTCTCTGATTATTAATTGCATTTCTCACAATTTCTCCGAAAAATTCTTTCAAATTCACAGAATTTCTTAACCTACAATTCATTCCACGAACTGAGTCACTTTACACTTTTTCTTTTCGCACGTTCGTCTCATTATTTCTTCCATATGCGAGTTCCCACCCTCACCCCAACTTAGGGGCAACGAACACCGACTATCCCAATTACAATAACGAACCTACGAACCATACTTTGCCAAAACGACTATCATATACTAACTACGGGTCACAAGTGCGCATAATAGTATATGTCCTGCGTCATACTGTGCGTTGGAGAGAGATGGGACGATGTCGCTGCGGGATTTTATCTTTGTCGCACTCACAGGGAGTGGTATGTGTCCTGCGGTGCGTTTATTAAACGATGTGGAACGACGGACCAGCGCGATAAGGATGAAGATAAAAAAGAAACATTTTGTGCCGTGTTTGGAAGACTCCCAGAAGAGTTGCCGAGTATGAGAGAGTATGTCAATGGAGTGGTTTTAATTTAATGAAATTGCTCAAGAACAAATAAGATATGGAAGTTGGAGTTACGAAGTTGGACAGAAGTCAGCAAATAATGATTTTCAAACAGATTTCCAAAACGTTCATTTTTACGGAATGTAAAATATTTTTCATTTGATAGTTAAGTACTTCATTTTCTATTACAATGACGCGAATCGTTTGTATTCGACAAAGAACTTTCAGCATGTGTTATACACACTATTTTTTCTACTCCTGCGAAATAAAAAAAATCTGTTGTGGCCAGCACAATACCTTCCGTCAATGTTATGTATAAATTCCATATATAAATTTTCTTGCAAAAGATTCTATTTTTTCAGTAAAATTGTACTTGACACTAACATCTTCTTCTTCTATAGCCTTCCCCATTCGTTAGGGGTCGCTATTTTTTATTTTCATCTTCCACTCATTTCTAAGTTTTACGTGTCCTTCTCATTCAGTTCCTTTCTCTCTAGTCTTCCGCAATACAATCCTTCCATTTTAACTGTGGTCTTCTTCTGTTTCTTCAACCTTCTATTACTAAGCTATTCATTCTTCATCCAATATTCATTTCTCCTCATGACATTTTCAAACCAATGTAATCATCTCGCTTGTATCTTTCTAGAATTTTGTAACACTAGAGTTATTTCCTTACCTATCTTTCCGTGTCTTCTCCAACATCTACTTCAACATCCTTATCTCTACCACATTAATTTACTTTTCATTTATACTGACATCTGTTGATTTGAAGTATATGAATATATTAGTAGTTTCCATGTTTAGCATAGCTGGCTGATTTATAAAATTTAATTTCTTTAAAATTCTTTAACTCTATATCTATTGAATATGAAGTATAAAATGTAATCAAATCGTATAGAGAATAATATATTCTTTAAGTTATAATAACGTTAAATATCAATAAATCAAATTTAACTGTTAAATCTTCAAATGAGGCTACTTCTGGTTCACCAATTATAACCAAAATCTAATCAGTTTTTCTTCTGGATGTAAACTTGAGGAATACGAAAAAAATATAATTTTTGGAATCGTGGTTTTGAAGTTATGCGATCCGAAACTTTCGTCACACACACACACAGACACACATAGATACATACAAACATAGATAAATACATACATACATACATACATACATACATACAGACATCATCGTAAAAATGGTGAAATCGTATTATATGGACCCTAAAACGTACTTATTCACTAAAAATTCTACTAAATACAAATTCTTCGTAAATTTAATTAAAATTGCAAAAAAAATCTCACCAAATACCCTTCGTTCATTGATAAGTACTTATAATTTTATTACAACTTCCTCAAACACGTTGCTTCGTCGTCGGGCTGTTACCATCAAGCAACGCCCTTTCGGCAACAGTCATAAAATTATTTCGTAATTATCAATGACCTAGGGATATTATAGCTAATAACATGTATATCTATTTGAACTGCAAAGTAAGTGGTGTAAGTACAATGGATGTAAAAAAACCAGTCTTCACAGTCCGACTCTAGTGTAGTATGATATCCATTGCTACGTAACCTCCACAGTAGCAAACACTAATCAATTCATTTTCCATTATAGAGTACCTATTAATAATTCTTGAAGATTATTCCAAATTTTCCTCTTGGAATAATTGAAAATCTTTTCCTCTGGTCAGACGCAATGACGAAGCGGCTGGGCGATTTCTTGAGAATGGGACATTTCCTCTTCCTCTATTAAGAAAACTTGAAATGTGCATTTGCTAACTCCGTCCTAAGTGGAATTTAACGACTGAATTTGGCGTTCACATGTGGCATATTTCCAAATCGTTGTTGGGGCTGAGAATGTTCTTTTTAATACACCATGCCATCCCTTCTGGCTGTTCGAGTGCAGTAATTAGAAGGATAACCGAATTCACTCGCAGATGAGCAATTTTAGCCAAGAACTTACGATAAACTTAAATTGCTGCTATTACGGTGTAATTCTAATAATCATCAACTATGTCAGACGTTAATTGTGCATAAAACACTCATTAAATGTAATATGCAACTCAAAGATTTGATACAAGTTAACAAAGTAGAGCTTATTCATCAATTTTGTATGCTGGTAGGTAGTATAACTTGGCAGAACTAATAAATTCAACCACTTCCTTTTTTGTAACAACTAAATTACTCTACTATCTTTATAATGCTATAATCAGAACATAATAATTATTACATCTTAATCGTTTCCTTATAATTTTAGTACTAAAACTAATTTGATTTGTATTGCTTTCTAATTATATTACAATAATTATAGAAAACAACAATATAATATTCGAGGGCAGTTTTTTATATAATCTAACTACCCATGAAAATAACAATTGCAATTTTTGCCTCAATACAATTATTAGCGGGTGTATCAAGAAATTCTTGACACAGGCGTTTAACATGAGAAATAGTATATTGTGTTATTAGGAGCACGTTGTGGCACACAAAGACACTTTTACTCCGAATGACACATTATATTTTTTCTTCAAACGTACATATTTAAAGAAAAATATCTACTACCGACGTTACAGTTTACGTAAATTACGTTTGCGATTTCAATTGCCCTGTAGCTATGGATACTTATTTGTTCACTTTTTGTTATAAACATTGAAGTGAAATTTTTCACGTTTTGACGTTTAAATAAAAACTGTGCAATTTTATATCCTCCTTGTGTGCAATTATGTCGCAATTTGAAGTATTATAATGTACGCCCCCTGAAGTTGTTCAATTGGATAGAAATCTAACAATGTGGCTAAAAGATATGTTCAGGCATCACTGCAAAACAATATAAACATTTCTTATCACTTTAATTCTAAGTATTCTTATGTTCATTACCGTCCCTGTAATTGTAAGTCTGTTATTCTTTAATATGCTATTTCCTCAAAACTAAACTGTTTATATTTTAATTCATAGGTTATTTATTTAAATTTGCCAGCTATACTCTGGTTACTTGTTCGAAGAAAGAATACGCAGCACGTTATACAGTAGTAACTTAGCAACATTTCATGTTAGAAAGAGAAAGATTATTGGACGTATGTCTGTACAGTTTATGTTGTGTAACAGATATACGTAAATGGTTTTTGGGTTTTGCAAATACGTAGGTCAAGAGCATAAATCTTTGAGACAGGCATTATTTAAAAAAGAAACATAATTTTCAAATAAATTATACTTTTTTTTCAGTTCAAATGTATCCATAAATATTTCATGTTGCACGTCTATGTATACGAAATGCAGTGAAGTTATCTGCTAGTAATATTATACCATACGGTTAATAAATGACCTTGAATTGACATCTTTCATGAACCAAACTATACTGATGGTATTTAATAACTTTATTCTTATGTTACCTAGTGTGTTCTAGTGACATTTAAGGCGATTTTACAGGTTTCTTTTATACAAGTTACTTCTTATTCGTTGATTCTGTATAGTTTCTACGGATATTTATTTATAGTAGGTAATTTCTACCTTGTGAATCAAGTCACAAAAGATGCTACTTTTATGAGGTTTAAAGAAAATAGTAAATTGTATTATTAGGAGCAAAAGTGATACTTTGTGTGCCGAGCGTGGAAGTTCGCAGTTTGAAGAAAAAAGAAATTATTTGTAAGAATACAAAGAAAATATAAAATGTTGCCCAGATGGAAAGTATTGGATAATTACAGAATACGATTAATAACAGTATGCATTCACTCAAACCGTCAATTTCGTTTATGTTGTGTCTTCTCTATAATATCAGTAATTAGAATTATAAAAACGATAGATTCTTGGCTGTAGTGTAATTACAATATCAGCAACAATTAGAAAGACTCGCATGTATTTAATAAGTTTGAAAGTCATGTATTTCGCGTGGTAATGAGTCGAATTAAGTTCGAAATTACTTGCAATTATCCACGGTCAGGTGGATAGATTTTCGGTTGTACCTGGTGCCCGCTTCACAAACTACTCCGTAGTTTATGTATTCCACGCAGCACGCCTCGGTAATTTAATAAAGTTATAAATTAAATTCACTTGTGATTATAATTGACCTATTGTAATGCACAGAAAGCGTTCAAATTGAAAATGATTTTAATAATTTACGAAATAAAAGAACAATGATATTTCCGCACATAAAGAACATATTTTTTTACATTGTATGACATTTATTTTTCTTTTGTAATAGAAATCGCCTTTCATATAAGGAAAGACCTTTGTGTATTGTGTTAGGCCAGTTTTGAAAAATATATACGGATATTTTATAAGGATTTATTTGTTCCGTTGCTATATAAACACAGAGGAGATATAAATGTATAACTCTCGACTTAAAGAATCAAATATCTTGTATTGATTTTGCTTTATTTGTACTGATAAAACGTTACTGCCACCTTGATGCTCTGTAAATCAGAAAAAATCTGTTGTGGCCAGCACAATACCTTCCGTCAATCCTGTGTATAATGTATAAATTCCATTGCAAGATTCTAAATTTCCAGTAAAATTATTTCATAAACAAACTTTCAAATTGCACTTGACACTGACATCTTCTTCCTCTTTAGCTTTTCCCATTCGTTAGGGGTTGCTATTTTTGGGTGTCGTTCTCATTCAGTTCTTTTTCTCTCAACTCTTCCGCAATACAGTCCTTCCATCTTATCTTTGATCTTCCTCTGTTTCTTCAACCTCCCATTATTAAACTACTCATTCTTGTTCAAATATAATTCTTCATTTCTCCTCATGTCATGTTCAAACCAATGTAATCGTCTTTCTTGTATCTTTCTAAAAACTTGTAACATTAGAGTTATTTTCTTACCGTATCTTTCCGTGTCTTCCCCAACATCTACTTCAACATCCTCATCTCTGCCACATTAATTTGCTTTTTATTGATACTGACATCTGTCAATTTGAATTATATGAATATATTAGTAGTTTCCATGTTTAGCATAGCTGGCTGAATTATAAAATTTAATTTCTTTAAAATTCTTTAACTCTGTATCTATTGAATATGAAGTATAAAATGTAATCAAATCGTGTAGAGAATAATATATTCTTTAAGTTATAATAACGTTAAATGACAATAAATCAAATTTAACTGTTAAATCTTCAAATGAGGCTACTTCCGGTTCACCAATTATAATCAAAATCTAATCAGTTTTTCTTTTGGATGTAAACTTGAGGAATACGAAAAAAATATAATTTTTGGAATCGTGGTATTGAAGTTATGGGATTCGGAACTTTTGTCACACACACACACAGACACACATACATACCTAAAGGTGACGGTAAAAAAAATACTTTAATGTAATTATAACCTAACGCACAGAATTCAATTTGCAACGAAATTAATACGATATTTTGAGCGTATTGAGACTATCTACTATCTTCATTTTAATTAAACATGAGGATAATAATTTCCCTATATAAATATTCCAGAAGATAATTTCCCCAGACAGTTTTGAGTTAAGATAGCAGTGCTTTCGTTTTAAAACGACATGCGAGTGAAATTCTGTTCCTCACGCATGCAACCACTTAATGTAATGACAAACAATTTGGTAAATTTAGGTTTAGCTTCCTACATTGCTAACGAAGATGGATCAATCTTTCACAGGCGATGTGAGACATCCTCTTAACTACATACGTGTCGAATATTGGATGAAGCTTCATTAATTCACCAGCAAACATTTGACAGATGTTGCCAAGGTATTGATAATGGACAAGTTGACATTTTATAGACCTAGTTTCATTGAATTTACATTGAATGCGTTATATGTTGTTGACACAGACTTTGTTAAGGCTTTCGACAAAGTCAATCACCAAATGCTAATAGAAAAATTAGTGCATAATTTTAACTTTTCTTATGGTCTAGCTGCTCTACTTTTGTTATACCTAACTAATCGAAAGTTATATGTTTGCCATCGCGGTGTCACTTCGCAGCCGTTCATTGCCACTTCTGGTATTCCCCAAGGCTTAAATCTTGACCATCTTTTATTCAACTTATTCATAAATAATATAGTTAGCTGCATTAGTTATTCTGCTATCATTCAATGTCTCAAAATGTAATATCTTAGATTTCTCTTCTCACATTAGTGATTTGATTAGGTTTAGGAGTCTTGGGTTTGTTATACGAAACTTCTTATTTAATTGCTATGTTCAAGCTAAATTATGGTATTGCTTCCTAGTCTGGAATCCACTGTACAACACCTCTATAAGAGTCTGTCTCGCGGGAAAGTTTACATTGGCCAGACTGGTAGAATTATTTCAACAAGATTGAATGAACACCAGCGTTCGATCAGATTGAACCAGCCAGAATAATCTTCAGTTGCAGATCATGCCATGGAAGAATTCCACCGTATCAAATTCGGAGAATCAAAAATAGGAAATACAATGTTATTTTTTTAATATAATCATTGTTGCTTCCCTAATTTAAAACAAAAGTGTAAATAAAAATCTGATGTGGACACCACACGACTTCCTTGTACGATTATTAAACTATACATATTTTTTTAATAAATAAATTACAAAATATTAATTTTAATTTCGAAACAGTAAGATATATAGCGACCATAATCTAACCCGGTTCTTTTTAAAGAGAGTTTTGATTACAACAATGAATATGACTAATTTCACAATAAAAATATAATATTTGTTATTGCACGAATCATAAAATTGCACGTATTTAACGTAATTTGACATGAACATTTTTTTTTGTCTTTGTCCTAATCCACATAGCAAGCTTTATTACAAAAACAAAAAAGTATATAATTTTTAAATTTACATTTCTCGCTTATACAATAATTTAATAATACTTAATGTGCTAGACGCAGAAATTAATTCTCTAAAACTTTTATTTGAAGCATTTATTTCTAAAATCAAAATAAAATTATTTTATTCAAGAAAAACTGTTAACAACTTCAAGTAATGTATCACTTATGGTTAGCCTATTTTAACCAAAATCTATTATGTTATTTCGAGTGATATAAAAGTCTTGTATACCAAATTTGAAAAGTTTTGGATTACATTTTAAAACAGTTTTTCATTAAAATCTATTATAGGCTTCATGTAAAGTGCCACTTCTGGAAATTGTGTAATAACCAGAAAGGGAGGTGCACAACTAGATGTTATAGGAGTCCTAAATACAAAATTTCAACTTTCTACGGCTTACCGTTTTTTAGTTATGCGAGATACGTACGGACGTACGTACGTACGTACAGACGTCACGACGAAATTAGTCAAAATGGATTCAGGGATGATCAAAATGGATATTTCCGCTGAAATCTGAAAACCGAAATTTTTCGTGATTACAATACTTCCTTTACTTACGTACAAGGAAGTAAAAAAATGTTCGGAATTAAAAATATCCAAAAAGTTCAAATTTATTGATATAGTACATTCTTGTCAAGAAATAGACAAAAATTATTTAAAAAAATCTTTCAGAACTCATCATTCAATTAAAATGATACAACCTTTTTAGTTTAAATTCTGTTTATTGATTTAAAAACCGATGTTTCGACAACATGAACTGCTGCCTTCTTCAGGGAATAAACAACAAATATATAAATAAATAATAACAAAAACAATAGCAGCAGGTTACCAAGGTAACAAATTACAACATCTATAATATAGGAAGCCATGCCCGGCGACTAGGTTCTAAACCGTCAAATTATTAGTATTTATTTTGACAATCATTATTCTGATACTGACGTAATAAAAAACGTTACGCTTTTGTTCGTTTCTTATTTTTAATTCCATGGTTAATACTATTAAATTGTAACTCCGTAATTTTCAAATTTTATTTCTGCAGTTATGATGTAACCAAAATGATTTTTATTTATTGATTTGGGTGTAGAAATCCATTTGAATAGTACTACATAATTGGGAATTTTGGTTCCTGTTGAATACTTACAATAAATAAATAAACTTATATGTTGGTGGAGCTGTGGTTGAATGCTTCTATTATCTACAAAGTACATACTTTTTAAATTAATAATACGAGTATAATAATACCAAAAAGTATCGTACAACACAGTGACAACCAAAAATTAATTAATATCTGATACTTATATTCGATTGTCACATAAAAAACCAATTAATTTCTCCATTGCATGTTACAGTTCTACTTTACGAGTTAATTAAATCCAAAATGATGGCAACAGTTCTGACAATTATAAATAAAAACAAAGTTGAAATGAAGTAAATAAGCGTCACCGAAATACATAGTAATTATATTTACATAGTTGATGTTTGTCCTCTATTTAAAGCGGCACATAATAATTATCAAACAAAGTACAAAGAAAACATACACAATTAAAATTTGAATATTCATAAGTAAAAAACAGCTTAGCAAGAATAAAAATTTATGAAGTAATCACTAAGTACAAAGACATGTTTTTAATGCCAGAATAAGCCCCTATCCAAATTTATTCCGAATATAGTCAAAATTTAATTGATGTTTTTATATATTAGATAAGGTAAGGGATAGGAGGATATGGCAAATTACTGGAGTGATAGAAGTTTCAGAAAGATAGAAGAGAGACGATTTCATTGGTTTGGACATGAGGAGAGATGAATAATATACTGGAAGAAGAATGAACAGCTTAGTAATAGTAAACAGAAGAAAAAGAGGAAGATCAAAGAGCAGATGGTAGGACTGTATTGCGGAAGACTTGAGTAAAGAGGAATGAGGACGTCAAGTAAAACAGAAATGAGTGGAAGAAGGAAATAAAGAATAGCGACCCGTAACGAATTGGAAAAGCTAAAGTCAGTGTCAAGTGCAATGTACATAGTCTGTTTATGATACTTTTTACTGGGAATATAGAATCTTTTGCAAAAAAAAATGATGTATAGAATTTGTACATAATAATATAGGATTGACGGAAGGTAACGTGCTGGCCACATCAGATTTTATTTTTAACTTTCGCTAAGAGAGGTATTAGAATCATGCTACAAATAGCATATCTAGATTTTAGTGAATAAGCATGTTTTAAGATCCCTTGAATCCGATAATAACATTTTTACGATGATGTCTGTGTGTGTGAGGTTGTTGGAGGTACGATTTCTCAAATTCTATAAAACTAAAGACCTGTGTAACTACGGATTCTTCAATCTAACAGTAATGGGAAGAGTTGAATAGATTCTGGTAACAATTGGATAACCGAAAGTAGTAGTATTTTAACAAAATACTTCTAAATATTTATGTTCCTACAAATATTAAAAAACAAAATTCTCTATCCGACACATTTAAACTTTTTATTATACCTTCTATAGATTTAGAGATATAGATATATAATCTATAAAATAATCTGTTGTAGTAAATCTCACAGCCTGCTCACAGCCCAAACATCTCCATGGTAACTACTTGAGAAATTAAAATGTCTGTATTTGACAGATAAATAAATGTCACTAATGTGAGTGTCAAAAATTCAGAGTTAGTACTGAAGCCTTTTTCTGGGAACGATATTTAAAATTTCTTATTGTATTATTAATTATATATTTAAAATTATAGGTATATTACATGAACCCTTCAGAAATACCGCCAATCCCGTTAATGTAAAAACCTCGAACATTTAGAAGAAATGGAGAAAACTTGCTCATAGAATGAATTTAAAATTATAGAAAATACGTAAATATAAAGATTAGGTGTAATTAGAATTTTTTGTGTGTACAAGAAATGTTAAATACAATACTTCGAGAGGTATTGTGATGGTCACAACAGATTTTTTACTTCTGAAATTTGTAAATCGATTGTCAAAGACATAATTTAAATTCTCGGGTGTCTATTTAAAAAATGCTTGACAATATTGGCAAAGTCTACCACCTCACCCTTTTTTATGTTAACAACTCTCACGTAAACCTTTCACTACACAATCTGGTCGTCTATCAGATAACCACGGCGATTTTTTTCACCAATTAGCTGGGCTGTAGTATTAATCCGTAGTTTATTTGACACGTCCCTGGTTCGAACCGTGTGGGTAGAACATGTTCCAAGATGGCCGCTAAGCTGATAAGATATTCCCGCGCCAGATCGCGGTCATGTTTGTTTACGAGCGTATTTATTAAGTGATTAATTTATAGTAGGGTGTAATTTTAATTACTGGATGTGATGAGAATTGCTGCCGGGCTGCCTTTATTAAATGAAGCCGTGAATTATGTGCAGTCATCAAAAATTTCCGCGCGGGAAGGCTTAGACCGCTAATATTGCGACATGAGACACGAGCACATTATATAGGTTATGTAGACTTACTTAGTATCAACTTACTCATTGGGATTTGGGAAACTCTACTAAGTACATAAATACATGATTCAAGTAAACTTTATAGCAGAATAGACAACGAAGTATGACAATAGCAAATAATGAATCTTGCAACTCTAAAAAGCAACGTATTATTACAACAATATAGGTTTATATGGAACGATGTATCTATTTGAACTCTGTTAGGTGTACAGGGTGTACCATAACATTTTTTCATTTTTACCTCTCCCTAAGAGAGGTATTAAAATCATGCTAAATATCGCATATCCAGACTTTAGTGAATAAGTACGTTTTATGGTCCCTAGAATCCGATATTAACATTTTTACGATGATGTTGTTGGAGGTACGATTTCTCAAATTCTATAAGACTAAAAACCTGCATGTGTAACTACGGATTCCTCAATCTAACAGTACTGGGAAGAATTGAATAGATTCTGGTAACAACTGGACAACCGGAAGTAGTAGTATTTTAACAAAAATCTTCTAAATATTATTTTTTGAAAATTTGTTATTACAAATACTAAAAAACAAAATTCTCTATCCGACACATTTAAAATTTTTATTATACCTTGTTAAGCGTATATATCTTGGTGAAGTTGAGGGTTTTCGATTGCGTGTTTCAACCAGTGTGTAAGTGGATGGACGTGATTGGTAGGGTGCTTAAAGAGAGAGAGAGTTTCCAAGTATGAAGAGAAGAAGAGCATGTATGATTGCGATTATGAGTGTGGCCGAGGCGAAAAAAGTCTACTTAGATAGGAATGTGTGGCGAAGGATGATTGTTTCCTAACTATTATTGTGATCCGAATGCGGTATTTCGCTATCGAAAGGTTGTCTCCGAATTGTATGAATTCAGATTTTTGCTCCGCCCATCATGACAAATTCAGTAATGTCGTTTGCTTAGTTTTTATGAGGGTACGTAAGATACTACTGTTATTTTATTATTATAAAAATATATATTACAGGAAAAGCATTCAAAATTCAAAAATAAGTCAACTAGTAAGTTTATAAGCAAATGTAATACCAAATATGTTAAAAATAAGATACTGACACAATGTCAGTGTCAGTGACTCTGACAGAATATAACGTTATACGTACGGCTATGAATCCAGGTAATGTATCTGAATTAATCAATAAACTTACGTTACAGCGAAAGTATTATCAACAACGAGCATCGTTTATAAATGGAATGTCCTAACTTAGTCGAAACAATATGAATTTTCGAAAGACAAGCGTGTTATATCCATCCTTATCACACAGTCTTACAGCCTTTGCAAAAGAAAGAGATAAATGTATGCCTATTTGTTAATTCGTTCGTGACAAATAAATGTCACTAATGTCAGTGTCAAAAATTCAGAGATAGTACTGAAGGCTTTTTCTGGGAACGATATTTAATATTTATTATTGTATTATTAATTATATATTTAAAATTATAGGAATATTACATGAACCCTTCAGAAATAACGCCAATCCCGTTAATGAATTGGAAGAACCTCGAACATTTAGAAGAAATGGAGAAAACTTGCTCATAGAATGAATTTAAAATTATAGAAAATCCGTAAATATAAAGATTAGGTATAATTAGAATTTTTTGTGCGTACAAGATATGTTAAATACAATTCTTATATATATAATTAAAAGGGCGCGAGAGGTATTGTGATGGTCACAACAGATTTTTTTTTATACCAGTCCTGATACTCCTTGTATATAGAATCCGAAACATAAGGTTTTTTAACCAAAAGATATGGATATGACAACTAAAATTTTAGTATTGTGTTATTGTTAAGAGTATGTACAATTTTTACAAATTAACGGAAACAATAATGTAATAATAATAATAATAATAAAAATAAAACAATCTTCTAATAACTTCATGTTTTAAAACTATAACTCTCGTGGAGAATTCGTTTCGTTATAAACTTCAACATTTAATGCGTCTGTCATTCGTTATAATAACCGACCATCGACCCTTCAGAGCCATCTGCATTCTAAATTATATTCTTTGGTTGAAAAATGTGAATAGCGCCTTAAATGACCCGAGGGTCAATTTTTTGTCTGCTTTGAAATTTAAATCTTTTGGTTTGTGGGGTATGTTAAAAAGTATGATTTATTGACCGACACATGACATACATTCGAAAATGGATCGGTCTTGTTAAGATGATTAGGAAGCGATAAATAACTTTCGCTAAAAGACTCATTCTAATTATAAAACTGCTGAAGTCTCCGTAGAATTGCTCTTCGAGTTAATGAATCTATGCTCCAATAAATATACTTTTAGTTTTGAAATAAATCATATTTAAATTTTGTGACATTTCCAAATACAATGACAGATTGAGAATCATGAAATTCATTGTTCGTTATATGTATAAAATTATTGTTTGTACACAAAATGACATGTTTTTAATAAGAGATCGAATAGACAATAGTTTGTAATATATGATTTATGATTATTTTAGTTTGTATAGATTTTCAGGCTTCATTTTATCACAATATACATCAGAGTATCTATAATGAATATCGGTATTATACGAATTCTATTAGAATTTGAATAAATACAAATTTTGTTGGAATATTTCTATACATAAACAAATATAAAACTAATAATATTATAATGTATTGTTGTTTTAAAAAAATATATTGTTTCAATCAACATAAACGATTGTTGTAATCAAAAACAAAATCATATTAGTAAACAAATTTATTGTTATAATCAACAAAACTCATTTGATTTGTCAAACAATATAATATTTTCAAACTATCAACATTGATATTTCGACGTTTCAATATTTAATGTTTGTTTACTACTAATAATTTTCCAATATTTCGATGAAATGAAATATCAAATACAAATAATATAAAATAAAAGAATTTTACAATTTGAAATAAATAAAAATAACTGCAGTTTGCAAACAATACGATAGTATTGGATATTTTTCAAGACTACCAACATTAAAAACGTTGTCCAATGAATGAGTAATAATACACGAACACAATAGACACCCTAACAGCAGGGGTACCAACGAAAGCAGATTTATAAAAATATACAACCTAAAGCCGGATTTACATCATTCCGTGAAATATTTAATTATATACCCGCAGGGTTTATTTTGTTTATTTTAGTGTATAATTAAACACAAATTCCCTAGATGCCAGAGACGTATATTTTTGACTATATTTCATTTCACATAAGATCGTAAGAAAATAGCGTTGATTTAGATAGGCATATGAATTCTGCAGTTTGATTGGTCAAAATACAAACCTAGTTTACAAAAACGAAAACAATATCACCTGCCAGTTGTTAGTTATCAAATAAAATCTACATAAATAAATTGTTTAACCATGTTTCTTTTTGTAATTTTTAATATTTTTACTGATATTTATGTACCAGTGGATTGATAATGTTTATTCATGAAAATAAAGATTAAGCCTCGAGCCCGTAGGGCGAGTGGTTACAATTCTTTGAGTGAATATACGTATTCACGTGGTTTGTACAATATTTTATTCAATTTTGACGTTTTAAACTGTCATTATTAACTCCATAGCAACAACAATAATTAATTGTTTATTTGCTAGTGAATTAAACAAAAATAAGTTACTTTCACAGAATTTTAACTCACTCTGCAACAAATGCATTTAAAATAACATCAGACATTAAAATAACACTTTCACCACAATCTTTAAACTTTCTATGAATAAACATTATCTTAACTCACTTGGTTTATAAATATATATTATTCAATTTTGACGAAATAATAATAAAAACTATTATAATATTTAATTTTGACAAAACTAAATACTAATTAATTATTATTAGTGTTATTTTAGTGCCTCATGTTATTTTAAATGCATTATTTGTTGCAGTCAGTGAGTTAAAATTCTGTGAGAGTGACTTAAAAAAAATAATTCACTAGTAAATAAACTGTTACTTATAGTGGCTAGGTATGAAGTGTCATAATGTTTATACATCGCTCTGTTCATGTCTTGTTTCGTTCTGTTTCATAACAAATCTTGACCATGAAGTTAGCGCAGATGAACTTCGCGCGTTCACATTTTAAAAGTACACTCGGCAGTACAAATTTAAAAAAATATTAACAATAACTCTACTCCAATTCAATATATAATTTTCATGCACATTTTGTACGCCGGCTGTACTTTTTAAATTGTGAGCGCGCCAAGTTCATCTGCGCTAACTTCATGGTCAAGATTTGAACGTTATGGAAACTGAACGAAACAAGAATTGAACAAGGTGATGTATGAACATTAGATCGATGTATATGTTCCCGTTAATAATGATAATTTAAAATGTCAAAATTTATTAAATGCATGTAAAAACGCTCGGCTCTCAAGCGCCATTTACTATTTTCTTCCGTGAAATGAAGTGTAATTTTAAATGAAAATATATTTTAATAAAAGAATAAATAAATATATTATCAAGTAGTGTTATTAGAATAATAATAACTATTATTAATTATTGCATGTTTTGCGCATTCATTTCAAAATAAACAATGCAATGTTATTCATGAAATTTATGATTTTGAAATAAATAACTGACTGACAAATGTATATTCATGCCGTTCTCTGAAACTGATAACCGTATCTGTATGAAAACATTTAAATATTAAAATTCTCATATACATTTTGCATTTGCGATTTTTACGTGCGCATACTATCGTTCCATCCATGAATATTGCACATTTCATATTCGACAAACGTCAGTACATGTGAATATGTATGAATGTAACAATGTCAGATATTTTTCGCATAAAATATTTCATTCACAGCATTGGGAACGAGCAAGAGAAACGTCATAGTGCATAATTACTTTTTACAGTTATTCCTATTTTTTAATATATATTATTCTCTATTCACATTTTTGTTTTTATTAGATATTCCGAAAGTATCAAGGCTTGTAAAGATACCAGGGGAAATTATTTTTTCACGCGTGGTAGCGCTGTCGTGTCTAATATCGTCCTCATGACGAAGTGTATACCAGATCTCAATCAGAGCACACTGTGCTTGTAGTGTTTGAAATTGTCGTGTCGATTGCAAATCTAGCTAAGTGTAGAGTCGTTGATTGATTTGATTCCTATGCACAAAAGAAAAAACTGGTATTGGAATTCATCGCCAATTTATTTCTCTTGAGTTTAGAAGTTACAAATTGGGGCAAAATAGTAAATTTAAAATGACGAGAAGAGATGGCAATGAAATAGAAAGGAACGATTGAAGAAAATATTGTGCATTGTGGTGGTATTCAACATTTCACAATCCAATAAACAAAGTTAAGTGTTAAGAAATTTCATTGAAAAGAAATGAAAGGACTGGAATATATTAGATTCAGACCCAGTCATAGAAATAATTAATAAAAAGAAAAATTAATAAAAGTGAAGTACATATGGTAAATATACGAAAATATGAGTACTTAGTATACAATATTGCAAAATTATACATGACTGGTGACTTACTCCAGAATACTTCAGAATATCGATATTGCCAGGTATAGATAATAACGCTAAGAGAATTGGAGGAAAGATTTTGATGCCAGAATTAAGTACTCATTTCTAAGTTCTAAATCTAAATGTATGGAGATTCATGGTAAATATGTCAACAAAATAAATAAAGAGATGGTCTAAAATTCAATCCAATAGGCGATGTGCACATTTTGAGCGTCAGCGTCTCTAACGTCTACTTTGTAAATTTTGGGTACCGAATAAATTTGATATTTCGAGAGGGCGATACAATTTACAGATTTATTTTGAGTTTTTGCTATTGTATATGAATATTATACATCATAGTATATTAAAATATGTGATTCAAAAAAAGTTAAAATACCAGTGAAGGTATTGTAGCAAAAAATATCATTTTTCTTATAATATCTGTGATTTCTGTAAACTTAACACATTTAGTTTTATATTATATTTTATAATATTAGCTAAATATTAAAAGATGCACCACATACGGAAATGCGATTAAATAGTTGGAAAACTTGAATGATGTTAGTATATTTTTCTATTATATTCGCAATAAATGAAGCAGATTCTTCATTGCTCATCAGGCTCTAAATGGAATCAGTGACACAAGCTCGGAAAGGAAATACACGAAAATACGAACTGAGAATTTCTACAGTTTATCTAACATTACATATGGTACACAATCTATAATAAATAGACGAATTATGTCAAAAATAGATTTATATTACTGCAAGTATTATACAATTTGAAGATAATTTTCTGTTTCTTGTAGTATATCTTGTTCAAATATTAAAAAAAAACACTTTTTTGTACAATTCATTGTTGCCATCATATGACTATTGTTTGAACTTTATTCATACGATAAGTATCTTTTGTAATGAGAAAATATATAAACCTGAATGAATTTTTTATGTTAATAGACGATATCACTTGAAAAGTTATTTTCTAAAGCATCTATTCCTTATATAATCTAGGAAATTTGTAAAATTTGATACTTTAATCGGCAATTTTGTAAGAATTATTACATCCCTCACTGCATTACATAATAATGTGACGTCCTATTATTAGCATTCATTGCAAATATTTTATAAAATAGAAATTGCAAAAGTATTCTGACATAAAACATAACCTTGTTACGTGACCAAATCATAAAAGAAACAAGTGAAGATGAAACAGTTCTACTATTACTATACACCATGATGCTTTTCAAGAAAAATACTATAGGAGCTAGGAGTAACGATGAAATACAAAATTAGGAATGAGAACATAAGAAAACTTGAATACAGTACAGCCCAGGATGTTTTTTATTGTAACAAAGAAATGCTTGATTACAATAATGGAAATGTGATTTCAACAAAGAATATGACCAATCACACAAAAAATTGATTATGATAATTGTTCTTGTATGTTTTTATTTAATTACAACAGAAATTTTTAATTACGATGAACAAAATTTGGCTGCAACAATAAATATTACAAATAACACAAAAATAAATTGATTATAATCGTTATTTATACTTCACAAGGATTATATTGCTTTTTATACTAAGTCGAAACAGATACGCTGACAAAAACGATATAAAAACCTAGTCTGTAGTTGGAAATCGAACGCAATAACTTTTATCTATGAAGAGAGATCGTTACTACTTAAATACTTCTCTTTCTAGTTTATAATACAAGATTAATAACACACTCCCAGAAGTTGAAAAACTTCGTGAATAGAAGTTGTTGAATACTAATATCCTACAATATCTAAAGATATAAATTATTTCGTTTAGTTGAACGTGGGGTCGTTTCAAAAACCGTGTTCCACTCAAATTACGAATTATAATTCCGGCTTTGTATTTCTGGGGGCGGATGTATGCTGCCAATGCCAGTAAGGGGAACGGGGGAGGTTCACCGCCTCCGTCTCTTTTGGTTGTGGTCGACGTTTTTACGATCGCAAGCCGCTGTGAAAGCAATTCCCAAAATGTTCACAGGAGGATTTTCTCATTGTTGAACAACAAAGGTTTTGCGACAACAATTAAAATATTGCAAATTAGATAATTAAAGTGTAAATCGAAACTTTAATTATATCTATATATCGCATGATCACGATAATGATGCTGTTAACTTCATACAACAATAATTGTATCTCAATGTATTTTTTGATACGTAATCTGCTTATATATTCTTAAATTTCGCGAATGAAGACATATATTTGAATTGATTATTTCTAAAAAGATCATTAAAAAAAATAATGCCAATGATTAGGCAACAATATTAACTCTTTCATTCTCTGAAAAATGGTGGCCTGAATTGATAAAATCTTTTTAAAAATTAAACAAGACCCAAACTATGTCTAATAATGAAGTCCTAAATTTAGAAGAATAAGAAAAAATGAAATTAATACGAAATACTTGTGTGAGATATTTGGACTTAAAAAATAATAAATTAATGCTGCTTTTGAAACAAAATTCGACTACTTTTTAAAATTATTATGTGGAAGGCAGTTATGAGAGGATTTCAAATGCGGAGATTGCCTCATGAGCATATATTCCTTTGGTTGAATGAATGCTATTTAAAAATTAAAAAAAGAATGAAACAAAGAGACAGTCTTAGTCCACTTGTTTTTATAATACTAATGGACAAGATTTTAAAAAGCACTAAGGACAAGACAATAAAACAGCCAATCACTAACAGGATAAACAGACTTAGGCCGTTCAAATTAAACACCCTATTATACGCGGAACGCGGATGATATAGATTAGTTCTTAGCGGACACATATAAAAATGAGTGAACATGCAAAATCTGGACGGAAGAAATAAAAAATATAGTAATGGAAATTAACATAGATGAAAGTAAAGTAAAGATAATAAATAACAAAACGATGCAAAAAGACAACAAAACAGTAGAAATATATGGAACAAAACTAAAAAGAGCTAAAACAACACAAGATGGAAAAATATCTAAAAATAAATAACAAACTAAAGAAGGCAAATAACATTTACTATACCGTAAACTCTACGACAATGGATAGAAACAAAATAGATAAGAATACAATAACCTAACGAACAATCATGTCCGCTAGCGAATCTTGTAATATGCAAAAGAAACATGAGGAAAAATAAACGTAACTAAAACGAAAAACTTCAAAAAGATAAGATGAAAAACAAGAGACAAGGAAAGAAATGAAAACATGAGGATGATGACTGATGTCAAATCAAGAGCTACTAGTAGATATAGTAAACAGGATAGAGCAGGCCCCACTCTTGAATGGGCCCCGCGATTTCATTCATATTTATTTACTTCTAAATTTGATTTGATTTCAACAATAAAATTATTGATTATAATAATGAAATTATTAATAACAAATAATTATATATTTTAGTATTCAATTTATGACGCCATTCTTAATTTGTCTAAGCTGTCTAATGTCTTGGTGGTAGTCCAATTACAAAATATGTAACATAAATTGAAAATGGTGACAGATATTGTGCTAGTCACAACAATTTTTTTATTATATAAAAAGCTGCAAATCTGATGTCGCAGGAACTTAGATGCATGTTCAAGGAAACTGTAACTGTATAATATATATATGAATTAGAAATAAAGGGTTTTCCAATAAGAGGTGTTATTTTGATATTCAAAGAAAAATGCCATTTTTTAATATAAATGATCGGATGTTTATTTCATTATAAAGAGGAAGGTATGCCGTTAATAGTGGAAAATAACATCAGGCAAATGACCACCACGACCACGCTGACAGGACAATATCCTTTTCATGAAATTTTCCATAACCAAATCGCAAAGTGGCTGTCCTATGTCCTCGATAGCCTCACGAATTCCATCTTTAAGGTCTTGAGTCGACGCTGGGCAGTTGGCGTAGACCTTCTCTTTCACGTGGCCCCAAAGAAACAAGTCGCAAGGTGTTAAATCACAAGATCTCGGTGGCCAATTGTGATCACCTCTTCGAGAGATAACACGGTCCGGAAACTTTTCCCGTAAAAGATCAATGGTTTCGTTGCTTGTGTGGCACGTAGCGTCGTCTTGTTGAAAGTAAACGTTGTCCAGATCAATACCATCCAATTCCGGCCATAAAAAATCGTTAATCATCTCTCGATAGCGCAATCCATTCACCGTAACTGTTGCTCCAGCCTCATTTTCGAAAAAGTAAGGTCCAATGACTCCGCCGGACCATAAACCGCACCAAACAGTCACACGTTGAGGATAGAGAGGCTTTTCAACAATAACTCTTGGGTTTTCTGAGCCCCAGATGCGACAATTTTGTTTGTTGACGAAGCCACCGAGGTGGAAATGGGCCTCATCACTCAAGATGATTTTTCGATGGAATTCCGGATCATTTTCATGCATTTCAACGACCCAATCAGCAAAGACACGACGTTGTTGATGATCGGCCGGCTTGAGTTCTTGTGTTAACTGGACTTTATAAGCCTTAAGACCCAAATCTTTATGCAAAATACGGTGTAATGACGTTTGTGGAATGCCTAATTCCAAAGAACGACGAGGAATGGACAAACCTGGGTTTTCTTCAACACTTTCGGCTACAGCAGCAATATTCTCGGCTGTTCTTGAGCGACGTGCACGGGTTTTATTCTTCACATCACTAACTTGTCCCAACAGCTCGAATTTTTCCACCAATTTCTGTATTGCGGTCCGACAAGGTGCTTCACGACGACCCAAAAATTGTCGAGTTTTACGAACCGTCTCTGCCAAATTTTCACCATTTTTATAGTGAATTTTAATAATTTCAATGCGTTGTTGAAGCGTGTATCGTTCCATTTTTATTAATGGCGTAGTTTCTACTTGTCAAATGTCAAAAAATGACAGCTTCAAAAGCGACATCTACCGAAATAGCGGGCTATTCAAAATAACACCTCTTATTGGAAAACCCTTTATTTTAACTCAATAAAGAGTTTTTTAAAAAGCCGGATTATTTGATTGACTTTCTTATATTTTTGTTACTTTCAAATGCCCCTGTGGACACAATGCATCAGAAGTCAAATAAGTATGAACTGGAGATTTCTATACTGTTACAAATTCACTGGATATGTTGAAAATGCTAAGTTATGAAGAAGTAGCAACACCACAGGGCTAGGGACAGGATGTGGAGAAGTGAAAAAGTTGAGTATCAAAGCATACTTATTTCACGGCGACTATAGTATAAGAATAGAAGTATTCTGGAATAAAAAAGGTAAAAAAAATGAAAGAAATGAAAAAGATGGCAAAGGATAGAAAGAAGTGGAAGGAATGGATTAAAAATTAACTTTGAGAAAAAGAAATCCAACACCCAACTACGGATATCAGGGATATGAAAAAGAACAAAAAAGAAATTGGATATAATTTTCCACTTTGACATATATAACAAGAATAAAACAAAACCATAATTGATTTCAACAATCAGCACGATAGTTATTTCTGATTACAACAATGAATCAGACAAAGAAATTACATCACATCAACAATTCTCTTTCCTGTAATAATTTCTCCCGAATTGAATACAAAACCAAAAAAAAAAGAAACACTCCTCTTCCTTTTTGTGGTCACTGTTCGAAGCGTTCGTACTGCAGCCTGGCGCAATTCTTTCAACGGAGAAACACTACGCCCATAATAATACGTTCGACTAGTTTGGTAAACCGCGACGTCGATGCAATCCCGTGTTGATTATACGTATTTTTCCAGTAAAGAACATACAGCAAGCCTGCGAACAGCCAATGTCCGTGTTCGAGAGTTGCAGTGAAAATTATTACGTGCAGAAGGTTATTTTTGTTATTACTACTGTTTTCGTATTACTTATTGCACATGTTGATGGGGCATGGTGATTGGAATGACAGAATTACTGGATTGCAGCAATTTGAAATGTTCTTGTTTTTTACATTTCGGAATTTATAATACGAATATATTTGGTTTTCACCCGAGGCTAGGTGTACCAGTTTACGTAACGTATATTATACAGTAAGACGACTTATTTTTACCGCAGAACTTGGATCGTCATAGAATGTCACCAAGAGACCCCAACAACGATGAGTTTTTATTTGGAATACTCATGGTCCTATACAAACTATGTAATTCCATAGTGTAACTATAATCCATACGATGTAACTTGGCGAGCTAAAAGAATGTAATTCAGTTCACTATTCCTAAGTTCCGTTTTGTCAAATATTTACTTGTACTTCGATGCCGCACAGCTTCAGAAGTGAAATAGTGATTTTACAATGTTTTATTGCCTTACACAAAGCAAATTTCACCCTAATACACTCAAACTCGGGGTGTCAGGTACTTTTCAACCCAAGAAGTTATATTCATACATAAGCGTTGGTGCATTTTTTTCTCAATAACAACAGAAATTTTATTTTCTTAACTTTATTAATTTAAAAAATAATTAATTATAATATGATTTATATAATAAATAATTCATTCCAATATTTGTAATATTTTTTTTGTATAAATAATTTCTTTTTTTTGTAATATTCGTAATTTTATTAAACTTCATTCTTCTTCTGTACGCCTATGGATTTTATAACTTTCCCATTACCGCAGTGATAATGTGAATTGCCCCAACTCGCCAAGTTACATCTATATGCCATACTCCGGGCACTTGATTTACCCAATCATCACTTGATCCAAATGAAATATAAATTAAAACTGATTACAAAAATAAAAATCTGATGTGGCCAGCGCATAACCTCTCGCCGTATATTTTACCTGGCTGTATGTATAAAGCAAAGAATATTTTTAGAAATACAAATAATATATTCATATAAGTCTATGACGTATAAACTTCATTATTGTTCAATAAGAGCATGTCTCAACGTAAAACAATTTTTACATATATTTACAAAATCTATAGGATATATTACCATAAATTATGTACAATAAATTACAAAGTAGAGTTTACCATATATAAATTTTATGCTGGTAACACGGATTTTCAATTCGAACAACGTTCTTGTTTACTTTCTCTTCATATTCTATTAAAAACATTAATTTTGGGCGGTCTAAAATGTATATATCTGGATATGTGCATCTATTCTTACATATCTTCTTTTACATTTTATTTTTTCATACATGTATTTAAATCATATTGATTTTCTTTAATAAACTTGAGAAGAATTTGATAGCCTTTTTGCAGTTCAATGTTACTTTAGTCTACAGTGCTCGTGTACATTGTCCCATAATGTTTGAAACAAATTTAAGTCTTTCATCGTAGACTTGTCATCTCCATAATAGTCACAGATCAAGAATTAAGAGATTCTCCAAGTACATTTTTCTTGCATTACTCATTATTTCGATGAGATACAATTTTTCTGTATTTTACGTTGCAAAGTGGAGACCATCTTCACTTTCATCTTGTGTTTATAACATTTAAATATCATCTTCCTTCGGGCTGTATTCTCTTTTATATCTATTCTTTATATTTAGATTTTTTTAATTTAAATTCATTCTATAAAGAAATTTTGTCCTACTATTCTAATTTTTCCAATTCATTGTCGGGATTAACAGTATTTCTGAAGAGTGTGTTAATACAATAAAAAATAATATAATGTATGTACTTCCCAGAAAAAATCTTCAGTAATGTTTCTGGATTTTTGACACTGACATTTATCTGTTAGTTACAAACATTTTTTTATTTTTCAATTGGTTTCCATGACATTATGTGGGCTGTGAGATTTATTAAAACCTTATATTTCTTTATTTCTAAACCTATAAAAGATATAATAAAATATTTATATGTATCAGATAGAGAATTTACTCTTCTTTAATAAGCAAGAACAAAAATTTTCGGGGGTTCGATCCCAACCGACGCCAAAATTATTTCGAATTTTAATTGGCACAAAAGTAACCCCTGTGATACACTCTCCACACCAGTAATGAGTGCATGTGTGTTGACGGCTGCACAGTACAAATATATCATCATCTGTGATAAAGCAGCTTGGCACATCCAGCAATGGGTAAAATGCCGTGATGATATATTTATTTATTTGAAAAATTAAAATTGAAGATAATTAAATGCTGGATATATATTTGATGCCTAATGAAATGTGACTACAGGGACGAAAATATTATGCATCATCATCAGTTGAAATATTATGCATGGTAAATTAATTCGCACATTTTTGCATAAATATGCATAATTAATTATTTTTACCAACATTTTCATTATCCCGCTATTGAAAATCATTTGCTAATTGTCTGTTTTAATCAGGAAACATCGTATATCCGTTTATATGACGAATTAAACGGTTCTATTTAAAAATACGGTACAAATTTTAAAGGAAATGGATTTAAACGTTTAAATTTAAAATTTAACGAATGCGAAAAGCTAAAGAAGAAGAAGATGTTAGCGTCAAGTGCAATTTGCATAGTTTGTTTATGAAATAATTTTACTGGAAATTTAGAATCTTATGTATGGAATTTATACATATTACACAGGATTGATGGAAGGTATAGTTCTGACCACAACAGATTTTTTAAAATAACTTGAAAACATTAAACTTACCCTTAGATATTTTTTAAATTAATTTAATACGAAATAAGTAAAATAACTTAATGCTTCACATCTTTTTATAAACCGCTGAACATACGAGGAATAGTGTAATCGGAGTATAGATATCAGTAATCAGAAAGAATGTTCGTAAAGTCAAGAAAAAAACTGTCGTATTAAAATTCCTAAGCCATATAGATAGAGAAAATGCCTGGGAGTATTTAAAGATTATATTTGAGTGAATGGAAAGTATAAGATATCGGTCTTTGTGTTGATGTCAACAATAAATAACGGAATTCTTGATTACAACAATGCGTGTTTTATTGTTGAACACGTTTCTCATTGTAGTTCGCAAACAAATGACAATAAATATTACTTTCTCTTTACAGTTTTACATTTATTTTGTGTTTGATATGTTCTGTAACTTCCAAAGCAACTAAGACCAGGAAGATTGTATTTTTGATAAGAATATAATAAGGAATATTTTTCAGTAAAAATATTGAATATAATCATTTAAAAAAATCTGTTGTGGTCATCACAATATCTCTCGCGTTTTTTCCATTGTGGTATTGTATTTAACATTTCTTGTACACACAAAAAATCTAATTACACCTAATCTTTATATTTACGTATTTTCTATATTTTTAAATTCATTCTATATGAGCATGTTTTCACCTATTCTTCTAAATGTTCGAGGTTTTTCCAATTCATTCATCATATGTCTGAAGGGTTCATGTAATACATCTATAATTTTAAATATATAATTAATAATACAATAAGAAATATTAAATATCGTTCCCAAAAAAAGCCTTCAGTACTATCTCTGAATTTTTGACACTGGCATTAGTGACATTTATCTGTCAATTACAGACATTTTAATTTCTCAAGTAGTTACAATTTAGATGTTTGGGCTGTGAGCAGGCTGTGAGATTTACTACAGCAGATTATTTTATAGATTACAATATATATAAATCTATAGAAGGTATAATAAAAAAATTAAATGTGTCGGATAGAGAAATTTGTTTTTTAATAACAAACAAACAAATCTGGGGAACCAGGTTCGATCCCGACCGGCGCCAAATATTTCGAATTTTAAATGGCACAAAATTTGATCCCTGTGGTGCAGTCTCCACGCCAGCAATGAGTGCCCGTCAGGTGACGCCTGGTAAACGCCCGCACGGTACAAATACGTCATTATCATTACCGAAATCTGTGTTAAAAGCAGACTGGCACACCCAGCAATGGGTAATATGCCGTGATGATATATTTATTTATATAAATTTTCAAAAAATAATATATAGAAGATTTTTGTTAAAATACTACTACTTCCTGTTGTCCAATTGTTACCAGAACCTATTCAACTCTTCCCATTACTGTTAGATTGAGGAATCCGTAGTTACACAGGTCTTTAGTCTTATAGAATTTGAGAAATCGTACATACAACAACCTCACACACACAGACCATCGTAAAAATATTATTATCGAATTCTAGGGTCTTTAAAACGTACTTATTTACTAAAATCTGGATATGCGATTTTTAGCATGATTCCAATACCTCTCTTCGGGAGAGGTAAAAACTATTTCTAAACATTAAAATTGCCCAGGTCATTTAGTCGGTAAAATGAGATATTTTCCGTACAAACAAATGACAACCAACATTTTTGACTCAATTGTTAAAATGTAACACATTGTAAATTATTTATGTCCAAAGAGCAATTCGTGACATCAGTAAATTGTCGGTGATATAATTATGTTGAAACAACAAAATTTTTGCTGAAATCAAATGTCATGCCGTTCATTAGTCCTTTTGTGTCTGTAATTAGTGTTCATTTCCAAATAATACTAGCAATTATTTGGTTATAATTTCGTTTTGCTAACAATCATTAAAACGTTTGTTGCACTTTCTATTTACCGATGAAATAGAAAACAATTGTACTGTTATTTATTTAACTCAAATATTATTTCTTTTGCGGTAAGATTATTGAACAAAACAATTTTGTTGATTGCAAAGCAATAAAAAAATTAAATTTCACGTTATTGAATAATTTTACGAGTTATTTTTATTGGTTTCGTGTCATAACTGTTAAAAGTTGTTACTATTTTTGTTTTTATATTTTTATAACTAAAGTTTGAGTTGATTCAGCAAGTTTGGAATAATTATTTACTCAGTAATTAACAAAAAATGCTTCAATATCTTAATATATCAGCTAAGTCATTTCACGCAACAAAAAGATAAAAATATATCTTGTCAATTAACCATATTTTTAATTGCCTAACAATTTTGACACGCATAATTATTATTGAGGATTTGGGGTTTTAATTAGTTGAGTTTAATTTTGTTATATGCGTACAAAAATACCCATTTCTACTTTCAAAAATACTTTACCAAACTAGGAATATTTGATATCAATCATTTTTACCTCTCGCTAAGAGAGGTATTGGATTCATGCTAAAAATCGCATATCCAGATTTTATTGAATAAGCACGTTTGAAGTACCTACAATCCGATTTTAACATTTTAACGATGATGTCTGTGTGTGTGGATGTGTGTATGTGGGATGTTGGAAGGACGATTACTCAAAAACTATAAGACTTTATATTTGTTTAACTACGTATTTCCCAATCGGACATTCATGGGAAGATCTGAAAAGGTTTTGGTAACAATTGGACAACCTGAAGTAGAAGATTCTTGAAAAAAAATATTCTATATATTATTTTTTGAAAAATTTTCTTGGTAAAGAAAATTAAATTCTCGATACATTTAAATATTTTTTTATGTATTCTATAGATTTATAGATAAAAGAAATATAATATATAAAATAATCTGTTGTAATAAATTTTACAGCCGAAAGAGTGCCATAGAAAATAGTTGAAAATTTAAAATGTTTGTAACTGACAAATAAATGTCAGTGTCAGAAATACGGAGACATTACTGAAGACTTTTATATTATTTCTTAATGTATTAGTAGTTAAATATTTAATATTATAAGTATATTAGACATACCCATCAGAAATACTGTTACTCCCGATAATGAATTGGAAAAATCTCGAAAAATTAGAAGAGTAGAACAAAATTTCTTCATAGAATGATTTTAAAATTAAAAAATCTAAATATAAGGAACAGATATAAGTAGAATTATTGGTGTAGGGTGTAGGTTTACAAGAAATGTTAAATACATTAGGGCGCGAGCAGTCATGCGACTTTGTTGGCCTTGACAAGCAGATATGGGGGTCATGTCTGAATGATAGCTAGTAATCTAGTAATTATGTACATAGATGTCAAATATCATAATTTCTCATTCTAAATTTAGTGATTTTCCAATTCCATGTGGTTTATTTTCCTCGACAAGTAAATTCCACACTCCTGGTGACAAATTAACTACGTGAGTTTAGAAAATCTTGAAATGAATGAAAAATTCTGACATTTGACATCTATGAACATAATTACTAAGTATCATTCTGAAACGGGCCCCCACATCTGCTTGTCAAGGCCAACAATGTAATATGACTGTTCGCGCCCTATACTTATATAACCAAAAAATGAAGTGGCGAGAGGTATTGTGCTGGCCACAACAGATTTTTTTAAAAATAAATAAGTCTTCTGCCTAATCATATTCACCATATTGGTTGTTGTTGCATACCGAATACAAAATACAATCATTCATTTAAATTGATAATATCACTAACATCTTCAATGAATCCCCACGAATTCTTCCATTTCATTTTCAATGTCTTTTCTTTTTCTTCTCAAGACAATGACATCAGACTCCTGCGGCTATACTACACTCCGTGCGACACACCTTGCCGTCTTGGTAAATATACCTGGGTACGCCCTACCCGCTTTACAAATTTACAGCGCAAGGTGTTAACACAAGAGGTCAAGTTACAATGCAGAATTTCTAAGCAGGGAACGAACGCATACGTATGAGAATACTCAACACAATAACGGAATTCACAGAAGAAATTCGCCAAGATTTATGGGATACCCAATACCAAATTCAGAGAAGAGAAATATTAGTGACGGGATTATAAAAATTGCAAGGAATGATAAATTGTGAATTGTGACTAGAAAATTGAGGAGGAAAACGGATATTCTGAAATGGGTTTCCTAGTATAATATAAAAACGAAATTTTATGACAACTTATGAATACTGGCATTTAAAATCAACATTAATAATGTAGTGTGTCGTATTTTAAGTTTCACACAAATATATTATTAGTATCATCAGTATTATTAGCAGTGAAAGTATCTTGTTGATTTTAAATCATTCATTCTGGAAGTTCTAAATGTTGACATTGGCTGTTCTTGTATTAATCATACCTTCCCTTACAATGGTACCCCCGCAAGGCCGGAACCCATTAAGCAACTATTATATTTTAATTAAAAATCTGTTGTGGCCAGCACAATACCTCTCGCCACTTCCATTTTTGATAACATAAATACAGTATGTTCAAATAAAAACCTAACTCGGAGTATATATGTCCAATGTCTGAATTTTTCATTAAAAATTCCAAGATTTTCTAAATTCACGTAGTTAATTTGTTACCAGGAGTGTGGAATTTACTTGCCGAGGAAAATAGAATAACAATGAGAAATTATGATATTTAATATATATGTACATAATAATTACTTGCTATCATTCTGACACGAGCGGCCATATCTGCTCAAAAACAAAGGATAGTGTAGTAGATAATTAGATATCTGTAACTCCACGAAATACGTCATTATTATTTGTAATGTGTTAGAAAGTAATGTCACCATTTATGTATATCTGTCACGCAACATTAACTACAGAGACATACGTCACATAATCTTTCTCTTTCTAACATAAAATGTTGCTGGGCTACTACTATATAAAGTGCTGTGTATTCATTCCTTGAACAAGTGACCTTGAATAGTCATCTTTCGTGAACCAAATTATACTATTCTTATTCATATACATCTGTTAATATTATAATTACTTTTTTGTGGTATAGCCTATTTTATATTGTAAGCACATTTTCTTTATTGTATTTAAACAGTTCATTGTTGTAATCATTTTTTTTTAAGGACCTAAAGAAATATAATCAGAGGGACATTACCCATATATACGAGTATTATTCATTAGATTACTTATATTACTTGATAAACATACTGTAACAATTATTATTATAATTATTTTTTGTATTATTAGTCATTTTCATTATGGTAATCAAATTATCTTATAAATGTAATTAAACATTTTTTATTTCAACTTTGATCTTTGGAACACAAATGATTCAATTTATCATCAATTAGGTATTTTATTATTACATAAAAAAAATTCATCTGTTGCGGAATTTCCATTAGTTTGGTAAACTCCTTTTATCCACAACTGTCAAATAATAAACTCATAATTCAACCGATTTTTATCAATTATTAATGTCCTTCGTTACTGTTGCTAATTGAATAATATTGACAGTTCGATGGAATAATATTATTCAATCGTTATATCAAATTCAAATCTTACCTTTCAATGAATACAAACAAAATTACTTTTAATAAATAATTCTTTTCACATTGAAAGCCAAAATTACACTAGTCTTATTGTTCTGTTAAATTCAAATCACTTCATAATTTTGTTACAACAACCAGGGTCTTTTAATCAGATTTGCGAGCCCTAGGCTAGTAATAAGGCCCTGACAACAACGGTAACTTGATTTGTCTGTGTAAAGATTTTTTTTTTGTCAGTGAAAAAATTCTTATTTATGTCACTGATACGTCTGCAATGATTTACATAAATTCACCAGCGAATCAAAACATTGATAATATGACTTTTTCAGTACTGATAAGTATACTTACTAAGCTTGTTTTACACTACTCACATAATAATACATATATCGACACAATAAATAAATAACTATATATTTATACGAGAAGTACAAGATTTCGGCTGATTATACAAACTTCAGCCGCATCCGTTATTTGCTTCATATCGCCCTAATGACACTAATAACTATTTCGTAATATAACGGACGCCGGCCGTTAAGAATTATAACGGACGCACGAACGAAAAACAAAAGTCAAAAGGCGTCTATACTTTATCTTTAATTGCTGGCGCCTGTTATAAACCTTAACGGCGGGCGGCCGTTATAACAACAGCCGCCGGCCGTTAAGGTTTATAACAGGCCCCTGCAATTAAAGATAAAGTATTCCTAAAAAAAATCACACTATCGTGAAGAGATTTATCGTATTACGAAAAATTTTGAACGATACACGGCCTATTTGCAAATAATGGACTCAGCTGATTATATACAAACTTTAGCCGCGTCTGTTATTTGCTTCATATCGGCCTAGTGACGTTAATAACTATTATATCCTTGTGTACCTTTTGATTTTGTGTCAGTCAAATTTCGTTTATTTTTACCTTCCGTCACCTTTAGGTAAGGAGGTATTGTCTTTGGTCAAAAAATTCAATGATTAGTTTTTAATGAATAAGCATGTTTCAGGGTCCCTATAATACGATTTTAGCATTTTTACGATGATGTCTGTATGTATGTATGTGTGTGTGTCTGTGTGTGTGTGTGTGTTATAATTGGTGAACCGGAAGTAGCCTCATTTGAAGATTTACCAGTTAAATTTGATTTATTGGCATTTAACGTTATTATAACTTAAAGAATATATTATTCTCTATACGATTTGATTACATTTTATACTTCATATTCAATAGATACATAGTTAAAGAATTTTAAAGAAATTAAATTTTATAATTCAGCCAGCTATGCTAAACATGGAAACTACTACTATATTCATATAATTCAAATTGACAGATGTCAGTATCAATAAAAATAAATTAATGTGGCAGAGATGAGGATGTTGAAGTAGATGTAGGGGAACACGCGGAAAGATACGGTAAGAAAATAACTCTAGTGTTACCATTTTCTAGAAAGATACAAGAAAGACGATTACAATGGTTTGAACATATCATGAGGAAAAATGAAGAATTATATTGGAACAAGATTGAATAGTTTACTAATAGGAGGTTGAAGAAACAGAGGAAGACCAAAATAAGATGGATGGACTGTATTGTAGAAGACTTGAGAGAAAAGGACCTGAATGAGAACGACACGCAAAAATAGCGACCCCTAACGAATGGGAAAAGCTAAAGAGGAAGAAGATGTCAGTGTCAAGTGCAATTTAAATAGTTTGTTTTCGAATCTTTTGCAAGAAAAATTATGTATGGAATTTATACATTATATACAGGATTGACGGAAGGTATTGTGCTGGCCACAACAGATTTTTTTTAAATATGATAGAATAAAGATATTTATTTTCTGTAAAAATCTAAAAGCATAGCATTTTTTCTAATTTTCCACATATACTCACTGATCGTATTGCTGATATCTCTACTTTGTAGTAAATTTATGAAAAAAAATTTTTTTTTTTATTAAGAAATTAATATATCAATGACGTACAATAAACAAACTAAGAAACTCATATCCTTACGATGAACGTGTTAAGCGTTGTAAACGTGCTTAACCATAATGATTTCTGGGATTTATTTAATTTATAGTTTCTTTTCCTCATATGTGCGACCTTCCATACATATTAATAAGTTCTATCGCAAATGGAAATCCCATATACAATAAATTCTCATTGCAAATATAATAACAAACAGTTTGTATTAAGATGGACACGGATACAGTTCAAAATGAATCTTCTTACGATAAAAGAAAAATTTGGAACATAGTTCTTATTATTTTAACAGTTTTCATTAGTGCATATCATTGTATATTTACAATAGTGCGGTACCACTATTTGTTTACATGGCATGTGATTCTTGGAACTATTTCTGTAAGTAGAAAAATAAAACTATTATTTGTATTGAATGTTTGTTTTTCATTTTAGTATTTATTGTTGTCACCATTATCAATGATAATATTTGATAGACTGTTTTTCAAAAACTATACAAGGAAGGAAAAATCTAAAATCCATGGAATAGTAGTTTTTGTTTCTACCCTATTGGCTGTTGGTAGTATTGTAGTAGAGTATGTTAGAAAAGAAGTTTATAAACCACAATATCCAAACATAGTTCATTTTGAATCACCACATGCCATTTCAGGTAAATAGAATTAAAAGAAAGAAACACTACCACAGTAAAAAAGGTTCAAATAATATATATATTTTTAAAAATGCTCTGTTGCGAGTAGGTGTCAACTAATAAAAAAATCTGTTGTGGCCATCACAATACCTCTCGCGCCCTTTCCATTGCGTTATATAAAAGTATTGTATTTAACATTTCTTGTACACACAAACAATTCTAATTACACCTAATCTTTATATTTTCGTATTTTCTATAATTTTAAATTTATTCTATGAGCAAGTTTTCACCTACTCTTTTAAATGTTCGAGGTTTTTTCAATTTATTAGCGAAATTGGCGGTATTTTTGAAGGGTTCATATAACCTATAATTTTAAATAAATAATTAATAATACAATAAGAAATATTAAATATCGTTCCCAGAAAAAGCCTCCAGTAGTACCTCTGAATATTTGACACTGACATTAGTGACATTTATCTGTCAAGTGAGCAGGCTGGGAGATTTACAACAGATTATTTTATAGATTATATATCTATGTATTTATAGAAGGTATAATAAATTTTTAAATGTGTCAGATAGAGAGTTTTGTTTTAATTTGTAATAACATAAATATTCAAAAAATAATATTTAGATGCTTTTTGTTAAAATACTACTAATTCTTCCCATTACTGTTAGATTTAGGAATCCGTACTTACACACGTCTTTAGTCTTATAGAATTTGCGAAATCGTACATACAACAACCACACACACTCACACAAACACACACACACACAGACATCATCGTAAAAAAGTTAAATTCGGATTGTAGGCAGCTTAAAACGTGCTTAATCATTAAAATCTGGATATGCGATTTTTAGCATGATTCCAATACCTCTCTTAGCGAGAGGTAAAAACTGATATATTAAATAAGATATATATATATATATATATATATATATATATATATATATATATATATATATATATATATATATATATATATATATATGGGGTTTCGTGGCCGTGTGCCTGAGTGTCTGGTCGCGAATCTGGGGACCCGGGTTCGATCCCGACTGACGCCAAAAATTACATCACATTTTAATGGCACAAAATTGACCCCTGTGGCGCACTCTTCACGCCAGCAATGAGTGCCCGTGAGGTGACGCCTGGTAAGCGCCCACACGGTAAAAATATTCCATCATTACCGATATCTGTGTCCGAAGTAGATTGGCACACCCAGCAATGGGTAATATGCCGTGATGAAATATTTTTTTTTATGTTGTAGTTGGTAACATTTCATTGACATTCAATATTTGAAGGTTCATGTCATTTCTGATTTATGAACATAAGTAAATGTTATCTAGTACCAACCTTCTAAAACAAAAATTGCGTATCGTAATGAAGGCTCGATACACAATTAAAATTCGCAATGACTTCATTATGTTCGTAAAAATATAAAAACGATGTTAAGAAATTATTATTCTAAGAAACCTGCATATCTTTTATCGGTTTTTCCTTTTACTTATTACATATATTTTTTTCAGGGTTACTTTCCATAATATTTTACATAATCGCGAATATTTGTGGTTATTTTGCATACAACTATAAATGGTTCCAAGAAAATGTATTATCAACAAAACCAGTCATTCTAAAAATGACCCATAATTTAATAGGACAAGCAGCTTATGTTCTTGGAAATATTAGTATCATTGCAGTTGTGTTTACTAAATGGTTTATTTATTATAACGAAACAGTTGGTGCAATTGTCATGGCTATTTTAATTGCAATTGTTACTGTTGGTAGTTTAATGAATTTTTTCACAGATCTGTGGAATCAATATACATCTTTATTATGGTTGGTAGGATTTCAATTTGTTGTTTTGTCGTTGTTTATTTTGTATATTTTTGTTGAATTAATGATAGAATTGTAATTTTATTTCAAAATAAAAAATTGATTAATTTCTTGAGTGATTTTTGTAAAATATGTGGTTCTTCATTATCATCATCATTAGGGATGCGTACGATACATCGATGTTTTGTATAGTATGTTATGTACAGCAAAATTTTGAAAGATAAATTCAGATTTTTGTTCCGCCCGTTATGACAAATTTAGTAGTGTCGTTTGCTTAGTTTTTATGAGGGTACGTAAGATACTACTGTTATTTTATTATTATAAAAATATATATTACAGTAAAAGCATTCAAAATTCAAAAATAAGTCACTGGTAAGTTTATTAGCAAATGTAAAACCAAATATGTGCAAAATAACGTAATGACACAATATCAGTGTCAGGGACTCTGACAGAAAATAACGTTATTCGTGCGGCTATGGATCAAGGTAAGGTATCTGAATTAATAAATAAACTTACGTTACAGCGAAAGTATTATCAGATGCACTGAATTTTAGTGAATACAAGGTTTTGGGAGCCCTCCGTGGTGCTCTCGCCGGTACAGCTAAAGTGCCGTGGAAGTTACTGTAAAACACTCAAATCACACGTATTTAGCTTAGAAATGGCATATTTAAGCATTTAAAGGCGAGAGAAGCAGTTTTTACATCATATTTGGCTGTTTCACGGTCTGAAACGAACGATTTGTAAGAACAATTCGGATACATATTCTACGTGATGTATCAATGGAAATCGATTGATTAGGGCCTAATATTATCAGATAAACTGAATTTTAGCGAATACAAGGGCATCGTTTTAAAGTGGAATGTCCTAACTTAGTTGAAATAATATGAATTTTTGAAAGACAAGTGTGTTATAGCCATCCTTATCGCACACGCTTATAGCCTTTGCAAAGGAAAGAGATAAATGTATGCCAGTTTGTTAATTCGTTTATGATACAGATGACCTTGATCGGACATCTTTAAATAATTTTACTGTATATAGTTTATTTCATAATTTTAAGATTAAGGGGTAATTGTGTTAGTTTTAGTTATAATTTAACTTTAGACTTTTCTTATTATTAATTTATGTATATCTTCGTATTTTTATCTAAGATAGTTAAAATTTGACTATGGTATAGTACCCCATTCTTTTTCATATATTTTTCTGGTATTGAAATCCAATATAGCTTTTTTAAGCTCAAAAAGTTAACCATGCATTTTACATCTTTATTAATAACGAAAAAATATGTCAAATGGGACGTATTTCAAAATTAAACTCATCAGACCATTTTATATTTGATCATTTTGTATTTCTTATGATATATTGTACAATGTTATACTTTTTGTACTGTCTTATGTTATGTTTATGAGACGAAAAACAATTTATATTCTCAACCATAAACCATAAGAATGAATGTAGGCAGAAAATCGTAGACTTTAATTAAATTAAAGTGCCATAAAATAGCGGGACACATCATCCTCAATATAACCTCAAATCCGGCGATCGATCTTGTTTCATTACAGTTCTTCAAGACGTAAAACCGTGATTTCAAAATTTATGAAGGAAGTTTAAAAGTTTCCGGCTGATGAGAATGTGATAAAATATAATGTAATTAAAAATATCTTTGCTTTAACTTCCTTACTTCAAACGAAATTAATGTTTGCTGAGGAATATTTTTATTCTTTATGTTGACTCCATACTCCATGTCAAAGTTTGTTTACTTTCATATAGAGAAGCATTTGACCAATTTAAACAGAGTCAGATAATTTTATTTCAGAACAGTTTAAACGAACATTCACTTGCTTATATTTTAATATTAATATTGTAGTGGAAAGAAACCTATACACCAAAAAATATATAGGGTGGTGACAAAAAACCCCACTCACACACTTCGGAGTCTAGGGATCTTAACCCGTGGTCATTTACCAAAATTTCAATATGCAATTTTTAGCACGATTTCTATACCTTCCTCACAAAGGGTAGTGGGAGGTAAACAACCATATTGATACACAAAAAAAGTTGCAAAGAAATTTTGACAGGTGTAGCAATGTCGATATTTTGGGAATGAGTGATCCAAAATCAGCAAAAACTTTCAGTGTTGCCGAGAGTATATTTTTACCTCCCGCTTCCCTTGCAAAGGAAGGTATAGGGATCGTGCTAAAAATCGCATATCGAGATTTTGATAAATGACCACGTTTTAAGGTCCGTAAAATCCAATTTTCACATTTTGTGTGTATGTGTGTATGTATGTGTTTGTGGTTGTGTGTGTGTGTGTGTGTGTGTGTGTGTGTGTGTGTGTGTGTGTGTCTGTGTATATGTGACGAAAGTTTCGAATCGCATAACTTCAATACCACGATTCCAAAAATTATATTTTATTCGTATTCCTCAAGTTTACATCCAGAAGAACAACTGATTAGATTTTGGTTATAATTGGTGAACCGGAAGTAGCCTCATTTGAAGATTTAACAGTTAAATATGATGTATTGATATTTAACGTTATTATAACTTAAAGAATATATTATTCTCTATACGATTTGATTGCATTTTATACTTCATATTCAATAGATTTAAAGAAATTAAATTTTATAAATCACCCAGCTATGCTAAACATGGAAACTACTAATATATTCATATAATTCAAATTGACAGATGTCAGTATAAATAAAAAGTAAATGAATGTGGATGTTGAAGTAGATGTTGGGAAAGACACGGAAAGATAGGTAAGGAAATAGCTCTAGTGTTACAAGTTTCTAGAAAGATACAAGCGAGATGATTACATTGGTTTGAAAATGTCATGAGGAGAAATGAAGAATATATTGGATGAAGAATGAATTGCTTAGTAATAGAATAGTAACGACACGTAAACAGAAATGAGTGGAAGAAGAAAATAAAAAATAGCGACCCCTAAAGAAGAAGAAGAAAATGTTAGTGTCAAGTGCAATTTGCATAGTTTGTATATGAAATTGAAAATTTAGAATCTTTTGCAAGAAAATTTATGGAATTGACACATAATACACAGGATTAACGGAAGGTATTGTGCTGGCCAGAACAGATTTTTATTGTTGTATTCAACGAATATGAATTCTGTCATAAATATTTATTGTTGTAATCAGTTTTTGCATCTGCATTTTTTATTTATAACTTAATAGTTTCTAACGTTCCTTTTTATATCTTTTTGATTGTTTTCTAAATACTGAAGCTATCAAGAAAATAAAGGAATTCTCTTATAGCAATTAGTAGGTTGCTAGCTTTGAATAAATCTTTAACGTCAACATATTCATTAATAATTCACATCGGTTAACGCTGTGCATTAATTAGATGGTAATAAAAGGAAGCATTTAAAATTTTATCTCTGTCTGTATGATAATGAGAAATAGTGGGACTGAGTTATAAATTTCATATCGAGCCATAAAAATTGATGAAAAATGATTGGTAAAATTATCATTCCAGAAAGATATTAAACTATAAATTTTATGTGAGAAATAAAAAACTTAGTAGGAAATATCTTGTACGCCTTACTTTTTTTGAATTTAGCGAAACAGTAAAATTTTACAACATCTAAAACTTCAAAGTTCTTAGTGTTTATGGGCAGAATGATAAAAATCAGATATTAAATATTTACACAAAGTCGGTGTCGTGTCTTGTACACATCAAAATGTCTTTCTCTTTAGAGCGGGCAGAGAAATACACAAGGTTGACACGTGTGTAAATTTATGCTCTTTTCGCTATTTCATTGTACGGGCTTAGCAGCCTGGCTTGATAACTGAAAACAGATATACGGCTTTTGAAAAAGTAGGTAGTTACGTTTATTTGACAAGTAACTGATTAACCAGGACGTGAGATCGCATTTAGATAAAAATAACATGACTTACTTGCATTAAATTGCCAACGAAGTAAGAATAAAATATGTGCCACAATTAAACAGAAAGAGAATGGGAACTTTGCACAATTTTTACAATAAAATAATACCAGAAACAAGAAATATATACAGTTAGTGTAAGAGAATAATGTTTAAAGAAAGCAGTATTTTTTGCATTTGTATGCATAACCATTTAACTATCAAATGAATAACACAATATTGGAGTGAGTAACTGCATTCCTTTATTCCCCATTTTAATGATATAGTTTTATTCACGAAAGATGACAATTCAAGGTCATTTATTAACCGTATGGTATAATATTACTAGCAGATAACTTCACTGCATTTCGTATACATAGACGTGCAACATGAAATATTTATGGATACATTTTAACTGAAAAAAATAAGTGTAATTTATATGAAAATTATGTTTCTTTTTAAATAACGCCTTTCTCAAAGATTTATGCTCTTCACTTATGTATTTGCAAAACCCAAAAACATGGACAAAAACCATGGAATAATAATTTGATTTAAATGTCAACGTCACTGGGTAACTATTAGGACAGAGGGCAGTGCAGTAGATAATTAGATATCTGTAACTCTACGACATACGTCATTATTATTTGTAATGTGTTGGAAAGCAATGTCACCATTTACGTATATCTGTCACACAACATAAACTGTATAGACATACGTCAAATAATCTTTCTCTTTCTAACATGAAATGTTGCTAAGTTACTACTGTATAAAGTGCTGTGTATTCTTTCTTCGAACAAGTCACCATGAATAGTCATCTTTCGTGAACCAAAGTATACTTATATAAGAGAACTAATATAAAAGAAGATTTGCTTGAAAACGTACTATTAGTTAGGTTAGATTAGGTTCAAAGATTTCATTTATATAATGCCTTTTACTCGTACATAGATTAAATATTAAATGATGGTATTGTACTTACCAGGTAATGGAAAATCTTCATACGTGATGTCTTCGTTCGAAATTATTGTATTCACTTTTAATTGTTAGTTCGCATATTATCACTTAACACACAGACACAGAAATATACGCTCATCCACTGATAAGTATAACAACAAACTAAATGTCTTGCGATTTTTAACTTGTTTAGTTAGGAACACGATAGCACTGATCATAGTATAGATTTAAATTTCTTTATTGAAATTGCTATAAATAGTGTAATATTTTTATAAATTACAATTCAATCATTTTTACCACGTTTTATTAATTGCAATCTGTAAAATTTTACAAAATTTAGTATTGATTTCTATACAAATATATTTCGGCACTCACCAAATCAGTTTTTTACGGCTAAAATTTCTTTCGTAATGTCAAAGAAGATACATTTTTGATGGATTTAGATTTTTATACTAGACAAAAAAAATTGATGTGACCAACACAATACCTCACGCCATTTAATTTTTATTGATTTAAATACATATACCTATGGGGTCTCGTGGCCGCGTGCCTGTGTGTATGATCGCAAATCTGGGGAACCGGATTCAATCCCCGCCCACGCCGAATTTTAAATGGCACAACATTGAGCCCTGTGGTGCACTTTGCACGGCAGAAATGAGTGTCCGTGAGGCGACGCTTGGTAAATACCCCACGATACAAATATGTGTTCTGGGGTTCCACAGGGCTCTATCCTAGGGCCCCTTCTTTTCCTACTGTTTGTGAATGACATAATCAATGAATTGGAGTACTGTCACTGTTTAATGTACGCAGATGATTTTAAGTTATATCGTGAAATCTCAAATATACAGGACTGTCATTCATTACAATTCGATCTTAACAAAATACTGATGTGGTCTGTCAAAAATCAGCTGAATTTTAATGTCAGTAAATGTCAAGTAATTAGTTTCAGCAGGAAACATACAAATATCACATTCAGTTATCATATGGATAATCTGGTTTTGCAACGTGTTACTCTTGTTAAAGATCTTGGTCTATTATTGGACTCAGGGTTGACTCTAATACGTCATATCGAAACAATGATCACTAATTGTTATAAAACCTTAGGTTTCGTGTTACGAATCACATATGAATTCAAAAACATTTCATGCTACAACTCCTTATATTATTCTTTAGTTTTAAGTAAATTAGATTATGGTAGTATCATATGGAACCCTTCACAGCAGTATCTGATAAATGCTATCGAGGGTATTCAAAAGAAATTTGTAAAAACTGTTTGTTATAGATTATTTGGCTACTGGCCTCAAGGTGAATATGTGCAGCTGTTAAATAATTTTTCCCTAGAACCTTTAATAAATCGGCGAACTAAACAGGAAATTATATTTTTATATAAACTAATAAATTATTTTGTTGATGATCCTGAATTACTAAAGCTGCTTAATTTTTATGTAAATAATTGCAATACTCGTTTGGAACAAACTTTTGTTAGCAGTTTCTCTCGAACAGAATACCACCATAATTCACCTCTAAACACCATGTGCCGTAAATATAATAATTACTGCAAAGATTTAGATTTCGCTGATAACATTAGGACTTTTAAATTTAAGCTATATGAATTATTTTCAATATAATAAAAAATGTATTGCTTCCTGTTTTGAATTTACAACTCATAATGTGTTCATGTACCAATACTTGTATGTTTATGTTTATTTTTTAAGATGCTTAGTTGTATATTTGTGATGTATGTTTTCTCATATGTATTTTTCTATGATGTTATTCTGTAATTGGGGCATAGTCCTGTTGAATAATAATAAATAATAATAATAATAATAATAATAATAATGTACTCATCATTAGCAAAATCTGTGTATAAAGCAGATTAGCATACCCAGCAATGGTTAATATGCCGTGCTGATATATTTATTATTTTTATTTTATTTAAATACATACCTGTATATTGACTAATGCAGGAAACTATATTAAGTTCCTTTCCATATAACTTTTGTTTTTTTTATAATTTTCTTTTTAAAACGTTACTATTATTAATTTGAAATGGTTATTTTTTTGGCAGTGACATTTATCTGTCAGTTACATACATTTCAAATACGAACTGTGAAACTAAGAAATTGTGTTTTTTTCTACAGTCTACATAGAAAGTAGCCATTTGCGCTCTCTTTTGTCAACGCAAAATGTCACTCTCGCGCGACAAAGTAGAAAAAAAGCTCGCTGTCCAAATTTCTAACTATACAATGTTGAGAAATGTCACTTGTCTACATTCTTGATGAAAACGTTTAGTCAGGAACTAATGGGACTGTAATGACACATTTACCACCTTTACAAATAAATCTGACATAACTGCTCTGTCGGTATAATACATAAGCAAAAAAAATACCGCACTATTGTGAAAATAGGGCATTCATTTACAAAAACGAAAGTATAAAATGTTTAGGTTATATTGAAGCAATAGGACAAGAAGAATAGGAAATAAGGATAAATTAAATATAAAAGACGTTTTTTCTTTATATTAATCCTTATTAATTGAATAGTAGTGTAAGTACAAAGTGTACATTTTTTTATGGTGGAGGACCCCACTGTGGCGACAGTAGAAAAAATATTATGTGTGTTTCGAGCGCAAATGGACATTGTCGATTTCGAGAGAATGCCGCGCGACGCAGGAGCGCGGCAACAACCTCTCAATCGACAATGTCCTATTTTGCGCTCTTAATAAACAAATAGCGATTTTGGATGAAAGACTATTTTGTGCTTCAAGTAAAGTGCGATTTCCGGTTATCCGATTAATACCAACTCTAATGGCTTCATTCGATATTAGAATAATGTGGAAATACAAGATGATAATTATTTTACTTATAGCTATAATTCTAAACTCTAATACAAACAAATTTAAAAAAATATTGCTCATTTTTATCAGTTTGGGCGCATCACAATCAGCCCACCCGCACTCCACACGATATCGGCCATACTTTCGACGATCCGTCCCATTTTTAATAAAAATTAGAAATATTGATCTTTGAATTAAATTATTTACTTTTAATATACATGCGATAGCTAAATTATAATATGAATAATGTTTTCTAAAATGATTTTTTCGATTGTGAAAAAGTTATCCTCCCTCTTACAAGTCTTATGTGTTTCTTTCGGTTTTGAACTTTGGCCTTGGAGTCCATTTTGATGCATTACCATGAAAATTACATTAAGGCATACAGTTACTCATCCCATCCATAAAAATATGAACGCCTCTTGGTAATTACTAAAATGATAGGCACATCTACTTTAAAATCAGAAATAAAAATCTAGCGATAATATCAATATAATATTCCACGCAGTCTTGTATCGTTAACATCGCCAATAACGCCAGTCATGTCATGCCGATGGCGGGAAGCATCGGGATAGAAATTTCCATTTGCTGGCTGCAGGTCAAACAACCGATAAAGAATTTCTGACGCATTTGAGCGGGAAGAGGCGTCACATAATGCCGTTAGTAATTTAAATCGACGATGCACACTGTAAATATAATAACGCACGGTAATAATCGACCATTAATTTAACAAGACAGGCCATTATAGAAGACAAAACACCAGTCAAGGAGGAGAAAAATATACGAACTTAAATGGTACGTAACCGGTGGCATGTTCGCCAGCAGTTTCACTCACAGACGTTGGTTGTAGATGGCGATCGTATTCGTAAGACACGTATTTACGCTGCAAATTTCAAAGATTTCATTATTTGAAACTATTATGGAATTGAAAGTACTGTGCATGACATTTTTTTGACTTTTGAGTACACGATCTATTTTTGTAATACTATATGCACCATAAGGTCTTTATGACCCCATCAATATTTTAAGTGTTAATTCAATGGGACTTTGTAGGAGACCCCTGGGTTTAAATCCCAGGTGCATGAATTTTGTAAAGATAAATACATCGATATATCTACGAAAATAAATTGGTTAATAAATTGATAAAATAGAGCAAGTTATATTGTCCACCGAAAGGGAGTTATAATATTTGATAATTAAAACTATGTTTGACGTTCCTAACCTATGTTTTTTTCTAAAAAGATTCTAAGTTCTCCAACTTTTCGTTTTTACGAAATTAAACGATTTCGGTCCGTAACTTGAAGAAGAGTTAAAAATCTAAAATGTAAAACATTTGTGTTGATATGATGGAAAGTTACTAAAAAATTTACCTAATTTATATGAGACTGGGTCAGTCAAAGTAAAATAATAGGCTTGATCACAACAATGAAAATTTGATTACAATAATGAAAATGACCAATTATGCAAAAGAAAGATTATAATAATTATTGTCACAGTATAAAAATTAGGCCTTTTTTGCTTTTAATTTTTTTCATAGTGTTTATCAGGGGGGACCAAGAGTTATGTCACTACCACTACGCCGTATATAGGATATATGAATAACAATTACAACGAATAAAGTTTTTATTTACTGTTTTATTTCATACTAAACGTACATTTAATTGTCAAAGTTTTAAAATACATGATTCATATATTCTAAAAACATTCTAAACGTTTAGGGATTTTTAGTTTTTTTTTTTCACAAGTTAATCACATAAATCCGTTGATATCGGGGAACGACGACACTTATTAAACATGTGAAAAATAAAAAATCTAAGAGGCGGTAAGTGAAACCATAATTTGATAAAACCAAAGGCAATTTACCTTTGATCACTTTAAAAATAAGGATCCACAGCACCCCAGCAGTTTACAATATTTTTAAGGATGAATAAACCTGTCTTTGACAAACTAATAAAATTAATAACACCACAACTTTTAAAAGAGGATATTTTTACGAGAGTTATTTTCTGTAAAATATTAAGAAGTTGGTTTCAACAAAAATAAATTTATAGAAAATTCTCAACACTTTTTAAGAAAACTTGATTGATTGATTGATCTAAGTCAATGTGAATTATTGCTAATCTTTAAATTGAAAATTGACTTGAAAGTTTGTTTTCATTTGTAGTAATAATAGATACACACATAATAAAGTCTGCCCCTCTAGATATGCTCTCGTTTCTAACAAAAAAGTATCAGAAAATTCATCATACGATACAAATTTGAAAGGCTACTCTGCGAATTCGTTGATACAGTTTGAGAACCACTCCTTCTGCCCAACCTTGCTAGGTCACCCAGTAAGAAATATTTATATGACACGTGTATGACTCATAAATGAATATGGAATTATTGTAATTGATGTAATTTGTAACAATTTTGACTTGCCATTCGAAATAGGTGTGTTCTACAGTAAATATAAGAGATATAGTGTGACGTGAGAATGATGGTGAGTCGCATTTGTGCAGAGTACATTCTGCTCACCGCACGAACAATCTGTGACGCTGTGAGTAGGATCGAACCAAGGTATAGTTACTTCTGAATCAATCAAAATATGCAGTCCTAGCTCTATAATGTCAATTATCCAAAAGTTTGTTACTGTGCTCCATCCGGGATAAGAAAGTATAGAAAATAAGTTCATTTCTCAAAACTTCTTATCGAATATTTCGGAAAGTTCGACAAGAACGAAACGTACTCAAATATTTGCTTGCGTCATCCACTTTAAACGTTCCTTTGGATTCTCTCTATCACTTTAAATGTCAAAGTTCCTCGGAGGAAAAATTTAAATTTATGATGGAACGCAGCCGATATAATGCAGCGGTTAAATAAATCCATTACTTGCAGTTCCTCAATCCTTGCGATCATTCTTCAAGTTTATCTCGCGCACAATGGAGATCTCGAGGATTCTTCTTTGAGAGAAGCGTAGATCAAATGTCTTGCAACAGCAACTAAATATTGCCGAACAAAACACATAAAGACTTTACAGCAAAACTCTATATCACAAGAATAACGCTTTTCTACATTTTATTTTGTATGTTTTTGTTTCCTTTTGTTTCAGCTCGAAAACAATGGACTTCTTTATTAAAAATTGTGTTTTCAATATCTTATTTAATTGTTTGTTGAAAGTTGAAATCATGATTTATTAGTAATTGAAACTAGTAGTTTTTTTTAAATTTTATGCTTTGTTGTAATCAACAATTTTCATTGTTATAATCAAAGCAATTTTATTATTGTAATCAATACATGCCTGTTTCGTTACAATAATAAAGTTTCATAACTATTAAAACTTCACATTAAGACGCCATAAGTAGACAAAATAAGAATATTAATCATTATACAGTAAAATTTTTGAAAGATGTCCGATCAAGGTTATCTGTATCATGAACGAATTAACAAATTGACATACATTTATCTCCCTCCTTTACAAAGGCTATAAACGTCTGCCATAAGTTAGGCCATTTCATTTTAAAACGATGCTCGTTGTTGATAATACTTTCACTGTAACGTAAGTTTATTTATTAAATCATATACATTACCTTGATTCATAGCCGTACGAATAACGTTATATTCTGTCAGTGTTACTGACTGACATTGTGTCAGTATCTTATTTTTCACATATTTTGTTTTACATTTGCTAATAATCTTACCAGTTGACTTATTTTTGAATTTTGAATGCTTTTACTGTAACATGGCCGCGTGCCTAAGTGTCTGGTCAAATGATGTATATTTATTTATTTTTATTTATGTTCAATCACTATTTGTTGTAGTATTTTAAGTTTTATTTGTATTTCAATGAACCAAATATATAAATTTTGAAATAGGATCCACGTTGTCCACAAACTTCAACCACTTACCGAGTTATAAATGTTTCATGACGTGTAATAGAATACAGTTTTAGATCAATTACGCTGTTAATTTTTTGTAGCACTATAAAAATTTCTTACGAAACTGGCTTGTGAAATAAACATCAAGAGAAGTACTTGTTCATATTTTATTACTTTTTAAAACTATTGTCATCCTTAATACGCCGGAACATTCATAATTCATCAGGAGAATAAAATATCAAGACTTTTTAATGTTTATAACATCGTGCATTAAAGATTAATGATACACGGTGAGTCTGTGCCACGTCTGCGCATTTTGAAGGCTTTGTATTTAATTTACCATCCGATTTTGGCGAGGATTTCAACATTGGAGTGAGAATTTGTGCTACTTTTTTAAGTTCAAATCGTTTCTTATTCTTTAAACGGTAGGTAGGTAACCAACATTTACTTTTCTATTACATATTATTTTTATTATGTTTTCGCAGTATAATATATATATATATATATATATATATATATATATATATATATATATATATATATATATATATTGTAATTTATATTTCATTGTTGTAATCAATGTTTTTAATGCAGTTATCACTATATTCATTGTTGTAATCAATGGATTTTTTAAATTTTATTTTATGGGGTTGTCTGGCTATATGCATTATAGGTGACAGGTTGTGATTTGGACAGCCTGGGTTCGATTCCGACAAACGTCACATTTAAAACTTCAAAATTATTTACAAAAAATCTGATATGGCCAACACATGACCTTCCGTCTATTCTATGTATTTTTTGTAACATATTTTATATAAATTACTCACAGATAAGAAAGGGTCTTGCAAAATATTATATATTTCTAGTAAAATTATTCACGAACAAATTGAACTTGACACTGACATCTATCAATATTTACTTTTTCCATTGTCGTTGCAAGATTTATGAAAATTAATTTCTTTATAATTTTATATATCCAAACACATTGAATATGAAGAAGAAAATGCGATCAAATCGTAAAGAGAATAAAATACTCTTAAATAATACCAAAAAAAAATATATTTAATTTAATTCAAATATGAGTAGTTCTGCTTTGCCAATTTAATTGTAGCGAAAATCTAATCAACTCTTCATATGGAAAAATATGGAAGAATTACAATTTTTGGAATTATAGTATTGGAATTATCGCAGGAGAAATTTTTGTCACACACAGACACACATACAGACATCGTAAAAATAGTAAAATCGTATTCCAGGGACGCTGAAACGTGCTTATTCATTAAAAATTTACCATCATTTTTTTTGACCGAAGACAAAGCCTTCCTTACCTAAAGGTGACACAAGGTAAAAAGTAAAAGAAATAATCTGCCAAACGGACAATTTTCTGGCATTGTTATTACGTTATGTTAGAATGCAAACTATAACCGTAAAATTGTTTACAACAAACGATTTTGATTATAACTTAATAATATTGATTACAAGAATGAATCTAACACTGGAAATTTCATCAATATTTAAACCTAGCATTTATCGAAGAATTAAAAATATAGTTTAAACTTTAAAGTGTGCGTTAATTTGAAAATTATGCATTATGGAGGGCATAAAGACGCCTTTTACTCACCGAGCAGTATTAACTGGAAAATACATTTCTTGTAATTTTCTAATAATACGAATCTATTGTATTAAAATAATTGATCGCTTGTTAAAACTAATTGGAACTACTATATTTCTATTTCTTCAAATTTTTCTTGGAAAATATAATGAACGTGTTCATTTTCTTATAAATTTAAGTTAATATTTTTAGAAAAGCAGTCTGTTATTATTCATTGTAATGGTGATTTTTCCAATTATTCTTTGATAGCTTTTAGTATAAATAATTCTTTCCGATGAATCCAAGTCAAAACTATTTCTTCATTTTTCACAGAATTACATTTTTACTAAGTTTGAATAATAGTGATTACATTTCAACGAAAAGAAAAACTGCTCGTAAACAACAAAGAGTAATTTCGACTTGTGGTCTAAGCAATGTCATTTACAAACATATTATTTGTAATAAAGTCATTATGGAAGACCATTGTTAATGTTATCTTCGTTTTTCACGTTTCGTAACCACAAACTAGTGCAATTACAGTTAATTGCACAGCATGAACTGTTTCAAAAATATAACTGTTCAACAAATATTATTTATCAATATGTTGCAAAACCATGTGCTACAATTAAAAATAATGTCAGTACGTGATATAATGTTTATTATATACTATACTATTGTTTTCATTAAATTTACAACAGTTATATTTCGTGCGATAAGGTATGAATATACGATTGTCATTATAGGAAAGCTATTAGTTAACAGTAACGCACGTTACATGGAAACCAATATCAAAAGCAAAGACATACTCATGCTTCAAACTACTGTTTGTAGATTTTATAGAATTCCTACACGTTTTGTGGAATACAAGATACTGACTAACATGAACGAAAGATTAAATAAAACAATAACACCATTTCATGCAAGTTTTTTACCTCCCGCTACCCTTGGTAATCCAATTTTAACATTTTCACGATGATGTCTATGTGTATCTCAAATACTATCGTTCAGAAAATTTTGAAACCTTGTATTTCTACCTTACTCTTATATGGAAAGATGTCATTAGATTTTGGAGTAAATCAAATAACTGGAAATAACACTTACACTTTACTGGAAGCTCAAAATAGTTTTTATATATATACGAGAGTCATTCAATAAGTAAAGAGACAAATGGCTATAGCTCAAAAACGGTTTATTTCAATCTTTCAAAATTAAGGCTATTTTTCAACATAATCACCCCCACAGTTATGCACTTGTCCCATCTTTCTTGCAGCTTCCTAATTCCCTTGGCGAAGAATTCTTTCGATTTACCCCGAAGCCACTTTTGCACCGCTTCCTTAACTTCCTCATTGTTAGCAAATCTTTTTCCACGTAGGGCGTCTTTGAGTGGTCCAAACAGGTAAAAATCAGATGGGGCGAGGTCGGGACTGTAGGCAGGATGAGGTAAGACCTCCCAACCCAATTCTTGAAGCTTATCACGGGTCAGCTGGGCTGTATGAGGGCGGGCGTTATCGTGCTGAAGAATGACTCCTTTTGACAAGAGTCCACGGCGTTTGCTCCTGATAGCTGGTCTAACTTTGTGTTCTAGCATCTTAGAGTAGTATTGGCTATTGACAGTTCGCTGATCTTCAAGGAAATCGCAATAGACTGGACCCTGTGAGTTCGGGGTTCATCACCTACACTTGTTCGGCCACTTTTAAACCGATCAACCCACTTGTAAAAATTCGCACGGTTCATACAACTTTTACCGTACTGTATTAACATTCTAGAAAAAATTTCACTTGGTTTTACACCTTCTGCGACTAAAAATCTAATGACTGAGAGCTGCTCTTCTAAGGTGCAATCTTCTAGTGGACTTGCCATGGTGAACTGAAAATTTTGAGGTTATGTTGACATAAAATGATGAAACAGCTGATCAGAGCATATCCCAAGGTTGCCAACTAACACCCCTGAAAAGATTGTACACCTTCATTGAATAGTTTTAAAATTATAGAATTTGTCTCTTTACTTATTAAATGACCTCGTATATATATATATATATAACAAAAAAAAAACAGTTTTAACCAATTTGTTACTGAATAAGCCTTTTAAAATATTAATATCTAACGAAAGTAAACTAGTAAAGCAAAAAAAAACAAATACAAATCTTGATGCTATGGCAACAGAAGCAAATAAAACAACTGCGAGAATACTTGGCTTGATAGCCACGAAAAAGTAGACGAAGAGCGCAATGCAATGCAACGAGGTTTTTAACTTCGGAATCCTGATTTCGTAAAATATTTCCAGTATTCCAGTAGATTCTTCCGTACAATGGCCGGCTTTATAAACGCTCTAGATAAGCGTACCCGGCATGATGTATGCGTGACACTCGGCAAAACAATGTGCATTTCATGTCTCACTTGGATTTTTAACTAGCTACGTGTTACACGCGGAGGCATGTAGCTGAAACATTTCAAGTTTCGAACAAACCCAGTTGGATTTTTTTTTGTTTGTTGGACATACATCAACGGTTCTTGGAAACTCTTTATCAAATTATTATTTATGAGAAAATTGCGTTTGAGACGAAATTGTGGACGGACGAAATCACAGACTGTTGAATTTTTCAATCTGACGAAGTTTTATTTTTGATGGGTGGTAATTTCATGTGGCACGACAGCTTCAAATTTTACATACATATGTATATTTAAACCGAATTTTACTAGTGCAGTATAGAAGTTCATAAAACTTTTGTTTTTGACCGTGAAATGTTCAAATCCAGTCTAATTTTTTTACCTTCCGTCACCTTTAGGTAAGGTAGGTATTGTCTTTGGTCAAAAAATTTAATGATGTTTTAGGGTCCCTATAATACGATTTTACCATTTTTACGATGATGTCTGTATGTATTATGTATGTGTGTGTGTTTGTGTGTGTGTGTGTGTGTGTGTGTGTGTGTGTGTGTGTGTGTGTGTGTGTGTGTGTATGTGTATGACAAAAGTTTCGGATCACATAACGTCAATACCAAGATTCCAAAAATTATAATTTTTTCGTATTCCTCAAGCTTACATCCAGAAGAACAACTGATTAGATTTTGGTTATAATTGGTGAACCGGAAGTAGCCTCATTTGAGGATTTAACAGTTAAATTTGATTTATTGACATTTAATATTATTATAACTTAAAGAATATATTATTCTCTATACAATTTGACTACATTTTATACTTCATATTCAATAGATATAGAGTTAAAGAATTTTAAAGAAATTAAATTTTATAAATCAGCCGCCGATGCTAAACATGGAAACTACTAATATATTCATATAATTCAAATTGGCAGATGTCAGTATAAATAAAAAGTAAATTAATGTGGCAGAGATGAGGATGTTGAAGTAGATGTTGGGGAAACACGGTAAGAAAATAACTCGTGTTACAAGTTTCTAGACAGATACAAGCGAGAGATGGAAGGCCTGTATTGCGGAAGACTTAAGAGAAAAGGAACTGAATGAGAACGACACGTGTAAAACAAAAATGAGTGGAAGAAGAAAATAAAAAATAACGACCCCTAACAAATGGAGAAAGCTAAAGAAGAAGGAGATGTTAGTGTTAAGTGCAATTTGCATAGTTTGTTTATGAAATAATTTTACTGGAAATTTAGAATCTATATGTACCTATATACGAGCAAAAATCAATTTTGGCACAAATTTGAACATTATTTTTTTTGTAATATAAAATGCATTTACTGCGATTTGGATTGTAATATTGGCCCTAAAGGGCATGTTCCCCGAAGAAATATCGTATTTTTACAATTGCTAATCCCACAAATATGGTAATCATGATGACATTGAAACTGAAAGGATGGTACCATTGGTAATTGATTACATCACCTGCGGAAAACAAAGAGTGAGTAAAAACCTCCGGAGCCACTCAGTCTGAAACACCTGCGAATCATCCGAATCAGAAAACAAAACAATCCAAAGAGCAAAACAAAAAGCGCGCGTAAATTTCCGTTTCGAAGCGTGGAGCGAGGCGTTGCCATGACTAACCCGCCGCCATTGTTGTCGCTGTTATTCTTTCTCGTGTAAAACGTGTTTCCGATTAAATTGTCCGGATTCTAGCGGCGTAATCCGAGACGGCCGTGGAGAGCCAGACCGCAGATATTTATTAAACTGAACACTTAATCCAGACACGAAGAACGAACGATCATTTCGACTTGATGCGAAACGGCAAGGTTTAAGACCGTAAAAGGGAACAGCCAAGGCGATGAATAGTACTTAGATGCTGAGGGATGCATTCGTACTGACATAATAATGATCTGTAAACGCTTTTGTACATTATAGTTCTTCAGAAATATTGACAAAGAACAATTTTGAAAAAAAAAACATAGAATAACTGACAGATGCCTTGTTATTAAAAGATTAAAACTACATTAGGTGGTAACCATTAGTCGAAATCTCAGTCACACAGCACATTTATATATATATAAGATATATATATAATATTATATCTCATATACGCAAAATATATTCGTTATTTAAATTCAGTTTTACTTTTACAACAAACTTACAGAAATATATAAATATTTGCAGATGATTGAGTACTCACTTTAGATGACACTGAGCGAATGTCTTTTTTACAAATTTCGGTTCTAAAACTTCTACAAATTTCTATACATCATTTGGTGTACCACAAGGCTCTGTACTTGTACCCCTCCTGCAGGGTCGCTCCGTGCGGGTGGGTAGGTTGTGCCCCGCACAAAGACGCCTGATTATGAGGGGCACCATTTCGAGAAAGTAAATAATAATTAATTTTTATAAAATGATCTATTTGTAATGAAAAAAATCTGTTGTAGCCAGCACAATACCTCTCGCCATTTTCATTTTATGTTGCTTAGGGCGCGAGTAGTTATCTAACTTTGTTGGCCTTGGCAAGCAGATATGGGGACCCGTGTCAAAATGACAGCTAATAATAATGTACTTAGGTGTCAAGTATTACAAATTTTCATTCAAAACATTATGATTTTCCAAATCCATGTGGATTATTTTCCACGACAAGTATAATCCATACTATTGATGACATATAAACAACATGATGTCAGAATATTTTGAAATTTTTAATAAAAAATTATGACATTTGCGACATGTAAATAACTACTAGCTGCCACGGACTCAAATCTGCTTGCCTAGGCCAACAAAGTCACGTGTCTGCTCGCGCCCTATAAGTAATGAATTTAACATTTCTTGTACACACAAATAATTGAAATTGTATATCTTCCTTCGTTCTTTGAGTAATTTTGTCCTACTCTTCTAATATGTTCAAAATTCTTCAAATTCATTGACGGTATTAGCGGTATTTCTTAAGGATATATTATGTAATATTAACATACCTATAATTTAAATACATATTTAATTAATAACACAATAATATATATTAAATGTATTCGTATCTTCCAGAAAAATCTGATTTTTGACACTGACATTTTGCATTTCTCTGGCAATTACAAACATTTGAATATCTCAACTGTTTTTTGGGCAACGAGATTTATTACAACAGATTATTCTATATTATTTATATACTATATCTCAATACCTATACGAGATATAATAAAAAAATTAAATGTATCAGATTGAGAATTTTCTTTAATATTACCAAGAAAAAATTTGAAAAAATAATATTTAGAAGATTTTTTTTCAAGAATCTGCTACTTCCGGTTGTCCAATTGTTACCAAAACCTTTTCAGCTCTTCCCATTAATGCCCGATTGGGAAATACGTAGTTAAACAAATATTAAGTCTTATAGTATACACACACACACACACACACACACACAGACATCATCGTAAAAATGTTAAAATCGGATTGTAGGGACCTTAAAACGTGCTTATTCATTAAAATATGAATATGCGATTTTTAGAATGAATCCAATTTCTCTCTTAGCGAGAGATAAAAATGAAATAAGATTAAACGAATTTTAATAAGTGAATGATAAAAAATATGATAGTGTTTAATTCTTGAACACAATGTTCATCTCTAAAAATCTTGTGATGCTTTTGGTAATTTATGTATTTAATATACATTTGTAGCAGGTGATGAACCTTTTGAAAGGATTAGCGTGCCTGGGTCATGTAAAATCTCCTCAAGAAGAAACTGCATGTTCTTAGTCCGTGGGCTGGCTGGCTGCGGCTGCTGGCTGCTTCGCCACTGCCGCTCCTATGTTAGCTTTGACGTGGCTTTACGTTATGTTATGCTATGTAGTATGTATGAGCAAATGGCTTGCGAGAGCCAACATCGCCGCAAGAATCCACAAAGCAAAGTGCAAAAAATCCTCAGCATGTTTAAACGTTTAAAATGTTTTGCCATTGCCACCCAGTCGCCAAGGCAGTGGAGATGGAGATTTTCGTGTGTAGTGATAAGCTTAAAAGCTTCATTTATAATTCCCGCGGGATGCTTTTGACTGTTCTGCTCTCCAATCGAGAGCGGAAACTTCTGCGCAAAAAGAATTTAATATAACGAAACGTGCTCGCGACTGGGACTGGATAACTTTGTACTCAATTTGATTTAAACCCTCTACAAAATATAAGTTTTTTTTCATTATAACTTCCAACGGTTTTCATTTTTTGCTAAAAAAAGTAATTCTTTTTTAAACGAATTATAAATTCTTTATTCACGTTATTTATATTCATATCATTCTAATGCTATGTTAAAGTGTCTTTCAAAATAATAAATAACCATAGCCATGGAAATGAAACTAAAAATAACAAATGGTAGTGATTTATCTGTCAAGCTAAGTTAATTGATTTTTATTATTATTTGTAATTTCTATTAAAGTGAAAAATATTTATTTAAATGAATAGATAATATTTCAGTTACACAGATACTACAAATAATATCTGATAAAAATATATTAATGTGTTATAGAAGTCCAAGGGAGCCGAGAAAATCCTGTTGTGCTATTGTCAGTGATAATATTTACGTACACATATACGAAGGTACATTGAGTAGTAACTGAATTTAATTTAAAATATGCTGGGTATTATTTTGGAAGACATACCAATAGCTAAGTCAGGAAACATTTCCAGCAAGATGGTGCACCAGCTCACAATTCGGGTCAAGTTAGGGATTACCTAAACGAACGGTTTCCAAATCGATGGATTGGTACTTATGGTCCTATTCCGTGGCCCGCAACATCACCAGACCCTAATCCCCTGGACTTTTTTCTATGGGGTTATGTTAAAGATGAAGTCTACAAAACTATCTATCCAGATATTCATCATTTAAAAAATGTAATCGAAAATATTATTTCCCACATAGACGGCCGAAATTTAAGAAAAGTAAGAAGTAATATGTTCAGAAGGCTGGAATTATGTATAAATCAACATGGCAATAATTTTGAACAATATTTATAATATTTTTTAAAGTATCTAAATCGCCCAAACAATGATGAAAACAAAATATTCAATTGTTTTTGTCATGGCACTCTGATTACAAGTTGAAATGAAAATAATAATTTTTCTTTTGCATTTTTCTCGTTTTTACCTTCCGTTACCTATAGGTAAGGAAGGTATTGTCTTTAGTCAAAAAAGTCGGTGATGAGTTTTTATTGAATAAGCACGTTTTAGGGTCTTTACAACACGATTTTACTATTTTTGCGATGATGTCTGTATGTGTGTGTGTGTGTGTGTTCGTGTGTGCGTGTGTGTGTGTATGTGTGTGTGTGTGTGTGTGTGACCGCCGTTTCGTGCACGATATCTCCAATACTAGAATTCCAAAAAATAAAATTCTTGCGTATTCCTCTTCCTTACAACCATATGCAGACTTGATTAGATTTTGGTTATAATTGGTCAACCGGAAGTACCCTCATTTGAAGATTTTAATAGTTTTTCTTGAAAAACTCAGTTAAATGTTATTATAACTTAAAGAATATATTATTATCTATACGATTTGATTGCATTTTATATTTGTTATTCAACAGATATAGAGTTAAAGAAGAATACAAATAATAAATTTCAAATAAATTTAATAATTCAGGCAGCTATGCTAACTTAACCATGCAAACTGCTAATATATTCAGGTAATTCAAATTGACAGATGTCAATATCAATAAAATGTAAATCAATGAAAGAATAAGGGAAGTAACTCTAGTGTTAGAAGTTTCTAGATATAAAAGAAACGATTACATTGGTTTGAACATGTCATGAGGAGAGATGAATATATTAATAGAAGGTGGAAGAAACATAGGAAGACCAAATATAAGATGAAAAGACTGTATTGTAGAAGATTTGAGAGAAAATGAACTGAATGAGGACGACACGCAAAACAAAAATGAGTGGAAGAAGAAAATAAAAAATAGCGACCCCCTAACGAATGGGAAAAACTAAAGAAGAAGATGTCAGTGTCAAGTGCAATTTGCATAGTTTGTTTATGAAATAACTTTACTGGGAATATAGGATCTTTTGCAAGAAAAATTATGTATAGGGCGCGTGCAGTGACATCACTTTGCTGACTTTGGCAAGCAGATATGGGGACCCGTGTCAAAATGACAGCAATTAATTATGTCCATAAGTGTTATAATTTCAGTTGCCGAGAAAGGGAATCACATAATACCAGAAATTTAGAATCTTTTGCAAGAAAATTTATGTATGGAATTTGTACATAATACACAGGATTGACGGAAGGTATTGTGCTGGTCACATCAGATTTTTTTCGTTATGTAAGGGTATAAAATTTTTATATCAACCACTGGTTGAAAATAATTTTTGTAATGCTCATTTTAATAGTTTTATAATATAGAAATTGTTTGCAAATTTAACCGACTTCGTATCTCTTACGGTTCTCGAGATAGCAATAGTGAAACACTTAAATTGAACACCCTGTATAATACATTTACCTAGAGCAAATTCCATTAAATGCTGTGACTATTTCTATTTTTAAAATGACATTTAAACATAACAATGTATTCAAATCAAATTAATTTGAATAGTTCATATAAAAGAAAATGAAAATTGCTAAATATAAAAATTGACAATAACACATAGAAAACTTGATGATGTCATTAAAAAAGATAAAAAAAGCGACAGTAGCAAATTTTAATTCTCAAAACGTGATATTGTAATATATTATAAATTTACAACATTAAATAACAGTTATATTTGAGTCATGTAGATACCAATAGCAATAAATATAACTAAAATTAGCTGGAAATGTTGAAATATTCAACAACTTCATATACATATTTTTGAAATGAATATTTTAAAACTTTTACTAGAAAACATGGATGCATAATTAAAATATTCAGCCAACATACATTATGGTTAGTTTATGCAGCAATTAAACTTATTTACTTAAATTTTAATGCACTATTAAAAGAGGAAAACTGTAAAATATGCACATTAATATTTTACACATTAAGCACGTGAAACTTTAAACTTTGTATTTTCTTTTGAAACGCAGACACAGTAATTATTACTGACGTCTGAAGGTTTGGGTGAAATAGATATTATCTTGGGGTTTCCAAATAGCGAAAAATTTTGGCTAATGATGTTGAAAAGGCGTCTACAGTTCTATTCATAAACATCTGCTGTCCGAAAAATGAGATAGCATCAAAAATTATTAAATATTAGGGATATTTTCAAAGATACGCACTTTATTTAAATTTTAATAGGTATTTTTGAATTTGGTGGTGTCCTCTATACGATAGTTTTGAAAATTCAAGAAATGGCGCTTGTTAAGTGCCCTCAAAAGTACGCATACAGGCTGTCTTTAAACATCTTTAAGAAAAAAGTTTTGATAAACATATATATTTCTTCTTCCTTATAGACACAATGATAAATGGTTTCTAAATTATTTTTTTTGGTTTTTATTACTACATTTTGAATGTGAGAAATTAGAATATGGTTTATTAAATAAGTTACAATGAGGTATCGCAAATAAAATGATTAAATTTGAATAAGTACCTTCTATAGTATTAGTAAGTATATTTTTTTAGTCACATTTTTTTTATATATTAAACACAGTAGCAATTTAAAAGTATATTATGTTTGAACTGGCGCCAAATTACACTGCCTGTGACGTCCAAGAAATACTAGCCAATGGGAAGATAAAAATTAAAAATATTTAATATTTCTTATTTAATTATAAAAATATTTATGCTTACAACAAAATGATCTTCACAGAATGAAACCATTTCATTCTTCTTTCTTCGTTTTGAGGCACAACTAATAATATATTGTGTTATTAGGAGTAAACTTTGTGTGACGAGCGTGGAAGTTTGCACGACGAGCGAAGCGAGTCGGACAATTGCACGCGAGGCACTTTTACTCCGAATGACACATTATATTTTTTCTTCAAACGTAGATATTTAAAGAAAAATATCTACTACTTGACGTTACAATATTTAAAAACATTTTTATAAAGTACGTTTGCGATTTCAGTAGTCCTGTAGCTATGGATACTTATTTGTTCACTGTTTTTTGTAAACATTGAAGTGAAAATATTCACGTTTTGACGTTTAAATAAAAACTGTGCAATTTTATATCTTCCTCGTGTACAACTATGTCGGAATTTGAAGTATTATAATGTACGCCTCCTGAAGTTGTTCAATTGGATGGAAATCTAACAGTGTGGGTGAAAGATATATCCAGGAATCACTGCAAAACAATATAAACTTTTTTTATCACTTTAATTTTAAGTATTCTTATGTTCATTACCGTCCCTGTAATTGTAATCTGTAAGTCTGCTATTCTTTAATATATTATTTCCTCAAAAGTAAACTCTGTTTATATTTCAATTCATAGGTTATTTATTTAAATTTGACAGCTATTGATTGTATTTAGTAACTTTATTCTTAGGTTACCTAGTGTGTTATACAAATTACTTCTTATTCGTTGATTCTGTATAGTTTCTATGGGCGGCGTAGAAATTAAACTTCTACTTTGTGAAACAAATCACAAAAGATGCTACTTTTGTGACGTTTGAAGAAAAAACTATTTTTTTTACTATTATTACTTCTATTTGAGCATACTAGCACAAAACTCTTTTCTATAATCATGTTTGAGTCTTTACAAAATATAAAAATCAGTAATATGGATAGAACTAGTAGCAACTATATAATTGATAGCTGTCATGGCTGTGACTCGTTTAAATTCTATCGGCGGTAAATGTACGCCACTCCCTCATTGGTAAGTGGTTTTCTGACGTCATCAGGCTACAGAAAAGGCGACAATTTAAATATTGTATTTCAGAGACAATTATCACATGAATTAAGAGTAATATGGAAGTAAATAAAAAATACGGGTAAAATATTTTTCTTACTCTTTCGATTAAAGCAAAAAAAAAAATCGTGTAACACCTCATTATTATTAAAATGTAGAATCCTTATTAATAAATATTTTTGTTTGCCATTAGTTTGTGACATTATTAAGAGAGTGTTATTACTTATTAATTTACGTATTTTCTTTTATGCAACTTCTGCAATCTATACAATTCATCAACATTCACGCTGGTGACGATGCTAGCGTGTTAAGTCCCAATATATCTCGCCTGATTCAAACCCGGGCTTTGAGACCACCTTCCATCGATTTCCACTCAGACCCTCACTATGTTTGTCTACCTTATCTACAGGTCTCGAAAAGGAAAAGGACACAGACCACCCATTTGCAAACAGCAAGAAGAATTTATCACAAAAGAAATCGTGATCTTCCAAAGTAAAGACACAAATTGAACGTACAGAAAATTTAAGTAAATAGTGTTTCGAGTCAGTGTTTGAGAGTTTGGGTTGAATTCCTAGCGGGACATTATTATGTGCACCGTCAGTTGAGTTAAAAATGTGGAAATAAATTTTGGTTTGTACAAAATATTTATTTACACTGTTCTTTTTAATTCGACTGACCGGTTTCATTCATTTACATGATCATTTTCAAAGTCCGGTAAAGACTACAGAATATAACAATATATAAATAAGATACAATACACAAGACGAAAATTAACACAATAATATAAAAAAATTAAAACAAATACACATTACAAACTAAGAAAAATTACTACGCAAGAAGGTAAATGCATATTTTTATATAATTGATGGATAAATGTCACTAATGTCAGTGTAAAAAATTCAGAAATAGTACTGAAGGCTTTTTCTGGGAACAATATTTAATATTTTTTATTGTATTAGTGCACTTGACACTTCTTCTCCTTTAGCTTTTCCCATCCGTTAGGGGTCGCTATTTTTACTTCCTTGTACGTAAGTAAAGGAAGTATTGAAATCGCGAAAAATTTCGGTTTTCAGATTTCAGCGGAAATATCCATTTTGATCATCCCTGAATCCATTTTAACTAATTTCGTCGTGACGTCTGTACGTACGTATCTCGCATAACTCAAAAACGGTAATCCGTAAGAAATTTTGTATTTAGGACTCCTATAACATCTAGTTGTGCACCTCCCTTTCTGGTTATTACACAATATCCAAAAGTGGCACTTTACATGAAGCCTATAATAGATTTTAATGAAAAACTATTTTAAAATATAATCCAAAACTTTTCAAATTTGGTATACAAGACTTTTATGTCAATCGAAATAACATATTAGATTTTGGTTAAAATAGGCTAACCGGAAGTGGTACATTACTTGAAGTTGTTAACAGTTTTTCTTGAATAAAATGATTTTATTTTGATTTTAGAAATAAATGCTTCAAATAAAAGTTTTAGAGAATTAATTTCTGCGTCTAGCACATCAAGTATTATTAAATTAGCCCTTTGTATAAGCGAGATATGTAAATTTAAAAATTATTTTTTTGTAATAAAGCTTGCTGTGGATTAGGACAAAAAAAAAAAAATGTTCATGTCAAATTACGTTAAATACGTGCAATTTTATGATTCGTACAATAACAAATATATTTTTATTGTGAAATTAGTCATATTCATTGTTGTAATCAAATATTTCTTTGTTGTAATCAAAACTCTCTTTAAAAAGAACCGGGTTAGATTATGGTCGCTATATATCTTACTGTTTTGAAGTTAAAATTAATATTTTGTAATTTATTTATTAAAAAAATATGTATAGTTTAATAATCGTACAAGGAAGTCGTGTGGTGTCCACATCAGATTTTTTATTTTCTTTTTCCACTCATTTCTGTTTTGTGTGTCGTTCAGTTCCTTTGCTCTCAAGTCTTCCGCAATACAGTCCTTCCATCTTATATTAGGTCTTCCTCTATTTCTTCTGCCGTATTTAATAAAATTATACATATATTACATATACCCTTCAGAAATACTACCAATCCCGTCAATGAATTGGAGGAACCTCGAACATTTAGAAGAGTAGCAGAAAACTTGCTCATAGAATGAATTTAAAATTATAGAAAATATCTAAATATAAAAATTAGATGTAATACTTATATATCCCACAATGAATAGGGCGAGAAATATTGTGAAGGCCACTGCAGATTTTTGTCTTATGGAGTACAGTTGTCGCGTGTCTGAGTGTCTGGTCGAGAATCTGGCAAACCGGGTTCGATTCGACCGACGCCAAATATTTAAAATTTTAAATGGCACAAAACTGACACCTGTCGTGCATTCTCCACGCCAGCAATGAGTGCCAGTGAGGTGACGCTTGGTAAACGCTCGCACGGTATCATTACCGATATGTGTGTATAAAGCAGCAATGGTTAATATATGTATTTTATAAAACAAAATTACTAAAACGAATATTAATTTTAGTTTTTCCCTTCTATCCACTGCTCTATCTCGAGCACGAGTTAAAAGAAGAGAACTAATTATAACTTCTTCTAATGATACAGCGTGCTAAGTTTCACATAATGAATCATTCATTTCTAGAATTAAGTGCATTTCTCACGGCTCCGTACTATAACATCGCAGTCGCAGCTGACTCTTCTATCTCGGAAAATATTTGATGACAGGTGCACGATAAATAAGTGATTAAAAACGATTCATATTCAAGGTTACAACTCCCATTATTAAACCTTTATTAAAGAATGAATCGTGAAATATGTACCTTTGATATTGATATTGACCTTAGACGGAATATTTATTGAGGTACATCATTATAATATTCTGTAATGGATGAATATTGAAAAGATATTATATTGTAACTTGCTGATTTATAATTATTATTAATTATTATAATATGAATATGTTTATGTACTGATTTTAAGAATCGAATAACAATTCATTATAATATTTCTCCTGTAACTTTATCCTATAGTATTTTGTACCTTCCGTCACCTTTAGGTAAGGAAGGTATTGTCTTTGGTCAAAAAATTCAATGATGAGTTTTTAGTGAATAAGCATGTTTTAGGGTCCCTATAATACGATTTTACCGTTATTACGATGATGTCTGTATGTATGTGTGTCTGTGTGTCTGTGTGTGCGTGACAAAAGTTCCGGATCCCATAATTTCAATACCACGATTCCAAAAATTATAATTTTTTCGTATTTCTCAAGTTTACATCCAGAAGAACAAGTGATTAGATTTTGGTTATAATTGGTGAACCGGAAGTAGCCTCATTTGAAAATTTAACAGTTAAATTTGATTTATTGACATTTAACGTTATTATAACTTAAAGAATATATTATTCTCTATACGATTTGATTACATTTTATACTTCAAATTCAATAAATACAGAGTTAAAGAATTTTAAAGAAATTAAATATTATAATTCAGCCAGCTATGCTAAACATGGAAACTGCTAATATATTCATATAATTCAAATTGACAGATGTCAGTATGAATAAAAAGTAAATTAATGTGGCAGAGATGAGGATGTTGAAGTAGATGTTGGGGAACACACGGAAAGATACGGTAAGAAAATAACTCTAGTGTTACAAGTTTTTAGAAAGACACAAGAAAGACGATTACATTGGTTTGAACATGTCATGAGGAGAAATGAAGAATTATATTTGAAAAAGAATGAGTAGTTTATTAATAAGAGGTTAAAGAAACAGAGGAAGATCAAAGATTTGATGGAAGGACTGTATTGCGGAAGACTTGAGAAAATGAACTGAATGAAAACGACACGTAAAAATAGGGACCCCTAACGAATGGGAAAAGCTAAAGAGGAAGAAGATGTCAGTGTCAAGTGCAATTTAAATAGTTTGTTTATGAAATAATTTTACTGGAAATTTAGAATCTTTTGCAAGAAAAATTATGTATGGAATTTATACATTATACACAGGATTGACGGAAGGTATTGTGCTGGCCACAACAGATTTTTTGTAACTATAATAATAAAGAAAATAATGGCAGTGGTCGGTTTAGGTGTTACACCCTATATATATATATATATATATATATATATATATATATATATATATATATATATATATATATATATTAGCATATTAAATATGCAGAATTATTGAAATACCTGTTTCACCTACATAAAACATGTAGCACCTTTAACATTACAATAAACGAACATATAAGATGTACAGTAAAAATTTTAAAATATATCCGATCAAGGTCATATACGAATAGCATGAATTTAGATTTTTGCTCCACCCATTATGACAAATTCAGTAGTGTCGTTTGCTTAGTTTTTATGAGGTTACATAATATACTACTTTTATTTTATTATTATAAAAATATATGTTACAATAAAAGCATTCAAAATTCAAAAATAAGTCAATTTGTAAGTTTATTAGGAAATGTAAAACTAAATATGTAGAAAATAAGATAATGACACTATGTCAGTGACTCTGACAGAAAATATCGTTATTCGTACGGCTATGAATCAAGGTAATGTATCTGAATTAATAAATAAACTTACGTTACAGCGAAAGTATTATCAATACCGGGCATCGTTTTAAAGTGGAATGTCCTAACTTAGTCGAAACAATATGAATTTTTGAAAGACAAGCGTGTTATATCCATCCTTATCGCACACGCTTAAAGCCTTTGCAAAGGAAAGAGATAAATGTATGCCAATTAGTTAATTCGTTCATGATACAGATGACCTTGATCGGACATCTTTAAAAAAAATTACTGTAAGCATCTTTGAGCGCTTCTATTTTTAATTCACTTTGACAAAAATCTCGGCATTTCAATTCTGTTTCATTTTATTAAAACTAAAAATAGCGTCTACTGTGGGTAACAATATCAAAGAAGAAAATTTAATAGGATCAGACGCCCACTTCTATTTTCGCCAAAGAAAATCAATAATTGCCCCCCCCCCCCCCCATCATCTTTCGATTGTAACATCATAACTTTTCAATCGGAGCTAATGTGATTTCCTTCAGTTTAAATTCTTGAAGTCCGGGGGTCCTTTGGACTCCTTCAGAATCGATACGATGCTCTAACGCATTTGCGGTGCCACGCACACTTCGATATCTTGTTTTTCTTCCTTCTACAGTTTGATGAATTGAAAACAAGCCAATGGGAGATGATATTACAAATTATGATAGAAGGAAAAAGTTTTTGGGGCAGAACAAACAGAACTAGTATAAATTTAATAGTTCTAGATAACTGGAGTTTGTTATTTTGATCTGGAATTCAATTTAAAAATTAATTATAATTCAGGAATCTCTGGCAAAAATAAATTCTCTATTTGATACATTTAAATATTTTATTATATATTCTATAGATTTCGAGATAAAAGAAATATAATATATAAAATAATCTGTTGTAATAAATTTTAGCCGAAAGAATGCCATGGAAAATAGTCGAAAATTTAAATTGTTTGTAAATGACAGATAAATGTTAGTATCAGAAATCCGGAGACATTATTGAAGACTTTTTCTGGGAAGTACATAGATTATATTATTTCGTAATGTGTTAATAGTTAAATATTTAATATTATAGGTATATTACACATACCCTTCAGAAATACTGTTACTTCTGACAATGAACTGGAAACATCTCGAAAAATTAGAAGAGTAGGACTAAATTTCTTCATAGAATGAATTTAAATTTAAAAATCTAAATATATGGAATAGATATAAGTAGAATTTTTGGTGTAGAGTGTAGGTATACAAGAAATGTTAAATACATTAGGGCGCGAGTAGTCATGTGACTTTGTTGGCCTTGACAAGCAGATATGAGGGCCCATGTCAGAATGATAGCTAGTAATTATGTATATAGATGTCAAATATCATAATTTTTCATTCTAAATTTAGTGATTTTCCAATTCCATGTGGTTTATTTTCCTCGACAAGTAAATTCCACACTCCTGGTGACAAATTAACTACGTGAATTTAGAAAATCTTGAAATTTGTAATGAAAAATTCTGACATTTGACATCTATGTACATAATTACTAATTTTCATTCTGTTGTCAAGGCCAACAATGTAACATGACTGTTCGCGCCCTATTCTTATGTAACCAAAAAAGTAAGCGGCGAGAGGTATTGTGCTGGCCACAACAGATTTTTTATTTATGAATTAATTTCGAATTGTAATACATTTTTATAATATTCACTCTATCGTTAGCGTTTAAGAAATTCATTTTGACACGAATATTTAATATAATCAAAACAAAAAACCAAACAATAAACACATTGTTGAAACGAAAAGAAAAATACATATCTGATTGCCAACGTGCAACATAAAATGAAAATGGCGAGAGGTATTGTGCTGGCCACAACAGATTTTTATTTCTGTTTACAATTAATATACTTCTCAAGCAGAAAGAGGTTCAATGTAACAGTTTAACCTGAAGTATTGTACCTTTGATGTACATATCGTTGTACAGATGTGAGCCATCTCACCCGACCATTTGGGATAGTTGGCCCAAAAAATTGAGGTATAGATGACTCACTATACACTATACTGACCAATTATAAACGTATTGGATGGTCAAACAATGGACAGTGGATGGCGGGAAACTTAAAACTAACTTTGAGAAAGACAAATAGTAAATGTGAAAATAAGATGAAGTTTTAATGAACATTTGTGAAAACGATGATTCCGAAATAAATATGAACGACAATGAGTGTACGAGTTGTGAAGATTATCAGTACACTAAGAAAATATTAAAAATGAGCAAGGAAATCCCACACCCAATATGGGTATTGGGATATTGAGAAGAAAATCTGTAAATACAAGTACATAATTCAAACTAGATAAATAAAATCTTACGTCCAATCATTTACATATATTTTATTTTATTATTATAATTACTATATACTATGCGTCATAAAATGAATTATGTACGGGTACATTAAGTTATCAAAGACATTAGTTTACACCTACATACATACAAAAGTCAAACGTGCAAATGTGTTTTAAAATACGTTTCCAACAAATAAATAATTATGATTTATCATCTCCTTTGATTATTTTTTCGTCGTTTCATTGATTGTCAGCAATTAATTAACATTCAAACGAAACGAAGAATTGACATACTTGAATTCTAATTAACTTTCGATGCTAGACGGTAAATCGTTTCATTAATTATATGTTTTGAAAAAACTCTTAATTGATAAAATTACGAATTGTTGATTTGTGTATTTTTAAAACTTTGTGAAACATTAATTAATAAAATTTGTAATTATAAACGACTTTTTATGATGCACGATTAATTGGATACTATTCATATTCATACATATATTTCGTATTTGTTTTTTGTCTTTTGCTGATTTTTGAAAAGCCGCTTTGTTTCGAAGATACAGGGCGAAAAAAAATTCGACAATAACAACATTTAATACCAAAAATTACATGTAAATTTTCTTAATTTACAAGTACTGTTTGATATTTTTCAAATTATTAATCTAGTAACAGCAGGCAAGTTATGTGTCAAATTTGTTGAGACGTTTGGCTGTTTGACGTGTATTTTCTGTCTATAATACTTAAACTTTTATTAGTGAAGTCCTCTTATCATGAATAAGCTATACGAACCCCGAGATGACTGACATGCATTTCATTTATGGACTTCCTGATGGCAATTCATTACAAGCTAGGCGGATTCTTGCATCGTAGCTGGAGGTAGTCATTTTCAACAGTACTTGTAGATTAAGAAACTTTACACGTAATTTTTGATATTAAATGTTATTGTCGAAAATTTTTTTCAGCCTGTATCTTCGAAACAAAGCGGCTTTTCAAAAATCATCAAAGGACAAAATCATCTTAGATTAGTCCAGGGAATAATTCCTTCAATTTTTGCCCTATGTTTAATAAACTACTAGCTATCATTCTGACACGGAACCTCATATCTGCTTGCCAAGGACAACAAAGTCACATGACTGCTCGCGCCCTATAAGTAACGAATTTAACATTTCCTGTACACACAAATAATTGAAATTGTTTCTCTTCTTTCGTTCTATGAGAAATTTTGTCCCACTATTCTAATATGTTCAAAATTCTTCAAATTCATTGAC